>JAYKKM010000395.1:0-707500 GCA_035772405.1 Chrysogorgia sp. JL179-B06 | reverse complement strand
TTGCCATCCGTCATTTGGTCAACGCCGTTCGATTTGGTGACATCACCACAGACCGTGTCGTATCTGCTGCCAACTCTCAAGTCCGCCCAGACATCGTGATTACTGAAGATAATAAAAAAACAATTATCGATGTCTGCTGCCCATTCGAGAATGGTGCCGAAGCCTTGGCCGATGCTTAACTCCGAAAGACCGTGAAGTACGAACACCTCAAACAATATTTTCTGTCAATTGGTAAATCCTGTGAGGTGTTCGGTTTCGTGAATGGCGCCCTCGGTACATGGCATCCCGCAAATGAGCAAGTCCTCCGTCGCCTGGGTATGTCGAAATCATACAAAATCATACAAAGGCCTATTCCGAAAGCTCTGCTGCACCGACATTATCCAAGGTTCTTCCGATATCGACCGCCAGCACCTCGGCTGGACGGACTGAACTATATCTCGCCTTTCCCACACTAGGTGGACAGAATCACACACACTTTTAAACTTATATTTTCCGCCTTCCCGTTATTTAACTAATTTAATTCATACATACCATCACTAGGACACATACTTAGCCAGGAGGTTACGACACCCCATGAGCGTAACGTCCTGTTTCAATCTGCACACACCCAAAACTTCAGTCTACAATTTAGGAAGTCACTCGGACACATACAAATTAAACAGACATTAACACTTAGGATTAATATAAGAACTCTGTTCTTATCAGCTCAGTATCTGGTATGCTAGGCATTTCCTAGCTCATATATTAAACTGATTTTTGGACCTCGGCCACGGGTTGTCTCGGTATCGCACTACCTCCGAGTACGGCCCACACATCACAATGAAAATAAAACAACAAAATAATTCCACTAATTCATATTTCTTATTCCTTCCAACAGATGCAGCACCACCGAGTCTGTTTTACCCAGTACCAACACCAAACTCGAACTTGAACTCAGACCAAAACCAACGTACTACGTGAAGTTCACAGTGTCGCCGAATCAACATTCGGTCGACAGCCAGTAGAACCGAGCAAGCAACAAATGCATACATCAAACAGAATCCATCCCATCTTATCTCCAACTTCTTTCACAATTTCGATTCCCGCCTCTGGGTGCTCCATCGAAGAAAAAAAGGGGAAGAAGCAAAAAAATGGCAAAAAAACAACGTAAACCCGTCCGTAGCAGCATAGGCTTAAGCCGGTTTTCCACTAGGCGGGTTTTTTCGCGCGAAGCGACTTTTTCTTTTGTCTTATTAGCTCTCAGCTGGAACTAATTAGAAATCTTTTCAATTTGAACAATAAAAAGTCACTTCGTGCGAACAAAATCGCCTAGTGGAAAACCGGCTTTAGAGGCCTCGGCCGCCTGGAAAGCGCGACTTCTTAGCTACCAGCTTCTGCCCTCCGGTGGAGGCTTGGTGCGGCCTGAGGTAACCCCATACTTCGGTTTGGGTTCTTTGAGCTCTATCTGCCCCCGTATCTCGTTTGTGTCGTTTTGTTTGTTCGTTCGACTTCCGGTGGCGTGACTCTGGAGACTCTTCACTTGAAGACGATTCAGGTCCCCTGCCTTGTTAAAAAGTCTACTGTAGTCTTTTTCGGCTCGGTAGTCGTCGGTCAGAACCCGACGATATTCGAACCATACGCACATTAGTCGGGAGTGGGTGGGGCCCAACAGAGCCTCACTTTCGATCGACCGTATCACGATACAGTGTCATGGCGTACGGAGAGGTGGTCGAAACCCTTATCCTGGTCTTAGTATCTATGTTGGTACCTCCGTGAGGTCATTCCTGTTAGCACACAAGTCGCGGGTGCCCATTGCACTGTGGGGTGATCATGAGACTGTCAGGTATGTGATTTTCAAAACAAGATCAAGTGTAGTATCCTTTTCTACTTATTTGCATGACCTTATAAGGCACTATTTGTAATTATATACGTGGTATTAGCCGGTCCCATCACCTGTAGATTCTTTAACTTGTAATACAAATCAATTCTGTTCTTATCAGCTTAATCACTTTGATTACGTTTACACTTGATCTCCCCAGTATGTTTTCAGGTCTATTCTGCTCCTAAAAGTCTTCTGGTCATTCTGTGCTACTTTATTTTGGAAGAAATTTATTTCCCGTGGTTTTATTTGAGATAATTTATTTGACCATCTTGAATTACGCGCCTTGGGAGTTGGCTGCCCTTTTGTAATTTTGGATTTTCTCAGCCGTTGGTCCTATTTTCCATTCCATACTCTACTGTTGTTCTTGGATTTATTGTTACGTACTGTCCTCCAAGTTTCAAGTTTGTTAGCCAAGTCAAATTTGAATTATTCATTATTCTGTATTTTGACAGTTGGTTTTCCTGTGTCTTGCTATTCAAGCTTCTCGTATCCTGGCAACAACAATCGCACAACAACAATTAACAGTATCTCCACGAGTTTTTACTCTCCTATCTCGTTCTTTTTGTTGTTATAACCGCCTGACAACCCTCGATATCCTGGTATCACTTGCTTCTACCTGGTCGTGCTTGCTTCCCATTTATTCTGGTTTTCTATGCGTGACTTCCGCATAAGATTATATTCTCTGTCTTGGTTCTCGTCGCCTGACCTTGACCTGATGGTTTGTGAATTATCAGTTAGTCTCCGTCTGCCGCTTCCTGCTGGTTTATCACCGAACTAATGAACGTTGCTTTGTCTTTCTCTGCATTTTAATTTAACTTTTATTTTGTTTGGCTATTTGGTTCGAATTTACATTGTTTTTTAAACTTGTAGTATGTATGGGGTTTCCCCTGTTTGTCTCGTCTAATTATGGATCTATTATCTAACTCCCGCTGTCATCAGTTCAAGTGCCCCAAGTGCTCCTATTCGACGTCTTCTCAAGGTGGTTTGGCTGTTCACAGTAATAAGTGTCATCCTATAAACGATCTTTCGGTTAAATCTGTCTCGGTTGTTCGCTCATATCCGGAGGGGAAGAAATTTCAATGCTGTATATGTAATAACATTATTGCTGCTTTTCCGGGTTTCAAACGTCATTTTAAAAATGTCCACCCAAATACGGTTCTTCTGGCCACTGGTCATTGCTCAGTCTGCAACAAAAATCTTCCGTGCGCCAGATCTGTCAGCATACATTGCAGTCGCGAGCATAACATTTCTAAGAAGAAAGCCTCCAGATTTGCCCCGCCAAGCCCTAATTCGTCTACGATTATGTCATCCATCACTCCGGTCTCTCAAGATATCGGTGAAGTTTCCCAACCTGTTTCCTCATCCTGCAGCCCTCCTCCTGGTATGATTTACTGCCCTCGCAGGCGTCGCGTTTTGAGATCTTCATCATCCCATCCTCCCGCAGATGTTTCGGCGGCTTCCAAGGAAAGTCCGAGCACTTCCGGAGGGGGCCCGACACCTGTCCAAGTCGTCCTGACGAACCACGACCTCCCACTGGTGAGTGCTCCGTCCACGCGTTCGTGATGGTGACCTTGTGGTCCTCTTCACCTGGCACCCACCCAATGAGATGGTCCTCCGTAAGCTTGGAATGACAAGATTTTATAAGAAGCTGTTCCGTAAGTTATGCTGCACAGACGTCATTCAAGGATCCATCGCCATTTACAGACAACACCTTGGGATGGACACTGTTGATGACCTCCGAGCTGCCGTTCCATAAACATTGTTCGATCAATAATAGAACAATATCTTAGTCTCTACCGAACTTTGCATGATTAATATAGCTTAATTCTTTCATTTTTCATTAGTCACAAAAGAATGACTACTTTTATAGTTTCCTGCCTGATATAAAGGCAACCTAATTTTTCTATTTTTCCACCCTCTATCTTCTCCTCTTTCTTTACTTTTTTCGCCACCTGGCACTTACCTTGTTAATATATATATAATCTTACCATACTTAATTAGTAACTTGTACTAGGCCCATCATTTCGAAAGAAATGAATTGATTTAAATCTGTTCTTATCAGCTTAATATCTGGTATGCTAGGCATTGCCTAGCTCATATATTAAACTGATTTTTGGACCTCGGCCATGGGATTGTGAAGCTTGCTTCGCCCTGGCCACGGGTTGTCTCGGTATCGCACTACCTCCAAGTACGGCCCACACATCACAATGAAAATAAAACAAAAACAAAATAACAAAAAATGATTCCACTAATTCATATTTCTTATTCCTTCCAACAGATGCAGCACCACCGAGTCTGTTTTACCCGGTCCCAACACCAAACTCGAACTGATATAAGTACCGATGGAAATCCAAAACAAACATACAACCAACAATCGACAGTTCGGGGTGGATTCTACGACCGACGACCACAAAGTAAGTAGCTTCAAGAATAACCACATCGCAATCACATAGAATCAGCAAGTCCTGCACCACCGATACATCCAGCTTTCACCAACCACATCTCCATGTTCAAATTCAGCGTTTGCCCACATGCCCGATAATCCTATTAACCAATCAAATTCAAATAGCCGTCGCTGGGAAAACTCGTACTTACCTGACGATTCGTAAGAGACAAGTAAGGAAGGGTGAACTGAATGCTTATAGTAAGTGGGTGTAAGGTACTGGTCAAAAAGTTCACGAGTCGTGAACACTTGAACAAATCCAGGATTTTGAAAAGGGGGGTTCCAAGCTCAGTCCTAAGTGACGTCACATTTCTAGGGGGTCCTGGGTCATTCCACCTGGAAAATGTTTGAATTTTGGGTCTCTAAAACAGCATTTCCTGCATTTCTAGGGTATTTTTGACATGCTCTGCTTCAGAAAGGGGGTTCCATGGCACCCTCTGAACCCGCCACTGTATAGTCTGCGGGTGTAAGGTATACAGGGTCAAAAATTTCACGAGTCATGCGACTGGTAAGCATATATCACGATTCGTATAAGAGACAAGTAATGAACTAATATGCTTATAGTATGTGGGTGTAAGGTACAGGCTAAAAAGTTCACGAGTCGTACGACTGGTAAGCGTATTCACGATTCGATAGTGGTCGCGGAATTCGGCGTAGCATTCGCTTTAGAAACTGACGAATTTAACATTACAATTCTGCACATGCTCTCCGACATTCCCACTGCTAAAAAACTTGAAGTGGAAAGAGGTGGATAGACTGTGGCCTTTTTGTAGTCTCGTATGCAGTTTCGGTGAGTTCCCACAGTCAGTGCAGTTCCCTCCAAGCTAAAATGCGACCGCTTCTGTTGTTATGCCTGGAGACAGGGACGATTTCGCCGTATTAGAGGCAGCTTCATCTGCCATACTTAAAGATATTTCTGACGCCGCCCTAGCTAAAACCAAAGATTTACAAAGAACCTTGGAGGCAGAAAGAACAGAACTATTTACCAGTCATGATATTATTACTGCCAATGAAATTTGGAAACAAGTTAAACATCGTATGCTGTTTCTTGAACATAAACTTAAGAATACAGAAAAGAAAAAGTTCTTAGCCTCTACAATGTTAATCGATAATAGTAAAGTACCTACAGAGGTTGCCCTGCGTCCAAAGCGTCGAGCCAGGAGATTTACCAGAAGGAGAACTAATGGGATTACTATCCAAAATCAGTATCCTGAACAATATAATCTATCTGTAGATTATCCAGTTGAACTCCCGAATCTCAACCCGATCAATCTAACTAATGTTGAACTCACAGATGATCAGAAGAAACTTCTTTCTAAGGGGCCAAGTTTTTGCCCTAACCCAAAAGATGTAAACTGGCAAAAAGTATTAGATGACCTAGACAATTTTGATAGAAGAGTCCGATTGGCAACGCATTTCCATGGGAAGAATGGAAAGAATGAAGACAAGAATACATCTGCAGAACCTTTGTTTCCTACAGTACCTTCCAAGAGTAAGTGGCAGCCGCCTAAATCCACATTTCCTGAAGTTGAACTCTTTTTAACAATGTTAGAAACGATATTCTTAATTTAGATAATAGTGGAACTGTAAAAGATAATTTATCACCAGGAGAAAGAACCGCACTTAAAGAATTACGTAACGGAGAGCAAGTCTTGAGAATTCAAGATAAGGGTTCTAGATTTGTTGTTCTAGACAAAGAGGACTATAAGTCCAAAATGTCTAGTCAACTCCTTAACCCCTTGCATTATAATCAGGTTTCATTAGATCCTACGGCGCAACATCTAGATAAAGCCAAAGGTTGGGCTAATAAATGGCTTGGTGAAGAACAGATTAGCCTAGAAATTGCTGAGTGGATTTCAGATATTAATCCTAAACCCGGGACTGCGTTCGGCAATGTTAAAACACATAAGGAAGGAAATCCTTTAAGGCTTATTACCTCTTGTTGTGGTACAGCTATTGAAAGGCTTTCTGAATTCACCGAGTATTACCTCAAACCTTTGGCTCAAAAACTTCCGTCTAATATTAAGGATACAACAGATCTAATTAACAAAATTGAAGAGCTTAATATAAATGGACCTCTCCCTGACCATACCATTTTAGTGTCGTGGGACGTAGTAGCTATGTTCCCTAATATTGATAATCAGTTAGGAATTTCTGCAGTTAGAAAAGCTTTAGATTCTCGTGAAGTTAAGATTCCCTCTACTGAGTGTATTGTTGAAGCAGTTGAACTCTGCCTTTGCTCAAATAACAGCGAATTCAACAACACACACTTTGTCCAAGCCCATGGTACTGCTATGGGTCCTAAAAACGCATGCAGTTATGCAGATTTGGCCATGGGGGAATTGGACCTTTTAGCCAAGACTGGCGGAGCAATCAGCCCTAACCTATGGTGGAGATATAGAGACGATATTATTGATGTTTGGACATTTGGATTATCTAAACTTCTTGAGTTTAATGAGTACATCAATTCTCTATATCCTACTATTAAATTCACACTAGTGTATTCGGAGTTGAGCCTGAATGTTCTTGACATTACACTACATCTGAAGGAAGGGCTTATTTCTACGGATATCTATGCTAAACCTACTGACAGTCATTTATATCTACCATTTGACAGCTGTCACCCTAGACAATGTAAGAATGCTATCCCTTATGGAGTTGCTTTAAGAATCCATAGAAATTGTTCATCTAGCGAAGATTTGGAGCGTAGGTGTCATGAGTACAAACAATATCTGAAATCTCAAGGCTATAGCTCCAAACTTGTTGATGAGCAATTTCTTAAGGCCTCTAGAATTCAGAGGTCGGTCCTACTTAAACCTAAAGTAAAATCTAAGAGGAAAGTGAGTCCATTAGTTCTAGATTATAATCCGAAACTTCCCAATATCTCTAGAATTTTAAAATCGCATGTGCATCTTTTGTCAAATCCTTAATCCTAAACCTAATCCTAAACCTATACTTAAAGAAATATTTCCTACTAGGTCTTTATTACCAGCATATCGTAGAACTAAAAACTTTAAGGACATTTTAGCACCTTCGCGATTGAACGGCCACGTTTGCGGATCACACAACCGGGTTGTTTAAATGCACAAAGAAGTGCGATTTATGTAGTCATTATTTCCATCAGGCGGATAGTTTCACTAGTTTTTCCACAGGTAGGTCCTACAAGATTAAAGAGACCTTGAATTGTACTTCTGCTGGAGTTATTTATGTTGCTTCTTGTCAGAAGTGCAATGTGCAATATGTAGGATCTACCTCTACACAGTTTAAGGTTCGATTCCGTAATCACAAGTCTTTCATGAATACTAATAAGAAGACTTGTGAAGTGGCTATTCATTATAATAATAGTCCACATTCGTTGTCGGATTTCAGTTTCATCTATATTGAAAAAATCAATGACAACAACATGATAGATCGTAAATTGCTTACACGGGAGGCTTATTGGACAGCGCAACTGCGTACTATGCAACCTGACGGCCTTAACAAAAGGCGTGAATTCATGTCGAAAAACAGAATTCATTATTTGTGATATTAATTTTGTTTTGCAGTTGAATTCTTGCCTTTTGTTCTGACATACTTAATTTTAATAGTTGGGCGTGAAAAAAATTTTTAAAAAAATTTTTTAATTATAATTTATGTATATTTACTAACGCGGTTCTAGTATAAATAACCTGTATTTGGCATTATAGTCACACATTTTTTGTAATTTTTAAACTGAAGAAGGCCGAACGGCCGAAACGTTTTTTTAAATAAAGGACTATAAGAAGTTTGCTGTCTTTGCTGTCCACATTACCCTATACAAGCTACAAATACCGAAGCAGCGCTAGTATCCTTTTGGATCCTTCTATGGGGAGTTCATCGTTGGAAATAACCATTCTCTATTCATACTATATATATATATATATATATATAGCGCACGCAGAATTGCAATGTTTATTCGGAAACGTCAGTGTTCTCGCCCTCACTATCTACTAAAAGAAGGAATGGCTAGAACGATCCACAATGATCTACAACGACATAACCACCCAAGCGAAACTACGTTTTCATTGACATTTATTGAACATTTGTTATTTTCTTGAAGCGATATTGACACCATTTGATGTGTGTGCTCTCCTCAACCGGGTTTGGAAGGGCGGAATACTTAAATTTTGGGTGATCCGTTTGAATATTTGGGCCTTAATTGGCAGACAACACAAAGCGGTCAATATGGCGATTTCGGTGATCTGACGAACCACATAAACAGGTTTTTAAGTTAAATATTGGCCGAGATGACGTTCAAAATCTACAAATACATGGCGTACAGGTGCGAGGTCTGGGGACCATGTATGGGGAAAAACCCGCAGGGGTGGATAGAACAGGCAGGCGAGGGGTTATTGCACAACGT
The DNA here is from genome assembly GCA_035772405.1 of Chrysogorgia sp. JL179-B06. Taxonomy (NCBI): domain Eukaryota; kingdom Metazoa; phylum Cnidaria; class Anthozoa; order Scleralcyonacea; family Chrysogorgiidae; genus Chrysogorgia; species Chrysogorgia sp. JL179-B06. The sequence goes on along the minus strand of JAYKKM010000395.1, from coordinate 698,815 downwards.
ATTTCTAGTGACTGTTATAACACATCGTTACAGGTGGGTGTAGGTCGTCGTAGGTCGTTCCTTCTTTTAGCACTTACGTCTCGCCCTCATATTTTCGCCAGTTTCGTTTTCTTTCGGGCCGCAAACGATATATTTGCTCCAAGTTTTTATGTGTCCAACGCTCCCTGAATGCCGCAAGAGACAAATAGGGCTGGAAACGGGCTATTTTGCATCAATGCAGACACATTTGTTGTGGCCGTCCCTGAACTCACCGAACCGCTCGAGTCGACGGACACCTCGTGCTTGAATCAGACTGCGCGTTGAGTAAGAAAAGATGTAAGATTAGTAGATTACATCGTTTATTTTTGTTAAATGTCAACAATACAGCTAAACGAATATACGGAATTATGCTTCAAACTGCACACTCACCAGCTGACCAGACCACCAGAAGTCTCCTATGAATGACTATATCGCGCACATAAGTTGCGCATATAATCATTTGTGAAAATGCTTATTTATAAATAAGCATTTTCAACACCAAAATGCTTCTTTGTAAATAATCAAGTAATCAACCACAAACAATCCTAAACTATAAAAAACGTTTGTCTACATATAAGCATTGATTCATCGAATATAAACAATGAATGATTGCCAGATGATTATTTATAGATAAGCATTCGCCCGAGTTTGCTTATTTATAAATAAGAATTTGCCCGAGTGTGATTGTTTATAAATAAACATTCGGCCAACTTGAATGTTTATAAATAATCAAACATTTGATGTGATTGTTTAATATATTTTTTTACACATGACGCCTCATACCAATGAAGTGTCGTGCAGATTGGTATATATTATTGTATTTCGTTCGCCATGATAGTAGGTTAGTGGTGCACATTGAAAATTATGCATCGCTTACAATGGGCTTGGATATCACAACGTAATCACAATATAATCATATATAATAACAATAATAATAATGTGTTAATATGCACACTGCTGTAGTGAATGTGGGAGAGCTTGGAGTAGACAGACGATACATGGACGATCGTCAAGCTCGTATCCTCAGAAAAATGATTCTAAGTCCTGGACAGGAATCGAACCTGTAACCTTCCAATTGCCGGTGATACGCTCTAACCATTGAGCTACTGAGACTCAGATGGAGAGCGAAGGTAAGAATGATGTACTGGTTCGATTGATATATGTACTGATATAATAATTGTTTATTAAAATCACATTGTAGTCCACTGAATTGCATGATTATTTACATTGTAAAAATTCTCTTAATTATAAAAATGAGACTAAATGTATACAGATTTATTATCTATTAATGTTAATGTGGACAAAACTACTCTATTTGGTCTAATATTTTAGCATGTTCGCAATAATAAAATAATGTTTAAAACGATTAGTTTTACATAGAGCTATGTCAAAAACTGTTTGATTCTGAGTATCATAATTGTCTATTTTCTTTAAAAGGAATAATGGAGTGAGTCGTGTTGTCAGACGATTGACAAATATTGTTAAATAACTTTTTTGTCAATAGTTCTCTACGTTCTTTCAAGGTGGTTATGTTAGCTTTCATGAGGGAACCGCTGTAAGATGTTTCATAACCGAATATGATCGACATGACCCTTTTCTGAACTCTTTCCACAGAATCATGTAAATAGATTGGCAGACTATCATGGTAAAACGGGTCTAAAACAGGTACAGTAAAATTGGACTGGCGCTGAGCTATCTACTTTGGCTCGTTTTAGTTGGACAATAAAATAAAGTCTTCAGTTAGCTTTCTTAACACTCTTGGATACATGAGTATTCCACTTTAAATCGTCGGTGATGGGAAGTCTTAGTAGTTTGAAATCTTTAAATAGTATTATGAGCGGCCGATGTTTATGGGCAGTTACATTGGCGAGCCGTAGAGCGAGCCATTGTAACTGCCCATAAACATCGACCGCGAATGTTTTAACGAGCTTGTAAAATGAATAGAATATATAATACATACAGTAGTGCTCAGAATTAACCTAACGAAAAACGAGTTCGAAACGCGTTCCGAACGAAATCGAAACGCATAAGGTTCAAATATCGTGACCAAATCGGCCTTCGCTGTTTTCCGAACGTTAATCGTTAATCGAATCTCTTTGAAATAGACTCTACTTCGGCCTCTCTCAGCACACTGGGATCATTTAAAATATATGTAAGAAACTGGATATAAACGGCGGCTCTTACTTTGTGTACCGGACACAGAAATTTGCATGAGTAAAATGTTGTTAGCACTGTATAGAACTGCCTCCTCTTTAAAAAATCGCGTTTATTTTATCAAGGATAGGTTTAATTCATGAATTGGACAATTCCAGGACAAAAATAAACGAGATTTTTTAAAGAACAAGGCAGTTCTACACAGTGCTAAATTTCTGTGTCCGGTACATGAAGTAAGAGCTTAACGGCGAACTGAATAGGCTTTCTTACCATGTAATTTGACAACATGCACCTCGAAATTCATCTTTGCTCGTCGAATTCTCCGATTAAGAGTGTCCCGATACTCAAGAGATCTTCATTCTTCAAGCAAACCCAAGACACCACAGACCTGAATTTGTAACTATTGTTTTGACGTTTTGACATATATATTCTTTACGGAACACATGGCTTCACGACATGCCATGATGCGAAGCGGAAGCTAACTTGAGGCAGCGAGGATCAAAGCAACAAGTGAGCGACCAAATTATATATAAAAGACACAGTTATTTCAGTATTTTTCTAGACTAGTATAAATATATTTATAGATAAACTTTGGAGGTAGCACTTTGCAAATATTCATGCATCAATCGTAACCGATTGAACGTGACAACGGCGAAGACTTTCCGCGGTACTCTTTATTTACTCTCCCGTTCAACGATATGATTTTTAATAGCGTTGAAATAAAAGCCTTCATTATAAACTTGAGGAAAATCACCCTTTCAAAGGACGACAATTTAATGTGCTTTCTCCTTTTATCTCGTTTAATAAACCATATACTGCAAGCACTGCAACAGCGATTTTAGTTATGACAATTGGCTAAAGTCGGAGATTAACGACGCTAAATCAAAATTTCCGACGAATGTGTCAACCGAAGCCACAATGGCGTTCCAAACGCAGTGTTAGGTTATTTCTGAGCAGTACTGTACTTTGTTTGGAAGTTGTAGAAATGGTACAAACAAATTATTTTGACTCCAAAAAAGCTCAATTTGAGCAAGTTAACTTTGATAAAACATTGATGTTTTATTAATCATGTTTTATACTGGGTTAAATATGCTGATTAAATATTAATTTCTTTTGAATTTGCTTCATGAATTATTAATGAATTTTACAACAACTTTTAATTCATCATTTTGATCAAAGGATATCTTTATTGTAATCATCGTGTCTGAAACAGATTCGCATTTCTTTGCATTTATCTTCATTCATTTGGAATAAATTATTGCTAGACCACTGTGAAAATGCATCTACTGTTTCTTGCATGTTGTTGGAGTGATTTTCTCAATTGTTTCTGACACAGTCGTGTTGTCTACAAATTTCCACATATCTGTATTGGAGACTTTTAGGTCATCGATCATTAAAATAAATGGCCATGGTCGCAATTTTGTTCCTTGCTGTACACTTGATGAAATTGATCTCCATTCTGAGAAAACTCGCTGTTTTCTGTTGGTTAGAAAATCAATAATCCAGTTTAAAATATTAGGTAGAATTTTTATACACTTTAATTTTGAGATCAATTTTGGGTGGTCGATGTAATCAAACGCTTTACGAAAGTCGAAGAAAAAGATTCTTGACATGGCTACCATTGGTGCAGCATAATGATTAAAGCCAGAGTTGTTGATGAATTTGGAATGCAGCCAAATTAATTCGCACTTCTGTAATTTAAAATCGCCGGTTTTACATAATCGATAACAATGAAATCCTCAGCAATTTTTGAGAGGATTGAGGTATTTGTCAAATTGGTCTTAAGTGTTTGTTAATATCAGTTATTGGTTTAACTTTCGGGATAGGAATTACGTTTGCTCTTTGTTCAGCGAATGATGCATTTAAAATAGAGGTAACAGGTTGGGTTAGGATTTGAGCATAATATTTTAAAATCCAGTTTTCAATGTTGTCAGGACCTGGAGCTTTGCTAACATTTAGTAAAGTTAATTTCTCATTACATCTCTCGGTGGTTATTTGATATAAATCATTCGAACTTGTGCAATCGAGACGATCAGCTTCTACTAATGGAGTATATGTTTCGGTTGGTTTAAGGAAAATGATATTAATAGTATGTGCAAGATCCTTGTGTGATCGTATGGTATTACTTGGAGTCGGAATGTTCTGTAGATCTTTTTCAATTGATGCTAGAGTCTATTTAGACATACCACTAATTTTTTTAACTTGTTTCCACCATTGCTTAGGATCACTTGCTTTTAATTCCTTGACCTCACTTTGATAGAACTTAGCTTTACATCGCTCACGGTTTACTGCATTTCGATAATACTTAAACATAATAGTGCGGTTGACATTAAAGGTGGATTGTCTTTTCTTCATAAGTCTTGTGTTATCCAGGGTGGATCGGAATGGTGAATTTTAATTGATTTCAATGGCAGAAGAATTTATGTTCCCTGATTAACAATGGCCATGAAAGCGTCGATCTTAGTCTGGCAATTAGGTTTTGATTCGATAATTGACCAGTCTATGGTTTGAAAACAACGACCCAAAGCTTTGCCTTTTGTCGGCACTTTGCCTTTTGTCTCTAAATTTAATCGTTTTAGGTGTGTTCATTAGTGGTTGCTTGACTTTCGGTTGTAGCACAATGGAAACATGGTCAGACCGACCAAGCGGTGCTAATCTCGGAGCCGCACTATATCTATTCGGAAAATTAGTAAGAACAAGGTCAAGCATGACATCGCCTCGAGTTGGAAAGTTGATAATTTGGTGAAGAGAAAATTGTTTGGTTAAAATCTCCTGTAAGAATAAACGCTGCATGAGGAAATTTAGATTCGATGTACTGGATTTGAGCTAATAAGTAATCAGTCATTCTAATATCATTTACACTAGACGGATGGTATAAAACGCCACAAATAAGAGATTAATAACCTCTTGGGAGTCGATTTGGACGTAATTTTACCCAAATAACTTCGAAGGTTATAGACGAACATTCTTCCAAAATAGAAAATGGAATATTGTTCCTGACATACATGCATACCCCTCCATGTTGTCCTTGATTTCTATCCTTACGAATCAAATTGTAGTTAGCAATGGTTATAACGTTGTCATCCACAGTTTCCTTGAGCCATGTTTCTGTTATCAGAGCAATATCAATAAGTAAATTCCCCAAAATCGTTCTAAGTTCATCGATTTTGGTACCAAGGACATAACGTTGGATAAAAAACGGATGGTACATTTTTTACTAACTCTTTCATAGATTGATTGATTGGAATGCGGTGCAACAAATGTGATATTTTTGATATTCCTATTACGCTCGGATATGGTGTAAGTACTCACCCTTCGACCAGACGTAATTGTTGTTATACTTCGATGTTCTCGACCAGTTTTCAACTTTGAAGCAATGCCAGCTCTGGTTCCTCGATATGGTTTCAAGATATTTAGTTCTTTGAGGATATTAAACAAGGTGCAGGGGCCGTGGAACACGGGGGCTAGGGTAGGCTCTAGCCCCCCACTTTCGCTTATATGCTTGCGTATTTGTCCTAATCTTCGTCGAAACTTCCGAAATCAAAATGACATCACCAGTAAGCCGCGCAAACCGACGCTGCCCCCAAGGGTCCTCTGTGATAGTCCGCTGATCCGAACTAGTTAGTAGGTTAAAATTTTGCAATAGCTTGTGCTGGACAGCGTTGTTCAGCATTAAAATATGATTTGTTGCCAGAAACACTTTAAGTGTTTCAAATTTTTAATAATTATAAGGAGCACACAGACAAAATTGATGTTATTGCGATTGCCAACGAATTTGTTTTCAATGAGAATCGTAAGAGTAATTTTGGAACATTTACTGAAAATTACTTCTTGTCGAGTGACTAAATTAAGTGCTTCATACTGCACTTACAAAGCTCTCACAATGATGAATGAGTATACTGTATTTTGAACTGTATTCCATAGTTAAGTTTTGTTTCCATTGTTCCGTTTACCCTTCCATTTTCAAGCTTATTTTTGTACATAAATCTTTTGAAGTTCATTATAAATCTGAATACAAAACAAGTCGTAAACTGTAATAGAGCAAAATAAAAACTTCTGCATAGAAACTGTGTGATTGATCCAAAAATTAAAAGCTGTTTGAAGTCACCCATACTACCTGTCACAAAAGTGAATATTGTATGTGATGTGGAATGTGATATTATGTTGTTGATTGAACAAAAGATGTATCGTTGCATACTAAGAAAGGGCCAAGTAATCGTGGTTTTTAAAAAACGTGGTTTTTAAAAAACGTGGTTTTTAAAATGTTCACTTTTGTGACAGGTAGTATGGGCGAAGTTGTAATGTTGTTGCCACAGCTATTATAAAGCGCGATGTATTTCATTGATTGATGAGTCGTGAAGTTTAGTGTTCCGACCCATACGAATGATACGAGTCGTTAGTGTATATGTTATCCCTTGTTTACAATGAGCACAGCTTCATGTTAATATGTATATATTTTCATATACTATATATGAATTGTCAAGTCGTGTTCATTGATATACGACTCGTCAATGTACATATGCCATTCATATAAATCTACATTTACAATTCGTATGAAGTCGACATTTTGACAGCTCGTTAATCTACATATACAATTCGTATGAAGTCGACAGTTTAACAACTCGTTAATCTACATATACCATTTGTATGAATGCGACAGTATTGGACATAATGTTGCTTTTTCTCATGTATATCAACGAATTATCAATCTGTATTAATTACTGCAATATTTTTCTATTCCTCTAACAATGTCCACAATCCTGACGAAAAGCTTAATTCTGACCTTGAACGATTATGTGATTGGTTTAACACCAACTCTTTACAACAGCCTTGTACTTTTTCGATTACAGTGATAGTGTGGGGAGATAAAAATAATTCCACATTCATGGAACCTACAGGTTTTACAGAACAATGCCACCAGACTTATCCTCGATATTCCTAACTATGCCTATGCTACTGTCATTAAAATCTCTTAACTGGAAACCACTATTTCTTCGTCGTCACTACCATCGTTGTCTCGCAATTTGTAAAGTGGCACTACGATGAGAATTCACCCTGTTTTTTTAGGTTTTCTTTACATAGAATAGTATTTCAGGGTGAAATAGAAAAAATAGAAAGTGATAGATGTAAAAAAACCTAAAAATGGTATTTTGAAGTAAGTATTTTAAGCTCTGAGATCACTATTTAGGCCACCGTTACTAAGAACGTGTTCCAAATTAGCCAGTAATTTCAAAAGGTAATACTGTTTGAGACGTCAGACTCTCAATGTTATGCCAGAATTTCAGTCGAGGTTACTTGTTTTCTTCGAGTAGATGCCAGCCTTTCAGTCAAAGAATTTGAAAAAAGTACCGTGATCACTATGGATTTACTTGAAGAATTTGCCATGTAGAGTCTTTGTGTGGACAGTCTGACGTCACTTCCTTACGCTGGTCAGGAACAAACAACTCCAGATTCGGAGTCAGAAAAATATTACTTGACATCGTCGAATTGCAAAACGATTTCGACCGAGTAATATTTAGCAGCTCTGCTTTATAAATAGGTAAAAATATCAATAGGTAAAAATTTGATCGTAGTACCACTTTAAGCATGTCAACCATATTGCAGACTTTGATTTTGAACTTCTGAAGATTTACAACATTCACCACTACAACACCTATCGGCGAGACAATTTCCATCTACTAAACCACATACTAACTGGGGCAAACAGCAAATGAAGTATCATTTTGCGACAACCGAGCTAAGGGAATCTTAAGTCTAGAATTTTTTAAAACAAACCTACAAGTTGGCACATAAAATGGTGGCCGAAAATGTCATCATCTGGGAAAGTAACTGGAGCAGGGATTATTATGGAGATGCATGGTTAAGATTGACAAAGTGGTGCAGAAAAATGCGTCCATCAGTAATGAATTAAACAATTAGACCAATTCAAGCTATATCTTCATTCCTTGGTGAATGGGATGTTATTGAACAGAAACTCCCTGAAGATGTAACATCAGAGCAATTACATTGTTTTGCCGTAAGTTTATTAATTTATTGTTAATTTTTACAAAAAATTATTGAGGCGAATTGGGTCACCTATAATTTATTGATCAAACAATCATTCATTAATTTTTGTGTGGATAATGACAACAATGATGACAAATGGATGCTTCAAATTTAGCGTGAATAATGCTGTGTTTTATTGTGGTAGAAATTAGTAAGCTACATCTGTGCAGATGAGCTAATAGGTAACAAATTGTTTGACACCTAATTATAATAAATTTATGTAGTACCCAGATCCATTTTAAAGTATGCCAGTGAAGTATGTCTTATTAAATCATGTGTCATGTTTTGATTGGCGCATGCTTCAGTGCACCAAGAAGCTCTACTTCTGTGAGGACCAGTTAAGCAATAACACGGCCAGGTGGGGCACCTGTCCCTAGTTATAAACTATTATTAACTTCTTATTAACCAAGAGCATGGTCATTACTCATTATGGGAAAATATCAGACCGAGCCTGAGGATGATGTTCGTACATAAAAGATTGGCCCGGTCTGATATTCTTGTAATAACCAAGCGGACAAGGTTAATAAGAGGTGTATTATATGGCAACATCTGATCAAGTATAAATGCTAATTTTAATCCTAGTTTGATATGCCCTATACATTCACTGGTATTACCTTCAGCAGCCTTCATGTTTTGATACACTGGACTTTAGTTTCCCATGCTTGTGGGTATGATTCTTACCAAACGCTTTGGTTGTTTTTGATGCAACTGGTCTAGTTGGGTCTTACATCCTATACTTATAGCACATTTACTGCCTGTTGTCATAATTCTGTTGCCATAAGTGTTTGAATTAATATTTATTTAATACATGGGTATATTCTTGCATTCAGTAACAATGTTTCTTGTATTTTGCTAGGGGAAAAATAAAACAAACTATTTTTAAAAGCTACCTTGAAAATATGTATCATAAAATTAAAGGAGGTGAGGCAGAGCAAGACCATGTAATTTCACCAAATAATTTTGGACAACAAATAAACAGGAAATTGTGCATCACGGAATTTACACATTCGCTAAACAGCTGTAGCAGATATTATTGCTGTAAAGTACCTAATGCACTTCCCTTTCTGTTTTGCAAGTACATTGTGTGTCACAAGCTTCTTGGAGTAATTCGATGAACGATTTATCTTTCCTGCACTTGGCCGCTTGTGCATTTTCCATCTCCCAAGCATTGTTGATCAGTTAATTGACCACCTTTGCTCCCTGGTTGACAATAAACTCTGGCAAGTCAGTCTTCCTTGTCGCTTTTGCATATTTGCAAAAGCCATATGCAAAAGCCAGCAGGCAGTTCTATCACAAAGGTTCTTTTCCACTACAACCTGTGAAACGTCGAACGCACTGAGCCACTTACGTTTTTTCCATGCCGCCCCTAGGCCCATCCTCATTGCACGGTACAGCACCATAATCACCGCCGCTTCGCGTTCCTCGGCCCTTGAATTGTATCCAAGTCGAGCCCTTTGTCGCTCTCATAGAACCTTGTTGAATGTGTGCGGTTGTTGGTAAGATCTGGATGTCCAGCACTTTGTTCTTACCCACCATCTTCTTTAGTTACTTACTTCCATGTGGTGTAATAATTGGCATTAACGCTTGAGTTGGACAGATATGCCATGTTGGTGCTTCATAATTTTTTGAAGGTAACCAGCACTGAATTCTGTCAAGCTTGATCGCAACATGATAGTGCACCCCTGAATGAATGCTTGTGCGGCTCCTTTGCACAACACCATGTTGAAAATGAGTGCACAACGGCTTCGGCGAACGATTGCCTGGTGGGAAATGTTTGTATATCTGCTTTGCTGTAAGTCACCAGTTACACCTGGCCGATAGCTCAAGCAATGGAGACAGGCCCAGGTGGTCGCCACTCGTGTCTGGAAACGCTGGATAAAGGAATATTTATCCAGGCAGATTCATAGAGCAAAGTGCAAAGAGGACACCCGGAACATCCAAGTCGGTGATCTAATTCTTGTTGACTGTACTGCCAAACGGAGTACTTGGAGTACGTAGAGTTGTCAAGGTTTTCCTACATCAGACAATGTCATTCGCTCTCCAGATGTTAAAACTAAGTTTGGATTAATAAGATGATCTGTAACGAAGTTCCGCTCCTCGAGGAGTGTTCGTCAGTCTAGCACCAAGCGATTACGGGGGGAAATGTTAGAACTGTTTTGGGGCACCTATGTTAGTAATAGCCCAGATGTTCGTGTGCTTGCTTGGAGAAACACAAAGGAAAACGTTTTGTAATTGTATGGTAAATATGTGTAATAAACTTAATGTTTGCTGCTATCAGATTGTGTTTTGTGGATAGTGGGAACATCTATGTTACGTTTTATTATATTGCTTGTTTGCAAGTACTGTTTTGTTGTTATTTTATCCCAATGTTAAAAGTTTATTGTAAAGAAAGACAATTGCGTATCATACCAGAGGTTTTTAATAGAACCTGATAAAATAATTGTATCCATCATTTGCCTTTTACAACAGATAATCTGACTAATTTGCGTGAATTAAATATCTGTGAATTAATCTGTGAATTAAATATCTGTGAATTAATCGATTTTTTTGTAGGAAGATTCATCTACTACATGTAAACATGCTGAATACTTAATTTATAGTTCTATTTTTCATCATGGGGCCATAAGTAACTTACACACATATTACATGTGCTCTATATAAGAGAAGAGTAGCCAAATACATAATCTACATGAATATTATCATTTAATTATAACATTTTTCTTCATTCATAGACCAGTAATCTGTCTTTATCAAAATCAAACAAAAGCACTGGATATAATCATGTTAGTACATAATTTGTGTTGGTTGGGCAAGGCAGGATCTGGGAAGTCCACCTTAGTAAGCCATGTCCTTGACTTTATGGGCATGTCCAAAACGATCACTGTGACAGGGTCCACAGGGAAGACTTGCATGCAGTATACTGATGCCATAACCCTACATACCTTCTCTATAATCCAAAATGACAGAAATTCCTAATTATATCTAAGGTCAAGAACAATTTCACCTGCATGAAAAGAATAAAAGAAACAGAATTTTTGTTCATAGATGAAATCTCAATGATCAGTAAAAAACATTTGATACAAGATAGAGAAAATACATCACCATTTGGAGGGATGCAAGTGATAGTCCCTGGTGATTTTTACCAATTACCTCCTGTCCCCAACAATTATGATGAAGGATAATATCCATTCGAAAGCAACTCATGGAGTGCTGCATTTCCTCACACAGTGGTACTTGATAAAGTGGAGAGACTGATAATCAATTCATCGAAGTCCTTGGAAATATTGCAGAAGGATGTGGCACAGTTAATGATATGGAGTATCTAACCAATCTTTATAGACCTTTAAATTAAATAAGTAAATACTGTAAGTGGTCAAATATTGTTCAGTTGAGTCAAGTAGCTGATTTAAAATGTTGTTTGTTGTGGATGTGTTTTGCTTGTATATCTTTAGGTAATTCTTCTTTGCTAGACAAGTGATTAATTTCCACCAACTCTTTTCGTTTTATTCTTTAAATCTTCCACACATCCAAAATGATTTTAAATAATTCACATGTGTTTGCATCTTGAACTTTTGATGTACACAACAAGTCCTTTTAATAAGAAAAAGACGGTTGAACACCCAACACTTTGCACTGATAAAGTCGTGGCCCTCGTTTGCAATTCTGACTTCTTGTCTTACCTGTGTTTTATGTGTCATTGGATGTTTCACTGATGCCACTTGGGTAGGTTTTGTGAATAAAAAAACTAAGTGACGGTCCCAGCAGCATAACAGCGACAGTCGAATCTCCTCGGTTTACAGGTTTGCTTTGCTATTAACTCTGACCGTGGTTACACAGCATTTATTCGAACATCCAACGAACGAACGATCATTTGTATAGATGTTATAAACATCTATACAAATGTGACAAGTCTAGCTGTGTTGGGAAGAGACCTTAACCGGTATTAATTATACCAAGTTAGAACTCCCTGTGCCTTCCTTCTGTCAGGATGTTCCCTAACAACAGCTGGTCTATGGTGATCAGCCCTGGCTTTCAACCGGTACCATACAAGATGGTAGCTACCATTACTTCGGTGGAGTTTGTTGATTTAGCAGCTTTGCTCCGAGCACCAGCGAACGATTCCAATCTCCTCCATGTATCTGTTGCTGGGCGTTGATCATTGGTCCATCGGAACCGCCGCCTCCTCGAAATCATCCCTTGGGTCCAGGCTTTTGGGGTCTACTCCGTGGTCCTGGTGGCTTATTTCCCTCACCGTGCCCAGGACTTGTGGATCTACCAGCTCCTCATCCTTTGCCCCTACTCCCAATTTGAGCGTGCCAGCGTGGCACCAATATGACGCATTTAGGCAGGATGGAGCAGTGTCCGGCCTGGCAGATTGGTCGCATATGAACGTCTAACTTTACATTTTTCACACTGCCAACGCATCCAGGTTTGCATCACTGCCTCCATTGTTGTCGCAGGGAAAATCGACAGCCCTTCGGTTCGTCTTATCTGCCGATCCTAGAATCTGGGCAGGTGTGCAGCTCCCTGGCCGCCATGTCGCTTTCGTCACGTTTCCAGCAATATGGCCTGTAGGGGTCCTCATCCTTATTTGCAGTGTCCATGTTGCACAGATGACCATAGCAACACCAGGCAAAGGCCTGGGTACTAACACTGTATTAGTTATCATAGTCGTGATTTGTTGCGTGAGTATTGTAGCCCAATAAATGCCTTCACCAGATTGCTGTATTGTTCATCAAGGGGTGCGTTTCCTTTCAAGGAGGTCCCATCCTCCATAATTTACCACTCTTTTTCCCACTAGGCTAATATTGTTTGTTCTTTGCAGCCCCGGCTCACATCGCTGGGGTCCCGTTTCCCATCGGCACTGTCTCCCCGCTGCACCTTTCTGAGTTCGGAATTATCTGGCTACCCTGATGTACAGAAACGATTCGTTCGCGAAGGTTTTCACGTTGGCTTTCAGTAATCCCGTGTGGATCTGCGTTCCCGGTTTCGCAATTTGCAATCAGTCCGCGAACAACCGGCTGTTGTCGACCAGATGGATGTTTGACGAATGGCTGGTAAAAAAGATCTTTTGGGATTTTCCGAAAAGACGCATAGTGAGTTTGCTGCATATTTACTTGATATTAGTGAAGAACCAAAAGGCCATACTACATGTACTTCACCAGTTGCAGGTACGCGAGTTCAATTCGGTGGAATATTTATCAATAGTAACTACAGACATAGTATCCATATGATGTGATGTAATACATAGACTGTATTGTACAGTATGAGCACTTTCAAGCAGTTGTATGCAGTGTGACTTGGCTTGGTTTGAATGACAAGAGGCTTTTTTTTCTTGTTTGAATCCCTGTTCAATATAATCAACCAGCATACCAAAATTTTTTTTGACCATTTCTAATTTTAAACATGGGTGGTGAAATATAACATCGATATTTTTCTATTTGACTTTATTGCAAGAATACATATAATATTATAACTCAGTATAAAACATAACAAGAAAATCAAGCCGCTGGGTATGTGTCTTATCGCTAACATGACACACAAGGAGCATACTTTGCTGTTTCCCTCCCAACTTTTTATATCGCCATAAAATATACTGATGGTATATTTATATAATATATATAATTAATGAAACCAAATTAGACTCTACTATTGATAATAATGAAGTTTATTTACCTGGTTTTGAAATAACCAAGAAAGATCGAAAACTAAACGGGCGAAACGGAGGCGGTGTATGAACTAGGTACGATATCAGCAAATGCTGCCAATGATTGTGGAACATACAGGAATAACCCCTAACTCCCACACTCTAATTGATCTCTGTATTACGAATTCACCCATGAAAATTGTGAATTCTGGCATCGTCCACATTACAATCAGTGATCACTCACTAGTTTATATGACATATAAGACCCATTACGAGCGCACAGGTTCGCGAATTGAATCTCAGCAAATGAAAAATTTCCACACAGACAATTTTCTAAGAGATCTAAAACAAAAGGAGTGGACTAATGTCAATTCAAGCAACGACCCGAACGATATGTGGGCTAGGTGGAAAGGCTTATTAATGGAGTGCATTGATAAGCATGCACCACTCAGATCCAAATGAGTTGGCAATAAAAAATCCCCATGGATGACTATTACGTGAAATGCATAAACGAGATTTCTTAAAAAAGAAATCAGTGCAGACTAATGACCATTAATATGGGAACAATACAAATAACTAAATTAAGAAAGCCAAACACGAATATTTCACAGTAAATCTGGAATTCAATAAATCAAATCCTAAGAAAACATGGAATTTAATTAATGAAGTGAGTTCTCGACATTCTAATAATACAAATATTTCAGAAATTAAAATTGGAGAAGAAACTATAAATGCAGCTGTTGATATAGCAGAAGCATTTAACTCGTACTTCTGGAGTGTTGGCGAAAGTCTAGCCACTGAAATACCAACATCTAATGTTGAGCCTGAGTCGTATCTCGAACGAACGGAAAAACGTTCTCTCTGAAAATTCCCAGTGAATATTGTTCATAAATTGTTGAGCAAAACTAACGAAAGGAAAGCTGCAGACCTAGACAAGATTCCATCTAAACTCTTGAAAATAGCGGCCGATATAGTCGCTCCATCACTCACACAAATATTTAGTAAATAAATTAGTACCAGTAATTTTCCAAAAGAATGGAAATCGGCTAGAGTCTCGCCCATATACAAGAAGGGTAAAAAGAACGACACAAGTAATTATCGACCGATATCCGTAATTCCAATAGTAGCAAAGATCTTTGAAAAGATAATATTTAAACAGCTTTATGGTTATCTTAATGATAACAAATTGCTGACTCACTGTCAATCGTGTTTCCGGTCACTACATAGTACGCTTACTGCTTTGATTGAAGCCACAAATAACTGGTCAGTTAATATCGATAATGGCCTTCTTAATGGCATATCTTTATCGACCTCAAAAAGGCTTTTGACACCATTGACCACAATATTGTTATACGGAAGCTTAAAAATTATGGTGTTGATCAGACTACACATCAGAGTAGTCATAAATGGTTTGAATCATACCTTTGTGATCGAAGCCAAAAATGTAGTATATGGTGTCCCTCAGGGAAGTAACTTGGGACTTTACTATTCTTAGTTTATATTAACGACTTGCCAAATTGCCTCAGTGTAGCTTATCCGAGAATGTTTGCTACATTGGATGACCTAGAAAGTGTAATAAACTCGGAATTACAAAACCTTGACTGTTGGTTGAAAGCTAATAAACTTAGTTTTAATATCGCCAAGACAGAATTTATGGTCATTGGGTCTCTCCAACGAATTCGTACTCATGTTAACGACAAAATTAATATTGAAATTGACGGGAAAGAAATTAAGAGAGTTGGTGAAGCCAAATCACTGGGTTTGTTGATTGACGAACGTCTCTCTTGGTCAAAGCACATAGATGAAAAATCCAAGAAAATTTCTTCGGCCATAGGTGCACTTAAACGCATAAGAGCATTTATAACCATAAACACTGCTCTCCAAATTTACCAAGCATTAATTCAACCACACGTTGCTTACTGCAGTTCTGTTTGGGGTGGATTTAACGTGACATTAAGTGAAAAACTGCAAAAACTACAAAATCGCGAATCCAGGGTCATTACAAAGTTGAGTTAGTCCAGGGTCATTACAAAGTTGACACTAGTGCTAGTTTTCTCTTGGATAAGCTGCACTGGGATAATCTCTCCACACGCCGGAAAAAGTTTAAGGCGGTCTTGATGTTTAAAACAATGACACACCTTACCCCAGTGTACTTGCAAAATTTATTTATGCTCCGCAGCACAAAATACAACCTAAGAAATGCAGATAATAAATTGAACTTGCCAAAGCCACGTACAAACTATCTTAAAAGAAGTTTTAGTTATAGTGGGGCTTTCCTGTGGAACAACTTGCCCCAACGTTTACGTACGATGGACTCACTGACAAATTTTAAAACTGAAATTGATCAACATTATAATAATATTTAGTTGGATTCCCACACGGCAATCTCGTAAAACAGTATTATTATTTTTAAATTTGTAATATTTTAATATTATTTTAACCTAGCATATAATTTTGTAATTACTGAATGATTCTACCGTGTTGAAATAAAGTATGTATGCAGCTTTTCTGAAGCTGTTGGTTGAGTAGTCTGGCTCTTCTGTCGTGATGTTGCATCTACCACTTATGGCCATAGTGAGAACATCTCCATCAGTACAGATGTTCTGAAAAGTTACAAATGAGGTAACACACTTAATCTTGTTGCAGCATTTGTTCTCCAATCTTCACTTGCCATTGGTTTGTAAACACCACAAGTACACCACAAGGCTTAGGTCATAGTACGGTTGGTATATTTCCAGCAAAAATAACTGTTTTTGGCATAATCCAAACTCCCTTTGCCATTGGACTTCATTCAAAGTTTCAATAAATTCCTGAAATGCAAGATAGATTTTTCATAGTTCATATTTTAGTTCAGCATGTGCATAAACAAATTGTATAAAAGCATTAGATTGATCACAAATATTTAGTGAAAACAAGGTCTTCGAACTTTCTCAAAATAGAGGAAGTGAAATTGTTTTTTTCCTAAAGAATCAGTAAGCTACAAATTATTTCGTTATTATATATACCTTTTGAGAGTCTTGTTTATGTTTCTACATCATCCATTTGTTTCTCTTCTGCCGTATTTTCTTGGAAGCTAGCTTTGGAGGCAGCAGCTGCAGGAAGTCGGTATTGGTATGTGGAAATGACGTGATGCATGTGGCTTAATTTGTTACTTTGCCAAGAGATGTTTTGATGATTATCTAATTCAACAATCAGCCACAGAAGTTCCAATTGTTCAACTTCAGGCCAGGAAAGGGAAAACTAAAGTTCATGGAAAAGCAGATGCTGTCATCATCGCTGAGACAAAAGCAAAGAGAAGACCAATTGGGCTATTGCCAGCCATCTTTACAAAATAAATTTCTAAACTTTTACCAATAATTGATAGGTACTTATAGTACGTATTCCATATAAGGTCTTATCACGGGACTGGGAAGAGCAAATACATTGCCCTGACGAGCATATACGTTGCCCTGACGAGCAAATACATTGCCCTCGTACCAGCCTCCAAGTTAATTGGATTGTAACCGACCCCAAAACAACAAAGGTCCTAACCCTCCCACAAAGCTCTAGAATATATTCTTTTAAAGTTAAATTATCTATTTACAACATACATACAGCTTATCCTTGTAGCTAACTTAGTTCTCTTTGAAAGCAGATAATCGAACATGCACAAAAATATAATTTTCGTATTACGGATACTATCTTGTAAACGAACTTTCGGCTGTCTTCAACGAACGTTTTCTTGAGAAATAATCAACTCCCAAGCCTACAATATATATTAAAACAAAGGTAAATTATCGGTTTACAATATGCGTACAGCTTATCCGGCTAACGAACGTAGTTTTCTTAAAAAGAGCGGATAATCGAACATATCGTAACGTGTTAATTATCCGCATCCAGTGGGCTGGTACGAGGGCAATGTATTTGCTCGTCAGGGCAACGTATATGCTCTTCCCAGTCCCATCCGATATGACCTTATATGGAATACGTACTATAAGTCCATATGCAATAATTGACAATGGAGAGTGGCTGACAGATGAACATATATAATGACAATGCCCAAGCTATGCTCGCAAAGCATTTTTCGTACATTGGAGGCATACAAGTAGTGTGGGTATTTATTTCAGAGGGCTGTCGATCTGTAGGTACTTCCAAAGAAGATTTTGTTCAAATTTTAAATATCGCTGCCAATCATTGGATTACTGTCGGCAATATTGGTTGCTCTAAAGACATCATCACCATTTGCGATTCCCTTCATGTAAAGTCCTTCATGTAAAGTCCTTCATTTGGACTTAGGCAAATGGCAGCTTACATGCTGATGCCAACATCAAAGCATGTTACTCTACAGTGGGCTGATATGCAGAGGCAAACGGGAAGTTGTGACTGTGGACCATTCGCCGCAATTGCGGTACCAACCAGTTTGTGTTATGGCATTTTGCCACAAGACTGCCCCCTGGTAACAAGAGAAGATGCAACATCATTTGTCAATGTGCGTCCAGCAAGGAGATCTCACAATTTTCCCACAATCTTCATTGGTTCAAGAACACGAAGCCACTGGATTGAGAAAGCTGAAGTGTTCTGCCACTGCAGACAACCACATACCAAGGATGTACGTCTTCATGATTCAATACGACAGTTGCCAGGATTGGTTCCACCAAGGATGTGAAAGGATTCCAACAAAGATAAACAAGAACGCCCTTTTATTTGCCAGAACTGTAAATAGTTTTTTAGCCAATTTATATAAGCCTAGCATAGATAAATTTAAGTTAATGAGACAAAACGTTTAAGCAAAAGGTAAGCTGTGCAAATGCCTCGCGAATTGGCAGGGGCCCGGAAAAGGTCTGTTTTTCAGCTGTCAACAACTTAAAGAAACCCCAGACGGGTATAAAGATCAGTCCTAGCTACGATCAACATGACTCTGCACGTGCCAAACACAAGGTAACGAATAGCCAACCAATGAAGACACTGTTTGTCTCTTTCACGGGAAAATCTACCAATTACAATACATATATTCGTCTTGATAAGACTTCAACACGCACCTCAGGAATCATTGTGATCAAGAGGCTGAGCCTTACACAATAAGATATGTTAAGCTCAGTAAAGTGAAATCAAAAACACAAATTTTGTATTGTGCCTATAGTCAAAGGAAACGATTTTGTGGGAACATGCCTCCCGTTCGACGCCATAAGGTGGCACGACAAGAAGCTGCGACCAATGGCTATATTCGAGTGTAATGAGTGTTTTTAACGCATGAATGAGCATTATTCGCCACGCCACGGCCCGTGCAATGCCAGAGGGTTAGAAATAATTCACAATACGTTGACAATACGTTGGCTCATTACTTAAACCCTTATTACACAACATACCATCTTATGTTAAAGATACAACAGACTTCCTCAAACGCATATTCTCATTAAACAATAACTTACCAACAGACAATCCTTATTACAATAGACGTCAAAAGCCTGGCCCTCATACCAACATACCAAATGACGAAGGAATCAAAGCTTGCATTGGTATGTTGAAGGATTACAACCACCATGACACACAAACAGAACACATAACTGAACTACGTTCTATCATTCTCTACCAAAACTTCTTTACTTTTTATAACAAATACTTTTTACAAATTCACAGAACAGCAATGGGAACTCCAATGGCACCAACTTATCCCAACATATTCATGGCAGTCCTAGAAAAAGAATTGCTTGTAAATGCACCAAGTGGACTTATACCATTAGAAGGGATAAGGTTCATTGCTGACATTTTTGCAATATGGACCCATGGAAGAGAAACCCTTAACAAGTTCCTGGACTTCATTAATGAACTACATCCGACAATTAAATTTGATTACACTCTCACATAAAACAGTTAACTTCCTTGACACAGCCATTTACCTCAACAATAACAACAAATTGGAATCAGATCTGTACATCAAACCTGCTGACCGAACCCTGCTGTTACATAATAATTCCTTTCACCTGCACTCCTGCAAAAAAGGCATTATATTTAGCCAAGCACTACGATAGAGACGTATTATCACAGATGACAAACTGCTACAACAGAGACTTAACAATCTCTTAGTCATACTAATAAACGAGGATATACACACAATACCATAACTGAAGCATTCCAACAAGCAATGAAACACTCTCAACTTGAACTACTATACAAGGACAAAACACCAAATAACATAAATAGCCCCATTTTTGCTGTCACATACAATCACAAAACAACAAACATTGAACAAATACTATGCAAAAGGACCCTACATTGAGCATTCTCTGGCCAGAAGCTCCTGTAGTAGTGTACCAAAGAAACAAAAACCTAAAAGATTCACTTGTATCTGCCAAAATTACAGACTAACAACACAACACAAAACTGAGTACAATCACTTACACACATAACTTTAGTCCATATCCTTGAAAGCTCTACCAATTCTGTGGGGACACTGCCAACTATCAAAGAAACCTGTCAATGATGAACTACTTACTGGTTACACATTACAACACTGAATAACTCAACACTCGCAGAAGAAACAGAAAATCCCCAAGAAGATCCTGTTATGAAAATCTTCTACCAGAATAATTCCCA
Organism: Chrysogorgia sp. JL179-B06; assembly: GCA_035772405.1. Classification (NCBI taxonomy): domain Eukaryota; kingdom Metazoa; phylum Cnidaria; class Anthozoa; order Scleralcyonacea; family Chrysogorgiidae; genus Chrysogorgia; species Chrysogorgia sp. JL179-B06. The sequence continues at coordinate 678,378 of JAYKKM010000395.1, read as the reverse complement.
AGATGACACTGCTATCAACTTCCAAATTGAACTATAAACACTCATCATATTTAACACCAAAATAATAAATTATAAACAAGAATAACCAAAACAATTGTACTATATACACTAATTTCTATTAATCAATATCCAATAATGATAATACCCAAATTATCATTACTATTAACTAAAACAACCTATAACTATAAAACACTTTATGTAGTGTTATATGCATGGGGCATGCATTATATATGTTACATGTGACCATTGCTTGTGTTTGTGGATATATTTCTATGTACATGCTGTACATGACACAACCACCTACCAAATATCCACAACAATATGTGTAGCCATTACTATCCCGGCATGACTACCGGCTATGTGGCTAATATAATATGTACACTTTCATAAAATCTACCACGTCACATGATTACCAATCACTAATATTACACGTATATACACCAATTACACAAATTTTTCAATATATACTATGGCATGCTGAATGCCTACACTCGTGTATATAATACCTAACAACCATGGAAATCCACAACACAAATGTATATACTTAGGTTAAGACATGAATTTTTATTACCTTAAATATTCCTTAGACCACATATGGCATCTTTGTAAATAACAATATAAAATAGTCTTCGTTTATTGACATCTTCCTCGACTTTTACTCAAACTTATCATTCATACTCCCACAAAACGATTATTATCCCTTCATATCCATCTAACACACGACATAACCCACACACACCTACAATCGCACCTTAAAAGTGTGAACACAAATGACATACAAACTCCCTCACTTTGTGTCAGACAAACTCCCTCATTTTGTGTCAGACGAACTCCGTGATAGACCAACGCTGAGACGCAAATACGAAAAAAACATTAAACCTAACTATTATTATACCAATGGCAAGACGTGTTGGATTACAGAAATCTAACAACACAATTTGGTAAGCAATCACTTTATTCTTCTTAACTATATTATGTCTATAGAAATATTATTTATCTTCCAACTTGCCAACATTGACTGCCAACCCGAAACCCTGCTGATGAGACTATCTAAGGACGTCCAGGGTTATCCCGATGAATGAAAGAACATACTATTTTACGCATCTTTTAAATGTCTTTCTTCTTGTTTTATATTCATACTCTGTTATTCAATTTTACACTGCATGTCCAACCGTGCTGTGAACTGCCATTTGACACGTGTTATAGCCGACACGCATGTTATTCAAATTACTCACTTTCACCCCACAATATCCACTATTATGCATATACAACACCAGCATGGTTCCAATAAGCTACATTTAAACCAAAAAACGGCGATACATATGCTAAAATTGGAACGATACAGAGAAGATTACCATGGCCCCTGTGCAAAAAAAGGGGCATGATCTTCTCTGCAAGAGGGGGAAAGAAAAGGGGCGTGTCGCGGGCGCGTTGAAGGCGAGAAAAGGCGCGTTTTCGTGGTTTCGGCGTCCTTTCTCTGTTCGACTTCCGTGGTCTGACTCTGGCAAGAGGCTATTTGGTACTGAGGCTATGGCAACGTATGCAAGTTGTTAGCACAATCAAGTGCTTCAACATAAAACCTAATATAATACTGTTAGCAAAACTAAATGGAACTTTCTACTTTTTTCATTTCCCAGATGTTTTGTAAGTGGTGGACAACCAGCGAAATGCCCATCGAAGAGTCGCCTTGTGGAGGCAATCTGCGTGCGATTAGCTAGGGAGGCAGCGGACCAAAGGGCAAAAGGGCCAGGCAACCCATACTTCTCAAAGTGGAAGGTGGTTTTGCTTAAATACAACGCCCTGAGGAACGCTGTTATAAACAGCTGTCTCTACAAAGAGACACAACTGCAGTTGTACTCAATAAATGACAATAATCTCAAAGTGGTAAGTGCTTTAATCTATGAATGCAATATTTAAATGCAATATTTAAATTATTATCAATACAATTATCAATATAGTCATTATAATTTAGAAAAGTTTCAATTATTATAACTTATTTTTTCCACAGGTACAAGAACAAGACCAGGGTGGACGAGGTGACACTTTTGTTCCTGCTCCACCTTTGGCAACATCTGAACCACTGGAGGAGCCGCTTCTTCGAGACTATACCATTATTACCACCACAATGCCATTAGTACAGTACTGCTCAGAAATAACCTAACACTGCGTTCGCGTTCCGAACGCGTTCCAAACGCATTGGGAACGCGTTCTGAACGAGTTCCGAACGCATTCGGAACATCATTGTGACTTCGCTTAAAAAGTTAATGGGAAGACTTCGTTAATTTCTGACTTTAGTAAACTTCTAAACGGATTTAACTTGATCATTTGATTGCTGGACTGGTTATGGTATATGTTCATTAGACGAGATTAAAACAGAAAGTATATCGTTCGGAACGCGTTCGGAGCGAGAATAGAACGCGTTCCGGTCGCGTTTGGAACGCGTTTGGAACGCGTTTTTCGTTAGGTTAATTCTGAGCAGTACTGTACATGAAGATCCAGAATTAATTTTGGCCACAAAATGTCCAGAACCAGGAGTCAACAATCCAAAAGGTAAATATACATAATTCTGGAATTGAATAATTAAATAAGAGTACATCAACAATTAAGTATGCTAGTTTTTACAGTGCCAAGACAACTGGGTGCCACAGGAAGAAGGTATTGCTGCAGGAAAAGGAAGATGCAAGAAGCCAAGGTCTTCCTTCTCCCAAGAAAGTGCGGCTTACATATACATGCAAGAAATGTGGAAAAGCACAAACAAAGGATACTGGCCACTCTCAGTATTATGGTAAGACCTATTGTCCCAATGAGACTGGCCAAATACCCAAGGAAGAGTGGCTACAAAAGAAAGCAGAAGAAAGGAAAGCCAAAAAGGCAGCTCAGAATAATCCATGATGGACAATGGATGTATCGTGTATAAATATTATTTTTATGGAGCAATTATAGAATACACGTCCACTTTTTAAAACCGCATTTAAAGGCAGAAATACAATCCAGGTTGCTCTAAAATCTCTTTAAATATTTAAATGTCGAAGGTTATATTGTGTGTACTTGTTGATTGTTATCAAATCGAAAGTAAAGTGGACAGGTGTTATATAATTATACCTCTGCTCTTTGACATTTTTATTTTCGCTAAAGGCCTTGTAAAATTGTGGTGAACAACGTACTTAAAGTTGAATACCATTCGCTCACAAGTACAAGTTGAAATGTTGTTCAATGTACTTACGGGTCGTATTTCGCTAAGTAAAATCACATCCAACTTGAATTAAAAACCACTGAAATCGAGTAAAATCCTCCACTCCTAAACGTCCGCCATTTTGTATGTTTTATACTAGTGCCAAACCCCATATTCGTGACCGAGATCCTGTATTTCTTTCTTATTGTGTTTGTTTCTTGTGTGTGATTTACAATCCTGTTATTAAATTTCAATCCAAATGTTGTTGTAGGACGATGACCTTCTTCAAACGGTATCACAAATTGAAACTAAAGCCAACCCATCTTCACAGGTACAAGTGATCAGATCTCTATTATTTAACCATTATCGATCTAATACGACCATTATCAAACAGTTTATGTTTGCTTGAAAATAAGAAAATGTTTGATGCAGAGCCAATGTATATACTTGTTTTCTAATGTAATTTTTTTAATTTTTGATTTTTATAGTCAGCTGTTCTTAAAGAAGTGACTACCGGTAGTGTTTCTCCTGTTAGTGATCCAAAACATGAACAGGCAAAGGTTTGTACATTCAGATTGAGTTTTACTGTATGTGTTTTAATAGTATATATTCATATTGCAGTCATTAGAGGGGATATTGAAGGCCGGTCAATTTGGGGGTTCATTTCTAAATCTATTTCTCTGTATTTTGAATTATAGTCCCCAAGAAGGCCAGCAACAAATGACTGTTCCCTCCGGCTATCAAAGGAATGGTGCAAGAACATGACCTATGAGGATCAGTGCTGGGTAGGGAAGGCAATGTTTGCAAGCAAGGGGAAAATCCGGTGCGTCAATTGAAGAATTGGTGGTTTCCACCACCACCACCACCTTTACCAAACTCAACAGCAGTGCCACAACCCAGATAGCTGCTTCCTTCGGAGGGTATTTTTGTGGATGCCGAAGAGGATGTGGAACATTGTCCTCCAATGCCCCACATGCAACAAGGGCTCTGCAGTCAAAAGGACTGTACCATCGGGTGCGTTTGGTCCTTGACATCAAGGAGTACTTCTACTTGGCTGCAGAGTACCACTACTGCAAGGGTTGTGGTGGGTCATTTATTGCATGGGACAAGAGAATCCTGGATGGTCTTCCAGATGGCGTATGACTGAAGTTTCCTGTCGTGATGACATACAAGTACGCTTGTGACCAGGCAGTGATCTCTCTCCTGAGATCCCGCACCCTTGGCAACAGCCCTGGTGCCCTTCAGAACACCATCTGTGAACTCCACAGCGAAGAATGGATGCGGAAGTGTGTAAGTTACCTTAGTGACTGCAAACGTCACCAGGTATCTTCATGTGCTTTCCACCAAGCTCCTGTAGAGTACCGGAAAGAGCAACAATTTAAGGATCCACCCACTGCCAAGTGGTTTATAGCTGGTTATGTACGTGACGTATACAACACGCTAGATTTGCTCAAGGCAATCACAACAGCGGTGTATGAGTGTATATATATATATATATATATATATGTATATATAATGTTAGTTAAATACTCAGCAAAATCTGTGTGACAATTGATACAATACCTGCATAAACATTACTGCTAGTGTCTGTTATACGAACCGTGTCAAATGACTCATGGCTGACACTTTATTATCTTAATTATTATAACAATCAATTTCTTGTATATATAGCACATTACTTTATTACTGTTTTAATAAAGATCTGGTTTGGGGATGAAGTGCTCCCAAAGGTCACCATCAACCCCATAGACTCATACGAATTGATGGAAATATAATTAGTCGAAAGTAGGAAATGTCCAACTCAGGGATTTACACCTTGGACATTTTAGGATGCCCTTGGGGATCATTACCCCTTAGTCAAAGTCGTACTTGGTGATTATTACCCCTATGATTATTACCCCTATGACAGTCCTACTTGGGGATTATTACCCCTAGGACAAGACTGTAACGTTGAGTTGTTGGGATGAGGTCTGACCACAGTTTTTATCAGTTGGAGTACTTCTCCCCGAACCCTTCTCCCACAAAACATTGTGTTGTGTCATAGCGGTTTTCTTCGTTCTCCTAATAATTGCGCATAACGCATTGGATCATTAAAGGAATGCATTGATTGTGTATATAGAGTAAATGTAACTGTTGTATATATAAATGTAACTAATGTATATATTATGTATTGTGCCCAGACCACCTCAGCTCAGGGTGCCCCCGGCTCTTACTGGGTAGAGCATATAGGAGTTATGCCACGGTGTGGTTCCTTCCTGGCACTCGCCAGCAACAAGTCTACAAGCTTAATTGCTTAAGACGAGTTATGGCACCAACATCGAAACGTTGCAAATTTGACAGCGATTATCGATGTCGGCACAACAAAAAGTATCATTCGGAAAACAAAACGAAACATACAAATTATGTACAAAACTGCCGGCGCTCCTGTGAATCCATTCCAGGTTGGTTCGTATTAATAATTAATAATCACATACATTTAACATTATCATGTCCATTGTGAGAAAAATTAGGCCATGATTTATCATTTATATCTCTCGCACAACATCTCTCGCACATAATCGTCGTTACTCGTTAGGGCAAACACTTATGATCAAAACTGACAAGAGACTTAAAAATACCAAGTTTTATACAATAGATAATGCGAAGAATTCCAAGCTCTGTTTCAGAATCATCCTCAGAAACACGAAGAGAACTTTTTTGATTTTTTATAAAAATGTATTCATGAAATTTTCTATTCTGAGACTCAGAGATCACAAAAAGGACACTTGCCTGCTTCGCCACTGGTACTGTTGACACTTGGCCATGCTTGACAGCACACGTCAATTTCTCAATATCAATTTACAGGTAAAAGTGATAAAGTTGTGCTATGTTGACGCAGACCGCAAAAGTGGTTAATCCCATTAAATGCTGACGATCTTATTGTAGACTGCTGGCAGTTCTAGGGCAGTTTAGCCTGACAAAATAAATTGGACACTCCGGTGGCACTCTTTGAAAAGTTGTGTACTCCCTCATGATTTTATAGTATATATTTCATGGCAGTATTAGTTATCAGAGAATTACTAACAGATTTAAGTCTTTACAATGAGAGTGCCAAATAGAACGGGAATTGTCAAAAGCTCTGGGCTTAACTTAAGGTTGTTTACATTATTATTTCATAGTTCACATAGGAGCAATCAGTTACATACATGAGAAGCATGTCGGATAGCAGTTACATACATGAGAAGCATGTCGGATAGCAATGGCAATGATATAGTTCATCAAACAATATGTTTTAACATAGTACCGATTTGGAGTTTTGAAATCTGTCAATGGACAATCACCACTGAAGTGAATATTTAAAGTTTTTGCCTTGTGTCTGGGAACAATTGAGAACTCATAAATGAACAATTATTTTTTTTAAAGTCAAAACGCGTTTAGGCCCGTTTCAAACGTCGAATTTATGTGTCGAATGGCATGCAATAATTTGCATTATGTGCACATGTTAATTTCGACGTTTTTAATTGTGGTCGGATATATCGATCAAAGTGCGACTTAATTTCAAACGTCGAATTTATCATGTATCTACGAGTTTATGGGGGGTGATCACCGCCAAAATGAGGACAATGCGATTCGGCAATGAGGACGTGTGAACTGTGATTCGGCAATGAGGGCATGAGATGAGCCATGCGAATACGAATCTCGTTCCCAGAGCCTCCGCCACGCAAACGGAGGCTCTGGGATATCCATCGCCAGAGGGCCGGAAAACAGGGCGTCGATTGAATAGAGCATGCGCCAGTAATAGACCGACGTAGTTTCTGGCACGTGAGCACTATCTGTGCTAATATCGAGTTATTCGGCGAGAATCTTCCCTAGACACGTTAATAACTCTCGAGGATCTCTTCAGAGGTGAAAAAAATTGTTCAGAGCTCACACCAAAAAAGTTATCTTCGGACAAACTTTTAGTCGTGTCGTGTTTCCAGAAAAGCTCAAAAAAACTTGTCCACGTTTAAGTGGATTGACATTCTACGCGACAATGGATTGGATTGACATTCCACTGGACAATACTATAGCAAATACAAATGTACTGTAGGGACTTTACAATTTTCTCTTACAGATAGTTTATGGCTAATGTAGTGATCGACTTACAACACCTGGATGCATAGGTGTGTTTTCTGGGTCAATTTCACCATCCATATTTACCATGAAGGCATTAAACGTGCAGACTTCAGTCCTCGACGCTCGGACATTGAACCATATTTTGGTTACCATATTTTTGGTTATTTATATATTATGTGTGACAGTTTGTCTCCTGATAAGTTCTCTTCAGGAAACATAATGTTGTAGACCTTACACCAAATGTTTATCTTCCTAGTCCAGAGCATCTTCCACAAATTCCTGGGCAGGTTTAATGTTAATAGTGTCTTCGCAGCAAATCCCAGTGAGAACAATGTTCTCGCTCCTTTGGGTCATGTCTAAAAAGAGTTCTTCAAACTCGTCCTTGTATGTTGAAGGTACATCGTCATTCTTTGGATGTACATGAGCACCAGTCATAAGCTTTCTCAGGTACTGGATTTGTACTGAGCGATTGTTGGTGATGTTCAATGGCATGTTAAATTGACGTTCATTGAAACTATAAAGACTAACCATTTACAACTTTTTCATATCTCAAGTTCACTCATGAGATATTAAGATTTGTTTAATCTGTAAATGATCATACTTGTGACATCACAATGCATGACTTATTGAAAAATTCTGCATATATATTTTTACTATTATCACATGGAATCATTTGATGATTTGCATATTTGATGTCATTGGATACATCCATTCACATGCACCTGCATTTCAAGTGATTTCATTACAATAATTACATGCAGTGTGATGTCATAAGTATGATCATTTTCATATCAAACAAATCTTAATATCTCAAAAGTGAAGTGAGATTGTAAATGGTTAGTATTTATAGTTTCAAAAGTTCTTTCAAACAAAAGTCAGGGTTATTTTACAACTGAATTTTTCATTGCATAGGCACTTTAATTTAGCTACACTGTAAGTTTGAGGATAAATGTACAAGACATTATACGGTCTAAGTTATTAAACAAATAGAAAAAATGGTGAAAATTAAACCTACAACAAAGCAGTCTAAAGAAAATGGGGAAAGTGATGAAGGAATATATGTCAAGTGAAGAACGCGAATATGAGGAGTGTGAGGAAAAGCATTATTCATCATTAAACACTGCCTGGTGACATGTGAGCATAATCAGTGTCTATAAAAGCCTGTGCAGGACAATGGCGAAAAAACAATATGCTTTTAAGCACGCATTAAACCCATCTTAAATGTGAAGTATTTCTGATATTTAATTTATTACTGACATTTAAGAAAAGCTCTTAAACATACCTTAAATGTGATACATTTAAGTCGTTTAAGGTTGTGCTTAAACCTGTCTTAAATATTAGAGCCTTAAGTACGTTTAAGCGCAATTTAAATGTAACTTAAACCTGCTTAAACGTGTTCTTAAATCTGCTTAAATGTATGTTTAAGCTACATTTAAGACACGTTTAAATGCACTTAAATCTGCAATTTCGTGCTGTGTCTTGTCTTGACAAGTTGTCTTGTCTTGACAAGTTGTCTTTTCTTGACAAGTTGTCTTGTCTTGACAAGTTGTCTGTTCTTGACAAGTTGTCTGTTCTTGACAAGTTGTCTTTTCTTGACAAGTTGTCTTTTCTGGACAAGTTGTCTTGTCTTGACAAGTTGTCTTGTCTTGACAAAATAGTCCCATTTGATAGAATATTTATCTAGTTTTTAGTTACTTTTTACAGAATGCTCAAATTGTATTCCGTTTCAGATTTATGGCATTTTTTCTGATAGTATATATAAAATAGAAAACTTCTTGCATTCCGTTGCCATGGAAACGAAATTTTTTTTACAAAAAACGGCTAAAAATCGGTTACAAATAGGTGAATAATTAATGAGTCTGGGAACAAATTAGGGAGGGGTTAGGTATATTCAATACAATTGAACACCCTTTCGGGGCAATCACTTGCAAACTGTTGTCTTTTGGATTGTGCTTGTGGTTTACAGTAGAATTACGGAGGAAAAAGTCTATTTGTAGCTTGATTTGTTTGGAGAATGCCTAGAAAGAAGTTGAAAAACCAGTTTAGAGGTATCCCTTCATGGCAGGTGCAAAATACAGCGAATGATAGCTGCGATAGCGAGCTACAAGTTCTTCCTGAAAGTTGTGATCCTGATGTCCCAGAAGATGCTGGCGATTTGGAAAGCAATGAGCAAGCTTAATGAACTTACCGCAGCTGAGAGGAAGATTATGGCTTGTAGTGAATCGAGTTCAAGCAGTGACAGCGAGATTGATGATGACCATCGTGACCCATCTGAGCCATATTATGTGGAAGACCCTGGCTATCGATTTTTCCACCTGTCCAACGTCCATCAAGTATTCCAAGAAAGCCATAAGTGTAAGAATGCACAGATTCTTTTTGTTGAAGATCAGGCCAAACGTTATGGTCAAAGTACATTGTTTTGTCTACACTGCTCAACTTTGTCCCAACTTCAAGATCCACTGGGAATTCTGGTGATGCTACTCATACCACAGACATAAATCGGAGGCTGGTTTATGCAGCATCTGAAACCGGTATTGGTAGAGAAGGCATGGCTACTATTTGTAATATATTGAATATGCCTCAACCTATGTCATCCAAGTCCTGGAACGATCATACAAATGTTTTGTATACTGCCCACAAGAAAGCTGTTGATAAACATCTGAAGTCAACAAGAGCAAGACTTTGCCGCAAGTTGAAAAAAGAAACCCCAACCATTACAGATGAAGTAATTGACATAACTGTAACATTTGATGGAACATAGTCTAAGAGGGGACACACTGCCAACTATGGATTTGGATTTGTGATTTTAGTAGACACAGAGCAAGTGCTTGACTACAGCTTCAGTCAAATATTTCCTAAAAGGATTGGTACCGCACTCCGAGATTTGAAAAAGTAAGGAAAGTTGGCGGATGGAAAGTCAGTTGGAGAAAAAGGGCAGAGTTTCGGACAAATCAATTGACAAGCTTCAAGAATATTATGGAAAAGCCATCCGTAGCAATGTAAATCGTAATGCAAAGTCCAATAAAGAAATCAATAAAAGTATTACAAGGATGCAACATGCAATTTTAGCTGTACTTCACCACACTGCAATGCTACCAGATCAAAGGCAAAGACACAAGTTTCTTGGTGTGAGTACATCAGAACAAAGAAAACTGCTCCAAAGAACCATTATCTTGATCCAGTTTTCTTCAAGATTCTTCAGCCCGTATTCACAAGACTAAGTGAAAGGTCATTGCTCCTATGCTGTTTACCAGGTTATTCCCAAAACCAGAATGAAAGCCTGAATGGTATTGTTTGGAGTAAAGCACCAAAACATAAATTCAAGGGGCCAAAAGCATTGGAAATGGCAGCTATGTCTGCTATAATACAGTTTGACTGTGGATCTAAAGGATGTCATGAGGTAATGAAGTTAGCGAACATAGCACATGGCCAGCATACTGAGGAAGGTTGGAAGATAAAAGACAGGGAAATAATTCATGATGCTATCAGGCAAGCTGATAAAGTAGAGAAAAAGAAAAGGATTGCTCAAAGGTAGGCCAAACTGGTTAGAGAGCAAGAAGCGAGAGGAAGAGAAGGCGGACCAGCTTATGCCAGTGGTGCATTTAACGAGGACCCATTTCAAGCAGCGAAGCCGGCAAAGAGCTAGAAAAATGGCAAAGTACATACTAAGAGTATGTTTTAAAGAAGGATTACACCATTGGGTATTGTAGACAATTATACCATTCGAGTATGATACCAATGCATGATAGTGCAAAATTAACTTTTATTACAATAGTATTTGATCAGGGGTACCCCCCCACTGAAAATAACTGTTGTTGTGAGTGCCTGCCTGCATGGGATTACAAATAATAATGTCAATAATATATAGCAAATACAAGTAGATACAATATAGAGGAAATAGATAAAACACTATACAATATAAAGAAAATAGATAAAATAGGATATAGATAAAAACTATAAAATAGTTATATTTTGTATTTCAGGGATATTTCAAAAAAGACGTATGGACAATCGCTTTGTGAAAAAACGAAAACAACCAGCGGCAGCGACTTGCAGTTCATCTACTAGTCCTGTGCCACAACCCAAAACGAAAGGTTTGGGGAAGCACAGTCTGGGAGTATTCCGAAGTATGCCTGCAAGTAACAGAAACATCGACAAGTTCCACCCGAGAGAAGCGTGTTATGATTGCACCGCGACAACCATGCAAACCGACGTTTGATATGAGTCCTAATCCTGCAGCCCAACCACTCGTCTTGCAAACTTCACCACCTTCCCGGTCAGCATGCCAACCGACTTCAGCAGATTCTATTCCCGATAGTGAAACACTACCACCGGTCAGCACGCCCAGCGACGTTTGATATGGCTGATCGTGAAATTCTACCGTCCGCCTTACAAACACCACTGCCTTCCCAGTCAACAACACCTGTAGAAAAACGGCCGCACCCGGCACCAGCATCATCTGCAACAATCCAGGCACCAGCATCATCTACAACAATCCAGCCACCAAATCGTCGAGGACGACAGCCAGAGAAAAGGGTGGAACTGCAACCACAGGTCATTATAATGACAAAGGAAACCTGCATCAAAAGCATCAAAATAATGGCGAATGCGACCAGGGACAACCCACCCATACAAGACGAGATGACTATGTTCTGGTACGAAATGGATTATTGGGAAAGGCTGATGCGAGGGTTGCCAAGGCACTCGTTCAAGTTTGGAATGACGCATTGCACGTCTTATCCCAGCCCCGCGGAGAAGCGTTTCTGCTGAGGTTTCAGCAATTTGACAAACGGAGTGAGAAACTGTACTGCACATTTCATGGGCTCAATGGTGAGAGAAACAATCTGTCGGTCCAACGAACAGCTAGCTATAGAAACTATTGTATCAGACCTACAGCGCCTGTCGTACTACATCAACCTTCTCAAAAGTTGTAAATGCAACAGATCTGCAGTCATCGTGCAGTCAATGCGCAGTCATCGCGTTTGACTCACGCTACGAAAGGTATGAGGCTAAAGTAATAATTTAGTTAAAAATACGATAATGCATGCTGAGCGGCTTGCGCAAATTAAACGGATATTGTCTGTTTTAAATGTACAATAGATATATTGTCGTCTGGCGATGGCATTGTCAAGATGGTTTTGCTGCTATTGGGGGATGGGACACTGAAACATTCGCGCATATTGATTGCCACGCATGCATTATCATCTTTGTCGTGCATGGCAAGTTGTTTAGAAAATCCTGACAGTATTGCTTCATCTACTTGAAACAAAATCGAGGTCTAAAATACGGAGTACATTACTTTATTTCAGACCTGTATTTGACCAAAGCAAGAAACATTTGTACTATGGAAAAAGATGGCAACTGGTACATTTAACCACAATTCCTTGCACAGTAAACATTGTATCTCGCACAAATATCCGAAGACCGGGTTTCAAACCATGTTAAAACGACAAGCAATGTTTGTCACGGCTAAATTAATGTCGCAAAGCATTTTGGTAAATGCACAGCCGCCATCTTTTTCAGGACCATCAATTTACTATGTTCGAGGCTATTTTTCTTCCGTTCTGTTTTCCTTCATGATGCATGCCATAAAATGGCTTGTAGTAATATATAAAAATACGAATCAATCTGTTTCGAGCAAAGGCGTTTCGTCAGAGATTTTCCTATATTTTCCAGGTATTTTGACCAAACACAAACGTAGTAATTGATCTTGTTTGTTAGCAGGCTAAGTGAAATGATAGGAATCGATTTTATATAAACGAAAATTTAATAAGAATCGTAAATGTGGAAAACTCTTATGCGAAAAGTTTGCATTTATCATGAAGTTATGCAATCGTTGCACTTAGCATGCTAAACTGAATCAACATTTGCATCAAATTAGACTGTTTATTTGGTTACTTTGTACATTCGAGAAGCTTTCATGTTTTCATCCAATATGGCTGCGATTGAGTCATGGAAATAAAACCGTAAATTACTTATTATTCTCACTGGGAGAAGTAGCACAAAAACACTTGAAATGCTAATATTGGAGCAGTATATCCGGTAGTAATAATGAGGGAGGATTCCCCACAGAGGCATAACAGCTATAAAAGCGCGAAATTCCCTTAAAACTAGTCTATTCGCTGTGACCGGCCAGATATCGAAAACGAGAAGCAGAGCCTCGTAACAGCCTTAAAGATATTACACACTGACCTCGAGAGCTACTCAGAAAACAACTCTCCACGAAGTAAAGAAAATACAGCACAGCAAAGTCCATGGCTTATTGCCCATGTGAAAACAAAAAAACACTCGGGAATTCCTGAATTATTTAATAATAATAAGTACTCTGCCTTAATTATTGAAGATAACGAAGATGATGAAGATGATCAAGGCGCTGAAATACAAATTCAGGTTGGTTCGAGTAAAGAGAAAGGGAAAGAGAAAGTTAAATCTTCATCACGAAATCCCAGTTTGAGAAAAGATAATCGTATGTCATCATTACGCCATTACCCAAGTTTAGCGGCTCGCAAGGAAGTCGGAGACGAGATTGAAGACCCAGCTGAAGAATCCCGCGAAGAATTCCGCCATGATCAACCTAAACAAGCAGTGCATCGAGCGAACGTAGCAATCATTGGCGACTCAATGTTGAAATACATCAATCCCTCAAAATTGCTCAAAAATTCAAACCATAGCGTTCGAGTGAGGACGTTCCCTGGAGCTCGAATCGATGACATGAAGCATTATGTAAAGCCGACGTTAGCCTCTGCCCCCGATTACTTGGTACTACACGTTGGTACCAATGAAATGAAGCAAAGCTCTCCTCAGCAAATATCTGGAAATATATCCAGCCTTGGCCAAGAAATTATGAAGACTCTCCCTGAAACGAATTTGATAATATCTGGAGTAATAACAAGAACTGATGACTCTAATTTAACCAACAAAGTTAATGAAGTCAACGTAAGTTATCTCAGGTATGTTCTAATAGTAAATGGGGTTTCATATCCCACAAAAACATTCTGGCAAATCATTTAAACTTGTATGGTGTCCACCTCAACAAACAAGGAACTGCAATTATGGCTAAAAATATCACAAATTATTTGAAAAATTACAATTGACATTTTAAATCAAATAGTAACACAAGCGTTTATAAGGCCCAACCAGTATCACGCGCTAACTCTCCTTTCTCTAAACTCAAAGGCTTTAGAATAGGTCACCTCAATATTACTAGCTTAATCAAACATTTTGATGAACTTCTTGTTTACATGCAAAACCAACCCTTCGATATTTTAACGTTAAAAGAAACCCGTCTCGATAATAGTGTACTAGACTGCGAGGTTCAGATCTCTGGTTATGATATTATCAGACGAGATCGAAATAGAAATGGTGGTGGTGTTGCAATTTATATTAGGGAAAGTATACCATATATGGATCGCAAAGATTTAATACCTGATGCTCTTGAATCGATTTGCATCGAGATTAAAAAACCGAAAACCAAACCAATGCTCATCTCAACATGGTACAGACCACCAAACTCAAATATTGATTTATTTCAAAATTTTGAACAATTTCTACAACTAGCCGATAATGAAAATAAGGAAATTATCATTACTGGAGATCTGAACTGCAATTTCCTAGAGCAGGATAGAAGCCAAAATACTTCTAAACTGCTTGATCTTATGGATATTTACCAATTACAACAGCATATTCAGTCTCCAACAAGAATTACTCCCTTCACTCAAACTTTAATTGATGTAATTTTTACTCAGATCGGGGACAATAAGACTCTAGATTCGGGAGTCATTGAGCTTGGTATCAGTGATCACAGTCTTGTTTATTTATGCCGTAAGGTTAGCCTTCCAAAAGAGGCGCCTAAATTTGTCTTTAGCAGACAGTTTAAAAATTATAATGCCAACCGATTTAGGGAAGATTTAAATGAAGTTATTAACTTACACACTACTTCAAACGATCCCAACTTGTTATGGAATGATTGGAAAACAACGTTTCTAAATATTACAGAGAAACACGCACCAATCAGACAACGCCGAGTTAAATGTGAGTACAAACCGTGGCTCACGAATGAAATTAAGAAACTGAGCTATCACAGAGATTATCTCAAAACACAATCGGTTAGACTGGGATCTACATATTATAATGAAGCTTACAAAAAGTGCAAAAACAATTTAAACAAGCTCATAAAAGATACAAAAGAAGTATACTTTAAGACGAAGCTAAGTAATGCAAATAATAGTAAAGAAAGCTGGCAGACAATTAATGAATTCTTAAACAAAAAGTCAAAAACCACTCATATCAAACAATTAATTGCTGGCAAACAAGTTATAACAGGCGACGAAAATATCGCGTCAT
This sequence comes from Chrysogorgia sp. JL179-B06, assembly GCA_035772405.1. Lineage (NCBI taxonomy): Eukaryota > Metazoa > Cnidaria > Anthozoa > Scleralcyonacea > Chrysogorgiidae > Chrysogorgia > Chrysogorgia sp. JL179-B06. The sequence continues at coordinate 662,768 of JAYKKM010000395.1, read as the reverse complement.
GCTTTAATCAATATTTTTCAACAATAGGTTCCAAACTAGCCGACAATATTAAAGACAGTGATATTGATCCTCTGAGCTTCGTGACTCCTGTGGAAAAATCATTTTATTTTAGAGATATTACAAATAATGAAGTAATAGAAGTGCTAAAACAAATAAAATCTAAAAAATCACCAGGAATAGATGGCATAAGTACAAGGCTATTAAAAGATGCTAGTGTAGTTGTTGCAGAGTCATTGGTTAGCATTTTCAACTTGTCTCTCCAGACAGCAATATTTCCCGACGACTGGAAATTGGCTAAAGTTTCACCGGTCTTTAAGGAAGGGACTAAAACCGATTGCGGAAATTATAGACCAATTTCTGTAATCTCTGTCATTGCTAAACTTTTTGAAAAACTAATATACAACCAATTAAGATCATTTATGATTGAGAATACCATTCTTGTGGAACAACAGTCCGGTTTCCGTACTCAACATTCTACGGAAACTACACTTCTTAGTTCCACAAACGAATGGCTATACAATATGGACAAAGGTCTGATTAACGGTGTGTTGTTTCTAGATCTAAAAAAAGCATTTGACACTGTTGATCATGACATCCTAATATCAAAGCTTCAATCATATGGTATTAGGGGGACAAGCCTAGAATGGTTTTAGGGGGACAAGCCTAGAATGGTTTAAATCGTATCTTGAGAAAAGAAAGCAAATTTGCACAATTAATGGTAAATTATCGGATGCGCGAGAAATTGGATGTGGGGTACCACAAGGATCAAACCTTGGCCCAATTCTTTTTCTCCTGTATATCAACGATTTACCAAACTGTTTAGAATCTACTAAGGCCACTTTATTTGCAGACGACACAAATCTCACATGCGAAGGACTTGGCCCCACTGAGATCGAAAATAAACTTAATAAGGATCTTGAAAATGTTCACCGATGGCTTACTGCAAATAAACTTACATTAAACAAAACAAAAACAGAATTTATGATAATAGGCTCCAGCTATCGTCTGGCCTTAATTGATGAAAGCCCTGTAATTACAATAGGAGACGATAATATCAAACGGGTCTCCCACAAAAAAATCTCTTGGTATCATCCTTGATGAACACCTAAAATGGAATAAACATAACGATGCACAATGTAAAAAAATTTCAGGGAACATTGCCCTACTTAGAAGGGCAAAATTATTTGTTCCACAGGATGCTCTAATAAAAATGTACAATGCATTTGTTTTGCCCCACTTTAATTACTGCTCTACTATTTGGAATGATGGTTGTAGTACCCATATTAATAAATTATCAAAGTTACAAAGGAGAGCGGCGCGCGTGATAACTGGGGAGACATATGCTGTTCGTTCCACTGAAATACTAGAAAATCTCGAATGGACGTCAATTGATGAGGCTCTAAAAAAACGAGAAACGCTAATGACCTTTAAAGCTTTAACCGGAAGGTCACCAAATTATCTTTCAGAGTTATTTACAATATGTGAAAATGATAATTATCATTTACGAAGTAATAATACCAAATTGTCTCTGCTCAAACCAAAGACAAATTTCCTTAAAAGAAGTTTCTCGTACAGAGCTGCAAAGGCTTGGAACGAACTACCATGTGAAATAACTGATAATTTCCAAAATTTGTCCGTTTTATCTCTTAAATGGCGAATGAAAAACGCAATGATTTAAATACTGTATGACTAATGGCCTTACTCAAATAGCGTAAATTGTGCATGTATATAGTTATAATAGGATATAGTTAGTAATTTTGTATTTTGTATTTTTTATTATTTTGTATTATAGTAACACGGCCCTTTGAAAACCAGTTTTTATTACTGAGTAGGCCACCGTGTATAAATAAGTTTAATTAAACACAGCAAGGAAAGGGAATTTGTTTTTGCCAATACCAAAGGTGCTACAACTGAGCTTTGATGGCAGAGCCAATTCAGCCAAACGAGATTGGTGCAGATGCATTAGCCGATTTGGCCGCCTTTGCGAACCCGGCTCCTGACAATCCAGCCCCAGAAGTCCATCAAGATTTACCACAGCAAGCCGTCCTCGGGTTAGCACAACGTGAAGGCCAAGCGCAACAAGTACCGGCTGCTCCACAGGTTTGTTTGTGTTTCTTTCAGTCGCCTATATCCTATTGCGTTAAACGAAGACTGGTTTATTATGCAATTTCTGGTTTACTCACCGCTTCAATGTTTAGCCGTCAGGCTAAGTTACGAATTAATTTTAAGCTCCACTGCCCTCACTTAATTTTCAAGGTATGGTTGCCACGTCGCAACTTGCTTGGTTTCAATTCAAACCGAAGACGAAGTACAATGATGTATAAATTTCCTGTGGTTTCAGTAGTTTTAACCATCCTGTCATAAGGTTGCTAGTCTTTCATTTCCCCTAACTATAGTTCCCAGGTTGGCAGTTGCTAATTGTACCACATACATGGTGTTCTCGGGTATTTACTAAGTCTATTTGTTTCGCGTTTGTTTTGTCTCGCATACCAAACTATAGTCATTTGTGATAACCATTATCTCCTCTGGGATTATTACAATCACTGAGGCGTTCCCCCATTGTTAATCATACTATGGTTAATTATTCAATACTTGTGTTGTACCTAAGAAAAGTCATTATCTTCCTGCAAGTTTACACTGGTTCTCGTTTTGCAACTGCATTTTTTCCTGGCCCATTGGTTTCATTCATTCCTTGCTGAGAGGGACATTCTTAGTATGCCTTATACACTGTCTATGACGGAGTTTCTCAGTCGGGTTTGTTTGGGCATAGTGGAGTCCGGTTTAGCATAGCCAAACACCATCATTTCATGCACGTCCCATCCATTTCACGGCCTAATACACTAGTTTATCCCACTTTTAAAAAAAACAAAATGTGTGGGAAAATCATGTTGAACCATCTATTCTCCTTGTGTATTTTATCCCCACTGTGTCACATGTATGGCTATTTTATCCCCAAGTTACCATGTGTTGGCTATTTTATACCTGTGCCATGTGTTGGCTATTTTATACATAGGGTGCGATGTGTTGACTATTTATCCATAGTGTGCCATGTGTTGGCTATTTTATCCATAGTGTGCCATGTGTTGGCTATTTCATCCATACTGTGCAGTGTATTGGTCATTTTATTCCTAGTGTGCCATGGGTTGGTTATTTTATCCTTTGTGTACTGTATTTTGGGCTATTTTATCCTTAGTGGGCCATGTGCAGGCTGCTTTATCCCTAGTTTGCCATGTGTTGGCTATCTTATCCGTTTCCCATATGTTGGCTGCTTTATCCCTAATTTACTGTGGATTGCCTATTTTATCCATAGGCCATGCATTGCCTACTTATCCATAGTGTGCCATGTGTTGGCTATCGTATCCCTAGTTTCCCATGTGTTGGTGGCTAGTTTATCCCCAGTTTCCATGCCTTGGCTATTTTATCTATTGGCTTATTGTTCGTCATTTCCAACATCGTTACCTCGTTTCTCCTCCATTGTCATTTCTTTGATAGCCGCCAATTACCCTTGAAAACGTGCAGACGCAACTTCGAAACCTGCAGCAGCAGTGTGACACACGGTCTGTGGACACCGCCCTCGCACAGCTACGATGCAAGTTAGCCAAGCCACTAGCTACATTTGATCCCTATGTTGCCTTGGCTGCCCTGGAACATGTATCCAACGTCTCTCGCGAGGTAGCCGACCCACTCGCCTCGCGATACAACACCATCCTGAAGCAGTGTCGCCCAATGGCGGTTCACCCAAAATTACAGTCGGTCCTGGTCAAATTAGTAGGAAGCAAAGAAGATCGGGAAGTCGCTAGTGTTATTAAGAAAGCTATACGGAATTCAAGTCCATTAGATGACCCTTGCGCGTCTTCCTCGTCGCCAAGTGCGCCAACTTTTCCTCAGATGCAACAGATGGGAATATTACCTAATACGCGAGCTTCGTGCAGGTCTCGACCTTATTTACCGATGACCGAAGTCATGTGTTTCAATTGCCACAGGAAAGGAAATTATGCCTGCATTTGCCCATCCGCGGGTAGGCGTTAACTTTGTACTCTGGTTTGTTGTGTGCACTTTATCGATGAAAATTTTTTTGGGGGTATTTCTGTTGTCACGCATGTTTTACTTTCATTCGCCTTGCCATGGGTTTTCCCTTCTATGTATCATTTAGCCTTCGAATCCTGCATCCTCTCCCATGCGATTTGACGTAAGGCTACGTTCCGCCATGGACTCCCCGACACATGTTCGCTGGTGTTTTGCAACACATGAACCATTTCTCCTGTTTGGTCCTCTACCCTCGATCGAGATGGTTTCCTCGGGCCAAGTGCATGCAAGCCCACATGATTTAATCTTCCGTGATCCCAACAGTTTTGTTGTGGGGGAACCTCATAGGCATCTCCCTCTTTGGAGATCCATCCTTCAGAACCATGACTATTATCATACATTCAGGATGGAGTAGATATTTTCCCGTTCTTTGTACCATTCCAAGGTTATTTCGAGGGGAAATATTTTGACAGTCCGTTGCGGGGGCAACACGGATTTACCACAACAGTCGTTAATGCTGACCGTCACCTCTCTCAACTACGTACAACCAGGTGCATTCAGCGATCACCATCTCCATCGAGTTTTCGGTTGGCCGAAGCCGCCGCCTACATCGCATGTTGTCTTCTCACCGAACTAGGCTATTTTATTGGATTGAAGAAGTCCACACTGGTGCCCACCCAGGTCGCCCCTTTTCTTGGTTTTTTGGTTGACTCGGCCAGACAAGCCTTTCTCCTCCCTAACGTAAAGCGTGGAAAGTTCATCGCTCTCCAAGAAGACGATTTCCCTGCGGACCTTACAAAAATTTGGAGGGAAGATTATGTCCCTTGTTCTCGTCATCCCAGGTGCACGTCTTATGCACGAGCGGTTTTCCGAGCAATCTCAAAGGCGCACTCCCTTTCCCGACCATTACCATTAACCGGCCACCTTCTCCAAGAAATCTTACAGTGGCGTTTCTTGGATACATGGGAACGGGTTCTTGCCATGGTTGCAGGAACATGATGTCCGAATCCAACTGTGTTCTGATGCCTCGAATACAGGGTGGGGAGGTATTATTCACAGCCCAGGCACCCCATCTGTCCATATCAACGGCCCGTGGTCTGATCACGAGAGGTTATCCATTTTTGCGGTACGCGAAGCACTTGCCTTGTACAAGACTTTATTCGTCGCCACCAGCACCATTTCCAATGCACGCATTGATTGCCTCGTCGATAGCCAGGTTCTCATCCAATCTTGGCACAAAGGTGGTTCGAAAAACAAAGCTCTTACAGATGTCCTTAAGGATGTCTTCCATCTTAAGTCTTCACGCGAACTTCCATCTAGTTTTGCAGTATATACCCTCCATTCAGAACCCGGCGGATTTCCCCTCCAGAAACCTTTCCGACCTTCATTGTACTCTCTCAGTCGCCACTTGGAGGTTTCTCCAGCGTGCTTTTGGCCCGCACTCTGTAGATCTGATGGCACTCCCATCAAATGCTCAGCGAGATACACATGATCAGCTCCTCAAGTTCTTTTCGCCTTTTCCCACTCCACTGGCGGCCGGGACCAACGTTTTCGCCCAAACCCTTTCCCCCGCAGAGAATGCATACGTTTTCCCTCGTTTTGTTCTCATTGGCCCATTGCTTCGGCCCTTACGATCTCTGGGTTGTCCGTATACTATTGTCGTTCCGGATTTAGCACCCCGTCAATATCGGTGGCCGCTCCTTGTCTACCGTTCTTCCTCGTCCATTCGTTTGCGGGTCAAAGGTGACACCTCAGTGCTAAAGTTTCCTACTCCGTCTGGTTTCGTTCTTCGCCCTTTACAATGGGATCTTTGGGCATTTCGAATTCAATTCCCGTAATATTGCATGTCACCTTTGGTAGATTTACCCGGAAATTCCCTGCCTTTGGTGTCCTGCCGAGCGTTGCCCCGAATGCGGTTATGCCAACGATCAGGGATTTCATTTCTGTCAACAGTGTGGCTTCCGAAAGAATGTCGCCCGTATTTCGGCACTCCCTAAACTCACAATCAATTCCCTAGAAGTAGACTCCAGGTTTAGTTCGTTACAATCAGCACATAATAACAAACCATACGAAAGACAAAAATTACAGATACAGTTGGAATGTTTTTTAGCGTCACTTCCTCAACCTAAAGCGAACCTCCGCCTCTCCTGCCGATCTTGTCAAATTTTTGATCTGGAAAGACCAGTATGGAAAGACCCAAGTTCACTGCGATCGTTGTCCTAATCTCGGTTTTACGTCCACCCAGATCGTGAATGCTTGTCAATGCCCACAGAGGCTCGCTGCTGGTACAGTTGATTCGTACATGGGCAAATTACGGGCAATTTTTATGGTTGTGGGGCGATCCGATGTTACGTCACCCTCACATGGAACCGAAAACCCAGCTTCCCACCCGATCGTTCGCAATTATCTCCGCTCAATCCAAGAAGAACAAGCCAAAGCTCGCATGACCCCGAACAAAGTGGTCCCACTATTTTTTGATAAATTCTCGGCATTAGCCCAGTACCTCCACCATCAAGACTTTTTGCACAACATCACCCCTACCTCCCGTTATTTATATGCTCGTGATCTTGCCTTTTTCTCTCGAATTTTTTTCACCCACCTCCCCTCAGTTGTAGCACCACAACCACCATATTCCAAGCCCTTACCTTAACTCGAAAAATGTTTTCGTCCCAATCTTAGCATCAAACTTCATTGCATTGTGTGCGGAGTCGACCAGTGAAAATATATTACTAATATAACCTGAATGTTTGAGAAACTTTGGTTACAATCTCTGTAAAATATAAGACAATCGGTCTACAGCCATGCCTTAATAGCGTCGAGGGTGCACGTATGTAAGATAGACACTCGTGATGTAACATGAGGAATGGCTGTTTCCTTCGGAATAAAACGAGAGCTTGATAGGTCATGCAAATTACCGCAGTAAATTTGCATGTGTTAATCCCTAGAGGTTTTCAGAAGGTATAAATACAAGCAAGTGCAACACTTCGCGAAGCCTAACTAACACCATCTCATGTTGCTACTAAATTGTAGTAGCAACGTTGCAACTTGTTTTGTTTAAGTTATATTCATAAACTTTAATTAATTAATTTATTTTTATCATTGACATTGTGGCCCACAGTAATTGCTTTAAACTGTTGTGGTATCCCTGCCTTTCTTTTTTTTTCTTCCCTTTTGTTATGTAATCACTGTAAATTTGTTTGTAATGTTTTTTAAGGCGAAGCTTATTAAACTAAACTAAACTAGATAGCTATAACACGCATTACAAGTAACACTACGCCTAACGACAGCAAGAAACGGGATGTGTGAAGATGACCTCCAATATTCAGGTCATTCTCGAGCAACCACCGTGGAAGTGTTTTATCAATTTAAAACGTACTTAGATAAAAAAATTGCAAGTTTATCTTCTGGACTCAGCTCAGAAGCAAGTTCCCGAAGGTCAAGGCTTGAAATTTCCAGGGAACATGGACCAGTTTCGCTTTAACACTTAAGTGCAAGACAAACTGAGTGACACCGCTAAAGCGTTGGACAAATTCGAATAAGTCCAGCACGCTATACATCAAAGACAAAAGAAGATGAAGCTGGCAGATAAAAGCGAAGCTGGTTGGCTTGCCGTTAAGGAATACGAAGCAGAAGAGCTGGCCAGCGATTCGGAAAGCTCAAAGAAAGAGTGGTCCGTAAAAAACGACAGAATGCATTCAAGAAAGACAAAACCAAACAGCCTGCTACTTCTGCTTTTTCTCACGTGCGTGGTGGTGACGACAAGCAGCTTTTTCGAGGTGAATATATTACCCCTTCTTTGAGTTCATATGTGGCAGGCAAGTGCTTACATGATGCCTGCCATCTACAGTGTTGGTGTTATGCTTTAGACGAACGGAGCGAGGGAGAAGGAAATGGCTTTTTCCTTCGGAATAAAACGAGACCTAGATAGGTCATGCAAATTACCGCAGTAAATTTGCATGTGTTAATCCCTAGAGGTTTTCAGAAGGTATAAATACAAGCAGATAGCTATAACACGCATTACACCCAATGACAGCAAAAAATAAAAATAAATATATAATAACAAGCAATGTTACGGCTACATTGCAGCACGATGGCTCTTTATTTATTTGTTTATTTTCTTGTTTCTTCTGTGTTTTTCTCCTTTTCAGGCCATCAAATGCCTAGTCCATCAGACCGTTGTTTCCGACGTGGCCACTGGAGTTCCAGTTCTAGCAAGTTCAATTTTGCCTGAACGGGTTATCAATTCAACGATTCAAAACCTGGTTCATACACTGAGCGAGGAAATTGAGCGTTCAACTCTGCCTGTGGATCCAGCAGATCCGTTTGAATACTAAGACAGCTAGCAGGACATATTTCAGGTAGAATTTTCCGAATCTGAATTTATTGAATTTAAAGAGGTCAAGATGCTACCATTTCAGGTTACCCGAATGTTAAAGGTAGACTCAGTGTGCACTTAGAGTTTTGGGAGAAAATTGAAGCTCCAAAGTTTATTATTGACACAATCCGAGGTTACAAGATTCCTTTCTTCAAAACTCTTATACCAATAGCTTTTTCGAATAACCAGTCTGCTTCTAAACACCATCGGCGAACTACTAGCCTCGGACAGGATAGTACAAATGAACCGAGCTGACTTTATTGTCATTAGTCCACTTTCCGTTGCCACGCAAAACGCAGGATTTATAAACAAAGGATTAAGTTTGAAGACTGACGAACTGGTTTTGACTACTTCGAAAAAGTAACTTTCTTTACTAAATTCGATTTGAAAAGTGGCTAATCACTATTCACCATCTGGGACATTTTCTAGGTTTTTCCTGGAAGATGGACGGGGAAACCCTGAGCTATTTTATGTTCTCAGTTTTGCCGTTTGGGTTGTCCCCGGCCCCTGGTTTTTCAATAGCAAATGCAATTGAAGTTATCGGGTGACTGGTCATTCACGGCGGACAATGGCGGGTTTCATGTTCTTAAATGTGACACGGCAACCATTTTGTTCTACCCTAACACCAAGCACTAAATGTGGAAGGAGCAATGAAAGATGCTGTGAAGGAGAATATACTACGTTATCTCTGTATATCCGACGAAGCAGAATTAAACGATGCTGTCCTTGACGATCATGTCGAAGGTGAAGGTATTTAAATATATTGTCGTTGTCGAGCAAATCCTCGATGAATGTTTAATTAATGAATCAGATATTCACGTTTCTACTCAAAATGTAAACTTATCTCATAAGATCGAATGTTCGACTGAACAAGTTTGTTCTGGTTGCGAGAACAATTCTTCAATTATAAATTCGTTGGCAAAGAGGTTGGTGGACCTTGAGCAGAAGTTGAATTCAACTCCTCATTTGCCCTCATGATGAATTGCAATCAAAATTCAATAAAGTTACGGAGAGCCTGTTAACGACGCTAAAGCTGTTGATGAGCGACATTTCTTCCAAATCAACGGAGATTAGAAGCGCTGATACTGGCAATGGCAAAAACGAGAGGCGTCATCAACATGGCAAGAAGAGTAAGCCTTCTACAAGTTAACAGCAATGCAGCTCCTCTTGATGGCAATACAGATAAGCGGGGACAACAACGGTAACAGAGATAAATCTCCTTCGCAGTCATCAGTCAATATAATGATATCCAAGCTGTTGTCATTGGAGATTCCATGACTAAGTATGTTCATGGTCATCGCTTATCCCGGAAACACAAGGTAAAGAGCATTTCGTTTATCGGTGCTACTGTCGAGGACATGGAAGATTTTGTAAAACCTATCATTAGGAAAAAAACAAAGAAAATAATTATCCACATTGGTATAATTAATAATTATCCACATTACAAACAATTGAAAGCGAGATAAACCAAAACAATTAGGTAAGAAGATTGTCGAGCTTGCCAAGAACATTAACAAGCAACACTGTTCTGCAGAAATTGCTATATCATCAATTATACACAGAGCAGATGATTCTTCACTAAATACCAAATCAGGTAAATGAATCCTTAAAGAAATTGTGCTCAAATTCTGATTTAGATTTTATCTGTGATGATAACATCAAGTCAGATTGTTTTAATGCAGGAGGACTTCATTAGTTCATTTAAACGTGAAAGGGACAATTAATCTTGCTGCTAATTTTAGATGACATTTAGATGGTGCAGATAGCGTATATAATTGTGATCAACCTCGGGTTTTCAAATCATTTGAACAAGTCATGTCTCTCACAAGAGGCTTTGTTAAATATTAATAGCCTCGGCAAGCATGTTAAGTATAGGTTATATACCGTGACCGAGGTGTTTAAGCGAGGTCTAAGGTATATAACCGCCTTATATCACCATTGGTGAAGTTTAGTATTTATGAGGTTGATAAGTAGTTATCAACCTCATGAATAATTTTATGAGGTTGATATCAGATATAATGGCCACTAGAGAACAAAGGAAACTGAACCAACAGTGATAGTGATATAATGCTAAACAAACCACTTGATATCTTAGCTATAAATGAGTCTAAACTTGATCAAAACGATAGTAATGATACTATGGTTTCGACAGGTTATAATTTAGAACGTAGATACAGAGATAAACAAGATGGAGGGGTTTGTGTTTATTTGCGTAACTCTGTGAACTACAAAAGACGCTTTGATTTAGAAGACTGATTTAGAAATAATCGTTTTAGAGATTGAAAAACCGAATTCTCACCCCTTTCTTATTTCTACATGGTATCGACCTCCTAAAAGTTCTTTACAACTCTTTGATAAATTTGAATTTTTCTTAAAAAAATTGATGGAAAATTCAAAGAGATTTATATTTTAGGGATTTGAATTGTAATTTATTATCAAATCCCCCAGAGTCATACCAAATATATTTTGGACTTAATTACCAATTGACTCAATTAATTACTGATCCGACAAGAGTGAATAATAATTCAAAAACTTTGATGTGTTTATCACAAGCTCTAGTGAATCCGTTATAAGTTCAGGAGTTTATCCACTGTCAATTGGTGACCATAATTTAATATATGCAATCAGGAAAATTGGTTTACTTAAAGGGAAACCATGCTATATTGAGTGTCGTAATTTTAAAAACTTTAATGAAAACCAATTTAAGTCAAGTTCAAAATCCGCACAGTGGCCATTAATAAAATAATTTGATGATATCAATAATGCCTGTGATGCATGGCAATCGGTTTTTCTTGAAGTAATTGATAAGCATGCGCCTTGTCGTAGTTTTAGGGTTTGCAATAAACCTTTCTCCTGGTTAAATTCGGAGATAAAGAGCTCATGTTTGACCGAGATAATCCTCAGACTTGGCTTACAGGAGACAACGGAATTTGGTAACAAATGAGATTAAAAAGATTAAAAAACAGTATTTTCAGAAAGAAATTGGTAAAAATCGCGGAAATGTAAAGGAGACATGGAAAATCCTAAACGATACGATGGGGGAAAAAACTAGAAAATACTGAAATTAATAAATTGTCAAGTTTTAACTAAGCCATGTGACATAGCAAATTATCTTAATACACCTTTTGTTGAAATTGGTCCAAGTTTGGCATCTAAAGTTTCCACTATTATAAATGGGAAGAAATCAGATGATTATATGACAAGGGTAAAATGAATCTCTCACTGATCTCTTTAATCTTTCGATTGAATCAAAGTGTTTTCCGAGTGATTGGAAAATTGCAAAGGTATTTCCATTGCATAAATCTGATCAAAGAGATGATGCAAATAATTATAGGCCAATTTCAGTGTTGTCTATTATCGCTCGATTATTTGAAAGATTAATGTATGATCAACTTTACAGCTATTTAACTGAATATGGTCTTAATAACCGGCAATCAGGTTTCCGTTCACTCTATTCAACTTTGACAGCACTACTTGACATGACAAATCAGTGGTGTTTCAATATTGATAGGGGAATGGTAAATAGTGTTTTATTCTTAGATTTGAAAAAAGCATTTGATACCATTGACCACAACATTTTATTGATGAAATTATGGTATCAATGACCAAAGTTTACTTTGGTTTAGATCCTATTTGTCAAATAGACAACAGATCTGTCATGTAAATGGAACTTACTCCAAGAAAGACTTTGTCACTTGTGGAGTCCCTCGGGGCTCCATTCTAGGTCCAGTCTTATTTTTAATGTTAATTAGTGCACGGATTTTAGGAAGAGCAAGTTTGAATGTTTTAATTCAATTTGATAAAACTACCGTGTTTAAATAAAGATTTCAATCTATACGGGAATAAGACAATACGGGAATAAGACAACCCTCTGGAACCGAGATATTAAGATCAAGAGAAATCACACCAAAGATTTCAGATCATCTCGTCAGCCCACTGAAGTTGGAACCAAACAACATGTTGCTCTGGTTGGAGACTCAATGACCAAACCAATAAATGGGAGAAAACTGTCAAAATCAACAAGGGTTACATCTCATTCGTTTCCTGGTGCGACTATCGAAGATATGGCGGATTACGTCAAACCAGTCTTGAAGAGAAAGCCTGATCATGTTATAATTCATGCAGGAACCAACAACCTCCGATATGATTCACCAAGGCAAATCAAGGAGAAAATGTCAAAGGTTATTGATGGTATCAGGCAAGAGCATCCAACTGTAGGTATAACCATTTCATCAGTAATTAATAGGACTGATAAGCCTTTGAACAACAAAATTTCACAGGTGAATCAATTACTCGAAGAATACTGTTATGCTAACAACTTTGATTTTATTATGAACAATAATATTAACTGTTTAAATGCAGGTGGATTGCACCTTAATCCCAAGGGTATACAAACCCTTGTGGCCAACCTTAGGAACTATATTACTTATTGAAATGGTGTTGTCAATGGAAATACCTTACCACATAAAAATCCCCCCTAGATTTAGGGCATTGTAATGTCGCACTTTATATTCAAACAGCCCATCTTAAAGCCTCGAGTTTTCGTAAGATTTGGTTTCGGAGTTAAACAGTCTGTCAAAACATATTGATGAACTTCAGATTTATATGAAGGATGACCTCTGATGTTTTAGCCATAAATGAAACAAAACTGGATGAATATTATCCAGATTCTATAATAAACTTATCCGGCTATACTTGCATTCGAAAAGATCGAAATAAAGCTGGAGGTGGTGTCTGCATATACATTCGAAACACCATAAATTTTACAAGGAAAATGTCTTTTGTTGATAAAGACTTGGAAATGATTTCGATTGAAATTACAAAAGAAACTCGAGCCTTTTTCTATTCAAAACATGGTATAGAACACTATATTCTTGGTGATTTAAACTGCGATTTAATTGCATCTAGCATTCATTCACATACTTAATTGATTTAAATTGATACGAAATTGATACGAATTTAGATACGAAATTGATTGATTTATTTGATATTTATCAGCTTTAACAATTAATAAATGAACCGACTCGTGTAACTGAAAAGGCAAAAACATTGATTGATCATATAATCACCAACAATAAGGATTATTTAACTCACTACGGTGTCTTGACTACCTCAATAAGTGATCATAATTTAATATTTGCTATTCGCTTCAAAAATTTCAATGAAGCAAAATTTATCCAAGATATTCAAAACACTAATTGGCCAATGCCAAAAGATTCTGATGATATTAACCATATATGGGAAGACAGGAAAACAACATTGCAGGCTGTTTTGGATCGACATGCACCGTGTTGAGTCAAAAGAGTTCGTAATGCAGTATCCCCCTGGGTCAACCAACATCTCAAAAAGTATCATACATCTCATATGTATGCCAGGGATATATTTAAGAAAAAAGCAACTGAGTCTAATTCACCGGCTGATTGGCTGCTTTTTAAAGAAAAGAGAAATGCAGTTAATCAATTGGTGAAAAAGACAAAAAAGTCTTACTATCAAGAGGAAATTAAAAACAATTCAGGAAATCCAAGAAGTCAAAAAGTTCAGAAATACTTAAAATAAAGCTGAACTCATCTGAACCTATTACTGATCCCAAAGACATTGCAAATTCTTTTAATACCCATTTTACAGAGATTGGGCCAAAATTGGCATCACAAATCCATTACCAGTCCAAGGTAAAACATTTGAAAAATATCTAACAAAAGTTGATTCTACGTTTTGTTTTACAAAAATCCTACCTTCTCGTGTCCTGAAGCTGTTGCAAAAGCTGTAGGTATTGATAAAATTTCAAACAAAATTTTAAAATTATGTGCACCATATATTTATGAATCATTGAGTGCCATATTCAATCTGTCACTTGAAACTAATGTTGTTAGGTAACTCCAATTTTCAAGGTGGGTGATCGCTGTGATAGAAACAATTACAGACCAATGTCAGCAGTTGCCCGCATTTTTTAAAAGCTTGTGTACGAACAATTAGAGAACTATGTTACCAATAATAATTTTATCAATCCCAGACAATCTGGGTTTCGATATTTATTTTCCACCACAACAGCCATGCTAGATTTAACCAATGAATGGTGTTTTAACATCGATATAAAACTCATAAATGGGGTCTTATTCTTAGACCTTAAAAAGGCCTTTGATACAGTGGATCACACAATCCTTATAAAGAAATTGCAATATCGTGGCTTAAATCAGTCTGCAGTTGAGTGGTTTAAATCATATCTGGGTGACCGTGTTCAAATGTGCACGGTTAATGGAGTACTATCGGACCCAGAGCAACTCTCCTGTGGAGTGCCACAAGGAACTATTCTTGGGCCTCTCCTGTTCTTAATTTATATCAACGATTTACCAAATTGTGTGAAATATAGTTCAACTAGAATGTTTGCTGATAACACGAACTTAACTGCATCAGGTTCTAGTATACCTGAAATTAAAACTATGTTAGACAAGGTTTGGTGGAGTGGCTTTGTGTTAACAAACTCACATTGAATGTTATTATAACAGAATACACGTTGATTGGCTCTTGGCAAAGGATTATCCAGTCTAACTGATAGCTTAAGTCTTTCTATTAATGGCATAGCCTTAAAACAGTCTCATGCTTTAAAATGTTTAGGACTTACAATTGAAGATAATGTCATAAAGAGAGTTAAAAGCAATTTAAATATTATGAGAAAAGCAAAGCCATTCCTTAACCAGCAGCTTCTGAAAACTATATACTATTCAATTATTGAATCACACTTCACTTATTGTTCTGTTGTGTGGGATAGTATTGACCAAACGCTTGCAGACAAGCTTCAGAAACTACAAAACCGACCAGCCCGTATCATCACAAGTGCTCCATATTCAGTTCACACTTGTGATGTGTTTTCTGACTTGAAATGGTCAACTTTGGACCATAAAAGGAAATGTCAGAAAACTATGATGCATAAAATTGTTAATTGTACAGCTCCATTCTATTTAACTAAAATATCTGAAAAACAGTTTGGCTCAGCAGTTTATGATCTCAGATCATCAAACAATATCCAAATACCAAAAGTAAGAACTAAAAGCTATTACGATAGCTTTGGTGTATCTGGACCTATAATGTGGAATTCACTACCCGACTCATTAAAAAATGAGAAAAGTCTTTCAAAATTTAAGAAAGAAATTTGGAACCATAATTTTTGCATTGACAACATTAACATTAATAGCTAGTTATATATTTTTATTTTTTTGTATATATTGTAAATATCTTTATCTAATTCACAAAAATCTTGTAAATATCTAGTTATCCATAACACGGCTTCTAGGTAGACCAGAGCTAGGAATTGTTGTAATTTTTATTTCTGATAGAACTACCGTGTTTAAATAAAGTCAATCTATCTATCCATCCATCTTCTGAAGCTGTATCAAAACATCGTTTTGGAGTCGAATGATTATTATTACTTCTGAATATGTGCTAGTCATATCAATAGTATAATCAAGCTCAAATGCGTCTTCTGCTTCCGTAATGGTGCATATTGTTTCAATAAATGTTTACTGACTCTTGAGCGACAGGAGGTCCCTGCAAATCCAAAATATACCAATTATAATTTAAAAGGGAATTTTATTACATTTGAATTATGCATCCTGAGCATAAGATAGTAATGATGCACACCAGGGCCTTTTTAAGGATTTTTGTGTGGAGGGCCAATTGCCAAGAGGGACCTTGTTGCAAAACTAAAAGGGACCCACTAATAAAGTGTTAAACCCAACTAAACCAGCAAATTGATTACGTAATGATGTTTTTGTGCAGAAATTCTTAGCTAATATACTTATGCGCAACGTGAAAGTCATACTATACATACAAATTATCTAGAAATGATCGCTTAATTATACATTGGTATATATTAAAACAGCTAATGTCGTGACCATTCTAAACGTAATGCTAAGTTATGTTCTTTGACTTAAAAATACAGTAGAAAGCTAGAAACAGATCAAAAGCTTATACTGTTGCAATGTTGCATAATATTAATGATCGATAAGTTCGCTATGAAGTTTTCAAGAAATACGACTATATATACATGTCTATTAAGTATTAATGTTTACACAAAAAAATTCTTAATAAAGTCCCTTTCAACGTAAGTGCTGACGGTTGGCAAATTCATTCTTCTGTTCTTGTTAAGCATGAACTTCTGAACAGCAGGTCTTGGATCATAAAGGGCTGTTGGAACACCATTCCAGTGAATTAGTAGTCTGTCAACCAATGTCTTCTCTGTGGTTGCCATCCTGAGATATGAGAAAAGCATGTTGTAGGTTGACACAGACCTTTCTACAGTCATACTGTGTGGCGAGACAACGTAGAAACTTGTTAGCAATTCTGTGACAGGTGGCCTGCTGCCCCTCAGCATCGAATACAGCCGAACACCATAATCTTGGTTTGATATTTCCCTCTCTAGGCTTCATCATGTCGAAATTTTCCAGCACCGTATTTATGAATTTTTCTTGGTCTGTTATGTAACATGATGCAAGAAGGGGAACAGATGTATTAATGAACTCGATAGCCGTCTTCGCTGTTGTAAAGTTGATAATGTGCTTGACAACTTCATTTTGCTCATCATCCAGTCGGGTCTAAAGCACAAAAATTAAAAAAGCTGAATTTAACGATGAGTATTTTCCTGGTATTCGTCAAATTTGCAGTGAGAAGAATGGAATATTGCAAATTAGATTTGCGTATTCAAATTAAGAGTACAATTACTGTAAATAAAGAATTGTGTTATAACAATTATTTTATTATTTATGCTTATTGTATGGGGCGCCGTTTGTTTCAATAATACTTCTGTCACATATATAAAACTTAGGATCACTAATATAAAACTTCCAACTTATTCGCAAATATAAAACTTCTCTTACTAAATATCATACTTCTTCGCAAATATATAAAACTTCTCTTACTAAATATAATACTTCATTCAACATATAATAGTTCATGTCACATTTATAAAACATGTAATCATTTAAATAAGACTTAAGCGAGAAAATAAAGGATATCTCTGCTTATTTAAAACACATATTCGCAAATATAAAACACGTCTCCGCTAATACTTCTTCGCAAATATATAAAAATTCTCTTACTAAATATAATACTTCGTCACAAATATAAAACTTGTTGCGCAACAAGAGCCCGCTGGCGAAGACGAAACGCGTCGAGCCGTTCTAGACATTTCTCTCTCGGTTGCCTCAGCTTTGCACACAATTGCGGTTAAATCAATTTACTCAAGAATTGGAAATCGCTGATAATTTGCTTGCAGCTTCGGAGCGGGTATGTTCTTGGGGTGTTCTTTTTCTGTTTGAATGTCGCGAGGATGACATTTCTCATGAAATAGTAGAGAAATTGCAAACACTTCTTGGTCAATATGAACAATTCACAAGACGCTACATGGATGTTGTTCAAAACCTCCAAGAACAAGATACGGACAACAGATTTCGCTGTCAAAACGAACTGAATAATGGTGAAAGGAAGACCACGATTTCGTGTTACAAAAGCACAAATAGAAAGCCTTCGAGAAATTGTTTTTTCGTGGACTAAAATAGCTGAACTAATTGGCGTTTCTAGGATAACATTGTACAGATGCCAGCGTGAATTGGAGATCGGAGAACATAATTACAACGAAATGACTGATGCAAAACTTGATGTTGTGGTTCAGTCCATAGTTCAAAACTCACCCAACTCTGGACAGGTGATGATGAGGTGCGCTTCTTGGGCGTGGATTGCGAATCCAAAGAAGAAGAATAAGAGAGTCGATGTTGCAGGTAGATCCTGTTGGAACAGAGTGCAGGCGGCGTTTGAGAATAAAGAGAAGAGTTTATAATGTTCCTGGGCCAAACAGTCTGTGGTAGGTAAACTTTCAGGACTGTTTCTTATTTTATCCACACACCCTACATAGTATAACCAAATTTTTCAAGAATTCAGTTGGAATTTCGAAGAGGTATCCACATCCAAAAATTTTAGAAACATAAAATGATTTCGCATTTCCAAGAGGTTTGTGCATCTTAAAACAAAGCCCCGAAATCATCATTACTCACAGAAATTTAATAAAATTAAATACACATACAGTATTTACAAAAGTCAAAGTATATACTAAAGGTCTTATGCATGGTGTAATTGTTTTTGTACGAACAGGCACATAGATGGAAATCACAAACTCATACGCTGGCGGATAGTAATCCATGGTGGAATAGATGGCTTTTCCCGCACTGCTGTGTATCTTGGTTGTAATACAAACAACAAAGCAAACACAGTGATTGGTCTGTTCACAAATGCTATACATCAGTTTCATATTCCATATCGCATTAGAAGTGATCATGGAACTGAAAATATTGATGTAGCTAAGTGGATGCTCCATCACCATAGCACAACATCTAACCCTGTTTTAACAGGGCGATCTGTTCATAATCAAAGGATCGAGCGTCTCTGGCGTGATGCGGTTCAATCCTTCGTTGGATTATATCAAAGATTATTCTACTTTATGAAGTCACACCAGTTCTTGGATCCTTTGGATGAGGTGCATATCTATGCACTTCACTATATTTACCTGCCAAGGATCCGACGGTCTATTGAAGAATTTTTTTTGCAGTGGAATAACCATCCTCTTAGCTCAGAACGGAGCAAGACATCCTATCAGTTATGGACGGAGGGTTTTTACAGTCATGCTAATTCGAATCAACAAGCTGTGCGCGTTGCTTTGGAAGATCAAGTTATTGATCCTGGTAACTGGGGTTGATGATAATGGGCCACTTCCTGAACTTCAGATGGATAATCATGTGGTAGTTCCTAGATCAACAATACAGTTGACTGAAGAACAAATTATTGCGTTGCTACTTGTCATTAATCCTCTTCAAGATAACCAAAATTATGGTATAGACCTATATAATCATTCTGTACAATAACAGATATAATTCAACCAACAGCTGATTAACAGTTTTGGAGGTCTTAAAAGGTAAATAAACCTTTGTTGGACAGCATTACTAACAGTAACATTCCCTTTACTGTTAATATGTAAACCCTAACATATAGTTAACACAAATAAAACATAAAAACAATGGCTTTGTTGTCAACGAATTATTCAAAATTGATCTATTAATTTATATGTTAGTGACATGCATTTCTTGTGGGTACCTTTATACTAGAATCAGTATTCTGTTCATTAGTTGCAACTGTTTTCATTTTCAACTTAATAATATAGAGGGCAAAATTACTTGAATATTAAACCAATACTGTATAATTATACACAATATATAAAACACTAAAAATGAATAGTATCTTCTCACCTGTCAGGTCTATTGGATTAAGAACCCATGATCTCTCACAGCATTGGTCAGCATGTTGTTCAATTTCCATAACTGGAAATTGTACATGACATGTAGGGCAAGCTACAGTACCAACCAGTGACTGATTGGATGTGCTTGGAGTTGATGCTGGGGTGGAAAAATATCATTATTCGGTACACTGTTTGATGTGGTCGACAGAATAGTGACATTATCATGTACTTGCACCACATTGGAACTAGGAGACGCAACTGGGGTAGATATGGTGTAACTGGCACTACCCAAACCACTTTCAGGAAGATCATCCAATACACTCTCGTCTTCACCAACTTCATTGCCATCTTCTTCCGAATCATCCTCTTCAACCATGAATATTCTGTGTCAGTAGGTCGATCACAGCGCAAATACACTGGGCCTTGTCCACATACATGTTTCAAAATTTTACCAATAACACCTTGGGCCAGATTAACATCAACAATTTTATTTCCAACAGCCCTCACAATTTTGAAAGATCTTCCTTTCAGTTTGTCTGAAAACAATGACGCAAACTGACCTTGAATATCCGATGTTGTTAATTCATTGTTGATGTTGATGGCTGTCACAACAAATCCCCGAACATACAATTCCTCTCGAATCCCACGTGGCACCAATTTCATTCGAGGATTTGGTAGCAGTGATATCTTTCATTACTCCAGCGGATCCAGTGTTTTTTTTTCTTAGAGTACGGCTTTTTGCGCTTCCCCTGTTTCGCTGTGCCGCGTTGTGGTTCAAATCGCGGTACTCCGTTGCCGCTTCCTTGGGTTGTCGTTGTGGCCTGAGCGCTTGAGCTCGATCTGCCATTCACGCTAGGAAACAAGCGACTTATGGCTGCCCCAACGGTTTCAGGCGTATTATCACGGGTACTTGCCCGTCTTTGTGCGGTATTATTTTGTTCCCGTGAGTTTTCAGCAAGCCTACATAACTGATTCACTATATTTTGTGCGGAAGCTGATGAAGATGGACACGCTTCATCAGCCATGTTGAAAACATGGGTAAGGTAAGGCATGTTGTAGTACTTGATGTAATGGATCCTATAATCGATCAGATATTGCGGGCTCTTGTTGCGCGAGAAGTTTTATATTTGCGAATAAGTTGTATATATGTGTGTATGGAAGTTTTATATATTTGCAAAGAAGTATTATATTTAGTAAGAGAAGTTTTATATTTACGAAGAAGTATTATATTTAGTAAGAGAAGTTTTATATTTGCGAATAAGTTGTATATATTAGGTGTATGGAAGTTTTATATTTAGTAAGAGAAGTTTTATATTTGTGAATAAGTTGTATATATATGTGTAGTAAGAGAAGTTTTATATATTTGCGAAGAAGTATTATATTTAGTAAGAGAAGTTTTATATTTGCGAATAAGTTGTATATATGTGTATGGAAGTTTTATATGCGACAGAAGTATTATTGAAACAAACGGCGCCACATATTATTGAATGTACTCACTTTCAGATAGTTTTCTGAAGATGCTACAATTTCAACTCTTACTAGTTCCTTTTTTCGACGAAATGTTGTTACCAATGAATGGGCAGTTGTTCTTCGGTCATCAATTCCATTATCTCCTGATGACTGTAACTTCTCCAATTGCTCTTCTTGGCCACCTTAAATTAAGTTACCAATGTGCATTTATTACTGAAAAACTAGTGGGACCGTAAATTTAACTTTTGTTGTAGTAAAAAAGACATGATGTTATAGTTACCTGGGTATGGTTTAGCTTTTAAAAGTTCAAATTTTTGCAATGCCAAATCTCTGCACCTCAAAATATCAGGAAGAATATTGTCTTCTTTCTGGCATTCTTTCTCAATGTACCTGAAGACGGAGCAGATGTCAACCATAAGGGCAGTAAGCCACATTTGGAGACTTGAAGGATACCAATTATTTAGAAATCCTCTTGCCTTGTCTTTGTCTTCCCTCTTATAATCTCCGCTTGGTGCATCAATGATTTTCTGCCAATAAAGGCGACAGCCGTCAAGATTGCCGAGGACCGCCTCGCATAATTGTATTAGATGCTGTGCGAACCTGACTTTGTGATGAGCTTGGAAAGACTTCATCTTTGGAATCATGCTCTCGAGCTCTTTGGTGCGCAGGCCAGAAGTGCGATAATACATTGGAATTCCAAATTTTCAACTCTGGAACAGATCGAATGACATCTTCCATGGCCAAATCAGACCTGTGACAGGCACACCAAAAATTGAATGTTGGATGACCAACATGGACAGACCAGATGTCCAACCTGTGTTTGCTGATTCCCCATCTGTTGTAACTGAGAAAATGCCAACGCCACCCTCAGCATTACTATAAGTTTTAAACTGCTTTTCTGCATGAAGTTGAGCTAATGATCGTGACGGCCAGGACTAGGCTGCAGGAGTGAGGAGTTTGCTGTCATTGTAAATATCGACTGCCATGTGAATCAATGTCTGTATAACACTTGGATCATTACTCTTTAGGGTACGTAACCAAGGGTGATCTGTAGCTTTTTTGGCCCATTGGGTGGAAAGCGTTTTCATCTCCAATGCTGCAGCATGAGGAGCCCCATGTAAATGGTCTACAATATCTTGCATTTTCTTTTTATCTCACAACGAACGCCATGAGCCATGCACACCTTGCAGCAATCGATTTGCCTCATCCTCAAATTCAGCGCAAACAAGACATTTTACCAAGGACCTAGTTTGACATGTTTTGCACTTGCCTTTTGGGTTTTGTCTTGGTAAAGGGAAAGGTACCAGGTCCTGCCTTCTTAACGATAGCGTTTATGTTCAGCTGAAATCCTCGGTAGAAATTAACTTGGCGGTGGCCGTGGAGTCTTGGGTCGTCTTCGACTGACCACTGACACTTGTACAACCTTTTATGTTCCTCTTGAGCATTATCATTCCCCCACTCTAGATTCTCCCTAGGTCTTACAGAAGTTTGCTGAGTTACTTGAGTAACACTACACTTGTTGTGGATGTTGTTTTTAGTGTCACTGTCAGTAGTCAGTTCATCCAGTTCTAAGGAGAGGGGGCATGTACATGTTTTCAACGTTTCAGCATCAAAACCTCAAGTAGCAGGACTGCCAGGGCAAGAGCCAATGATGGTAGTAAGGTTGCTGGTCTCTTCTTCTAATGATGGGTTTTGTATTCATGCATTCATCCGGTTCTAAGGGGGAATGCGAACTTCGTCACCATCACCACAGACAATACTGCATTTGGAGAAAAACGAACTTATTTTTTGGTACTTACTTGCTTCTTTTTGGAGCTTCTTTTCATTGTCCAATCTTCGTTTAGCTGCGTAAGACATTCTTATGGGAACGAAAAAGGTTTTCAACACATTCTCGTGCAGGTGGGCTGCATTTCACATAGTTAGAAACCAACAAAGTGAATAAACCATGAGTAAACTAAAACTCTCAACAACAAAAAACAAAATGACATCCGCCCCGCTATGTGCATTTCCACATTTTGCTTCCGCTAAACTCTTGTTTATTTCTTCTTGAACCGCTATTTTGCCTTCGAAGAGTGGAATTGGGGAACTTGCAGCTCGTTTTGACGTTTTTTTGCCCGTTAACTCAGACAACTGTTGCCAGACAATGGAAATATTTATTACTACCATTTTCGAGTTACCGTTAGGCGTGCACGTGTTTCCGCGTTTGTTTATGTTTCAAACTTTTGCGGGTAAAATCTACACCGAAGATGGAAATATGTGTCACAACTGTCACATGCGACTCGGACACACGGCTGCGGATATGATAAATTAGCATCAGTGTTCAGTTGTGGAGAAGAAAAACTTCATCCAGGTAAGATCAATTGCCACGGAATCCAATGTTCTATTCAAAAACTGAAAGGCGAGATCAAAGTGATGGAACAAGATTTAAATCTGAAAAACAAGCAGTGAAGCAAATACATGAGAGTTTGGCGAATCGAAACCACACTAACGCGGGAAAATAATGAGAAGATGGCATAAAGAAATGGTCACTTCCTACTAAAAGTCTATTAGAAGACAAGGGAATTTCATTTCCGAACATCAGCAATCATGATTCTCATGATGTCGAAACTGATACCACGCCGATGCAATCTTCAATAGAAACAAGAGATGCTGCTCGACAGCTTATGTCACTGTCGTATTTTAACTTTGAGCGAAGACTTGACATTCCGTAATCGAGATTACATTATCGAGCATGGTTATATCGTTTAAATTATGCATGCTTGTAAATAATATTGCAACCTTTTCATGTAAGCAAGTTCATATTCAGTGCCCCATATACCTGATTTCCAATTTTGTTACAACTTATAATTCATCATGCACATCGTATTTGTTATTATATCCGACAAAATGAGTGAATGAAAACATATTATACAACAACTTTAGTATTTCTAGCAATTTGATTGGCCAAAACCTATGCGTTATTACAGTATAGATACACAGTTGAGTCACAGAGTCAAAACAAAATTTGTTTTGTTTTTAATAAAACATTTTTTAACGTTTTTCGTTGTTGTTATTGCAATTTTTCTTTGTAAAATGGATGAAATGTTAGAGGAATTTATGCCAGACTGGTACAATAACGACTTTGATTTACAACTAGCACAAAATGTGGACGAATACGAAAAAAAAAGGAGATTTGTGAGCGTCAATGACAACGATGTCGACCAAATTTTCATGATTGATTCGCATTCAAAATCTACGAAGCGACACACAAAGTGGGTTATTAAGCTATTTGAAGGTAAAAAATTTATTTTTGAGCAATATTTCAATGTATGTGTAATCCTTGTTGGTGATAAATTACTTTAATAAAGTAAACATTTCACTTTCAGACTGGCAGCGCGAGAGAGAAATGACAACATCGCTTACGGAAATATCGGACGAGGCTTTGGACTCGGCATTGGTTAAGTTTTATCTCGAAGCCAGAACTAGCAAGGGAGAGGAATACAGCCGTTCAGCCCTCCTGGGTTTCCGAAACTCAATTGAACGACACCTCAACAACAACGGCAAAGTCGTGAAAATAAGCAAAAACCCTGTTTTCACAAAAAGCAACAAAATGCTTGATGCAAAGCTGCGAATAAATCGCCGCGAAGGCAAAGAAAACGTGAAACATAAACCAGCAATAGAATCAACTGACCTGCTGAAAATCGAGTCTTCCAACTTCATGAATATCAACACACCTGCTGGTCTACTCAGAAAAGTGTGGTTTTACGTCTCTTTGTATTGGTGTCGTCGCGGGCGTGAAGGACAAAGAGAGCTAACAAGATGGAGTTTCGACTTCAAGCAAGATGCCGACGGTCGTAGTTACGCTGTGATGACACATGAGGAATCCACCAAAAACCACCAGGGCGGAGAAAACAGCAAGCCATCCAGTGAAAAGGAGACCAGGTTGTATAGCGTTGGCAACAGTTCTGATGCATTTGCGTGTCTCCAACTGTACACCGAGAAGCTAAACCCAATGTGTGATGCGTTCTTCCAGCGACCCAGATCAAATTACAATATCGCAGATGAAGTCTGGTTTGAAAACAAACCCTTGGGGGTTAACTATCTTGCAAAAATGATGAAATGTATCTCAACAGGCTGCGGTTTGTCTCAAGACTACTCAAACCACTCAGTGAGAGCTACAGCCATCAACTTATGGTCAGATGCAGACATTCCCGAGAGACACATCACCTTCGTCTCCGGCCACAGCACCGAGCAGAGTCTGGCACACTACAGCAGAACGCCATCTGCTCCACAGCTTCAGAGGTTTTCAGACACAATTTCTGCCGCACTTTATGGTAATGAGATTCAGCCATATAGATTCCAAAGATCTGAACCGTTGTCAACAGTACTTCCACAGAACAACCAGCAGCTTTCAATTGCCAGCACACAAAACATGGTTGCCGTAACAGGTGCTTCCCTGACAAGTAACAATGCCTGTACCATCGGCAATGTTCAAGTATATATGGGCCAGCAAGATCCTACGCAGAAGAAAGCTGATCTACCATTTGAACGTTAAATATTTGCCCATGAAGGCATGAACACCCAGGAACTTTGTGAACTAATCGAATGATTTGATTTCTTTGTATTATCTCAAATGTTTTCTTGTTTGCATAATTTATGCATGACGTAGCAGCTTGAAGTATTAGCCAATCAGAACTGTTGTGTTTCTTTCGTTAACCAATCAGGTCACGTTATTTGTATAGATCACTAATGACGTAATTAAACATGATTTTCATTTTTTGATGATTTTTTTACCCCGTAATTTCCCTCTCTTCAATGACGATTTAAGAATGTTAAAGTTCGGAAAAAGTAGTATTTGATGTATAAAACAAATAGATTACATTTTTCCGTGCGTGTGTACTGTAATAGATGCACAGAAGACGTCATAGCGTGTAAAGAACAAAAGTCACGGCACTCGCCCCGGCGGCTCGTGTCGTACTTTGTGGTTCTTTACACGCTATGACGTCATCTGTGCATCTATTACAGTACACACGCACGGAAAAATGTAATCTATTTGTTAAATAAACATGTTTTATTTTTACATATAAGAGTGTTTGTTATTTAAGTTCCAATGATTTCCTACAGTTCTGGGAAAAGATACGAAGTAGAATGATAAAACCTTCTAGCATCTAACGATGTGACTCTTTCTACAGCTAATTTTAGATTCTCACACACGTTATTAGCAAAATGTCCATTAAGTTCTGTTTTTATCTTATTGAAACATAGCGCGATAGGGTTGAGATCAGGGGAATAGGTCGGGGTATAAAGTAGTTCAATGCCCATTTTGGATAAGAACTCCTCCAGCAACTGACCACCTTCATAGTGATGAACTCTCAAATTATCCATTACGTTTATGTCGCCTACCTCAAGTCAATCAACAGTTTGACAGTTACAACTGATAAACTCGTGGCCCTGTGTTGGACGGCCTGTCACTGCGTTTAAGGCTTGAGATGCTTCCCAGGAAAAGTCCCAGAATCTGATAGTATCACTGGGTCTGTCCAAAATGTTGAAATATTCAGGCCCGTTGAGAGAAATTAGCAAATTTAAAGTCGAATTTGGAGATTCTGTTTTCCTGGCAATTTCTACACAGCGGCGTTCTCCAGACGCGCAATTTCCGGCTAAACGAGTACCAATATCTGGCGTCTTAACTACAGCTTCATCAAAAAACTTGAGTCTCTGGGGTCTTTCAACGACAAGTAATTAATGAATAATTGCGTATAAACCATGTGCCACATGAGTAATGCGCTTTCGGGTGTACCATTTTCGAGAGAGAAGTTTTGATTTTATTGCCTTTGAAATAGATGACAAACTAATGGTATCAACGTCTCCAACTTCCTCTAATATAGAATATAATTCATTAAGTTGAATTGAACCTTTGACCATTTTCAGTGTCTCGATGAGTTTGAGGTCTCCATCAGACAATTTACTGTTATGATCTCCTTTCAGTAGCGGGTCAGTTTGACGTTCTTTAAAACAAATTCCGCCAAATCTTCGCAACGGTGTTTGGGGCAATGCTTATTTCGTTGGCCAGTGTCAAACGGAACTGGAAGATATCCATTCACCTGATCTCCTCCGTAGTGGAGACAACGGTCTATGACAAGTCGCCGCATATCGCTATCTAGTGCTTTTCCTGGTTGGTATGTTCTTCCCTGTTTGTTGATATGCATTATTACTAAAAGCCTTGTACCTTTTCACATGCAAAACAAGCTCTCGCGTTTATTAAACGTGGGACATGTCAAAGGTTGTCAACTGGCGCTTTCTCGATATATGAACAAACCGAAATTCAAATAATCGCTAATCCTAACCACGGTTGAGATCGATTAGTTTACAGTTTATAATTAACAAAGAAGACCCGCCCAACGTGTCAGTTTCAAACGGAAACAAACGCGGAAACACGTTCACGCCTATAGCTCGAAAATGGTAGTATCTAGCGTGAATGCTTTCTGGAAAGCTGGTTTATGTCAAAATCGGAACTGAAATAGCGTACTTGGTTTCAACCAGAAAGTCATCATGGAAATAATATTTGTCAGCAACAAAAATTAACATAATCTGCCAATCGCTACAGAGCTAGTTGGATGCAAACAGCGGTTGAACGGTACCAGTTCACTACATACATTTTATTTAAATAAAGTCTGGAAACTATTAACTAAACAATAAAAAATTTCCTTCTGTTTCTTCATTGTTTGTTAATTTGGTAGTACTTTTACTATATAGTTAAACTAAGGTCCCAAGGACAGTGCAAAGTTTTATAGAATTATGTATCATTAAATAAAAGGCCCCCCAGTTATATAGTTAAAAAAGGCCCTGCACACACTACAGTAATCATGAATAAAATAGGAACAAGTCATCATTATATTAGATTTCAAGAAGAAAAAATCTTCTAATACATTTTTTTGTAAATAAATAAATAAATAACACCATACCAGTTCTCATTGTGTGGCACACTTTCATAACAGCTAGTGCACAGCCATTCCAAAAATCTGGACTTTTCAATGTTGGCCACTTATGTTGGTTCTTATAGGCATCTCCTCAGACGTTGTCCATGACGATTGCTCTGAACTATTATCATCTTTTCCGAATAAACACTTTCTATGTTTTCCTGCCATTCAGGCTGCACGCATACTTTCGGCTAACAAGATGTATTGCCATCAGGGACGGATGACTGCTTCCCAAACACTCGCAAAATTTATGATAAGAATACAATGTCTAAACATGGGGCGCGTTTGGGAGCGTTTAGTCAGGGTAACTAATCGAACTTTCTAGTTACTATTCCAGACGTTTCGACAGAACGATATAAATAATGAACATATTTTATCACGAACAAGCAGTTAAGTAAAATGAGTGTTCGAAATTAACGGTTGTCCGGTTATCCGGGAACAACTAGATTGTATTGAATGGGGCACGATGTAGGCCGTGGCATTGCACTAATCCCTGTAGACTGTAGCAGTGAGGCCCACATGTAATATCAAACGTTTTTGTCTTTGAAGAGTGGGTGAAAACTAAATTTAACTACTAGGTCCCAAGGACAG
Organism: Chrysogorgia sp. JL179-B06; assembly: GCA_035772405.1. NCBI lineage: Eukaryota > Metazoa > Cnidaria > Anthozoa > Scleralcyonacea > Chrysogorgiidae > Chrysogorgia > Chrysogorgia sp. JL179-B06. The sequence goes on along the minus strand of JAYKKM010000395.1, from coordinate 634,072 downwards.
TGCAAAGTTTTATATAATCACATATCTTATTAAATAAAACAGTAACATAATGCATGACACAAGTTTAATGCCGTGCAGGATTTTAGATCGCTTTCTTATAAAGGTGCAATATTATTGTTAGTTAGAAAAACAATTATTGATCTTTATTATTTTAATCACAAGGTTGATAAAGGTGATAAGTTGGACAGAACATTATGGCAACCATGTTTATGGATAAAATTTCACTGGCTTATAATGCCCTAAATCATTGGGAACAAAAACAAAATCCTAAAAAGAGTTATTGCGGCAAAATAAATGACAAACATTATAAAAGTAAATATTAATATCCAGACGAGAAAGAAACAACAGAAAATAATGCTAGTCTGTGTTTTAAAGGAAGTGAAGTCCAAATACCAAGACATACATGATAAAGGTAATAAGAAGCGCCATAATGGACTACCTAATGACCTTGACTGTTCGGTCTTTATAGTAAAATACCAAACCTTGGCAGCTATTGCTCGGCCAATACAGCAAGATCTCCATCAGATATTTTACCATAAAGACCTCACTCGTGGTCATTAAGTAGTAAAATTATTTTATTGTCAGAAAAAGTCAATCGGTCAATATCCCATCAGTGGCTCCCGCACCCTGGGTTAACATTGATAACATGGCTAATAATAGCAATCGAGGTGCCAGGTGGAAATCGTAATCTGGTAATAAAACCTGCCACTCTACCTAAATTACACTACTACCCTTCACTGGCAATCATTCCCTTCAAATTCGCCAGCAACTTTCAAGATTACTTTCGTCAGCCTTTCTACACATTAACCTTCGTGTCATATTTCGTCTCTCTAGTTTCTTCCGTATTTTACACATAAGAGCTTTGGAACATATTGGTATTTCGCCATACACGGGAAACACTATCTCTCAATCTTCTTTGTGTAGTATTTCTTCTCATATAAGACAAACAGATCACCCTATTTCTTTTGACGATTTTACCATTATATCCTCTGGTAGTTAACAATTTTATCTTCTCCTTTGTGAAAGTTTACTTAAGTAAATTTAATCCTCTAAATGCCAATATCAGATCTTTTCCTTTTATGCTATTTTGATTTGTCACTTTTGACATATCTCACTTCCTTTTCCTTTACATTCTTTTATTATTGTTACTTGATCCTATATTGTAATAGCATAGTAATATAAGCTGAGACATGTAAATATAATTAGTTACCCTGAAGATGTTACTGGTTAAGTGACGAAACGTTAGTCTAAATAAATGTTCTTAAAATGTTCAATCCTGTGTTTTAATATGGCCTTCCTGAGAATTATTTGCAAGGCTAATAATATAATTATTCAGGCAGTTTCAAATGCTCTTAATTTAACAATTCATATTATTGGAACAGCACCAAATTTCTCCAAGGCTACAATTATACAGCCAATCAATGAACAAGGTATGTCTTTATTGGGCATATAGAGGAAATTCAGTATGTTTCAACAACCGACATTAATCAATCTAACAGTGCTTATGCACAACAGCCCCATAATTATAGTTGTGACCATACAAAACAAAGTAATACAGACAATTTCTATAATACAAGCTGTCAAATCGGTACTCCATGCTGAACAGCTCAATACCCAATTTAACATACAGTATAGTCACAGCTAAAGAACATTTAGCCCTTTTTCAAGAGCTAGATTTGAGTTACCAGGTTGGCCGTGAGACCCGTGCGCGCCGCATGTTAACCGGAAAAGACGTCATGAAGTATTGGTTGGAAACCAGTAATTAAAGAGGTTTTTACGTAAATGAAATTTGTATTAGAAAAGCTCGTTATGCGTGAAAACAGGTTTGACAATGTTTCTGATGGTTTTTCTCTTTATAATTAACGTTGGATAAATGGAGGGCGATCATTGTTGTTTATTATGGCTTTCCAAAGAGGTTTGTCTAAACTCTCCGTGCCTACTGACATTTGAGATGAGGAAAAATTCTGAACCACCGTCAAAAGCCGATTGAAGATCTACTATTAAAATGTTATGCCGAAAAAGTTTCAATCGTCATTTCTACTTCGGTGTTGGAAAATTGTGAAGGCTGTCGTATTAGTCATTCATCTGAAAGACAACACGATTGTCTAATGATGGAAGACGACCAGAAACTGTGGTTGTATTTTGAGACAGCGCTTTGGAAAAAGTGTCAGAGGCAAAGATTGTCGAGGCTTTCATGAACAGTCTTGAACTATTGAAGTATACATGTCAAGACTGCAGAACACTGTTTTGCACGAAGAACAGGACTTCTTAAACGTCAGACACTTGCGATCATGTAATAATAATTAACAATGTTATTTGAAATAAAGTGTTTGTATGGCTCGCCCCCATGCCATGAGTTAAGCAAAGTTAGACATGAAAATTTGCTTTGACCTTCTATTAACACGAAGAAATTATAAGTGTACATACAATAACGAACACATGAATAATCTGAAATGAGACAAAAGGAAATTGGACATGTAAAAAGTATACTTTAATGTAATGTAGAGTTTGCCGGGTATTTCTCTGCATGTTGACTTACTTTCAAAACGGGTACCTGTTGGGTTGGTGTACCCGACAGACTTGAGGAATATGTTAAGAAAAAATACGTACGAGATTACCTATGATTGTCAGACACGTTATAATAATATATTATTTAAAACATTATTTCAACATACCACAATGTGAACAACTTCTTATACTTGGTGTTACTTTTCAGCATGATTGTAGGTTTGCAATTCATGTAAAAAATAAGTTGATTAAAGCTAACAAATGCCTTTATGTACTAAGATCACTACGTAGGAGGGTTGCAGTCAAACAGAGATGGACCATCTTTTCAACAGCATTGTGTTATCCAACATCACCTATGGTCTATTTGTCTATGGTGCGGCTGATTCAGAACTCACAACTGTTGAAATGCTTTTTAGACCGCTGCCATAAACGTAGGTACGTTTCAAAGTATGTGGATATCCAGACATTATGGAAAACCAAGATATGGTGATTTTCAAGAAAGTTTTAGAATTAAATACTCATCCTCTCTACCACCTTATGCCGCAAGCTAAAACAATTAATTATAACTTAAGGAAAAAGCCAAGTCACCGTCCAAAACTAAACACTAACCGTTTTATGAATCGTGTAATTTATAGATATGATTTAACATTTTAGGTTATTATAATTACTTCCAAATTGTAACATAAGATATTTAACAGTTATTCCACGAACTCGAGTCGTATATGAGCTGATAGCCGACGAGGCGCTAGCCGAGTCGGCTATCAGCCATATACGACGAGAGTGAGTGGAATAACTGTTTTATTATATACACAACCTCTGGATATGAACAACGTAAAATTGGAAGTTTATATTATACAAGTAATTGAATAGATTTTTAAATTTTCTATCAACATCCGTCATGCGTAGTGAAGACAAAATATGAATAATTAAATTATGTCACGTGAAAGTGAAACGCCGATAAGAAAGTTTCGCTCTGCAAAACCACTTTACCGATCAAAAAAAGAGTTCAGCAAAGTCAGTTGTAAATGTTCACATTGCAATGGTGAAAGTTGAACACTGTACTTTTTGTCGTGGAGCTTCGCCGACGACTGCCATGTTTGAATACTGAACCCCGTTCATGTTGACATCAAACTTATTGCATTTTGAATCATTTGGACGCTGAAAGAGACTTTCACTAGACTTTCACAGGCATGATTTAGATGCTTCAAGTATTTTTGGATCGTTTCGACAGGGCGGATGCTTGAGTCTCGAATACGGAAGATTTTGCCGTAGGACTCATCTTCGGTGTTGCCGAGGCCGCCTTTTGCTCTTTTGAAATGGGTTTTTTGTAGACTACTCCAGCTATCTTGCCAGACTTTCTCAAGTCTTTGACGAAAGCTTCTAGAATATGGTTAGCTTCAGCAAAGGTAGGTCACCAATTATGCTAAAACCTTTGTTTGACGTTTTTTGAGAAATCTAAATGGCAACTCTAATGAACTTCATTGTTGTTTTTATTTACAAGCCATCTTTCTGCCTTAGCAGAAATGTGAAATTGCTTTATTAAGCAAGAATTTAACTTTGTTTTGGACATTTCTGTTATGTACTTGTCAAATTTCTTTGAACTCGTAAACCATTCATTCGTAAACCTAGTAGAAACGCTAAAATTTAATTTTTTGAAGGCTAAAAATATTTCTAGCAACGCCACTTTAAACGTCGCTGTTTTTCTAAAAATATGAAATTTGGAGAGCTTTTCGTAAAATCTAGTTGTTCTATCTACCGTCAAATACTTTCATTCCGAATTTGGTTGCTTTCTGTGTGCATTTTGGTGTACTATTTCCCAGTAAAACTTGAATTTCTTCTTCGTTTAATTCTGCAAATCTGGCAGCCATTTTGCTAGATTTCTCTACTAGTAGGATATGAGCTGATAGCCTAGTAGTAGAGGAACCAATCAGATTGCAGAATAGCTCATATCCAGAGCTTGTGTATATAATAAGTTCTCTTATCCTATGATTTATTAAAGACCATTGATTGATTGGTTATATGAACACTTTTTTATGTGTGTATACGAAAGACTCATATGTTCAACTGTCACAAAAGACACTTACACATAGCCTTCTTTCTTCAAGTTAACAAATAAAGGGTTGACGACATCTGGTTTTGTCAGACAGAAAAAGCAAATGGAGATAAAAAAGATTAAGCAAATCAGTCTATGTAGTAAATTTTGTTTTGGCCCCTAAAGACTTGCAATGTCGACAGATGCGTCCAGTGTACACGGGAGCATATACACATCCTCATGACAATTCCGCCAGGACATGGTTTTTTTACAATAGAACACAAGATGGCAAATGAAATACATGATAAGACAAAGGTATGTGGAGACTCTTCTCATCTGCGAGTTCGCAATGGTATCTTTCAATGTGCTTATTGTGGCTTCTGCTGACAGCCTCGGTTCGTCTGTACAGTGACATGTTATTGACATGTTTGAGTTATAGATAGGTTTGATGAGACCCCTCCAAGAGAGTTTGTGCAACTCCTTCGATTTGAACCGTGCGGTACTTCCCTTTTTTTTGGTTTAATTTGCAAACATTCAAGTTATTTTTAATGTCTTTGTCTGATTTCCTTCATAGGCCTCTCCTCTGTCTCCGTCTCCTGGAGCATCTGGCCCATCTCCAGAAAAGGTATAGAACTTTGAGCAGCTTTAATAGCAAACCAAAGAGGTTGAACTGTGAATGCACCACTTCGACATGCAAATGCATGTAACCCTGCAGCACCCATGGGGTCGTATGTGGCACCCAGCGTGTCGGGGACTTAACTCGAAAAGGGCTTAACTCGAAGATTACCTAACTCGATTGGGATCAGGCAGAACTCAGAAACCACAAATAATTTTTCTAGTTATTCAATTCGCCATAATAAAAAAGATGGCGGCATGTCGATCTTGAAAACAATTATTTGCGCATTTAAATCGGTAACGGTTTAAAAATATTTGACATGCCACATCAATTTAGTGAGGATTGGCTTCCTTTCGATGAGTTTTGTTGCCCGTATGCAGTCCTATTTTTGTCAACAGAGGCACAACTCACAAGCCAAAAGATAGCGACGTGTCGATATCAACATGCTCTTTCGCAGAAAGAAAATTTCATATCTTTAACAGAAGACTTTGCCTTGCACACACAAAAGTTCGTCAAAAGGTAGCCAATCCTCACTATAAATTGATGTGACATATCAAACGTTTTAAAATTGTTATCGTAGCCGATTTAAATTCGCAAAGAACTGTTTTTAAGATCGACATGCCGCCATCTTTTTTGTTATGGCGAATTCATTCGTACCCTGGAATAAAATTTGCAACATTCAAGTTATCTTTAATGTCTTTGTCTGATTTCCTTCATAGGCCTCTGTCTCCGTCAGCTTTAATAGCAAACCAAAGAGGTTGAACTGTGAATGCACCACTTCGACATGCAAATGCATGTAACCCTGCAGCACCCATGGGCTCGTACGTGGCACCCACGGTTAAGCGATGATGTCTGTTGCTGAACATTGGTTTAAACCATAGTTGATAGAAAACCCGGAAAACTTCAAAGAGATTGAACAAAGAACCGACTTTTAGGTTGAATGGGGTTTCCTATTGGAGGCACGGATCGAAATATGTCAAAAAATATATATAGATCAAACTAACCCTTTATTTATTTCTTGTCAGTACTTTTCTTTTCGTAACCCTTGTGAGATACGTCCCTCACTAGCCTCTTTCACAGCCGTCTCCAACTGCTAATCCTTCCCCAACAGTCAAAAAGACCAAGAATAACACAATTCCAATAAATTCTCCAGAAGCGAATGCTTTCCATAAATTTGCTCATTCTTTGTCATTCACTTAGCTTGTTTACCCGGCGACTGTATCGGCAGTCTGTACATGACTTAATTGTAAACGCTGTAAGATAACCGGTGTTCATTCCTCCGTTTATTCCTTTTTTCGAAACTAAAGCCCATGCAGCCGGAAATTTCTTGAGGTAGGGTCCTAAATATCTGAACACTGTCACCGGGTGACCCAGTTTCCAGTTCAGGCAATGGTACTCAAAACAACTATATATGCAGCAAATAAAGTTACAATTTTATTGAATTTATTTGCCACAAGTTTTGTTATTAAATGTTTCCAGTCTTATCAGACTTTTATCTCTGAAGATGAGTAAGAAAACAAAAAGCACACTGTTTTTCAACTCAGCGGCAATATAATATGGCTTTGCATATCCTGTATTCTGATTGGTTCCCTTGCAGTCCGTAAAAAAGCGTATCCGGAGTGTGGTCAGTATTTTTCCATATCCAGACCGATATCCCAGATGTCAATTTTACTGGCTTGAATTTGTGAATTTTGCACTTGACATGTATGAATCCACTTTGTGGATGAAAAAATGAAAAATATCCCAAAGTCATCTTAAGAATACAGAGTCAAAGAAATCTTGAAAAGTGATTGCACAACCACTGATAAAAACAATAAGGAAACAAGCCATTTGAACTCTCACAGACATAAAATGTACTGGTACATAAGAATTGCTTTTCTGTTATGTTTTCTCTTTCTCAAAAAACATTTTGAGCGAGTGAGTTTGTCAACTCTCTACCAAAAGTTGTGGCTTTTCTTGGGTACTCTGGTTTCCTCCTATCGGAAAAGTTGACAGGGTGGATAAGGATATAGAGAAAAACTCCAGCCTTGACCGTGGCTGGGAATCAAGTTTGAGCCTTTGGTATATCAGTGTGATGCTCTGCTAACCTGATTCCCAGCCGCGGTCGGTAGTTTCAGTGAACTCTATAAACACTGTGCTGGGTGCTGTTTTCTCGTCGCTGTACGTACAGTACCTGGCTGCCTGCATGAGCAACCTCAAATATGGCGGTCAAGTTATCGTTCCAGTTTCCTCAGAGTTCAATGCGTAGTTTTCCTCTACTGGCCCAGTATGGATGTCACTATCATTTATCTTCACCCAAGTTCAACAACCCACATTGATTCACTGGATATTGTTGTATTTTTTATAGAGCATTCATGCTGGCAAAAGACCTCTGCTCTTATGAAGAGAATAAGTCAAAATATTTTGTATCAAAGAAGTTAAGAGGCTTCCAAGAAGGACTAGATGAAATTGAAGAAGCACTAAAAAATAAGAAGGTAATTTGCCATTTTTCTTTGTTTACCAAGAAATTCACATACCCAGATGTGACTTGTCTCAAGTAAGTCTGTTGTTAAACATTGGTTTAAACCATAGTTGATAGAGGGAGATGGTCAGGAAACCCGGCAAACTTCAAAGAGATTGAAAAAAGAACAGACTTTTAGGTTGAACAGGGTTTGACCGTGCACAAAGTTTTTTTAAATTAATTTAATGTGGACAAACGACTGAACACATACGTTTCCTATTGGAGGCACGGATCGAAATATGTCATTATTTGCAATAAGTACTGGAATACCTCGAACTAGAAGCTAAAACAAAGCCGTAGTGCCCAATCTCTTTTTCGCAAAGGTAAAACAATAGTCAGACAATAGAATTTTCAACCGTGACCGTGCACAAGGTACACAATCACCTAAAACAATGGATTTTATGAAGTTTCCTAACCATCTCCCTCTATCAACTATGTTTAAACGCACAAAAAAGCGGAAATCTCCCATGACAAAGTTGAAATTTCATTAACAAAAGGCCTTGACAACGGTAACCACACGGTAAAAAATGCCGTGACATTTGATCAGCAAAATATCAGGTATCAAACCCCATGGTGTAAATGACGCAAAGTGCGCAAAATATACCGATTTTCTACACTGAAATTTAAATTTCTCACAGTTACCATTAACTTTTCCTATTTATTCGCACGGTTTTAGGTTCTGTGAACATCTCTCTATCAGGTTTACGTATCTGTTGTTAATATTATGTAAAAAAACTTCCGGCATTTGGACTATGAAGTTGGACGACTCCGTCATATTTCAACTATGAATTATTAAGCGCGGAGCCAGTGACTGAAATGTACAGTGGCTGTACATGGTAATTCATGCGTAATGTACAAATATTCGCGCGGATACTGATAGAGTGGGTACTGGTGATTGTTTTTATATCAAAATTACGGCATTTTGACGATTTCGTAAGGCAATGCCTTGTTCGACAGCGTTAATCTCGATGTGGCTTTGGCTCGGATTACTCATTGTTTATATATCAGCACTTGCTGGTGGTGTGAACGAAGATGACTTTCACGAAGGGAACGGATGGGAAAACAATTCCAGTGGTAGCAATTCGAAGACTTTTCCTCATTTCCATATTAGCGTGAATAAGTAAGTAAGTATAGCCTTTATATTAGAATATTTTGCTGTCAATTCGTATAAAAGTTCTGGTATACTATATTTGATCGTACACGTAAGATGTATCATATATAGTATATTATATGCGCGTGCCGAAAATTTATATTTATAATTATAGTATAGCGCAGGTCACCCATGTTCATTTATAATTTCGTATATATTTCGCAGCCACAGCGGATTGAGTTAACTAATTACTAATACGAGCGCCTTTAAAATATTCCATATTTTTATTTTTATATATTCAAGGGGAAGGAGTTACCCAAGGGGGTTGTCAATGGTGGAGATACTTGTTATAATGAGGGCGTCAGAATGATTCCCTCGTATATTTATGAGGGAATATGTTGTTTATGTAGTATTTAAAACGCGAGTTCGAGTGTTTTAAATAGCTTCAAAAACAATTGATTGTAATCACTAGGGAGTGTACTGGTTTATATTAGAGGTAAATTGGGGTGATTTAGAACAATGTAAATCGATTTGTTTTCGATTCGCATAGTTGGGTATGCAAATATGGTCTTTGAGTTAATGTATGAAATGCAAATTAGCAGGAATTTTAAATAAAGTTCGTAGAGACTTTATATAATGTTCATGCTGATTAGTATTCATGGATTTTATCAGGTATAAAAACCTTGCGCGTGACTAAATACGGAAATGTGATTGGACAATTTGGTTAATGAATATTAATGAGTTTTTGAAGTTACTTTACATTTTCTTGTTTTGTTGCCAATTTAATAAGGAACTTATATAGGATTTGATGTTAAAAATTAATTGTTAATAGTTGCATGCTACTAGTAATAGCAGGGCTTTAACATACTAACGGGGGGAGGCATGTCCCACCCAGCCTCCACAGTGCCCCCCCCCCCAGTATAGCATTTTGCCCCCTGTCCCCCAGTTACAAGTTCCCTTCCATCATTATAAGGTCTAATGATCTACAATTGCTCAGTGTCAGTTTATAATCTTAATATTTCTTGTTAAAACAGCCCTCAAAATGCAAGAAATAGCTTTTCAGAGCATAACAATTCAGGGGGAGCATGCTCCGGACCCCCCCTAGAGGTTTCTCATACTTCGGCCCTTGATTGGATCCCCCAATATGTCCCTTCCTAGACATATCCCCATGAACAGCTGATCCCTTTCTTGATGTGGCTTCCCCACTCAATATTTCTTGGAAGAGGCCCTGGGTAATAGTAAAATAATTTTAAAATACCAATGCGAATTTTCACTGTTTTCTTTATTAGCCAACTATTTTGTGATTTATTTAAAAAATGTCTTAAAAAAACACAAAGAAAAGGAAATGCCTGAAGACCATAGAAATTCCTATAATTATGATGCACTGAAAGAGTTGGCAAAACAGGTTTTTGAGCATTGTGGAGTTCAAAATGTGGTAGTTTCCCCTAGGCTTTTGCAAGAATTTAGAGGCAAAGTATGGAGAATGCAAACGGCTTTAAAAAAGCACAAAAGTCTGGTGGAAGGTCTGTGAAAGCTCTCATGGCTAAGTGGACTAATGGGAAATATGCAACATGGGAGATCAAAATTTATTATACAGAACTTGATTGTTTGTTAGTAAAGAAAAGCAATGATGAATTAAAAGGTGAAAAACGAAAGCTAGAAGAACAAGTTGAGAAAATTACCATCAAAGCTGCAAAATTTGAAAACAAGATAAAAAATTTAGGAAGATTACACAGAAGTTAATTAAGATACAGAGGCAACAAAAGAACACAAGAAGCCCAGATAAAAAATAAGTCATTTGGTGATTACTCAACAAGGCAGCAAAGAAAAATAAAAGAACAGCTCACCACTGACTGTGAAACCACTCTTTCTTTTCTTGGCCTTTATGATTTTATACCTACTGAAGTTAAAATTTTTAATGTTTCTACTGAGGAATATGAAACCTTAAAACACGATCAAGTCGGTTTTCTTTGTTCTTTGCAGGTTTATATATGGCTAATAAACCTATCAAGAACAAAAGAGCATTTTCAAAAGCTGGCGGTGGCTTTTGAATAGTCCCGGGGGAAATAGGGATTAACAATGAAATGATTAGCTGATTGACATACGTGGCAGGAATTATATATACAGTCCCCGGGACTATATATACAATCCCTATGAATTATAATACCCAAATTCATAGGATCCCTGCCACAACTTTCCCGAGTAGAGTACGCTGGTAGCGATCCCAAACGAGAAGGAGAGCAAGGTTTCGCCTATCTCAGCTAGCAACGCTGGTAATACAAGAGACAAGCGATTTCGTTTCTTGAAAAATTGTTGGTTTAGTCAGTACTTTATGACACCGACCGTTCAATATAAAATGTGGGAGTGATACTAAATCAATGCGTATGCGTAAGAATCTCGAACATTATTTATACACATTCATGCTAATCATTCAAACAAACTTGTAGAAGTCCGTACATATATTCACCTTACTTCTGAAGTTCTGTAATAAACTTTTATTCAAACGTTGCTTTGGAGTCTTTTTATTTCATAAAATCCCGTGCATTCGACCTAAGAATATCCTTGTTCGCTTCACAACAGAACCACTGCACCAAACAAGAAAATTTCATACCTATTATGAATATATCGATAATATTTTCCTTCGGGGCTTCAAAACCTCTTTCAATCGTGTTTTAAGTCGGTTAAAAACCTCGAACCTCGGCTTTAAGCCAGATTAATCCCTCGGGGCCTGCGGCCCCTCGGGTTATATCTGGCTTAAAGCCTCGCTTCTCGGTTTTTAACCTATACTTAATGCTGGTTAATGAACATGTAGACATCACAAATCCATGCAGACCGGGATATTGAATACATTAATATGTCATTATATACAAAGGATCGCTTCGGTATATAGAACCAGGCATACCATGAACTTTCGATGATTTCCAAAGAAATGTCTAGGTCATGCAAGGTACAGGAAAAGATAAGAACAATTAACAAGAAATGGAATTTAGCACAGACCCCAGGCGATACAGTTGGTGTACAGCAAAGTACAAAAGAAAGATTAGTGATTAGACTGAAAGTACTAATTGAAAATTCAATGCATGACAATACAACACTGCCTAACACAATAAGAGTAAAGTTCTCAGGGGATGGGACAAACATTGGCAAATGATTGCATGTGATCAATATTACATTTACAATTCTAGAAGAGGGCTCAAAGGCTATGGCAGCAGATGGAAATCATTTGATTGCAGTCATAAAAACATCAGAAAGTTATGATGATTTAGCCATTGCACTTGGAGATATTAGGAAAGAAATAGAATCCCTTTCGGTCATTTCAGTTCAAGATAAAATATTTGAAATTGAATGGTTTTTGGGAGGCGATTGGAAAATTTCTTGCTTGCGTCTGTGGAATTGGTGCAGCACATGCAATTCATCCTTGCATCTGGTGTAAATGTGCACTATATGATAAATTTGATGATACTGAATCATGGTCTCTTTTGGACACATCAAATGGTGCAAGAACAATCTTGGAAATACAGGAAATGTCAAGAAAGAGATCCAGGGCTGTCAATGTCAAACATACCCCACTTTTCCCCCACAATTCCCCTTGATCATGTTGTCATAGACTTGTTGTACCTATTCCTTCGAATAGCTGACAATTTGATAAACCTGTTCATTCTCACATTACGTACGGAAGACTCGATTGAAACCAAGCGAGCCTTTAATGATCGTTCCAAGTACATGCACATGGCTGCTTGGGAAAAGTATTTGAATGAAACACTCAAGATATCATTCAACTGGTTTGTTTGCAGAGAAAGCAAAAAGCTTAAATGGAGAGATTTTACTGGACCAGAAAAGCAGAAACTGTTTAGGAACATAAAAATCATTGAAATAATACCTGATGTGCCCACTAAGTACCAAATACAACAGTTATGGAGTGATTTTCTGCAATTGATTGACATGTTAAGTTCTTCAACCAATACTGCAGTTAACGTTGACCAGTTCAGGCAAAAAGTAAATTGTGGTTTGATCTCTTCCTTTCCTTGTATCCTACCCTACAAAGCATGTTACACCATACAAGCATGCACTGTTATGGCATGTTCCTGAGTTTCTGCAACTTTATGGTCAACTTTGCCCTTTCACCCAACTAGGACTTGAGAAACTGAACGATAAAACCACCAAAGATTATTTCAGATCAACCAATCAATGAGGACTTGGCGCTTTGTTTCAGTTGGTTGAGAAAAGAAATCGCATGGAGCACCTGGAAGATCTTGGATACAAACGTCAAGCTAGACCATTATGTTGCAGTAACTGCTCCCAAACTGGCCATAATATGAAGACATGCACTGACATGTGCAGTAAGTGTCAGTATAAGCCATGTTGCTCACCATTACACATCCAGAAGATAGAAGATAAATGGAGCAAGATTTGTGAAACTGATTAACTAAGTTTGTTTAAGTAATAATATAATATAGCAATTAGCAAAGTATTCATGGGATCCCAGACTCAGTAGATTTGGTGTTCAACTTATATTAATTCCAATTAGCATTAACATGTACAATAACTTGCTAGGTACATCCACGATTCTAAGTCAGGTGCATATTGTTCTCATGAAAATATATATATAATGGGTATGTTAATTGATTTTGTATAATTGTATATCCCAAGGGGCTGAATACATGGAGAATTATTCTGAGATGAGTCTTAGTTTAACTGACTGACTGACTTGGCTGAAATATTTAAATGCCCAATTTATACCAGAGTAAAAATCTCTCAGGTGAACCTTATTTGACCATTTACAAGTATAATATTGACAGTATTTAGTAAAAATCCAGCTAGTTACTCTCCGTGTAACCAGCCTCTAAATTACATGATAAATATAAGATAAGATAAGATAAATTTAATATTTAAACAGGGAGCTCATTCACCCAAAGGTGATTTTTAATGAGGCCATAAATGCATTTGTATTTCATAACGTGAAGACCTGGAGCAGTTATATGAAGCCTGAATAGCTTATCCGGTGGATAAAATTAAATACTATCCAGCAGATAAATTCGATATACAAAATATAAGAACTATTTATCTGCTGGATAGCAAGTTACCCACTGGATAGCAAATACTCAGTTTTTATTACATGGACAGATTTATTTAACTAGGAGCTAAAATTTGAGAACAATAACATGCACCAGGACAATCAGTGTTGTTTAAGGTAAACACCTTAGAACACAACAATTAATGTCGAAAGTATGTAAACCTGAAGCGAAACAAAACTGACTATTTAGGCCAAGAAAAAAAATGGGTTTCCCTGGGTTTCCTATTTCATCCTGAAAAAAATTAGGTAGGGTAGGTCGGTTTTTCTTTTTTTTTTAAACTTTTTTTTTCCAAACATTGCATGGACGAACAATAGGTTTTACCAAACCACGCTGATCTTGAGGATGCTGCCTGGATCGGCAGCCATGTTTACTATCCCAGGATGCAAATTAAGCTGCAACTTGTACCAAGGCTTTTCAAAATTTCAATAAAAAGATTAGGGTCGGTATTTTACTGGCCAAAAACTAGGTAGGGTCGGGAAACCGGAAACCAAGGTATTTTTTATTTTCGCCTTATTGTCCATATAATAAATATAACATTGCACGGGAGCTAGAAGATATGGTTTTTATGTTCTTGCGGCAAGAACAATATCTTACTCATACTCGTGAGATATTGCTCTTGCCACTCAAACATAAAATACCTATCTATACTTGCCACTGTGTAATATCCCCTTTATATAACCAGCACCTAAACTATGAAATAACAGAATAGACTATGGTAGTAAGAGTATATGTCCACTTAGAAATTGCAAAACAAACTTATTTCCATAGGTTTGTGGAATATTCGTTCTTCACACCATCTCGTCTCACAAATGTAAATATAAATAATAGGTCATTCTTAATTTCGTTCAAAAATTGTTGGTTACCTACTGTAATATATTCTTTAATAGGAGCTTTTTCATGTATCCAAAATTGTATGGTACCCCTTGCGACATATGAAAAGTCTCCATTCTTGTTTAAGATCCTTTCATACCATTTCTCCCCAAATAGACTACATAAGTCAGGATCAGAAACGGAGTTGACACAGTGTATCTGTCGTCCCGTACGACTCCTAATCACACCAATGTCTTTCAAATAGGCATTGTATACATCTCTCTGTATCTTTTCCTCGACACGAACTTCAAGAGACTCTCTTTTCGTAGCAAATAGCGCATGTTTGATTTGTCTTGATACGCTATCAAATAACAATGACCCCTATCTTCAAGAGAAGCCATGCTCGGAGAAAATCGAGGACGAACGCGTCCTAAATTATCGTTGCCCATCAGTTCACCGCAGTCTCTCCACTCGTCGTTGTCGTCTGGATAGCCAACATAATGAATTTTCATTCGGTTGTTGGCTTTACCACGGTCTACGATCTACAGTTAAAGGAAGGTATCAGCGCAGTTTAGTATTACTGACATACAATATAATTTATATTTTAAACAGTTTAAAATATATATGAGTTCATAACGCATGTAGTTGACAAAACCCCTTACCTCGATCTCATACAGCTCCTTGTGTACCTTGGCTGTACACTCTCGAGGAATTCTTTCATTTTTCAAGCAAACTCCATTTTCCACAGTTCGATAAAATCCTTCGCACGGACGAGCACGCTTTTCACCTGATGCCATTTTGAGAAATCATGAAGCCAGCTTACTAGTTTCCAACCTCGCGCAGAAAAACTGATGAGAACTGCGCATGCGCTGGTCAATCAAATAGCAAATGTCCCCTCTAATAGGAACATATTTTGGCATGGGCTTGGCCATATGATTTTTAGCAGGCACGCAGTACATCACGCGTCATTAAGTAAGGCGCTACGTTATAAGACGTGTTGGCTACGTCAAAAAACGGTCCGCTACGTTGTAAGATGTTCCGTTACGTTGTCAGAAGTTCCGCAATGTGATAAAACGTTCCGCTACCAAAGGTCGAAGTTTCGAACTGAGAGAGCGTAAATTTTAACGTGTTTATGCATGTGTAACATCGGCCGTGATCGGCTGAGTCGCACAGGTAAGAAATTGTACTTTTTGTGATGAATTTTGGCTGAAATATATTGTCCTTGAATTCTCCAAGATTATTTTAAGGTTTTGAAACAAAATATGGTTGTTGATACGAAGAATTGCAAGGCGAATCAAACAACGGATGTTTCATATTTATTGTGTGGAGGCGAAGTCTAAATTCTCGCGATTATCACTGATATCAGAATGTATTTAGTCGTATTTTGGGTCAGTCATAAATATATATTACAGAACATAGAGAAATTAATTAAACAATGTGCAGACTATTTCATATCTCAGTGGTTTTAAACTGTTTGATTTGAATATTATTCATGCAACGCTCTGGGACTATTTGAACTAACCAATCAAATTGCGAATCTCATCGGAGTGCTCTGATCCTTGCAGGGGCCAAAAGGATTGCAGGCTCTGGGTACGAGATTGCAAAGAGAATGGTAAATCGGCCCAAATCCTTGCAAGATTCTAAACCAATCAGCGCTCCGGATTTCGCTGTTTTTAACCACTGAGAATGGCTAAATCAGCCCGAATCCTGCAAGATTCTAAATCAATCAGCGCTCCGGGCCCAATGGTTAGCGTTCTTCGCAAGCATCTCATTCTCATTTCTCACTTAAAATTTTTTACACTTAAAGTGGATATAACGTCAAAAACATTTTTTGGATTAATGAATTCGCCATACTGAGAGGATTTGAACAAGGTATAATTAAGCTTTAACAGATAAGTATTTCCAAAGATATCTTGCCTTGAACAACGTGTTTTGAAAGTCATGGCCCCAAAAAAGTGGACGTTTGACGTCATAGCGGGAACACGGCAAAATAAACTTATCGGTAAACAACTGCGAAATTGTGCTATCTACTGTCTTCTGACAAGCTTTTTTGGTGCGCGAAGACAGGAAAATCGATAGATTTTACTTTATTTATTCTAAAAAGCCTTCACGAGAGCTGAAGTCAATTCTTAACGAATTTCGTCAATGAAAACATGGAAAAAGATCGGATAGGAGGCCAAAGGTACGCCTAGTCCCTCAAAATACAGCCAAGATGTTCCAAATGAATGCTTTGTTATGCCAATTTCCTGGATAGAACAACATTATATTACTAGCATGATTTGAAAAATGGCTCATAAAACAATTCTCGCTACACTGTCGTTACACGCGAAAGACTTCCAACGCTTCTGTGAAGAGCAGCATTATTACAGCTTAGAAGCAGCACACTGGCACCCAGGGTACACACTGACTTATCATTCTGTCAATAATATCATCTAATAATGGCTTGTTTGACTTCCCTTCTTTATATCAGTTTTACATTTTTGTGATATTGTCTTTGTAATAATTTATTTTCTACTTTCGTGTGCTATAAACTCAGAATACAAAAATTTTGTAATGAAACATGATATTCAGCTACGTGCTGTGACAGATGTAAACAGTAGGCAAAACTTCAGACTGTGGAAGTATTAAACAGTCACTGCGATTACATGTGATTTACTCGGTATAAATCGTCAGTTTATTCAAGTAAGTTCTGAAAATCGTTCAGTACTTCAGTTACTACACCATGGTGAACACATGAATGGCTCAACTTTTTACCCAGTCTGAGATCATTAGGGTATAAGATATATGACTGTCATATATTTTATATAGTGACGCAGTGTACTGGCTTATGCTGCTTTGTGAGTCAAGTGTTTGATATTTCCTCATTTATGTCACATCAATTCTCCATAATAAAAAATATCAAAACAACAAATACTTATGAAACTTTGTAAAGCGTAAATAAGCCGTTTCTTGACTAGTAAGTTGGTTTTTAGAGCGTCAGATTCAAGCTCCGCTGTACGGGCCAATTATGAACGACACACTTTTGTTTGCAGTGATGACTCGAGATCGCATCTATTTCTCAACCGAATTCAACGAGATCTTTCCTCTAGTTCTCGTAGCATCTCGCTAGAATTATACATTGAAAAAAACTGTTTCCCCTTCCCATCTGCTTCAAAATAGCCAGATAAACAACTTGATTATACAGTTGTTTTCTTATAAATGCAACTGATGTGTTCCTGCTATGACGTCAGAAGCTCAATTTCGGACTCAGACTCTTTTCTCCCGGCCACGATTTTAAAACATCGAATTTTGGCCTGTTCAAACTTCAATATCTCAGGAAATACTTATCTGTTACAACTTTGTTATACCTTGTTCGAATCCCCTCAGTACAATGGACTTGACGATCAAATAAAAGTTTTTGACGTTATGCGCACTTTAACGATTTTTACGTTCCTCGTCTGACTTATTTGACTAATACTAAATCTGCCCCTGACTTCATCATCATCATCATATGCATTGTTTACGTCTGTTTTCCTTGCTAATCATTCCTGACCCTGCTCAAGGCTTCCATGGTCTATATCTCCCTCGTTCACCTTCTACTTTGCCTAGCGGTTCTCCCTTGACAAGTAAAATCATCTGATGTTAGACAGAGTAAAATCTAAAGGGGTGTCCAGTAGGGAAAGGGTTAGATGCAAAGAAAACTTGACAACAATGTTAAATTTCTTATATGAAATCTTCATATTACTGGCATGATGCAAAGAACAACGATAACTCAGAAGAAAATGAACTAGAATCATCGTATCACTGATCATGATCGCTTTCTTCTAGCAACACTATGTATAGCCACTTTCTTCCCAACAAAAATTAGTTCTAGCTTCACGTATGCAGAATAATGTGACGGGTTGACCGTGCTCATCAGAACCAGTGTGAAGTCAAACCGAAATGAATGTCAAACTGGACTCATGTAAACACCATTTATAGAAGCAGATTTTCTTGATACAGTAATTTGTATATCTTTCTTTTATTTCTATATAGATTGATTTGATGGACCCTCGGACAAAAATTCCCAACAAAAAATTCCCAATATTTTTTTATGGCACACACGAAACGTATGTACAAATTTGGAAATGATATGCATATTTTTTCATAGTTATGTGAATGTACTTCAGATAAATTGACTAATAAAAGTACAACTGCAAACATTTGGTGTAAATCATCTTCAGATAAGGGCCGTTGTGAAAACCCGGAACGGCGAAATATGCTGGAATATCACGGAATATGATGAAAATCCTCGATAAGCAGCCTCATCTTACGATCTGATAATCTGATTTATAACTTCGACACAAGTCAGACTGCAAGTAGATTAAATTTTAAATAATACAACTGAAAATATCTAATAACACAACTAGAAGCAAGTAAATTTTATACAACTTGAAGCACTAAAATTTTACCTTCATTTGCTAATCCTTCCCCAACAGTCAAAAAGACCAAGAATAACACAATGCTTGCCATAAATTTGCTCATTCTGTGTCATTCACTTAGCTTGTTTACCTGGCGACTGTATCGGCAGTCTGTACATGACTTCATTGTAAACGCTGTAAGATAACCGGTGTTCATTCCTCCGTTTATTACTTTTTTCGAAACTAAACCCCATGCAGCCGGAAATTTCTTGAGGTAGGGTCGTAAATATCTGAACACCGTCACCGGGTGACCCAGTTTCCAGTTCAGGCAATGGTACTCAAAACAACTATATATACAGCAAATTAAGTTACAATTTTATTGAATTTATTCGCCACAAGTTTTGTTATTAAATGTTTCCAGTCTTAGACTTTTATCCACTCGCGTCGACTGCTCGTGTTGTGACTCATGTCGAAGTTTTAAATCAGATCGTAGACGAGGCTAGAATGCAACTCATCAAATATTTCATCATATTCCGGCATATTCCGTCGTTCCGGGTTTTCACAACGGCCTTCAGATAAGACAAAATTTAATATTTGGCTGTTTGAACTCTGAAGATGAGTAAGAAAACAAAAAGCATACTGTTTTTTCAACTCAGCAGCAATATAATATGGCTTTGCAATATCCTGTATTCTGATTGGTTACCGTGCAGTCCGTAAATGATATTTTCCCATATCCAGACCAGATGTCAATTTTACTGGCTTGAATTTGTGACATTTTGCACTTGACATGTATGAATCCACTTTGTGGATGAAAAAATGAAAAATATCCCTAAGTCATATACAGAGTCAAAGAAATCTTGAAAAGTGATTGCATCAACCGCTGATAAAAACAATAAGGAAACAAGCCATTTGAACTCTCAGACATAAAATGTACTGGTACATAAGAATTGCTTTTCTGTTATGTTTTCTCTTTCTCAAAAAAATATTTTGAGCGAGGTTTGTCAACTCTCTACCAAAAGTTGTGGCTTTTATTGGGTACTCTGGTTTCCTCCTATTGGAAAAGTTGACAGGGTGGATAAGGATATAGAGAAAAACTCCAGCCTTGACTGTGGCTGGGAATCAAGTTTGAGCCTTTGGTATATCAGTCTGATGCTCTGCTAACCTGATTCCCAGCCGCGGTCGGTAGTTTCAGTGAACTCTATAAACACTGTCCTGGGTGCTGTTTTCTTGTCGCTGTATGTACAGTACCTGCATGAGCGACCTCAAATATGGCGGCCAAGTTATCGTTCCAGTTTCCTTAGAGTTCAATGCATAGTTTTCCTCCACTGGCCCCGTATGCATGTCACTCGGAGTAGCACCTAATATCATTTATCTTCACCCAAGTTCAACAACCCACATTGATTCACTGGATATATGTTGTATTTTTTATAGAGCATTCATGCTGGCAAAATACCTCTGCCCTTATCAAGAGAATAAGGCAAAATATTTTGTATCAAAGAAGTTAAGAGGCTTCCAAGAAGGACTAGATGAAATTGAAGAAGCACTAAAAAATAAGAAGGTAATTTTACCAAGAAATTCACATACCCGGATGTGACTTGTCTCAATTAAATAAAAAACAAGTCTGTTGTTAAACATTGGTTTAAACCATAGTTGATAGAGGGAGATGGTCAGGAAACCCGGCAAACTTCAAAGAGATTGAACAAAGAACCGACTTTTAGGTTGAACGGGGTTTGACCGTGCACAAAGTTTTTTTTAAATTCATTTGATGTGGACAAACGACTGAACACATACGTTTCCTATTGGAGGCACGGATCGAAATATGTCATTTGTAATGCACCAGTCAATTGAAACTACGGCCCCCGACCCCCGGGGAATAGCGGGGCATTTAACATTTCCCTAGTGTTAATCCCCGGCTATTTCCCCAGCCACTGGTGGAACCCCTGGTGTTAAAAGCCCCGGTACCAAGGGGATCATTGAACCAAACTTATATCAAGATACAATATAAACAAATAAAGTAATACGTAAATTTAACACGAAACGGGTATAGAAGTAACGCGAGCAACAAAGTCACAGCAACTTACAACAAAATTTGATTTCAACACAGTTTGTTCTAGAAAATCATGTCAAATTTTTACTCAACTAATGTGTTTTTCTCTCGCTAAAATTATTGTTTTACTTAAAATACAAGGCAACGTTAATGTTTATAACAATACAGGTAAAAGGTAATGTTAATGTTTTTCCTGTTTCCACTAAATACACTGAGGACAAATCCAGGACCCTTTTGGTGCATCTTTCAGACCAACGCATGCCAAATGATACCACTGAATCTTGCAGTCGATATTGTCGCAGGCCAACATTAAACCAAATTCAGGTTGGTTGCACAGGGAAAATTGTTCCAGTTCAACTGTATGTTTTTTATGGAAAGAACAAAAATTATTAGCCATTCAAGTATCGAGCGATTTTTATGATTTTTTTTCATTTGGACCCAGTCCTTCCTTACTATGGCCGAGCGTTAAATCTCCGCTACATTTCCCCTCTAAATTATTAACCTTGTTAAATGCCCCGTACCCCTGGGGAAATGTGTTGTTAAATAGGCGTATTCCACCGCTATTTCCCCGTTAAAGCCCCGCTACGCCCCGGGGGTCGGGGGGCCGTAGTTTCAATTGACTGGTGCATAATAAGTACTGGAATACCTCGAAGCGAAAACAAAGACGTAGTGCCCAATCTCTTTTTCGCAAAGGTAAAACAATAGTCAGACAATAGAATTTTCAACCGTGACCGTGCACAAGGTACACAATCACCTAGAACAATGGATTTTATTAAGTTTCCTAACCATCTCCCTCTATCAACTATGTTTAAACGCACAAAAAAAGCGGAAATCTCCCATGACAAAGTTGAAATTTCATTAACAAAAGGCCTTGACAGCGGTAACCAGGCTTGGCCATATGATTTTTTGCAGGCGCGCAGGACATCACGCGTCATATTAAGTAAGGCGCGCGGTTACGAAGACGGTCCGCTACGTTATAAGACGTTGGCTACGTTGTCAGAAGTTCCGCAATGTGATAAAACATTTCGCTACCAAAGGTCGACCCAAGGTCGAAGTTTCGAACTGACGAGAGCGTAAATTTTAATGTGTTTATGCATGTGTAACATCGGCCGTGATCGGCCGAGCCGCACAGGTAAGAAATTGTACTTTTCGCGATGAATTTTGGCTGAAATATATTGTCCTTGAATTCTCCAAGATTATTTTAAGGTTTTGAAACAAAATATGCTTGTTGATACGAAGAATTGCAAGGCGAATCAAACAACGGATGTTCATATTTATTGTGTGCAGGCGAAGTCTAAATTGTCGCGATTATCACTGATATCAGAATGTATTTAGTCGTATTTTGGGTCAGTCATAAATATATATTACAGAACATAGAGAAATTAATTAAACAATGTGCAGACTATTTGATATATCAGTGGTTTTAAACTGTTTGATTTGAATATTATTGCGAATCTCATCGGAGTGCTCTGATCCTTGTGGGGGCCAAAAGGATCGCAGGCTCTGGGTACAAGATTGCAATGGGAATGGCTAAATTGGCCCAAATCCTGCAAGATTCCTAAACCAATCAGCGCTCCAGATTTCGCTGTTTTGAACCAATGAGAATGGCTAAATCGGCCCAAATCCTGCAAGATTCTAAACCAATCAGCGCTTCGGATTTAGCTGTTTTGAACGAATGAGAATGACTAAATCAGCCCGAATCCTGCAATATTCTAAATCAATCAGCGCTCCGGGCCCAATGGTTAGCTTTCTTCGCAAGCATCTCATTCTCATTTCTCACTTTAAAATGTTTACGGTTAACAATTTTTACGTTCCTCGTCTGATTTATTTGACTAATACTAAATCTGCCCCTGACTTCATCATCATCATATACATTCTTTACGTCTCTTTTCCTTGCTTATCATTCCTGACCCTGCTCAAGTCTTGCATGGTCTACTTCTCCCTCGTTCACCTTCTACTTTGCCTAGCGGTTCTCCCTTGACAAGTAAAATCATCTGGTGTTAGACAGAGTAAAATCTAAAGGGGTGGTCCAGTACGGAAAGGGTTAGATGCAAAGAAAACTTGACAACAATGTTAAATTTCTCATATGAAAACTTCATATTACTGGCATGATGCAAAGAACAACGATAACTCAGAAGAAAATGAACTAGAATCAACATTGTTTTTTTCGTGTATAGCCACTTTTTTTTCCGACAAAAATTAGTTCTAGCTTCATGTAACCAGAATAATGACCGTTGACCGTGCTCATCAGAACCAGTGTGAAGTCAAACCGAAATGAATGTCTAACTGGACTCATGTAAACACCATTTATAGAGGCAGATTTTCTTGATGCAGTAATTTGTATATCTTTCTTTTATTGTATATAGATTGATTTGGTGGACCCTGGGACAAAAATTCCCAACAAAAAATTCTTGATATTTTTTATGGCACACACGAAACGTATGTACAAATTTGGAAATTATATGCATATTTTTTCACAGTTATGTGAATGTACTTCAGATAAATTGACTAATAAAAGTACAACTGTAAACATTTGGTGTAAATCATCTTCAGATAAGGGCCGTTGTGAAAACCCAAAACGGCGAAATATACCGGAATATGCCGGAATATCACGGAACATAGCGGAGTATCACGGAATACGATGAAAACCCTCGATAAGCAGCCTCATCTTACGATCTGATAATCTGATTTAAAACTTCAACACAAGTCAGACTGCAAGTATAGATTAAATTTTAAAAAATACAACTGAAAATATCTAATAACAACTTGAATCAAGTAAATTTTATACAACTTGAAGCACTAAAATTTACCTTCATTTGCTGTGCATACTTATGTTTTGACTCACTTGAGTACATGCATTGGCTGAAGGTCAAGTGGTCAACTTCTCGTGTCTTGTTACCTGTCTGTGACGGGAACACCCAAGATAAATTGAAACAAAAATATAGATCAAACTAACCCTTTATTTATTTCTTGTCAGTACTTTTCTTTTCGTAACCCTTGTGAGATACGTCCCTCGCTAGCCTCCTTCGCAGCCGTCTCCAACTGCTAATCCTTCCCCAACAGTCAAAAAGACCAAGAATAACACAATTCCAATAAATTCTCCAGAAGCGAATGCTTGCCATAAATTTGCTCATTCTTTGTCATTCACTTAGCTTGTTTACCCGGCGACTGTATCGGGACTCGGCAGTCTGTAGATGACTTCATTGTAAACGCTGTAAGATAACCGGTGTTTATTCCTTTTTTCGAAACTAAAGCCCATGCAGCCGGAAATTTCTTGAGGTCCTAAATATCTGAACACCGTCACCGGGTGACCCATTTTCCAGTTCAGGCAATGGTACTCAAAACAACTATATATACAGCAAATAAAGTTACAATTTTATTGAATTTATTCACCACAAGTTTTGTTATTAAATGTTTCCAGTCTTATTAGACTTTTATATACTCGCGTCGACTGCTCGTGTTCTGACTCATGTCGAAGTTTTAAATCAGATCGTAGACGAGGCTAGAATGCAACTCATCGAAGATTTCATCATATTCCGTCGTTCCGGGTTTTGACAATGGCCTTCAGATAAGAAAAAATTTAATATTTGGCTGTTTGAACTCTGAAGATGAGTAAGAAACAAAAAGCATACTGTTTTTTCAACTCAGCGGCAATATAATATGGCTTTGCAATATCCTGTATTCTGATTGGTTACCGTGCAGTCCGTAAAAAAGCGTATCCGGACGGTGGTCCGTATTTTTCCATATCCAGACCGATATCCCAGATGTCAATTTTACTGGCTTGAATTTGTGACATTTTGCACTTGACATGTATGAATCCACTTTGTGGATGAAAAAATGAAAAATATCCCAAAGTCATCTTAAGAATACAGAGTCAAAGAAATCTTGAAAAGTGATTGCAACAACCACTGATAAAAACAATAAGGAAACAAGCCATTTGAACTCTGACATAAAATGTACTGGTACATAAGAATTACTTTTCTGTTATGTTTTCTCTTTCTCAAAAAAATATTTTGAGCGAGGTTTGTCAACTCTCTACCAAAAGTTGTGGCTTTTATTGGGTACTCTGGCTTCCTCCTATCGGAAAAGTTGACAGGGTGGATAAGGATATAGAGAAAAACTCCAGCCTTGACCGTGGCTGGGAATCAAGTTTGAGCCTTTGGTATATCAGTCTGATGCTCTGCTAACCTGATTCCCAGCCGCGGTCGGTAGTTTCAGTGAACTCTAAACACTGTCCTGCGTGCTGTTTTCTCGTCGCTGTACATACAGTACATAGCTGCCTCCATGAGCGACCTCAAATATGGTGGCCAAGTTATCGTTCCAGTCTCCTTAGAGTTCAATGCGTAGTTTTCCTCTACTGGCCCAGTATGGATGTCACTCAGAGTAGCACCTAATATAATTTGTCTTCACCCAAGTTCAACAACCCACATTGATTCACTGGATATTGTTGTATTTTTTATAGAGCATTCATGCTGGCAAAAGACCTCTGCCCTTATCAAGAGAATAAGTCAAAATATTTTGTATCAAAGAAGTTAAGAGGCTTCCAAGACGGACTAAATGAAATTGAAGAAGCACTAAAAAATAAGAAGGTAATTTGCCATTTTTCTTTGTTTACCAAGAAATTCACATACCTGGATGTGACTTGTCTCAAGTAAGTAAAAAACAAGTCTGTTGTTAAACATTGGTTTAAACCATAGTTGATAGAGGGAGATGGTCAGGAAACCCAACAAACTTCAAAGAGATTGAACAAATAACCGACTTTTAGGTTGAAGGGGGTTTGACCGTGCACAAAGTTTTTTTAAATTCATTTGATATGGACAAACGACTGAACACATACGTTTCCTATTGGAGGCACGGGTCGAAATATGTCATTATTTGTAATAAGTACTGGAATACCTCGAACTAGAAGCCAAAACAAACATGTAGTGCCCAATCTCTTTTCGCAAAGGTAAAACAATAGTCAGACAATAGAATTTTCAACCATGACCGTGCACAAGGTACACAATCACCTAGAACAATGGATTTTATTAAGTTTCCTAACCATCTCCCTCTATCAACTATGTTTAAACGCACAAAAAAGCGGAAATCTCCCATGACAAAGTTGAAATTTCATTAACAAAAGGCCTTGACAACGGTAACCAGGCTTGGCCATATGATTTTTTGCAGGTGCACAGGACATTACGCATCATTAAGTAAGGCGCGCGGTTGCGAAGACGGTCCGCTACGTTGTAAGATGTTCCGATACCTCTCTCCTCCAAAGAGGCTTATATATTTTATTAGAAAAGGCGTAGCGGAAGGAAAATCAGATGCATGCAGGGAATGACGGGAAGAGAGAAAGAAAATAAGCCTCTGCCAGATAACGTATCCAGCATGGCGACCAAATTCAGTGATGACATTTAACACCAATTTTCCGGACTCAAATCGTTCAAAGAACATTGTACGTCGTTCAAACTATCGTCGATTTCAGGAGAAAGCCAGGACCAGAGAACCGCGAATTTGACCAGAGAACCGCGAATTTGACCAGAGAACCGCGAATTTGACCAGAGAACCGCGAATTTGACCAGAGAACCGCGAATTTGACCAGAGAACCGCACATTATCTGGCAGAGGCTCCTTTTCTCGTTTCCCGTCTTCCCATCGTCCACCGCGCACCTCCGATTTTCCTCGATCCAGCCTCTGCGGAGGAGAGAGTTCCGCTACGTTGTCAGAAGTTCCGCAATGTGATAAAACGTTCCGCAATGTGATAAAACGTTCCGCTACGTTCAAAGACGTTCCCCACTTTGTTGTGAGACGTTCCGCTACGTTGTAAGACGTTTTGCTATATTAGAGACCTTTAGATTCACGTTTTCCCGCAAACGGCAAACCGCGGTTTGCGGTCAGCCGTTTGCCGTTAGAGGTTAGGGCAGTTTTTACATTTAGATTCACGTTTTTCCGAAAACGGCAAACCGACGGAGGCCACGTGACCAGTCACAGGCGTTACGTTCGAGGTGAATTCTATACGTTTTCGACGGCAAGAGGTAGGTTTTCACGTAAGTCATTTACCTCTGCAATTATCTGCTTCAATTTTGCATTATCTCTCGTATGAATGATACTGGTATACTATTTAAGTCTTTTTCTTTGATTTGCTATGAATTTTACGATGAATAAGCGAATATTTTTACCTTCTTTGTTGTTCGAAACATGAACGATATACAACAAGAAAATCCAACATGGCGACGCCAATAAACTTCATCTTGTTGAGCAAGAATATAGCTAATTTTTAGCTTTAGTTTCTCCTTTTTATTGACAGAGAGAATATCTAGAAAGAATGGCGCCATTTCGTTGGCCAGAAATCAAATATGATCTTGCTCTAGCAAAGGAGGTTGCTTCATCGATGCCCAAAAAGCCTGCCGAATGGGACGCATTGGCAGCTAGATTAAGTGCAGCATTTTCGACGGACGACAAAGTGGTAGAAATAAAAGGAAGGGGCTGTAGAGAGCGA
This sequence comes from Chrysogorgia sp. JL179-B06, assembly GCA_035772405.1. NCBI lineage: Eukaryota > Metazoa > Cnidaria > Anthozoa > Scleralcyonacea > Chrysogorgiidae > Chrysogorgia > Chrysogorgia sp. JL179-B06. Next base: position 606,535 of record JAYKKM010000395.1, on the reverse strand, counting down.
ATGGAGCGTTTGATTGAGAAGTACAGGAAAGAGGATGCAAAGGCTTTGAAAAGGTGAAAATCCTATTGTTTATTTATATTGTTTAATAGTTGAGGCCCAAGTACAGATATCAACACATGCAATACATTACAATACATTATGCAATACATTGTATCAACTATCAATTCATCTTTTCTGGCCACATGAAGCTAAATTTATTGTGAATTTTGTTGAGTGTATCTTACAATTCAACAAATACTGTACTGTACATGTACTTGTTCAAATTTATCTGAAAATTAAGTATTGAACTGAAAGTGTTGGCAGTTTAGTTTGTTAGATAGCAATGGCAAAAAATGATATATGTTGTAAACAAGTAGGCTAAAGTACAGGATATCAATATATGCAATATCAATTCAGTTTTGTGGCCACATGAAACACAAATTGTTTTGAATTTTGTGGATTGTAGCTTCCAATTCAACAAATTTACCTGAAAATTAACTATTGAAAGTGTTGGCAGTTTAGTTTGTTAGTTAGCAATAGCAAAAATGATCTTAATTTTGTTGATGATCTAATGATTAATAATTAATTTCTATAGATCAGGTACTGAAGAAGAATATACAGACCTCGCACAGCTATGTGAGGATATTTTAACATATACAAGAGACATGAATGAAATAAGAAATAAGGAAAAGGAGTCCAAGAAGAGAAGAAGAAGACAGGAGGAAAGCAGAGGAAATGAAAAATGCAGCCATGGAAGGATTAGCCAGTAAGTTTATGCATTTAACTTTTCAATAATAATAATGATGATGATAGTGATAATGATCATGATCATGACGACGATAATGGTGATCATGATCATGACAATCATGATGGTGATCATGACAATCATGATGGTGATGATTATGGTGATAGTGATCCTGATCATGACAATCATGATGGTGATGATGATGGTTATAGTGATCATGATCATGATCATGATGGTGTTGATGATGGTTATAGTGATCATGATCATGACAATCATGATGGTGATGATCATGATTATGACAATCATGATGGTGATGGTTATAGTGATCATGATCATGACAATCATGATGGTGATGATGATGGTTATAGTGATCATGATCATGACAATCATGATGATGTTGATGGTGATCATGACAATCATGATGGTGATGATGTTGAACATGACAATCATGATGGTGATAGTGATCATGATCATGACAATCATGATGGTGATGATGTTGATCATGACAATCGTGATGGTGATTATAGTGATCATGATGGTCTTCAATAAGTCATAACATAAACATTCATTTCTTGTGTACCAAAACATGAAGTTGGAATAAGTGTAAAAAGTAAAAATACCATAAGAATGTTAAGAACTAATAATTACAAACTTGAAATACTAAAATATGTAATAACTAGTACAATAATGTATACATTCTGAGTTGAAACAATGTGATTGATATAGGAGTTATTGAAATAACTACTGTAGTGTTAATTTTTAGGCAGTAGCTAGTCTTACTATTTCTATGCAAGATCTCCAGACCATACTTATAATTTACTCCAGCTACTGTTTCAGTTCAAAGAAACAATGAATCTATAGACTATAATCATCAGTATTCGAGCTTTTACTCTTTTTTTTAAGAACGGCGTTATAGTAGTGGTGCTTCTGGTCACTCCTCTGGTGATGATAATAGCAAAAGTGATTGTGATGATTCTACAAATAGTTCTGTGGGCTCGTGTACAAAAGGTAATCTGTATCTTTGTTGATGCCACACAAATTGCTGCCAAGAAAATAATATTATAATGTCATCCCAAAACTAGAAATGCAAATTACAAACAAGCAAGCCATTTCTTTTATTTTTTTGTAACAAGTAGGTCCCAAAAAGAAAATTCGACACAGGGTTAGCAAGAAAACAGCAATGGAAATGCTTGCAAATAAGTATACTCAGAAAGCTGAACTCAAAGAGAAAGAACTTGAGATAAGAAAGTTGGAGCTAGAGTTCCAGAGAAAAAAATATGAAGCTGAGGCTGAAGAGAGGAAAGTAAAGCTGGAGTTAGAGATCGAGGAAAGAAAGGCCATGTTGGCGCTGTTAAAGGACAAGCTTTAACTGAATAATATCATCTTAAAGTTAACATGTTCATATCATAAAAACATTTTATAGCCCTTCACCTTGTCAAACATTCTGGCCTATATAAGTTTAAAAAATGTACAAAATTGTTCATAAAAATTAAAGTTATCTTTATTCAGTGATTAGACAGATACGTCTCTAATGATGGGGGATCTACTTCAAAATAGGTGCTAGTTAGAGACCCATATAAACAAGTGTGGCAATTTGTTAAAATTGATGCTACCAAGTAATATTTTCCGACAGGCTGAAGTAGAACTTTTAAATTCTTTTTGAAATCCAGAAAAGCAAAATGTTGGCAGATCTTGCCAAAACCCCACTCAACACTTGCTCTAACTTTGCTCATCTGTGTATTAAATTCTTGTTGATCTTCAGTCAGTTGTGCACCACGGAATGGGGCCATGATGTTCCGTGACATACCATATGCCGGGTCACCATAAATAACATACGGATCTCCATTTGGTTTCTCAAATCAGCGCAACTTATCAGTTAGACCACTGGCGCCAAGCATGAAGGCGTCATGTCTCCTCCCCTCTATTGGTCCAAACATGTTTGCTATTAGCCCATTGGGAGCTTGAACTGACTAAAAACAACAAAAAAGCTGTTTGGTCTCAAGTTTTAAAACTTGGGAATAAATTCAATTTTCTATAGAGTGGAATTCTGTGATGTAGGTAGCAATTTGCCTGGGGAAACTCACCTGTAAAATGTTAATTAATGTTAATTACTTCATTAAAAAATCCTTTGTATCCCAAAATGCTTCCCCAATAAATTTTGCTAAAGCACAGATCAGTATAATCACAAGGTAGTTTGCACTGATAAGTTTGCACAGTATCGATGGAATATTACCATGGAAAATGGGTCATGCATTCTGTATATTACCTGAAATTTCAAGCAATGTATCCTTTTATGTCCACTATACATAATTCTTTGATTGCGAGTGGGACGTGCAATAGGCCGAGGCGTCCCGTCAATGAATCCCCAGCATTGATCAAGTGGTGCTCCTTTAGCATGAATGGCCTGAGAGAAAATCTTAGGGTCAAGCCATACCAGGTCTAGTGAATCCAGTAAATGAGCATAACGGCCATAAATGTCATCCATGATCTATAAAATAAAATTTAAAGTTCTTTGTTTAAATTAATTTAACAAATATTCATCATTTCATCATATATTGATATTTGTTCATCATAAAGTCCTGGTCAAGCAGTGGATTTAGCTACCTTATTGAAGATTATACTGAGTTCAGACCCCATTCTACCAAACGTGGGTTCGAGGTCACACCATCTATTTGGATATGTTAACCTTCGTAGCAATATCATTAGCGCCTCCATTCCAGTTGCATTCGTCCCTTGGCAGCATATGTAATTCGCGGGAATTTGTAAAGCCTTTCCAAGACGTTCCATATCGTTCTTTTGAAACCTGTAACACATTTAATATAACAAACGTATATTACAACTTTGAATTCTTTGTCATTTTTGTATTACAAAAAAGGATTAAAATGCAGAAAAGTGGTAACGTTTTACCACATACCTAAACATACCTAAACATTTCTTCACACTGAATATCACTTATGTCGTCTAAGTTAAGACGAGGAACTACAGGTTTCCTTGTAGAAGGAAAAAGGCATTCCAATAGCAAAATATCATTGTCGTCGCTATCACTGCCACTTGAATCACTGCTCTCATCGAGCAACATCAGCTGAACGATGTCATTGAAATCTCGCCTAATTAGAAAAAGGTTGATTATCATCTTAAACGAATAAAATTCATTTTACACGACAAAATGCAGCTGAAAATGAAAATACTAACCTTGCAGCAGCCGCCATATTGAACAATTTACCTAAAGTTCCTTTTTCATTTCTGCCGAAGTTTACTTCAAACATGAATCAATCTAAATGTACAAACTGTCCTAACCTCTAACGGTAAACGGCAAACCACAAACCGCGGTTTGCGGGAAAACGTGAATCTAAATTCCTGACCGCAAACGGCAAACAGCTGACCGCAAACGGCGGTTTGCAGTTTGCGGAAAAACGTGAATCTAAAGGTCTCTATTGTAAGATGTTCCGCTACGTTGTAGGACGTCATTATAAGGCATGTGATTTCTTGCCCTCAGAAAAAGTGATTACATGCCTCAAACGGCCAGGTCTGGGTAACGTTTTAACGATAAAACTTCTCACTCAAACTTTTCGTTGCCAAGCTTTGGTAAAAATCGCAGTATGAAAAATGCAAACCGTCTCAGCCGGTGTTCGGATAAAAGGTTCTCTTTCGTAAAATAGTCAAATATTTGGTCATACAAAAAAGGTTATCTTTCGTAAAATAGTCAAATATTTGGTCATACAAAAAGGTTCTCTTTCGTAAATTAGTCAAGTATTTGGTCATACGTAGGTTCATATTTGGTCATACGTATGTTCTCCCTGTGCGCTCGCTCCTTAATTTACTTGGCGTTCGTTGGTTCGTTATTTCGATCGTTCATTAGTACGTTCATTTGTTCGGTTCGCTCGTTCATTGGTTGGTTTGCTCATTCGTTTGTTAGTTAGTTTATAGTTCAGCCGTTCGTTAGGTGAGTCGCTCGTTCAGAATCTATAGGAATCTACTTCATGTATGCTTACCATTGTGTTACGTTGGTCGGACATCAATTGCTTAATGAGGTTGCAAGAGAGTTAAGGAACTTTTATAAGAAAGGCTTAGGAGGTATATTCGAATCTATACGCTAGCTGGGCATTTGTTATCTATGATACCTACATCGAAGCCTGTAGATTTCGTATATCGGATTCGCTATGACATCCGAAATTTAATTGGTTTTGATCACTGTCAATGCAACGGCAAGAGTCGCGAGACTTACGTGTCAATGCAACTATTGCAGAATTGATGAAGAAGTCTGTGCGGTAGAACTGTATTGAGCACCAGGTCATGTTTCTAGTTTTACGCCATCGCCTGTGGAAGTATAGCCTGCAAAGCAGGCGTTTGGGGATTGGGGGAGGGGGCCGGGGACTGGGGTGAGTGCGGATGGAATGCCTGCACGAAAGACCCATGTTTTTGGATTTCTACGTCCACCAGAGGACGCTAAATTCTGATTGGCTAACTCAACTCATTAGTATTCATTAGTTTCCTGTCAGGAAATAAACATTTAAAAATGGCGACTTTAGAAAAACCGTGTCGGTAGATTATTTTCTTTCGAAAGCTTTAACCGATCTTCAGTTCATTGCTGGTCATAGAAACAGAATTAAAACAGGAACAAAAAGTTGCTACGAGATAGCTGCTGGCAGGAAAAGATGTTTTGATGGTATTAGTAATTACCAACGGGATTTGGCAAGAGTTTGATTATGGATTTGGTATATTTACCAGACGTTCGTGCGAGCACGTGATTATCAGTCGGCAGGGGAAGCAGCTATATTATTGTGATTTCTCCTCGTCCTTGTCTTCAGGTGTTTCAACAATGCTCTCTGAGCCTTTGGAGAATTCCTTCGACGTTTCAGAATAAAGAGACTTACGGCTAAACGTATATAAGTGATGGTTTCTACGTTGTCTTGCATATGAAATTTCTTGGCCAAATCCCATTCTGGAGTTATGGTATTCGGTAGTCAGATGTCGCTTCATTCTATCAGGGCTATTAATGTTATCGGTTGGTGGAACATTGCTGTCTCCTTTCGCATGTGTTAATACTGATTTCGTAAAGTTATAAATATCAAAAGCTCGGAGAAAGTTTCACTGCGTAGTAATACAAAGCCAATTGATTCACAATCCTCAGCCAGAATCAACTCTGTGCTTCCGCGATCTACACGATTGCTTGAATAAATTTTCAAAATAAATCTTGTTTCCACCAGATGCAGTCAAACTTTTTACGGAGTTTCAGACATGGATATTTCACAATTCGGCCCGAAGTGAAATGTTGTAATCATTGAGGAAAGCCCGCAAGTTGCAGCTGATTGTTTTTGACAGTTTTTCATATGGGCGGAAATCCAAAAACATGGGTCTTTCGTGCAGACGTTCCCTCCCCTAACGCCGCCACGCAGGCTAGGCAAAGTACAACTGTTTCAGTTTGGTGGCGTCAAAAAGTCTTCAACAACACATGCACTTGTCCATCTTGTTCATCAATGGCTACTAACAACTGAAACCCCTAAAACTGTGGTTCGGTCGTGTATGATCGACTTTTCCAAAGCGTTTGACCGGATCGACCATAATGTTCTCATCGGAAACTTCAACGTTCCGCCAGTCCTTTTGAACTGGTGCGCAAGCTTTCTTCAGAAACGACAGCAACGCGTGAAATTAGGCAAATTTAAATCTACCTGGAAAACTATTAATGCTGGCGTACCGCAAGGGACTAAATTGGGCCCCCTTTTCTTTTTGGTGATGGTAAACGATTTGACGACAGCATTTCCATTGTACAAATTTGTCGATGACTGTACGGTTTCCGAAGTTGTATCCCTGACACCTGGAAGTACCTCGAATTTACAACGGGAAATTGATGATATTGCTCCATGGACTTCTGACAATAACATGAAGCTCAACGCTAAGAAAACTAAGGAATTCATTGTGACTTTCGCGAAGAGTCAACCTTCGTTACAACCCCTTGCAATTAATGACCAACCGCTTGAATTGGTTCACACTATTAAACTCTTGGGAGTCCACCTGTCTAACAATCTAAAGTGGGACATTCATATTGAACATGTGTGTACTAAAGCGAGCAAACGTCTCTATGCTTTGCGAACTTTGCGACGCAGTGGCGTCCCTTCAAAGGACTTACGTTCTGTCTACTGCTCCTTCATTCGCCCGGTCTTAGAGTATGCGTGTCCTGTATGGCATTCATCTTTAACTTCGAAGCTTGATGATGAAGTTGAGAAAATCCAACGTCATGCAATTAGGATCATCTGTCCACATTTGTCGTATGCTGCTGGACTTGTGGAACTCAAGTTGCCGACACTCTTTGATAGAAGAGAAACACTTTGTAAATCATTTTATTCAAAAGTTTTACATGCTTCAAGTAACTTAAACGCCTTGATGCCTGATCCAGTCCAGTCTCAATACAATCTAAGAAAATCTCGCAAATTTCCGATATTTAAATGTCGCACTAAACGGTTTCAAGACAGTTTCTTACCATACTGCGTACGAAAGTGGGACGCATTGGTTTAGTGCAGCTTTTCACTGAACATAAATATTGTCTACAAATTTTAACATTTTACTTTAATTAGCATAATCGACTTATATAATTATATATTGTATTGTCCTATATTGAGATAGAAAACTCTTAATTATCACTATTGATGTAAACTTGAGTTTTTCAATTTACAACCTGTGATATTGCAAATCAAGATTTTATTAAATAATAATAATAATAAAACTATATGCATCCGTACACATTTGAATGAATTTGATTTTTTTAAAGGACACTCATTGTATGATAGAGATGCACTTTCTTCCTTCAAACGGCCTTTGGTGTCTATATACAAAATACTGCATTGATTATTTCGTGAGTCATCAATATTGTGATAAAAGTAATTTCTTTCTTAGTGATTGATGGTAGAAACAGCAGTAGACCCCCCACTATTATGTTGCTGCACTCAAAATTTAAAAAGTTTGGGCTGCATGCATTTAGTTTGATGTCCTATTAAACAATTAAATTCAGACAATACAAAGCTCTGAGAGATATTGTCCACTGAAAATTTTTGGCAAATGAAGTGGCTATTATCTAATTCAAGTAATTTAGAACTAAAAGAAGTACTGTAAGTTTCAAACAGCAATTGGGCGAGGGGTTGTTGCGTATACGTATTTCTAGTATCACAGTGAATAGTACTAGTTGTTCTGGAAGACACGACTACGGACATTATGGGGGTTTATAGCCGTCAATGTGAATAGAGTTGTTCGCGATAACACGACTACAGTCTACGGGGTTTTATCGTAGAACGAGGCAACACTAACATATTATATCACAGTCAACAGTAAAGTTGTTCGCGAAGACACGACTACGCCACGGTGTTTTATCGCCGTCAATGTGAATAGAGTTCTGTTGTTCGCGAAAACACGACTACGCCACGGTGTTTTATTGCCGTCAATGTGAATAGAGTTCTGTTGTTTGTGAAAACACGAAAAGACATTAATATATTATATCACAGTGAATATTAAAGTTGTTCGCGAAGACACGACTATACGGGGATTTATCGCTGTCAATGTGAATAGAGTTGTTCGGCAACAATATATTGATATCACAGTCAATGTGAATAAAGTTGTTCGCGAAGACACGACTACATCTACGGGGTTTTACCAAGCAATGCATATGAATACTAAAATTATGATTACGTTATTGAAACAGGAGATTGGAAGACATGTGAGCGTGTAACATGTTTTAACAATACTAAAATTATGATTATGTTATTGAAACTGCAGATTGGAAGACGTGTGAGCATGTAACATGTTTTGTCACATAAAATCACTAGTGTAACGTCTCCTTCCGTATACGATTATGGTATAGTATAATATGGATGAATTGATGGCTTGTGAAATTAGTTTAACCATTTGTACCATCTGTGCGGATGGACAAAATTTGTAAGGGTATAGCGTATAGCATAACATTGACGGTTCGTGAAGCATTTTCACCATCCGTATACCATCCGAATATAACAGCATTGACGGATCGTGAAGCATTTTCACCATCCGTATCATTTCGTTATATTGGACATGTATGAATCACATTAGTTTCAAGTGACAGATTGAATATGGCACTCAATGATTCATAAATATATGGTGCACATAATTTTAAAATTTTATCAATACCTACAGCTTTTGCAACATCACTGGTTTGCAACAGCTTCAGGACACGAGAAGGTAGGATTTTTGTAAAACAAAACGTAGAATCGACTTTTGTTAGATATTTTTCAAATGTTTTACCTTGGACTGGTAATGGATTTGTGATGCCAATTTTGGCCCAATCTCTGTAAAATGGGTATTAAAAGAATTTGCAATGTCTTTGGGATCAGTAATAGGTTCAGATGAGTTCAGCTTTATTTTAGGTATTTCTGAACTTTTTGACTTTTTGCCCATCAAACTATTTAAAGCCTTCCGTGTACCCTTAGGATTTCCTGAATTGTTTTTAATTTCCTCTTGATAGTAAGACTTTTTTGTCTTTTTCACCAATTAATTAACTGCATTTCTCTTTTCTTTAAAAAACAGCCAATAGCCGGTGAATTAGACTCAGTTGCTTTTTTCTTAAATATATCCCTGCAGTGGCGTACTGTGACCATTTTGGATGGGGGGGGGTGCATCGTCTTAGTTTACCGACGAATTACACGTGGGCGTAGATTTTCTTCCATTGCCTTGTACTAGGTTGGCTCGGAAATCGGGAAAAGGGAGGAATATTAATTTAACATTAACCCATGCAATGGTAACAATATTACATTTCATATAAATCGAATTTTATACAACCGACAAAGTTTAAACAGTCGATTAAGTCAATTTTACCAACGATCTAATGACGAACAGTTTACCGACAGCCTTAACTATTACAAGCCAGGTTTTCCCAACTTCCGCGACCAATCGTTTTTACCGACAGACTTTTCGTTTTATCGCGTTTTACCGACCAATTCAGCACACACCCCCACCCCCGCACGGTTCGCCCCTGTTCCCTGGCATACATATCTTTTTTGAGATGTTGGTTGACCCAGGGGGGTACTGCATTACGAACTCTTCTGACTCAACACGATGCATGTCGATCCAAAACAGCCCGCAATGTTGTTTTCCAGTTTTCCCATATATGGTTAATATCATCAGAATCTTTTGGCATTGGTCAATTAGTGTTTTGAATATCTTGGATAAATTTTGCTTAATTGAAATTTTTGAAGCGAATAGCAAATATTAAATTATGATCACTTATTGAGGTAGTCAAGACACCGTAGTGAGTTAAATAATCCTTATTGTTGGTGATTATATGATCAATCAATGTTTTTGCCTTTTCAGTTACACGAGTCAGTTCATTTATTAATTGAGAAAGCTGATAAATATCAAATAAATAAATCAAATTTCGAAGTATGTGAATGAATGTTAGATGCAATAAATCGCAGTTTAAATCACCAAGAATATAGTGTTCTATACCATGTTGTGAATAGAAAAGGGCTTGAGTTTGCTTTTGTAATTTCAATCGAAATCATTTCCAAGTCTTTATCTTCAAAAGACATTTTCCTTGTAAAATTTATGGTGTTTCGAATGTGTATGCAGACACCACCTCCAGCTTTATTTCGATCTTTTCGAATGCAAGTATAGCCGGATAAGTTTATTATAGAATCTAGATCATATTCATCCAGTTTTGTTTCATTTATGGCTAAAACATCAGAGGCCACATCTTAAAGCCTAGAGTTTTCGTAAGATTTGTTTTCGGAGTTAAAGTGCGACATTACGTTGCCCTAAATCTAGGGGGGATTTTTATGTGGTAAAGTATTTGCATTGACAACACCATTTCAACAAGTAACATAGTTTCTAAGGTTGGCCGCAAGGGTTTGAATACCCTTGGGATTAAGGTGCAATCCACATGCATTTAAACAGTTAGTATTAATATTATTGTTCATAATAAAATCAAAGTTGTTAGCATTACAGTATTCTTCGAGTAATTGATTCACCTGTAAAATTTTATTGTTCAAAGGCTTATCAGTCCTATTAATTACTGATGAAATGGTTATACCTACAGTTGGATGCTCTTGCCTGATACCATCAATAACCTTTGACATTTTCTCCTTGATTTGCCTTGGTGAATCATATCGGAGGTTGTTGGTTCCTGCATGAATTATAACACGATCAGGCTTTCTCTTCAAGACTGGTTTGACGTAATCCGCCATATCTTCGATAGTCGCACCAGGAAACGATTGAAATGTAACTTTGTTGATTTTGACAGTTTTCTCCCATTTATTGGTTTGGTCATTGAGTCTCCAACCAGAGCAACATGTTGTTTGGTTCCAACTTCAGTGGGCTGAAATCTTTGGTGTGATTTCTGTTGATCTTAATATCTCTAGTTCCAGAGGGTTGTCTTATTCCCTCTTTGGTGTGATTTCTGTTGATCTTAATATCTCTAGTTCCAGAGGGTTGTCTTATTCCCGTATAGATAGATAGATTGAAATCTTTATTTAAACATGGTGGTTTTATCAAACTTGCTCTTCCTAAAACCTGTGCGCTAATTAACATTAAAAATAAGACTGGAGCCCTGAGGGACTCCACAAGTGACAAAGTCTTTCTTGGAGTAAGTGCCATTTACATGACAGATCTGTTGTCTATTTGACAAATAGGATCTAAACCAAAGTAAACTTTGGTCATTGATACCATAATTTCATCAATAAAATTTCGTGGTCAATGGTATCAAATGCTTTTTTCAAATCTAAGAATAAAACACCATTTACCATCCCCCTATCAATATTGAAACACCACTGATTTGTCATGTCAAGTAGTGCTGTCAAAGTTGAATGGAGTGAACGGAAACCTGATTGCCGGGTATTACGACCATCAAATAATCGAGCGATAATAGACAACACTGAAATTGGCCTATAATTATTTGCATCATCTCTTTCATCAGATTTATGCAATGATAATACCTTTGCAATTTTCCAATCACTCGGAAAACACTTTGATTCAATCGAAAGATTAAAGAGATCAGTGAGATTCATTTTACCCTTGTCATATAATCATCTGATTTCTTCCCATTTATAATAGTGGAAACTTTAGATGCCAAACTTGGACCAATTTCAACAAAATGTGTATTAAGATAATTTGCTATGTCACATGGCTAAAATATAAATCTCTTTGAATTGTCCATTAATTTTTTTAAGAAAAATTCAAATTTATCAAAGAGTTGTAAAGAACTTTTACGAGGTCGATACCATGTAGAAATAAGAAAGGGGTGAGAATTTTGTTTTTCAATCTCTAAAACGATTATTTCTAAATCACAGTCTTCTAAATCAAAGCGTCTTTTGTAGTTCACAGAGTTACGCAAATAAACACAAACCCCTCCATATTGTTTATCTCTGTCTCTACGTTCTAAATTATAACCTGTCAAAACCATCGAATCATTACTATCGTTTTGATCAAGTTTAGACTCATTTATAGCTAATATATCAAGTGGTTTGTTTAGCATTAACATGCTTACCGAGGCTATTAATATTTAACAAAGCCTCTTGTGAGAGACATGACTTGTTCAAATGATTTGAAAACCCGAGGTTGATCACAATTATACACGCTACCTGCACCATCTAAATGTTATTGAAAGTTTATATGTTTCCTAAAATTAGCGGCAAGATTAATTGTCCCTTTCACGTTTAAATGAAGTTCTCCAGCATTAAGACAATCTGACTTGATGTTATCATCACAGATAAAATCTAAATCAGAATTTGAGCACAATTTCTTTAAGGATTAATTTACCTGATCAATGTTTAGTGTAGAATCATCTGCTCTGTGTATAATTGATGATATAGCAATTTCTGCAGAAAAGTGTTGCTTCTTAATGTTCTTGGCAAGCTCAACAATCTTCTTACCTAATTGTTTTGGTTAATTATCTCGCTTTAAATTGTTTGTAATTGTTTTGGTTAATTATCTCGCTTTAAATTGTTTGTACCAATGTGGATAATTATTTTCTTTGTTTTTATTTAACGATAGGTTTTACAAAATCTTCCATGTCCTCGACAGTAGCACCGATAAAAGAAATGCTCTTACCTTGTGTGTTTACGGGAAAAACGATGACCATAAACATACTTAGTCATGGAATATCCAATGACAACAGCTTCGATATCATTATATTGACTGATGACTGCGAAGGAGATTTATCTCTGTTACCGTTGTTGTCCCCGCTGCTTCGTGTAGGCCTATCTGTATTGCCATCAAGAGGAGCTGCATTGCTGTTAACTTGTAGAAGGCTTACCCTTCTTGCCATGTTGATGACGCCTCTCGTTTTTGCCATTGCCAGTATCAGCGCTTCTAATCTCCGTTGATTTGCAAGAAATGTCGCTCATCAACAGCTTTAGCGCCGTTAACAGGCTCTCTTCCGTAACTTTATTTAATTTTGATTGCAATTCATCATAAGAGGGCAAATGAGGAGTTGAATTCAACTTCTGCTCAAGGTCCACCAACCTCTTTGCCAACGAATTTATAATTGCAGAATTGTTCTCGCAACCAGAACAAACTTCTTCAGTCGAACATTCGATCTGATCATGAGATAAGTTTACATTTTGAGTAGAAACGTGAATATCTGATTCATTAATTAAAGATTCATCGAGGATTTGCTCGACAACGACAATATATTTTTACCTTCACCTTCGACATGATCGTCAAGGACAGCAACGTTTAATTCCGCTTCGTCGGATATACAGAGATAACGTAGTATATTCTCCTTCACAGCATCTTTCATTGCTGCTTGCACATTTAGTGTCTTGGTGTTAGGGTAGAACAAAATGGTTGCCGTGTCACATTTAAGAACATGAAACCCGCCATTGTCTGTTGTGAATGACCAGTCACCTGATAACTTCAATTGCATTTGCTATTGAAAAACCAGGGGCCGGGGACAACCCAAACGGCAAAACTGAGAACATAAAATAGCTCAGGGTTTCCCCGTCCATCTTCCAGGAAAAACCTAGAAAATGTCCCAGATGGTGAATAATGAATAGCCACTCTTCAAATCGAATTTAGTAAAGAAAGTTCCTTTTTCGAAGTAGTCATTCACATGTCTAAGGTCCAAAATCAACCGTTTCTTGCCCCGCATTTTGCGTGGCAATGGAAAGTGGACTAATGACAATAAAGTCAGCTAGGTTCATTTGTACTATCCTGTCCGAAGCTAGTAGTTCGTCGATGGAGTCTGTGACAAACCGATGGTGTTTAGAAGCAGACTGGTTATTCGAAAAAGCTATTGGCATAAGAGTTTTGAAGAAAGGAATCTTGTAACCTCGGATTGTGTCAATAATAAACTTTGGAGCTTCAGTTTTCTCCCAAAACTCTAAGTGCACACTGAGTCTACCTTTAACATTTGGGTAACCTGAAATGGTAGCATCTTGACCTCTTTAAATTCAATAAATTCAGATTCGGAAAATTCTGCCTGAAATATGTCCTGCTAGCTGTCTTAGTATTCAAACGGATCCGCTGGATCCACAGGCAGAGTTGAACGCTCAATTTCCTCGCTCAGTGTATGAACCAGGTTTTGATTGGTTGAATTGATAACCCGTTCAGGCAAAATTGAACTTGCTAGAACTGGAACTCCAGTGGCCAAGTTGGCCGCATCGGAAACAACGGTCTGATGGACTAGGCATTTGACGGCCTGAAAAGGAGAAAAACACAGAAGAAACAAGAAAATAAACAAATAAATAAAGAGCCATCGTGCTGCAATGTAGCCGTAACATTGCTTGTTATTATATATTTATTTTTTGCTGTCATTGGGTGTAATGCGTGTTATAGCTATCTGCTTGTATTTATACCTTCTGAAAACCTCTAGGGATTAACACATGCAAATTTACTGCGGTAATTTGCATGACCTATCTAGGTCTCGTTTTATTCCGAAGGAAAAAGCCATCTCCTTCTCCCTCGCTCTGTTTGTCTAAAGCATAACACCAACACTGTAGATGGTAGGCATCATGTAAGCACTTGCCTGCCACATATGAAACTCAAAGAAGGGGTAATATATTCACCTCGAAAAAGCTGCTTGTCGTCACCACGCACGTGAGAAAAAGCAGAAGTAGCAGGCTGTTTGGTTTTGTCTTTCTTGAATGCATTCTGTCGTTTTTTACGGACCACTCTATCCTGAGCTTTCTTAATCCTTTTCTCGTCGTCCGAATCGCTGGCCAGCTCTTCTGCTTCGTATTCCTTAACGGCAAGCCAACCATCTTCGCTTTTATCTGCCAGCTTCATCTTCTTTTGTCTTTGATGTATAGCGTGCTGGACTTATTCGAATTTGTCCCACGCTTTAGCGGTGTCACTCAGTTTGTCTTGCACTTAAGTGTTAAAGAGAAACTGGTCCATGTTCCCTGGAAATTTCAAGCCTTGACCTTCGGGAACTTGCTTCTGAGCTGAGTCCAGAAGATAAACTTGCAATTTTTTTTATCTAAGTACGTTTTAAATTGATAGAACACTTCCACGGTGGTTGCTCGAGAATGACCTGAATATTGGAGGTCATCTTCACACATCCCGTTTCTTGCTGTCGTTAGGCGTAGTGTTACTTGTAATGCGTGTTATAGCTATCTAGTTTAGTTTAGTAATAAGCTTCACCTTAAAAAACATTACAAACAAATTTACAGTGATTACATAACAAAAGGGAAAAAAAAAAGAAAGACAGGGATACCACAACGTCAATGATAAAAATAAATAAATTAAAGTTTATGAATATAACTTAAACAACACAAGTTCCAACGTTGCTACAGTACTGCTCAGAATTAACCTAACGAAGAACACGTTCCGAACGCGTCCCTAACGCGTTCCGAACGCGTTCCGAACGCGTTCCATTCTCGTTCCGAACGCGTTAGGAACGAGGTTGAAAAGCGTTCCGAACAATATACTTTCTGTTTTAATCTCGTATAATGAACATATACCATAACCAGTCCAGCAATCAAATGATCAATTTAAACCCATTTAGCAGTTTGCTAAAGTCGGAAATTAACGAACTTTTCCGATTAACCTTTTAACCGAAGTCACAATGGTGTTCTGAACGCGTTCAGAACGCGATCCGAACGCGTTTGGAACGCGTTCCGAACGCGAACGCAGTGTTAGGTTATTTCTGAGCAGTACTGTACTACAATTTAGTAGCAACATGAGATGGTGTTAGTTAGGCTTCGCGAAGTGTTGCACTTGCTTGTATTTATACCTTCTGAAAACCTCTAGGGATTAACACAATCAAGCTCTCGTTTTATTCCGCAGGAAAAAGCCATTCCTCATGTTACACTACGAGTGTCTATCTTACATACGTCCACCCGCGACGCTATTAAGGCATGGCTGTAGACCGATTGTCTTATATTTTACAGAGATTGTAACCAAAGTTTCTCAAACATTCAGGTTATATTAGTAATATATTTTCACTGGTCGACTCCACACACAATGCAATGAAGTTTAATGTTAAAATTGGGACGAAAACATTTTTCGAGTTAAGGTAAGGGCTTGGAATATGGTGGTTGTGGTGCTACAACTGAGGGGAGGTGGGTGGGACGGCAAAAACAAATTCCCTTTCCCTGCTGTGTTGTTCTGGCCGGTCACAGCGAATAGACTAGTTTTAAGGGGATTTCGCGCTTTTATAGCTGTTATGCCTCCGTGGGGAATCCTCCCTCATTATTACTACCAGATATACTGCTCCAATATTTTTCAAGTGTTTTTGTGCTACTTCTCCCAGTGAGAATAGTAATATATTTTCACTGGTCGACTCCGCACACAATGCAATGAAGTTTAATGTTAAGATTGGGACGAAAACATTTTTCTAAGTTCTAAGGCAACACTCTTTATTATTACACGTACACACACAAGGTAAATAACAATAGCCCAGCAAGATAATCCCCCTCCAATTCTCGATACAATGTACCCAGGCGCTCTGCATTGGAAGGAGCACCTGTGGGGGAGGATGTGCCCGTCGACCAAAGGCTCGCCATCTTGGTAGTATCCATAACCGCGTGGAGCTGAGTATAAGATTGTGCTGTACGAAAAGGCTCTTCCAACCAACGTGCCTGGCAACTTCTTCTTGAGAGGCGCCAAGGAGGGACAAGGTTATGGCACAACCTGAGCGAAAGCTGTGCATGGTTTCCCCAGCGTCTAGGTGCAGGGTTCGTAGATGAAGCTGGTTCGCTACAGCGGATCCAAGAAAAGGACGAGCAGTGATGTACCCACGCTGATCAGAACACGAACAAGAACCCTCCTGATAAATTAATACCCATGCGTTTGGCCATATTTACATAGAGTTTAAGATTCGCGACTCGACATATCCTCGAGTTAGAGCACGGTTTTAAAGCAAAAACATTGTCCGCATGTACTCGCATAGTCTTCCCAAACGTGTGTCGGAAAAGGAGACCTTCACCATCCGGCATCGTGAGCACTTCTTAGTAGAGGTACTGGGCTAATGCCGAGAATTTATCAAAAAATAGTGGGACCGCTTTGTTCGGGGTCACGCTAGCTTTGGCTTGTTCTTCTTGGATTGAGCGGAGATAATTGCGAACGATCGGGTGGGAAGCTGGGTTTTCGGTTCCATGTGAGGGTGACGTAACATCGGATCGCCCCACAACCATAAAAATTGCCCGTAATTTGCCCATGTACGAATCAACTGTACCAGCAGCGAGCCTCTGTAGGCATTGACAAGCATTCACGATCTGGGTGGACGTAAAACCGAGATTAGGACAACGATCGCAGTGAACTTGGGTCTTTCCATACTGGTCTTTCCAGATCAAAAATTTGACAAGATCGGCAGGAGAGGCGGAGGTTCGCTTTAGGTTGAGGAAGTGACGCTAAAAAACATTCCAACTGTATCTGTAATTTTTGTCTTTCGTATGGTTTGTTATTATGTGCTGATTGTAACGAACTAAACCTGGCGTCTACTTCTAGGGAATTGATTGGGAGTGCCGAAATACGGGCGACATTCTTTCGGAAGCCACACTGTTGACAGAAATGAAATCCCTGATCGTTGGCATAACCGCATTCGGGGCAACGCTCGGCAGGACGCCAAAGGCAGGGAATTTCCAGGTAAATCTACCAAAGGTGACATGCAATATTACGGGAATTGAATTCGAAATGCCCAAAGATCCCATTGTAAAGGGCGAAGAACGAAACCAGATGGAGTAGGAAACTTTAGCACTGAGGTGTCACCTTTGACCCCCAAACGAATGGACGAGGAAGAACGGTAGACAAGGAGCGGCCACCGATATTGACGGGGTGCTAAATCCGGAACGACAATAGTATACGGACAACCCAGAGATCGTAAGGGCCGAAGCAATGGGCCAATGAGAACAAAACGAGGGAAAACGTATGCATTCTCCGCAGGGGAAAGGGTTTGGGCGAAAACGTTGGTCCCGGCCGCCAGCGGAGTGGGAAAAGGGGAAAAGAACTTGAGGAGCTGATCATGTGCATCTCGCTGAGCATTTGATGGGAGTGCTATCAGATCTACAGAGTGCGGGCCAAAGCACGCTGGAGAAACCTCCAAGTGGCGACTGAGAGAGTACAATCAAGGTCGGGAAGGTTTCTGGAGGGGAAATCCGCCGGGTTCTGAACGGAGGGTATATACTGCAAAACTAGATGGAAGTTCGCGTGAAGACTTAAGATGGAAGATATCCTTAAGG
Source organism: Chrysogorgia sp. JL179-B06 (assembly GCA_035772405.1). Lineage (NCBI taxonomy): Eukaryota > Metazoa > Cnidaria > Anthozoa > Scleralcyonacea > Chrysogorgiidae > Chrysogorgia > Chrysogorgia sp. JL179-B06. The sequence goes on along the minus strand of JAYKKM010000395.1, from coordinate 588,175 downwards.
ACATCTGTAAGAGCTTTGTTTTTCGAACCGCCTTTGTGCCAAGATTGGATGAGAACCTGGCTGGTGTCGAGGCGTCAGAACACAGTTGGATTTGGACATCATGTTCCTGCAACCATGGCAAGAACCCGTCCCATGTATCCAAGAAACGCCACTGTAAGATTTCTTGGAGAAGGTGGCCGGTTAATGGTAATGGTCGAGAAAGGGAGTGCGCCGTTGAGATTGCTCGGAAAACCTCTCGTGCATAAGACGTGCACCTGGGATGACGAGAACAAGGGACATAATCTTCCCTCCAAATTTTTGTAAGGTCCGCGGGGAAATCGTCTTCTTGGAGAGCGATGAACTTTCCACGCTTTTCGTTAGGGAGGAGAAATGCTTGTCTGGCCGAGTCAACCAAAAAATCAAGAAAAGGGGCGACCTGGGTGGGCACCAGTGTGGACTTCTTCAATCCAATAAAATAGCCTAGTTCGGTGAGAAGACAACATGCGATGTAGGCGGCAGCTTCGGCCAACCGAAAACTCGATGGAGATGGTGATCGCTGAATGCACCTGGTTGTACATAGTTGAGAGAGGTGACGGTCAGCATTAACGACTGTTGTGGTAAATCCGTTGCGGGGTGGACTGTCAAAATATTTCCCCTCGAAATAACCTTGGAATGGTACAAAGAACGGGAAAATATATACTCCATCCTGAATGTATGATAATAGTCATGGTTCTGAAGGATGGATCTCCAAAGAGGGAGATGCCTATGAGGTTCCCCCACAACAAAACTGTTGGGATCACGGAATATTAAATCATGTGGGCTTGCGTGCACTCGAAACCATCTCGATCGAGGGTAGAGGACCAAACAGGAGAAATGGTTCATGTGTTGTGAAACACCAGCGAACATGTGTCTGGGAGTCCATGGCGGAACGTAGCCTTACGTCAAATCGCATGGGAGAGGATGCAGGATTCGAAGGCTAAATGATACATAGAAGGGAAAACCCATGGTAAGGCGAATGAAAGTAAAACATGCGTGACAACAGAAATACCAAAAAAATAAATTTAATCAATAAAGTGCACACAACAAAGCAGAGTACAAAGTTAACGCCTACCCGCGGATGGGCAAATGCGGCCATAATTTCCTTTCCTGTGGCAATTGAAACACATGACTTCGGTCATCGGTAAATAAGGTCGAGATCTGCGCGAAGCTCGCGTATTAGGTAATATTCCCATCTGTTGCATCTGAGGAAAAGTTGGCTGGCGTACTTGGTGACGAGGAAGACGCGCGAGGGTCATCTAATGGACTTGAATTCCGTATAGCTTTCTTAATAACACTAGCGACTTCCCGATCTTCTTTGCTTCCTACTAATTTGACCAGGACCGACTGTAATTTTGGGTAAACCGCCATTGGGCGACACTGCTTCAGGATGGTGTTGTATCGCGAGGCGAGTGGGTCGGCTACCTCGCGAGACGTTGGATACATGTTCCAGGGCAGCCAAGGCAACATAGGGATCAAATGTAGCTAGTGGCTTGGCTAACTTGCATCGTAGCTGTGCGAGGGCGGTGTCCACAGACCGTGTGTCACACTGTTGCTGCAGGTTTCGAAGTTGCGTCTGCACGTTTTCAAGGGTAATTGGCGGCTATCAAATAAATGACAATGGAGGAGAAACGAGGTAACGATGTTGGAAATGACGAACAATAAGCCAATAGATAAAATAGCCAAGGCATGGAAACTGGGGATAAACTAGCCACCAACACATGGGAAACTATGGATACGATAGCCAACACATGGCACACTATGGATAAGTGGCAACCCATGGCATACTATGGATAAAATAGGCAACCCACAGTAAATTAGGGATAAAGCAGCCAACATACGGCCCACTGTGCAGGCTGCACATGGCCCACTAAGGATAAAATAGCCCAAAATGCGGTACACAAAGGATAAAATAACCAACCCATGGCACACTAGGAATAAAATAGCCAATACACGGCACACTATGGATAAAATAGCCAACACATGGCACACTATGGATAAAATAGCCAACACATGGCACACTATGGATAAATAGTCAACACATGGCACTCTATGGATAAAATAGCCAACACATGGTACCCTATGTATAAAATAGCCAACACATGGCACAGGTATAAAATAGCCAACACATGGCAAACTAGGGATGAGAGGTACACACATGGTAACTTGGGGGATAAAATAGCCATACATGTGACACAGTGGGGATAAAATACACAAGGAGAATAGATGGTTCAACATGATTTTCCCACACATTGTTTTTTTTAAAAGTGGGATAAACTAGTGTATTAGGCCGTGAAATGGATGGGACGTGCATGAAATGATGGTGTTTGGCTATGCTAAACCGGACTCCACTATCCCCAAACAAACCCGACTGAGAAACTCCGTCGTAGACAGTGTATAAGGCGTACTAAGAATGCCCCTCTCAGCACGGAATGAATGAAACCAATGGGCCAGGAAAAAATGCAGTTGCAAAACGAGAACCAGTGTAAACTTGCAGGAAGATAATGACTTTTCTTAGGTACAACACAAGTATTGAATAATTAACCATAGTATGATTAACAATGGGGGAACGCCTCAGTGACTAATAATCCCAGAGGAGATAATGATTATCACAAATGACTATAGTTTGGTATGCGAGACAAAACAAACGCAAAACGAATAGACTTATTAAATACCCGAGAACACCATGTATGTGGTACAATTAGCAACTGCCGACCTGGGAACTATAGTTAGGGGAAATGAAAGACTAGCAACCTTATGACATGACATGATGGTTAAAACTGAAACCACAGGAAATTTATACATCATTGTACTTCATCTTCGGTTTGAATTGAAAGCAAGTTGCGACGTGGCAACCACACCTTGAAAATTAAGTGAGGGCAGTGGAGCTTAAATTAATTCGTAACTTAGCCTGACGGCTATACATTGAAGCGGTGAGTAAACCAGAAATCGCATAATAAACCAGTCTTCGTTTAACGCAATAGGATATAGGCGACTGAAAGAAACATAAACAAACCTGTGGAACAGGTGGTGCTTGTTGAGCGACTTCTTGCACTTGGCCTTCATGAGGAGGGCTTGCTGTGGTAAATCTTGATGGACTTCTGGGGCTGGATTGTCAGGAGCCAGGTTCGCAAAGGCGGCCAAATCGGCTAATGCATCTGCACCAATCTCGTTTGGCTGAATTGGCTCTGCCATCAAAGCTCAGTTGTAGCACCTTGGTATTGTCAAAAACAAATTACCTTTCCTTGCTGTGTTGTTCTGGCCGGTCACAGCGAATAGACTAGTTTTAAGAAGATTTCGCGTTTTTATAGCTGTTATGCCTCCGTGGGGAATCCTCCCTCATTATTACTACCGGATATACTGCTCCAATATTAGCATTTCAAGTGTTTTTGTGCTACTTCTCCCAGTGAGAATAATAAGTAATTTACGGTTTTATTTCCATGACTCAATCGCAGCCATATTGGATGAAAACATGAAAGCTTCTCGAATGTACAAAGTAACCAAATAAACAGTCTAATTTGATGCAAATGTTGATTCAGTTTAGCATGCTAAGTGCAACGATTGCATAACTTCATGATAAATGCAAACTTTTCGCATAAGAGTTTTCCACATTTTACGATTCTTACTAAATTTTCGTTTATATAAAATCGATTCCTATCATTTCACTTAGCCTGCTAATAAACGAGATCAATTACTACGTTCGAGTTTGGTCAAAATACCTGGAAAATATAGGAAAATCTCTGACGAAACGCCTTTGCTCGAAACAGATTGATTCGTATTTTTATATATTAATACAATAATATATTACAAGCCATTTTCTGGCATGCATCATGAAGGAAAACAGAACGGAAGAAAAATAGCCTCGAACATAGTAAATTGATGGTCCCGAAAAAGATGGCGGCTGTGCATTTACCAAAATGCTTTGCGACATTAATTTAGCCGTGACAAACATTGCTTGTCGTTTTAACATCGTTTGAAACCCGGTCTTCGGATATTTGTGCAAGATACAATGTTTACTGCACAAGGAATTGTGGTTAAATGTACCAGTTGCCATCTTTTTCCACAGTACAAATGTTTCTTGCTTTGGTCAAATACAGGTCTGAAATAAAGTCATGTACTCCGTATTTTATTTCAAGTAGATGAAGCAATACTGTCAGGATTTTCTAAACAACTTGCCATGCATGACAAAGATGATAATGCATGCGTGGCGATCAATATGCGCGAATGTTTCAGTGTCCCATCCCCCCAATAGCAGCAAAACCATCTTGACAATGCCATCGCCAGACGACAATATATCTATTGTACATTTAAAACAGACAATATCCGTTTAATTTGCGCAAGCCGCTCAGCACGCATTATCGTCTTTTTAACTAAATTATTACTTTAGCCTCACACCTTTCGTAGCGTGAGTCAAACGCGATGACTGCGCATTGACTGCACGATGACTGCACGATGACTGCAGATCTGTTGCATTTACAACTTTTGAGAAGGTTGATGTAGTACGACAGGCGCTGTAGGTCTGATACGATAGTTTCTATAGCTAGCTGTTCGTTGTACCAACCGATTGTTTCTCTCACCATTGAGCCCATGAAATGTGCAGTACAGTTTCTCACTCCGTTTGTCAAATTGCTGAAACCTCAGCTGGGATAAGACGTGCAATGCGTCATTCCAAACTTGAACGAGTGCCTTGGCAACCCTCGCATCAGCCCTCTCGTACCAGAACATGGGTTGTCCCTGGTCGCATTCGCTATTCTTGGATGCTTTTGACGTGGGTTTCCTTTGTCATTATAATGACCTGTGGGTGCAGTTCCACCCTTTCCTCTGGCTGTCGTCCTAGTGGCTGGATTGTTACAGATGATGCTGGTGCCGGGTGCGGCCGTTTTCTACAGGTGTTGTTGACTGGGAAGGCAGTGGTGTTTGTAAGGCGGACGGTGGAATTTCACGATCAGCCATATCAAACGTCGCTGGGCGTGCTGACCGGAGTGTTTCACTATCGGGAATAGAATCTGCTGAAGTCGGTTGGCGTGCTGACCGGGAAGGTGGTGATGTTTGCAAGCCGAGTGGTTGGGCTGCAGGATTAGGACTCATATCAAACGTCGGTTCGCATGGTTGTCGCAGTGCAATCCTAACACGCTTCTCTCGGGTGGAACTTGTCGATGTTTGTGTTACTGCAGGCATACTTTGGAATACTCCCAGACTGCGCTTCCCCAAACCTTTCGTTTTGGGTTGTGGCACAGGACTAGTAGATGAACTGCAAGTCGCTGCCGCTGGTTGTTTTCGTTTTTTCACAAAGCGATTGTCCATATGTCATTTTGGAAATATCCCTGAAATACAAAATATAACTATTTTATAGTTTTTATCTATATCCTATTTTATCTATTTTCTTTATATTGTTTTATCTATTTCCTCTATATTGTATCTACTTGTGTTTGCTATATATTATTGACATTATTATTTGTAATCCCATGCAGGCGGGCCCCACTGAAAATAACTGTTGTTGTGAGTGGGTACCCCTGATCAAATACTATTGTAATAAAAGTTAATTTTGCACTATCATGCATTGGTATCATACTCGAATGGTATTGTCTACAATACCCTATGGTGTAATCCTTCTTTAAAACATACTCTTAGTATGTACTGTCCTACTAATGCACCACTGGCATAAGCTGGTCCACCTTCTCTTCCTCTCGCTTCTTGCTCTCTAACCAGTTTGGCCTACCTTTGAGCAATCCTTTTCTTTTTCTCTACTTTATCAGCTTGCCTGATAGCATCATGAATTATTTTCCTGTCTTTTATCTTCCAACCTTCCTCAGTATGTTGGCCATGTGCTATGTTCGCTAACTTCATTACCTCATGACATCCTTTAGATCCACAGTCAAACTGTATTATAGCAGACATACCTGCCATTTCCAATGCTTTTGGCCCCTTGAATTTATGTTTAGGTGCTTTACTCCAAACAATACCATTCAGGCTTTCATTCTGGTTTTGGGAATAACCCGGTAAACAGCATAGGAGCAATGACCTTTCACTTAGTCTTGTGAATACGGGCTGAAGAATCTTGAAGAAAACTGGATCAAGATAATGGTTCTTTGGAGCAGTTTCTTTCTTTGTTCTGATATACTCACACCAAGAAACTTGTGTCTTTGCTTTGGATCTGGTAGCATTGCAGTGTGGTGAAGTACAGCTAAAATTGCATGTTGCATCCTTGTAATACTTTTATTGATTTCTTTATTGGACTTTGCATTACGATTTACATTGCTACGGATAGCTTTACCATAATATTCTTGAAGCTTGTCAATTGATTTGTCCGAAAGTCTGTGCCCTTTTTCTCCAACTGACTTTCCATCCGCCAACTTTCCTTTCTTTTTCAAATCTCGGAGTGCGTTGCCAATCCTTTTAGGAAACATTTGACTTGAAGCTGTAGTCAAGCACTTGCTCTGTCTCTACTAAAATCACAAATCCAAATCCATAGTTGGCAGTGTGTCCCCTCTTAGACCATGTTACAGCTATGTCAATTACTTCATCTGTAATGGTTGGGATTTCTTTTTTCAACTTGCGGCAAAGTCTTGCTCTTGTTGACTTCAGATGTTTATCAATAGCTTTCTTGTGGGCAGTATACAAAACATTTGTATGATCGTTCCAGGACTTGGATGACATAGGTTGAGGCATATTCAATATATTACAAATAGTAGCCATGCCTTCTCTACAAATACCGGTTTCAGATGCTGCATAAACCAGCCTCCGATTTATGTCTGTGGTATGAGTAGCATCACCAGAATTCCCAGTGAATCTTGAAGTTGGGACAAAGTTGAGCAGTGTAGACAAAACAATGCACTTTGACCATAACGTTTGGCCTGATCTTCAACAAAAAGAATCTGTGCATTCTTACACTTATGGCTTTCTTGGAATGCTTGATGGACGTTGGACAGGTGGTAAAATCGATAGCCAGGGTCTTCCACATAATATGGGTCACGATGGTCATCATCAATCTCGCTGTCACTGCTTGAACTCGATTCACTCAAGCCATAATCTTCCTCTCAGCTGCGGTAAGTTCATTAAGCTTGCTCATTGCTTTCCAAATCGCCAGCATCTTCTGGGACATCAGGATCACAACTTTCAGGAAGAACTTGTAGCTCGTTATCACAGCTATCATTCGCTGTATTTTGCACCTGCCATGAAGGGATACCTCTAAACTGGTTTTTCAACTTCTTTCTAGGCATTCTCCAAACAAATCAAGCTACAAATAGACTTTTTCCTCCGTAATTCTACTGTAAACCACAAGCACAATCCAAAAGACAACAGACAAAATCTATAAAACTGAATTCCATTTCCTACGTCATCTCTCCGCTTGTCATCCAGAAGTAGCTGCGAAAGTTGGTTTAACCGGCGGGGAAGTTGCTGGCCAGCCTAAACGTAGCCCGAGAGGAGGTATTGTTAAACGTAACCCGAGAGGAGGTACAGTTAAAAGAAGAGTAAGGACGAACGTATTTTCACATCTTGGTAACGAAATATTGCACGACCCAGGGAATCACTTTATTCCCCAGCTACATATGTTATCGCTAAAGCTGTTCCTCCGTCTAGATTACCAAAGATGACATGCCCAGAGACGACACACACAATAAGAAGCTGTTTGGGTGTCGACGTAGACTGTTTCAAATTGGCTGTTACTTGGATGTTGTCAACTAAAAAAAATTAGAGAATAATTTAAATTAAGAAATATATTTCTTATTGAAATTTCTTATATATTTAGTTACCTTTAGTTGGTATATAGGAGTGAGGAGAGTCTCCCATAGTCATTGGTGCGCTGACACCGGCTGGGAATAGGTAAAGGTGGTTGGCGTGGAACTCGTCGGATGGAAGGTGATGGTTGGTGTCGTTGAAAACCGTTTTTACGTTTTCGTATCGGAACAATAAATTTAGCGGCAGGGATAACAGCCGCACTGATGAAACCACCTTTCGCGTAGTGATCCAATACCTCATGGATTTCAGGGTCGATCGGTATTTCGTGTGAATTTAGTATTTGGCTAACAGCTCTGGCGGCGGGTTTAATATATATCACCCGATTTTCTCTATCCAAAGCCTCTTCGAAAGGATTATGCCCGTGACCAACACTTTGACTAGTCAACTCCCCCAAATTATAGTTGCCACTGAGTTGGCTGTGCCAGTTGCGAAGTACGTGTGGGATAAAATTAGAGGAAAAGGGAAAAAACGGAAAGGTGGTAGTATTTCACAAGTGAATAGAGATTTTAACAATCAAAGTGGAAGGGTGAAGTATCAATTCTAGATGGCTACCGAATATATGGGGAAGAGTTCGACGCAACGCCGCCAGTAGCGTGTGAGAAACCGGCGGTCGGTTATAGCTACCCAAGCTCGATTGAGTGTCTAACCGTGTGGCAACAAGAGTCGTATTCCTTGACTAACGACTTGACCATCAGGGAATATCTCGCCATCACGAATATGAAGTATTCGACGCTAGACGGAGGATACCTTGGAGACGAGGGTCTTCCACCGGAGGTAGACGGTATGATACATTCAGACGCAGTGGTTTGGTTGTCTGGAAACTACCCGTACCCTCTATTAAACGCTATGAAAACGACGTTATCGCCATGCTTTGTGTTGTCTGTGGAGGCAAACTACCAAAGTGATAGTCCAGTTCCCAAAATTTTTCAAATTTCCCCCCAAATTTGAAATACCGGGGGGGTTAGTGTTTATAGAGTATTAACCTTAAACGGAATTTTTCCCGCCATAGAATGGAGTATTGCTCATGTGGCTGCGGTGGTAGCGAGAAGGCAGCGATGTTTAGCCTCACCTTCAAATCTTTTGTTTGCGGTGCGATGGAGGTTGACGATTTTATTTCAAATCTTAGTAGCGTTTTCGAGGCCGTGTATATTTTTCCTATCAATGAGTTTTGTGTCATTGCTGTTCTTGCGTACGTAAAAAAAAAATTCCTAAATTGCCATTGTTTATGAATAAGCACACTGTGATAAATATCACAGCTATGTACACGTACATAGAGCAGGTGGCGCAAGTTATCATAGGAACGTATGATATAAGCCAATTGCAATTGAAGGTTGATCACTACTATTGGCGTCGCCTTTGTCAACTTCAAGGTCTATATGATCGAGGTTCAATATTCAGGTTTATTAACGATAATAGTGATTATCACAATCTTGGGGGTAACTACCAAGTGTTGTGGCACACCAAGGAGAACAATCTCAAAATTTTAAGTGACGCAGCGGAGTGGGCAAATGGTATTAAATTAGGGAATACACGAGTACCAGATTGTTACGAGAAGGTGAGAGCAGGTCTGTAACCTTACCTTGGGGTCAAGCACAACTAGACAATGTCTAAGGTTCCCTCTTTCAGTTTGTCAGTACGACTAGAGCATTTGAATGGTTTGTTGACGGCGTTGCCAATTACGGAGATACCTGTTGGACATAATAAGATAACGAAATCGTGGGTCGCATCACAAAATTTGTTGGTGCAAATCAATAAAGAGGAACAAATTTACATATTTTACGGAGGCGGTTCCGCTTATAGACAACCAACCATTAACGGATGTTATTTACAGAAGAAGGAGGACGGAACAATGATATTCCTTAGAAATTAATTTATCTGCGCATAAAGTCTTTTGTCCTAAACTGGTTCATTTAAAGAGCGGTGATTTGTTCGAATGCCAACAAAGCGACCTTTTGGAACAGAAATGGCGCGAGTTGGAATTTAACCAAAGACTTGATGGCTTTGAAGCGACTTACGAAACATATTTGGCTTTGTATGATGATACTGTTACTCGGATAAATTTTATACAAAGACACGTGACCCACGCATGTGGCTTGGCTGTTTACCCTCGATATTGTAGTGGCTTCGTCGAAATGTTTCAACCCTTCGTCCTGCCATTTGTTCTATTCGAGAAGTTTAGAACGAAGCACATACGTGAGTGCGAAAATGAAGAACATGAACTTAGTTGTGCTGGGTTTGTCTGCGACAAGAGCAAAGCAAGACAACAAAGATTGAAGATATCCATGCTAATTAATTTCTGTATGAACTATAAAACATACATGAACAATAACGCCGATGTGTTTAACGATATTTGGACCGCGCAATTTGACCTGTCTATAGATGCAGAAACGTTTGACAATCTCTTCCCTCTAGACTTGTGTGAATGTGTGACTTGTAAATTAAAACCGCATGCATATTGTGTGTAAATGAAATATGATATTAAAAATTTTGATGGTTGGATTTTTAAATTCAATCACAACGGTTTCGAAACTCATCTAAATAATGTCTCCTGAACAGGCAGTACCTCCTATCCACGTAGGTGTTAAAGAAGAAAGAGAAAACATACGAAAAATGGATATACGAAAAATAATGGATATCAAGCGTTTAACAATTCAGGTAATAGTTCTTGATTTACATTCAAAATGTTTGCTAGTTCGCGGCGATTGTCGCGATTGTCACCTACTGTGGGAGACAAAATATTAATACATTCAATAAACGTGAATCCTTTTTTACGTAAAACAAAATACGCTATAGAGTATAGACCGCAATCGTTGGAGTCTACTCGTTGTATAGTTATGACGTTTCGAATTAACTTCTTTCTATTTATGAGCTTATGCCAACCAGGAACGTCGTAGTATAGCGTTTTGCTAGGATGTAGACCAAAGGAATCGAACAAGTATACTTTGTCGTTTGTCTTCTCGATGGCAACCCAATGCCCTCTAGCCAAATGTTGTTTGTATCCATACGCTATACATGGTGGATTCAATTCATTCAATAAGTTAACGTCTATTTCCCCCAGGTCGTAAAATTTTAGTAGTTTGCGGACGCTGTCACTGTCCATTATTTACACATAGTATGATAGCGGGCGGACGATTTCTTGGTAAAGCTGTGGCTGAAACAGCAGGGAAAGAAGCTATAAAAACCGGAAAACACGCAATATCACGAGCTAATGAGTGGCTTTCGCAATAAACTCGGTCGACGAACCGAACCGGACAGCGAAGACGATGATGTTGGTTCTGACGAGGAATCTATAGATATAGAGGGTGGAGGCATACTTGGGCATGGAAGAAGGGAAGAAGTTGAACAACAAAGTGAACCACCAGCAAAACGAACGCGAACAAAACGAGCAACAACAACAAAACGGAAACGGAAGGCTAAACGTTAAGGTTAGTTTTTTTTGTTTTTAGAATGGCGTACGACAGTCACTCTAACATGTGCTTCGGTGCCCACACCGAATACGTCGCAGCCCAACTCGGTGTACCTGTATCGAAAGTCGAATCAACGGAATTTCGAAGCAGCGCATTGCTGGCTACATCAGAGAAAACCGGTTCGATTAATTCATCAAGCCAAGACTACGTAATAGAATTCAAAATTCCGCGAGGGCATTTCATAATCCCAAAAACAATGAGGACAAACGTTAGTTTTACGAAGGCAAACCAAAAAGATTTCATTAACCCGACACTGTTCACAGAACCTCTAGTTACATCGACAGTAACATTTGGACGAGGCGAAATTGGTCAAGACGATAGAGTCGATAGGTCATTGGTACAACGAGGGAAACAGATTTTAAAACTCGTTGGTGTCGTTGAAAACCGTTTTTACGTTTTCGTATCGGAACAATAAATTTAGGGGCAGGGATAACAGCCGCACTGATGAAACCACCTTTCGCATAGTGATCCAATACCTCATGGATTTCAGGGTCGATCGGTATTTCGTGTGAATTTAGTATTTGGCTAACAGCTCTGGCGGCGGGTTTAATATATATCACCCGATTTTCTCTATCCAAAGCCTCTTCGAAAGGATTATGCCCGTGACCAACACTTTGACTAGTCAACTCCCCCAAATTATAGTTGCCACTGAGTTGGCTGTGCCAGTTGCAAAGTACGTGTGGGATAAAATTAGAGGAAAAGGGAAAAAACGGAAAGGTGGTAGTATTTCACAAGTGAATACAGATTTTAACAATCAAAGTGGAAGGGTGAAGTATCAATTCTAGATGGCTACCGAATATATGGGGAAGAGTTCGACGCAACGCCGCCAGTAGCGTGTGAGAAACCGGCGGTCGGTTATAGCTACCCAACCTCGATTGAGTGTCTAACCGTGCGGCAACAAGAGTCGTATTCCTTGACTAACGACTTGACCATCAGGGAATATCTCGCCATCACGAATATGAAGTATTCGACGTTAGACGGAGGATACCTTGGAGACGAGGGTCTTCCACCGGAGGTAGACGGTATGATACATTCAGACGCAGTGGTTTGGTTGTCTGGAAACTACCCGTACCCTCTATTAAACGCTATGAAAACGACGTTATCGCCATGCTTTGTCTGTGGAGGCAAACTACCAAAGTGATAGTCCAGTTCCAGAAACGTAAGTGTCGAAAATTTATTTTAAATTTTCCTCCAAAATTTTTCAAATTTCCCCCAAATTTGAAATACCGGAGCGGTTAGTGTTTATAGAGTATTAACCTTCAACGGAATTTTTCCCGCCATAGAATGGAGTATTGCTCACGTGGCTGCGGTGGTAGCGAGAAGGCAGCGATGTTTAGCCTCACCTTCAAATCTTTTGTTTGCGGTGCGATGGAGGTTGACGATTTTATTTCAAATCTTAGTAGCGTTTTCGAGGCCGTGTATATTTTTCCTATCAATGAGTTTTGTGTCATTGCTGTTCTTGCGTACGTAAAAAAAAAAATTCCTAAATTGCCATTGTTTATGAATAAGCACACTGTGATAAATATCACAGCTATGTACACGTACATAGAGCAGGTGGCGCAAGTTATCATAGGAACGTATGATATAAGCCAATTGCAATTGAAGGTTGATCACTACTATTGGCGTCGCCTTTGTCAACTTCAAGGTCTATATGATCGAGGTTCAATATTCAGGTTTATTAACGATAATAGTGATTATCACAATCTTGGGGGTAACTACCAAGTGTTGTGGCACACCAAGGAGAACAATCTCAAAATTTTAAGTGACGCAGCGGAGTGGGCAAATGGTATTAAATTAGGGAATACACGAGTACCAGATTGTTACGAGAAGGTGAGATCAGGTCTGTAACCTTACCTTGGGGTCAAGCACAACTAGACAATGTCTAAGGTTCCCTCTTTCAGTTTGTCAGTACGACTAGAGCATTTGAATGGTTTGTTGACGGCGTTGCCAATTACGGAGATACCTGTTGGACATAATAATATAACGAAATCGTGGGTCGCATCACAAAATTTGTTGGTGCAAATCAATAAAGAGGAACAAATTTACATATTTTACGGAGGCAGTTCCGCTTATAGACAACCAACCATTAACGGATGTTATTTACAGAAGAAGGAGGACGGAACAATGATATTCCTTAGAAATGAATTTATCTGCGCATAAAGTCTTTTGTCCTAAACTGGTTCATTTAAAGAGCGGTGATTTGTTCGAATGCCAACAAAGCGACCTTTTGGAACAGAAATGGCGCGAGTTGGAATTTAACCAAAGACTTGATGGATTTGAAGCGACTTACGAAACATATTTGGCTTTGTATGATGATACTGTTACTCGGATAAATTTTATACAAAGACACGTGACCCACGCATGTGGCTTGGCTGTTTACCCTCGATATTGTAGTGGCTTCGTCGAAATGTTTCAACCCTTCGTCCTGCCATTTGTTCTATTCGAGAAGTTTAGAACGAAGCACATACGTGAGTGTGAAAATGAAGAACATGAACTTAGTTGTGCTGGGTTTGTCTGCGACAAGAGCAAAGCAAGACAACAAAGATTGAAGATATCCATGCTAATTAATTTCTGTATGAACTATAAAATATACATGAACAATAACGCCGATGTGTTTAACGATATTTGGACCGCGCAATTTGACCTGTCTATAGATGCAGAAACGTTTGACAATCTCTTCCCTCTAGACTTGTGTGAATGTGTGACTTGTAAATTAAAACCGCATGCATATTGTGTGTAAATGAAATATGATATTAAAAATTTTGACGGTTGGATTTTTAAATTCAATCACAACGGTTTCGAAACTCATCTAAATAATGTCTCCTGAAAGGCAGTACCTCCTATCCACGTAGGTGTTAAAGAAGAAAGAGAAAACATACGAAAAATGGATATACGAAAAATAATGGATATCAAGCGTTTAACAATTCAGGTAATAGTTCTTGATTTACATTCAAAATGTTTGCTAGTTCGCGGCGATTGTCGCGATTAGAAGATAGAAAAACTTTATTTACCCACGCTAACCCTGTCAACCGAAGCTGATTTCCACAGGGGGCGTGTAAAAAGGAAGTACAAGAATATAATATTTTAAGCTATTTACAAAATATAATATCAACTAAGTCTAAGTAACATAATCTAGAGACTAAAATATATATTTACAGGTTTTTATTAAAGGTTTCTTTTAGGATCTTGTTATAATCAAAAAATCAAAAAACGTGAGTAGCAATTTTATTTCGAAAACATGATAGGGATTTGCACTCCCTAATTTCATTTGGAATAGAGTTCCATAGGTGTGCACCATTGTACATGAAACTATTTTTCATGTTATTTGTTCGAGGTTGTGGTAAACAAAGACCACTGGAAATGCCCCGAAGTTTGTGATTTGTCATCTCACTTTTATAAGTAAAAAGGTTTGCGAGTGACTCAGGACCCATTTTATTCAACGTTTTGTACATTATTTTTGCTTTTGCCTTTTCTCTCATCAACTTAAGTGGCTCCCAGCCCAAGGCGTGTAAAGCAATAGAATGATCTATATCATTACTCATACTCATGATAACTCGAGCTGCTCTATTTTGGAGTTTTTGAAGTCGTTTTGACTGTGTTTCACCTAATACATCCCACACTTCACAACAATAATCGAAGTGTGGACGAACAATAGCGTTATATATTGAGATAAGTGTATCTTTATCAACAAAAGGTTTGACACGACGGAGAGCAGAAATTCCTGCTGTTATTTTCTTACAAATATTTTTAGTATTATTTTTCCAAGACAAATGCTGGTCAACTATTATAACTTGCTTAATTTGTTTGTTTCCAATGAAAATATTTGGGTGAGAATCTTTTATCATTCGCTTTGAGCCAATCAACATGAATTCAGTTTTAGCTACATTCAAGCTAAGTTTATTGACCATCAACCAATTTTTAAGGTTTTCTAAATCAGAATTTACTGCATCTTCAATATCATTCATTGAGTGTCCAGAAGCTGTGAGATTTGTGTCATCAGCAAATAGCCGGGGTCTTGTATTTTTAAGGCACTCGGGCAAGTCGTTGATGTACAATAGAAACAATAATGGTCCTAAAATAGAACCCTGTGGTACACCACATCTAATCAAGTGTTTTGATGAAACAAATCCATTTATTTTGCACTTTTGGCTACGATTTGTGAGATAGGATTTTACAAAAGAAAGAGCTTGTCCTTTTATTCCATAAAACTCCAACTTTTCTAGGAGAATATGGTGATCAACGGTATCAAATGCTTTTTTTAAATCAATAAGAACTATCAAGTTAAATAGTTTCCTATCTAAGTTAACATACCACTCATTAGTACAGTCTAGTAATGCTGTGGCTGTAGAGTGAGATTTCCGGAAACCAAATTGGGAATTGCTTAATAATCCAAATTTGGTTAAATAATTGTATAGTTGATTATACAGAATTCGTTCCATGATTTTGCTTATTGCTGGTAAAACTGAAATAGGCCTGTAGTTTCCAGGAATATTTCGTTGGCCATTTTTATAAAGAGGTGTTACTCTAGCCACTTTCCATTGATCAGGAAACAAGGATAGAGCAATAGCCTGATTAAAGATATGTGTTAGCGAATCTGCAATGGCAGGTGCAGCTATCTTAATGATTTTACATGAAATCTTATCAATTCCAGTTGCTTTATTGCTTGATAATCCAGACAATAAATGAAAGATATCATTTACAGTTGTAGGTTGGAATGCAGCAAACTCTGATGTAGCTTTTTTAACATATGTCTCAAAATTGCAATTGGACATATCGATTTTGCTTGCTAAATCAGGCCCAATATTTGAAAAATATTCATTGAAGCCTTCCGCAATTTCCTGTGGATCGTTTAAAATTTTTTCACCCATATTTAATTCGTTCACTACTGTTTGTTTGGTTTGTTTGCCTAGTAAATTGTTTATTGATTTCCACGCTTTTTTTGGATTACATTTTTGACCTGCAATTCTCGTGGAATAATAGTTTTGTTTAGCATTTCTCAATTTGATATTTACCTGATTTCTAGCTGTTTTGTAATTTATCCAATCTATTTCTGATTTACTTATAATTGCTTTTCTTTTTAGTTTGTCTCTTGTATTTATGAGGTTCTTAATTTTACTTGTGATCCAAGGGATCTTGTTAGATCTGACCTTTTTTTGTTGGAGTGGTGCATGTTTATCTAATACTTCTAGGAAAAGTTCCTTCCAAATTTCCCACATAGCATTTGGGTGATTGCCAAAAAAATAAACATATTCCCAATGTTGAGTTAAAAGTTCATCTACAAACTTTTTTTCATCAAAATTTTTCATGTTTCTTATTTCAACAGTGTTTTTTTCTTTCTTTTGTATAATTCGGATTTTCCTGATCGCAAATACTAAACTGTGATCACTGATTCCAGTGTGAATAACACCAGAATGAGAAATTTTTTCAGGTGTATTGGTAATAATATGGTCAATGAGGCTGGACGTTGTCATAGTAATTCGAGTAGGTTCATCAATTAATTGAGACAATTGATATAGCTCATATAATGAGTTCAGTTTTTTTGTTGGCATATTAGAAAGCATTTCCTTTCTTGACATGTCACAATTTAGATCACCCATCAAATACATTTCTTTATCCTCATCATCGATTTGTTTGATCAACTTTTCGAGATGGTCAAAGAAATCTGATGATGCATTGGGTGGTCTGTAAACAGTTGTAACAATAAATGGTTGACTGTGTGGTTTAGTGATTTCTACACAAACAGCCTCTAATTCAGTTGGAATTAGGTCAGATCGAATTTTGTAATTGATGGAGCTACGTAAATATATGCAAACGCCACCCCCGTTTCGTGATCTATCTTTTCTAATTATATTATAGCCATCTAAATTAATCAAGTTATCAGTAAAACTCGAATCAAGCCGTGTCTCGTTAAATGCAATTAAATCAATATTTCTGTTTGACATGGAGTGCCGAATTTCATCTATTTTTTTAGGCAGACTAACAATATTCAAAAAGGCCATTTTAAAACCTCTTTCATTGGGAATTGAATTAAGGGTTGTCAAAAAACCGCTACTCACATTTTTGTTTGCCGAATCATTACAAGTTACTGGTGTAAATGTCTGCGTACATATTTGAGATACATTGTCCAATCTCTTCTTCTCTGAGGTCCTTGGGCTGACTGAAAAAACTGCTCATTTATATTATTAGAAGTATTACTAATTGTTCTGCACTGATTCAGATAGGTGCAAAATGCACTTCCTAGGGCTCTATCTCCATTTTTATTCAAATGAAGGTTTGATCGATTTAGTAAAGGTTGGTCAATACAATCGTTATCAATGAATGCAATGTTATGCTTGATACATAATTCCTGTACTAAATGATTATAGCGAGAAATATTTCTAGCATTAACTTTGTTATCATACCTCTTGACGATACTTGAGACTGCTATTTTTTTTGTATGGACTTTGACCGTGTTGATTAGTGCCTCCATTTCTTCAGCGACTTTCTCTGGTTGTTCATGTACCAGGTCATTGGTACCAACATGCAAAATTATTTGCTCATATTGATGATCTTCGCTCCAATATTGTTGAATTTTTTCTTTAATTTGTCCTACTTTCGCTCCGCTGTATGAGTGGCAAACTGTATTTTTCCTGGCAGCTCTTTCCAGCTTCTTGTGGTCAATATTTTTGACCATGGAGTCCCCTATTACAAGGACAGTTTTTTCTTGAGCAGTTGAACTATTATTGATGGTTTTCTTTTTGGCTTCAGCATATCTTCTATGGTTGTTTTTCTTCAAATTTTGAAATTTGGCGCTTTGTTTCTTGCAATAATCGGAGATTTGTTGGTCTACGTCGTTTTCTTCACTTTTCTCCATCGTGTGGTCTTCAGAAATCACCGCGTCATTCAAGCTGTCATCTTGCTCTTCTCTACAGAAAGAACTTGAAAGCGGTTTGGACTTGTGATGGGATTTGTGGTATTTTTGGCTTCGGTTTTTTTTTTGTTTCTATAGGTTGTCTCAGCTTTCATCCATTCGTGTTGTTTTATGTCAAGAATAAGTCTTATAACTCTGTTCTCGTCTGTAATTTCCGAGGTAATTTCTTCGACGGTGGTCTTAAGTGATGTTATTTCCGCCGTCATCTTGTCATTCTGATCGAGAAGCGCTTTTATCTTCGCATCGGTTTCAGCTGTAATTTGGCATTCTTCGTTTTGTTTCTTCTTGATCTCATTTACCATAACTAGGAGTTTAGTTAAATCTTTCTTATACAAGTCACATTGTCCACACGCATGCTGTCTGTCGTCTGATTCGGCTGTTGTTGTTTCATCCGAGGTTTCGTCAGCTTCGGTTTCATTTTGTGGATTTTCGTCAACTACGGCTTTCGTAAGGGTGGCATAGCTTCTCAAAGTTGTGTATAACTGGTTTTCATCATTATCTTGCGTAACAGTAATCTTTTTGTCGGTTTCACCATCCCATTTCAAAGAAAGTTCAGGATTACTGAATTTGAACTTTTCGCCTCGCGGTGTCGACCATCTTCCGTTGATTTGTAATTCGGTTTCTACAAACCTTTTCAATGATTCCAAGTCTCCTTCCCATATCAAATCGTTTTCAGATAATGATAACAGGGAATATATTAAGCTTTTTGCATCATTATCGTCGCTTCTGAGTGTAAGATTTTCACAAGATGAGGAGCACGTTGAATTGCGACTAACCGCCATGACACCTATATATATATCACCTACTGTGGGAGACAAAATATTAATACATTCAATAAACGTGAATCCTTTTTTACGTAAAACAAAATACGCTATAGAGTATAGACCGCAATCGTTGGAGTCTACTCGTTGTATAGTTATGACGTTTCGAATTAACTTCTTTCCATTTATGAGCTTATGCCAACCAGGAACGTCGTAGTATAGCGTTTTGCTAGGATGTAGACCAAAGGAATCGAACAAGTATACTTTGTCGTTTGTCTTCTCGATGGCAACCCAATGCCCTCTAGCCAAATGTTGTTTGTATCCATACGCTATACATGGTGGATTCAATTCCTTCAATACGTTAACGTCTATTTCCCCCAAGTCGTAAAATTTTAGTAGTTTGCGGACGCTGTCACTGTCCATTATTTACACATAGTATGATAGCGGGCGGACGATTTCTTGGTAAAAGCTGTGGCTGAAACAGCAGGGAAAGAAGCTATAAAAACCGGAAAACACGCAATATCACGAGCTAATGAGTGGCTTCGCAATAAACTCGGTCGACGAACCGAACCGGACAGCGAAGACGATGATGTTGGTTCTGACGAGGAATCTATAGATATAGAGGGTGGAGGCATACTTGGGCGTGGAAGAAGGGAAGAAGTTGAACAACAAAGTGAACCACCAGCAAAACGAACGCGAACAAAACGAGCAACAACAACAAAACGGAAACGGAAGGCTAAACGTTAAGGTTAGTTTTTTTTGTTTTTAGAATGGCGTACGACAGTCACTCTAACATGTGCTTCGGTGCCCACACCGAATACGTCGCAGCCCAACTCGGTGTACCTGTATCGAAAGTCGAATCAACGCTATTCGAATCTGTGGAATTTCGAAGCAGCGCATTGCTGGCTACATCAGAGAAAACCGGTTCGATTAATTCGTCAAGCCAAGACTACGTAATAGAATTCAAAATTCCGCGAGGGCATTTCATAATCCCAAAAACAATGAGGACAAACGTTAGTTTTACGAAGGCAAACCAAAAAGATTTCATTAACCCGACACTGTTCACAGAACCTCTAGTTACATCGACAGTAACATTTGGACGAGGCGAAATTGGTCAAGACGATAGAGTCGATAGGTCATTGGTACAACGAGGGAAACAGATTTTAAAACTCGTTGGTGTCGTTGAAAACCGTTTTTACGTTTTCGTATCGGAACAATAAATTTAGCGGCAGGGATAACAGCCGCACTGATGAAACCACCTTTCGCATAGTGATCCAATACCTCATGGATTTCAGGGTCGATCGGTATTTCGTGTGAATTTAGTATTTGGCTAATAGCTCTGGCGGCGGGTTTAATATATATCACCCGATTTTCTCTATCCAAAGCCTCTTCGAAAGGATTATGCCCGTGTTCAACACTTGGACTAGTCAACACCCCCAAATTATAGTTGCCACTGAGTTGGCTGTGCCAGTTGCGAAGTACGTGTGGGATAAAATTAGAGGAAAAGGGAAAAAACGGAAAGGTGGTAGTATTTCACAAGTGAATAGAGATTTTAACAATCAAAGTGGAAGGGTGAAGTATCAATTCTAGATGGCTCGACGCAACGCCGCCAGTAGCGTGTGAGAAACCGGCGGTCGGTTATAGCTACCCAAGCTCGATTGAGTGTCTAACCGTGCGGCAACAAGAGTCGTATTCCTTGACTAACGACTTGACCATCAGGGAATATCTCGCCATCACGAATATGAAGTATTCGACGCTAGACGGAGGATACCTTGGAGACGAGGGTCTTCCACCGGAGGTAGACGGTATGATACATTCAGACGCAGTGGTTTGGTTGTCTGGAAACTACCCGTACCCTCTATTAAACGCTATGAAAACGACGTTATCGCCATGCTTTGTCTGTGGAGGCAAACTACCAAAGTGATAGTCCAGTTCCAGAAACGTAAGTGTCGAAAATTTATTTTAAATTTCCCCCCAAAATTTTTCAAATTTCCCCCCAAATTTGAAATACCGGGGGGTTAGTGTTTATAGAGTATTAACCTTAAACGGAATTTTTCCCGCCATAGAATGGAGTATTGCTCACGTGGCTGCGGTGGTAGCGAGAAGGCAGCGATGTTTAGCCTCACCTTCAAATCTTTTGTTTGCGGTGCGATGGAGGTTGACGATTTTATTTCAAATCTTAGTAGCGTTTTCGAGGCCGTGTATATTTTTCCTATCAATGAGTTTTGTGTCATTGCTGTTCTTGCGTACGTAAAAAAATAAATTCCTAAATTGCCATTGTTTATGAATAAGCACACTGTGATAAATATCACAGCTCTATGTACACGTACATAGAGCAGGTGGCACAAGTTATCATAGGAACGTATGATATAAGCCAATTGCAATTGAAGGTTGATCACTATTATTGGCGTCGCCTTTGTCAACTTCAAGGTCTATATGATCGAGGTTCAATATTCAGGTTTATTAACGATAATAGTGATTATCACAATCTTGGGGGTAACTACCAAGTGTTGTGGCACACCAAGGAGAACAATCTCAAAATTTTAAGTGACGCAGCGGAGTGGGCAAATGGTATTAAATTAGGGAATACACGAGTACCAGATTGTTACGAGAAGGTGAGATCAGGTCTGTAACCTTACCTTGGGGTCAAGCACAACTAGACAATGTCTAAGGTTCCCTCTTTCAGTTTGTCAGTACGACTAGAGCATTTGAATGGTTTGTTGACGGCGTTGCCAATTACGGAGATACATGTTGGACATAATAAGATAACGAAATCGTGGGTCGCATCACAAAATTTGTTGGTGCAAATCAATAAAGAGGAACAAATTTACATATTTTACGGAGGCAGTTCCGCTTATAGACAACCAACCATTAACGGATGTTATTTACAGAAGAAGGAGGACGGAACAATGATATTCCTTAGAAATTAATTTATCTGCGCATAAAGTCTTTTGTCCTAAACTGGTTCATTTAAAGAGCGGTGATTTGTTCGAATGCCAACAAAGCGACCTTTTGGAACAGAAATGGTGCGAGTTGGAATTTAACCAAAGACTTGATGGCTTTGAAGCGACTTACGAAACATATTTGGCTTTGTATGATGATACTGTTACTCGGATAAATTTTATACAAAGACACGTGACCCACGCATGTGGCTTGGCTGTTTACCCTCGATATTGTAGTGGCTTCGTCGAAATGTTTCAACCCTTCGTCCTGCCATTTGTTCTATTCGAGAAGTTTAGAACGAAGCACATACGTGAGTGTGAAAATGAAGAACATGAACTTAGTTGTGCTGGGTTTGTCTGCGACAAGAGCAAAGACAACAAAGATTGAAGATATCCATGCTAATTAATTTCTGTATGAACTATAAAACATACATGAACAATAACGCCGATGTGTTTAACGATATTTGGACCGCGCAATTTGACCTGTCTATAGATGCAGAAACGTTTGACAATCTCTTCCCTCTAGACTTGTGTGAATGTGTGACTTGTAAATTAAAACCGCATGCATATTGTGTGTAAATGAAATATGATATTAAAAATTTTGACGGTTGGATTTTTAAATTCAATCACAACGGTTTCGAAACTCATCTAAATAATGTCTCCTGAACAGGCAGTACCTCCTATCCACGTAGGTGTTAAAGAAGAAAGAGAAAACATACGAAAAATGGATATACGAAAAATAATGGATATCAAGCGTTTAACAATTCAGGTAATAGTTCTTGATTTACATTCAAAATGTTTGCTAGTTCGCGGCGATTGTCGCG
The DNA here is from genome assembly GCA_035772405.1 of Chrysogorgia sp. JL179-B06. NCBI lineage: Eukaryota > Metazoa > Cnidaria > Anthozoa > Scleralcyonacea > Chrysogorgiidae > Chrysogorgia > Chrysogorgia sp. JL179-B06. The sequence goes on along the minus strand of JAYKKM010000395.1, from coordinate 565,516 downwards.
ATTGTCACCTACTGTGGGAGACAAAATATTAATACATTCAATAAACGTGAATCCTTTTTTACGTAAAACAAAATACGCTATAGAGTATAGACCGCAATCGTTGGAGTCTACTCGTTGTATAGTTATGACGTTTCGAATTAACTTCTTTCCATTTATGAGCTTATGCCAACCAGGAACGTTGTAGTATAGCGTTTTGCTAGGATGTAGACCAAAGGAATCGAACAAGTATACTTTGTCGTTTGTCTTCTCGATGGCAACCCAATGCCCTCTAGCCAAATGTTGTTTGTATCCATACGCTATACATGGTGGATTCAATTCCTTCAATACGTTAACGTCTATTTCCCCCAAGTCGTAAAATTTTAGTAGTTTGCGGACGCTGTCACTGTCCATTATTTACACATAGTATGATAGCGGGCGGACGATTTCTTGGTAAAAGCTGTGGCTGAAACAGCAGGGAAAGAAGCTATAAAAACCGGAAAACACGCAATATCACGAGCTAATGAGTGGCTTCGCAATAAACTCGGTCGACGAACCGAACCGGACAGCGAAGACGATGATGTTGGTTCTGACGAGGAATCTATAGATATAGAGGGTGGAGGCATACTTGGGCGTGGAAGAAGGGAAGAAGTTGAACAACAAAGTGAACCACCAGCAAAACGAACGCGAACAAAACGAGCAACAACAACAAAACGGAAACGGAAGGCTAAACGTTAAGGTTAGTTTTTTTTGTTTTTAGAATGGCGTACGACAGTCACTCTAACATGTGCTTCGGTGCCCACACCGAATACGTCGCAGCCCAACTCGGTGTACCTGTATCGAAAGTCGAATCAACGCTATTCGAATCTGTGGAATTTCGAAGCAGCGCATTGCTGGCTACATCAGAGAAAACCGGTTCGATTAATTCGTCAAGCCAAGACTACGTAATAGAATTCAAAATTCCGCGAGGGCATTTCATAATCCCAAAAACAATGAGGACAAACGTTAGTTTTACGAAGGCAAACCAAAAAGATTTCATTAACCTGACACTGTTCACAGAACCTCTAGTTACATCGACAGTAACATTTGGACGAGGCGAAATTGGTCAAGACGATAGAGTCGATAGGTCATTGGTACAACGAGGGAAACAGATTTTAAAACTCGTTGGTGTCGTTGAAAACCGTTTTTACGTTTTCGTATCGGAACAATAAATTTAGCGGCAGGGATAACAGCCGCACTGATGAAACCACCTTTCGCATAGTGATCCAATACCTCATGGATTTCAGGGTCGATCGGTATTTCGTGTGAATTTAGTATTTGGCTAATAGCTCTGGCGGCGGGTTTAATATATATCACCCGATTTTCTCTATCCAAAGCCTCTTCGAAAGGATTATGCCCGTGTTCAACACTTGGACTAGTCAACACCCCCAAATTATAGTTGCCACTGAGTTGGCTGTGCCAGTTGCTAAGTACGTGTGGGATAAAATTAGAGGAAAAGGGAAAAAACGGAAAGGTGGTAGTATTTCACAAGTGAATAGAGATTTTAACAATCAAAGTGGAAGGGTGAAGTATCAATTCTAGATGGCTCGACGCAACGCCGCCAGTAGCGTGTGAGAAACCGGCGGTCGGTTATAGCTACCCAAGCTCGATTGAGTGTCTAACCGTGCGGCAACAAGAGTCGTATTCCTTGACTAACGACTTGACCATCAGGGAATATCTCGCCATCACGAATATGAAGTATTCGACGCTAGACGGAGGATACCTTGGAGACGAGGGTCTTCCACCGGAGGTAGACGGTATGATACATTCAGACGCAGTGGTTTGGTTGTCTGGAAACTACCCGTACCCTCTATTAAACGCTATGAAAACGACGTTATCGCCATGCTTTGTCTGTGGAGGCAAACTACCAAAGTGATAGTCCAGTTCCAGAAACGTAAGTGTCGAAAATTTATTTTAAATTTCCCCCCAAAATTTTTCAAATTTCCCCCCAAATTTGAAATACCGGGGGGTTAGTGTTTATAGAGTATTAACCTTAAACGGAATTTTTCCCGCCATAGAATGGAGTATTGCTCACGTGGCTGCGGTGGTAGCGAGAAGGCAGCGATGTTTAGCCTCACCTTCAAATCTTTTGTTTGCGGTGCGATGGAGGTTGACGATTTTATTTCAAATCTTAGTAGCGTTTTCGAGGCCGTGTATATTTTTCCTATCAATGAGTTTTGTGTCATTGCTGTTCTTGCGTACGTAAAAAAATAAATTCCTAAATTGCCATTGTTTATGAATAAGCACACTGTGATAAATATCACAGCTCTATGTACACGTACATAGAGCAGGTGGCACAAGTTATCATAGGAACGTATGATATAAGCCAATTGCAATTGAAGGTTGATCACTATTATTGGCGTCGCCTTTGTCAACTTCAAGGTCTATATGATCGAGGTTCAATATTCAGGTTTATTAACGATAATAGTGATTATCACAATCTTGGGGGTAACTACCAAGTGTTGTGGCACACCAAGGAGAACAATCTCAAAATTTTAAGTGACGCAGCGGAGTGGGCAAATGGTATTAAATTAGGGAATACACGAGTACCAGATTGTTACGAGAAGGTGAGATCAGGTCTGTAACCTTACCTTGGGGTCAAGCACAACTAGACAATGTCTAAGGTTCCCTCTTTCAGTTTGTCAGTACGACTAGAGCATTTGAATGGTTTGTTGACGGCGTTGCCAATTACGGAGATACATGTTGGACATAATAAGATAACGAAATCGTGGGTCGCATCACAAAATTTGTTGGTGCAAATCAATAAAGAGGAACAAATTTACATATTTTACGGAGGCAGTTCCGCTTATAGACAACCAACCATTAACGGATGTTATTTACAGAAGAAGGAGGACGGAACAATGATATTCCTTAGAAATTAATTTATCTGCGCATAAAGTCTTTTGTCCTAAACTGGTTCATTTAAAGAGCGGTGATTTGTTCGAATGCCAACAAAGCGACCTTTTGGAACAGAAATGGTGCGAGTTGGAATTTAACCAAAGACTTGATGGCTTTGAAGCGACTTACGAAACATATTTGGCTTTGTATGATGATACTGTTACTCGGATAAATTTTATACAAAGACACGTGACCCACGCATGTGGCTTGGCTGTTTACCCTCGATATTGTAGTGGCTTCGTCGAAATGTTTCAACCCTTCGTCCTGCCATTTGTTCTATTCGAGAAGTTTAGAACGAAGCACATACGTGAGTGTGAAAATGAAGAACATGAACTTAGTTGTGCTGGGTTTGTCTGCGACAAGAGCAAAGACAACAAAGATTGAAGATATCCATGCTAATTAATTTCTGTATGAACTATAAAACATACATGAACAATAACGCCGATGTGTTTAACGATATTTGGACCGCGCAATTTGACCTGTCTATAGATGCAGAAACGTTTGACAATCTCTTCCCTCTAGACTTGTGTGAATGTGTGACTTGTAAATTAAAACCGCATGCATATTGTGTGTAAATGAAATATGATATTAAAAATTTTGACGGTTGGATTTTTAAATTCAATCACAACGGTTTCGAAACTCATCTAAATAATGTCTCCTGAACAGGCAGTACCTCCTATCCACGTAGGTGTTAAAGAAGAAAGAGAAAACATACGAAAAATGGATATACGAAAAATAATGGATATCAAGCGTTTAACAATTCAGGTAATAGTTCTTGATTTACATTCAAAATGTTTGCTAGTTCGCGGCGATTGTCGCGATTGTCACCTACTGTGGGAGACAAAATATTAATACATTCAATAAACGTGAATCCTTTTTTACGTAAAACAAAATACGCTATAGAGTATAGACCGCAATCGTTGGAGTCTACTCGTTGTATAGTTATGACGTTTCGAATTAACTTCTTTCCATTTATGAGCTTATGCCAACCAGGAACGTTGTAGTATAGCGTTTTGCTAGGATGTAGACCAAAGGAATCGAACAAGTATACTTTGTCGTTTGTCTTCTCGATGGCAACCCAATGCCCTCTAGCCAAATGTTGTTTGTATCCATACGCTATACATGGTGGATTCAATTCCTTCAATACGTTAACGTCTATTTCCCCCAAGTCGTAAAATTTTAGTAGTTTGCGGACGCTGTCACTGTCCATTATTTACACATAGTATGATAGCGGGCGGACGATTTCCTGGTAAAGCTGTGGCTGAAACAGCAGGGAAAGAAGCTATAAAAACCGGAAAACACGCAATATCACGAGCTAATGAGTGGCTTCGCAATAAACTCGGTCGACGAACCGAACCGGACAGTGAAGACGATGATGTTGGTTCTGACGAGGAATCTATAGATATAGAGGGTGGAGGCATACTTGGGCGTGGAAGAAGGGAAGAAGTTGAACAACAAAGTGAACCACCAGCAAAACGAACGCGAACAAAACGAGCAACAACAACAAAACGGAAACGGAAGGCTAAACGTTAAGGTTAGTTTTTTTTGTTTTTAGAATGGCGTACGACAGTCACTCTAACATGTGCTTCGTTGCCCACACCGAATACGTCGCAGCCCAACTCGGTGTACCTGTATCGAAAGTCGAATCAACGCTATTTAGGCCATCAGCAGGATTGGAAAAACGTTACAAAAAATTTTTTTCAACGGTGGCATATTTTGCATGATATTTCCATGTTCGTGTCTACCTGTTTGACTTCTCATCAAAATTCCCCGTGGTCAAAGTTGATCAATAACTAGATATATGCTTTTAAATTTACACACAAATATGCAAATTCAGCATCTTCTTTTGGCAGCCATTTTGCCTCGGCCTTTTAAAATAGTCATGGGAACGAAGGCAACAGCCAATCATAATTTAGAATTCGTTGCTTGGCAACCTTTTACTTACAAGATGGCTGCTATAAACAGGCAATGTAATTTGCATTTATGCAATAACTTGCCGGAAAATGAACCAGTTTATACACTCACGACGAAGAGATATGATACTTTTATTGAATATACAAGGCGGTGGAGTACTTTGTGTAAATATCCAGAAAAGACGGTGGCTTTGGCGAACTCTAGATATTTAGAATTGACATTCGAACAGGCTAATGAGATGTATTATCACGAATCGTGCTACAAAAGATACACAGATGATGTAAAGTTGAAGCGTGCAAAAAGTGCGATGGTTAGTACTTAATCAATTTAATACTATAGGCTGTAGATATGCATTAATCTTCTAAATTATTTACCATTCATTGCAAAATGTTTAGCTCCAAAATTTATTATTTTTAAATAATTTATTAAGGAGAGTACTCAAGATGACCATGGATTTAAAAGATTAAGATCGTCGACCAACGATTTGCCCCCTTCAGAAAAGGAAAGATCAAATGTTCTACCTTTGACTTGCATCATTTGCCAGAAACAGCTCAAGTGGGTCACTGTAGGTGGAAAGCGAGTTCGCGACAAATTTTCCCAGGCAGAAACTGAGACAGCTGGTCAGTAAAATTTTATTCATATAGATTTGATTCTTGTAGAAGCCATTTAGGGGGGGATGTAATTTTGTATTGTCGATTTATAATATCTTCTTGACCCACCCAAGGGCAATGGTTTAATTTTTGCATGCCATCCCCTATCATTGGACACAAATTAATGGGCCACCCTGTTCGATTGAATTTTCCCTCATCTATGTGGGGATTGCCAGGAGGGGCTACCATGGTTGGTGGTGCTGAGAGGGAAACTTTTAAGTCTGAAGCCATTTGCATTTGCCAGTTTTCATAATAAAGAGTGTTGGACTACAGGATGTATAAAACAAGACCTTTAGAAATCAGAAGCTTTAGAAATTTCGCTTTGTCTAACCTATGTGCATACAATTAGAAGCTATCTTAAATTCCCATGTGTATAAGATTGTGAGTTTTTCTACAGATTCTGATTTGTTAAGATCTCATTTTATTGATACACCCTGCAACACCATATATGCTGCTTGCTTGTGTCAAAATGCTATTTTTAGGAAAGCTTCTCCATGCAGCTGAACAAAAGCAAGATGAAAACATTTTGATGCATATTCGTGACCGTGATTGTGTGGCAATAGAGGTTAAATACCACAGAAGCTGTTTCAAACAATATTGCAGAGGAATAACCTACACGCAAGAAAGGTATTAAAGACATAATGCGATAATGTGACAGGTTGTCATTGATGATTAGTATATCCTGTACTACCAAACATTGTTTACTTCAATTTATGGTAATAAATGGTGATAATCTTTGTTAAAAATATGTTCGGTACATATATTTTCAGTTTCCAAGATAATACTGAATTGACCAGCAATGATGTAATCCATTGTCCTTTAGCCAGCGATGAAGATTCAGAACCTAGCCTTTGTGATATAAGTGACATGCCCATCCACAAAACCGACATGAAAAATATAGAGCTGTACCATACTGGCATGGCTGTAAAGAAGAGCATAGCAGATCAATCTAAATGGAATATCAATTGGCCACCTACTTCAGAAACAATCAGCCAAGAAGAATGTGCTAAACTTGTGCCTGTAGAACTATTCAATCTTTTGGCCCTGGTAACTAATGCCACCGAAGAAGTTCCACCATCTGACACCTTTGTCGAAGTGACTGATGAGGCAAGAGCTAAACTTGTATCTATTTGCATGGATATTATTTACCTGTCCTCACATGGACGGATACAAACACCGAAGTCCCTTGCTCTGGGTCTTACTTTGCGACACTTGACTGGATCAACAACAATTTCTAACCTTTTGCACAAGTTTGGACACTGTGCATCCTACGACTCTGTAGTTCGATACGAAACCGGCTTAGCAATACAGCGAATGGAAACAAACAAAACAGTCCCCAAAGGCTTTCACCCAGGAGTATTTACTGTTGCAGTATGGGACAACATTGACATGGATGAAGAAACTGGGTCTGGAAGTGGTACAACGCATCACACAAACGGTATATTAGTACAACCTTCTGTCTCAGAATTTGATCAGCAAGCAACTTCTCTTAACATAAAAAGATCGCAGAGAAAGCTTCAAGTAGAGCCTGTTCATATTGATCCTTACCGGCTTACATCCCGCGAAGGTCCTCAAGATATATCACCTGAGATATCTATTAGTACATCTACCATTAAGACAAATCGAATTGTTGCTGACCAAAGGAAAGATTTTGGATTTATAGTCATTAAGTACTTAAATCAAACCACTCATCTTCTGCCTGGTTGGACTGGATACAATCAACTTCTGCAGGATCATTCTATTATGCAAAAGTCTGCTATTCATTACTTGCCAGTGATTGAAGCATCTCCCACCGAGTATTCGACTGTGAACATGATTCTTACCAATAGTGTTAAACTGGCAAATCAATTGCAGCTAGAGTCCATGGTTGTCGTCTTCGACCAAGCCATTTATGCGAAAGCTCAGATAATCAGGTGGAAAGATCCAGTGTTAACAAGCAAGCTGGTAATTAGATTGGGAGAATTTCATACCATGATGTCCTATTTGGCAATTCTTGGAAAACGCTTTGGTATTGCTGGGTTGCAAGATATCGTAGTTGAAGCAGGCATTGTTGCAGTAGGCTCCATCAACGGTGTATTAAGTGGGAAGCATTACAACCGGGCTATGCGGGCTCACAAGCTGATGTTCGAAGCCCTGGAAAGGCTGAGATTCAAAGCTTTTATCGATTCCCTTTCAGAAGAGGAAGGGGAGTGTGTAACATCAATGATCAAGAGGCTTCAAGACAGTTTTCACTCCCAAACTGATTTCGCAGACGTGTTGGGCTCAGAATGCATGGATGAGCTTGCTGTGAAATACGATTCATTTATTACCCATGAGAGTGAAAACCGACCAAGCTTTGCTTTGTGGAGCTCTTACCTATCCATGGTAGGAAACCTGCTGTCATTCCTTCGAGCGACACGCACATCCGATTGGCTACTTCATCTGGATGCTGTCCGTCTCATGATTCCATGGTTTTTTGCGTATGATAGAATAAACTACTCGAGGTAAGTATAAAAGACTCGAAGTCAGAGTGTTAGCAACAGTAAAGTTATCCACGATACGCGTAGATACGCAAAGAGTATATTAATATCTGTAAAGACAAAGAAATATTTTCTTCCAGATACCTCCCTGTTTACTGGCTAGAAATGAAAGAGCTAAAGGACTCCCATCCTTTTTGCTACAAAAACATGTGTGTGAAAGGACAGTGGACTGTACAACGACAAGCACAGCACTCTTTTGCGTCAATTGCTTGCGATCAGGCAATAGAGCAAACTGTAAACAGAGACACTAAATCTACTGGAGGTCTTCGTGGCATTTCGCTTAATCGGGGTTGGTTTTGTTACATTTTATAGCACATTTTTAAGTTGAAAATAATTAATATTGGTATTATTTGTATATATTTTCAGCATTAGGTAACAGTTGCACTAAGATTGTACAAAATTATTTTTATTATCATAGGAGCTGTACAACGATGGCTATTAGCACAACCTGACAGAGCAGCAATCAGCCAAAAGTGTCAAGAAATGGCTAGCGTCAGTTCTAACACCAGAACGCCAAAGAGTTTGGATAAAACCCGAAAAGAAGCTGACGAGCAGTCGGTACAAAACATCCTTTCCACCATCGACAGCATGATCAATCCTTTTACCCATGACTCGGAAGAACTTGTTTCCTTAAGTTCTGGCTTGGTTGCTTCAACTGATGTAAAATCGGACATGCTAGAAGCTGAAATCAAGGGAGAAGCAGCAGCTGTGAGGTACGTTTGTGTTGTACTGTAGCTTAGCTGAAATTTATGTTAAGAGTTTAGGAAGGCTGCATGTGGTTGGCATTTGCCAGTTATATTAAGTATGGATCTCTTGGAAATTTTGAATATACATGTAATTAAGTTAATATGTGTTTAATAATGGCTTTTCTATCCACAGCTACATGAAAGAGTGCGTGATTGACAAGGATAAAACGATTTTCGATACATTAAACGGAATGAAGCTCAAAAACTTTGGAGATGTTCAGAAGAGACCCAGCAAGTCATCCAAGCTTAACTTGTTGAAACATGACAAGAATATGTTCTCTCGGCTTCTTGTTGCTATCAAGTCGAGAAATATAAACCTGCAAGAAGTGCTTAAATTCAGCCTTGGTCCTATTTCGTATTCACTTGCAAGTGCTGATGGTAGCTTGGCGAAAACCAACAAGGCAGTGTTGTTTGAAAGTGATCGAGCAAGAAGTGCCTAACAATCGCCACATAATAGAAACTCCACCCCAAGGCTCGGCACTGATGGTGGATGGTATGGCTGTTCTGCAATGCTTGAAGGTGGCCAAAATCCCACCCACATTTAAACAGTTGGCACAGATGATCCTTGAAATTATTGTGAAGATAATGTTGTTATACAACAGCAACAGAGTAGATTTCGTCACAGATAGATATCCTGATCTTAGTATCAAGAATTGTGAGCGAAACAGAAGAGCGGCAGCTGGATATCAGCGCATTGAGATATTCAGTGGTGATCAGAAGACACCCACGCAGTGGAAGAAATTCTTAAATTGTGGTTCAAACAAAGAAGCACTTGTTGAATTCTTGTTCAAGTCCTGGTGCCAAGCAATCCTTTCCATTACAACTCTTGAAGTTCATTTGTTCATTGCCCATGGCGCTTTTTGTCATCAGTTACGCTATGGTAACCGGACACTTCCTACAGTACGTCCCATTCCAGAGCTGAACTGCAGTCACGAGGAAGCAGACACACGGCTGCTTCTCCACGCACATCATGCTGCTGTATCTCGATGGTCAGACGTAATTATTAGAAGCCCTGACACGGATGTTGCAATCATCAGCTTGTCAATGCAAGAATCTTGTCAGGCAAACTTATTCTTTGCTACAGGCAAAAAAGATCAGGAACGCATTCTTGACATACGCTGCATGGTGAGACAAATTGGTCCTACTGTTTGTGCATCATTAATTGGCCTCCATGCCTTCACAGGTTGCGACTCGACCAGTTCCTTTCATGGGAAAGGCAAGGCTACTTTCTTCCATCTTGTGAAGGAAAACGACCAGCATATAATGGCATTGACGCAATTGGGTCAATCCTTCAACGCCGATAGAGAGCTTATCACTCCGTTGGAAGCACTGGTATGCCAAGCCTACAAGTCCAACACTGAATCAGTTGACAAGGCAAGGTACCTGCTATTTTGTACCGGCTCGAAAGATGGAGCTTCCTTACCTCCAACACAAGATGCACTAACACAACATGTGAAAAGGGCCAACTATCAAGCAACTATTTGGAGACACTGTCTCGAAAGCCAGCCGGAAGTGCCATCACCGATTGGTCATGGGTGGACCGCTGACAGTGATGGCTCTCTTAAGTATGTCTGGATGACCAAACCACCTGCTCCAGATGATGTCCTGCAGTCTTCATTTTGCAGCTGTAACAAGACGGCGTGTGGGAAGAGATGCTCTTGTAAAGCTAAAAAATTGTCTTGCACTGGTCGTTGCAAATGTTTTCAGAATGAAAGGGACTGTTTAAATGAGTTTACAATGAATCCTGAGATTGAAAATCATCTGTGCGATGAGGGCAGCGATTCTGACATTGACATATAATAGGAATTTATATAGCTAAATTTAAAGGCTTGTAACTTTCGATTGATCAGGATGAACCATGGGGAACTTCTGTTTTGAATCATTTTAGCATAGTACTACATGTAACAAGTGAGAAAATGTTGCCACCATTAATTAAAAAAAATGTCATTTTCTAGTGGCTTTTTTTGGCTTTTGCTGATGGCCTAATTCGAATCTGTGGAATTTCGAAGCAGCGCATTGCTGGATACATCAGAGAAAACCGGTTCGATTAATTCGTCAAGCGAAGAATTCAAAATTCCGCGAGGGCATTTCATAATCCCAAAAACAATGAGGACAAACGTTAGTTTTACGAAGGCAAACCAAAAAGATTTCATTAACCCGACACTGTTCACAGAACCTCTAGTTACATCGACAGTAACATTTGGACGAGGCGAAATTGGTCAAGACGATAGAGTCGATAGGTCATTGGTACAACGAGGGAAACAGATTTTAAAACTCGTTGGTGTCGTTGAAAACCGTTTTTACGTTTTCGTATCGGAACAATAAATTTAGCGGCAGGGATAACAGCCGCACTGATGAAACCACCTTTCGCATAGTGATCCAATACCTCATGGATTTCAGGGTCGATCGGTATTTCGTGTGAATTTAGTATTTGGCTAACAGCTCTGGCGGCGGGTTTAATATATATCACCCGATTTTCTCTATCCAAAGCCTCTTCGAAAGGATTATGCCCGTGACCAACACTTTGACTAGTCAACTCCCCCAAATTATAGTTGCCACTGAGTTGGCTGTGCCAGTTGCGAAGTACGTGTGGGATAAAATTAGAGGAAAAGGGAAAAAACGGAAAGGTGGTAGTATTTCACAAGTGAATAGAGATTTTAACAATCAAAGTGGAAGGGTGAAGTATCAATTCTAGATGGCTACCGAATATATGGGGAAGAGTTCGACGCAATGCCGCCAGTAGCGTGTGAGAAACTGGCGGTCGGTTATAGCTACCCAAGCTCGATTGAGTGTCTAACCGTGCGGCAACAAGAGTCGTATTCCTTGACTAACGACTTGACCATCAGGGAATATCTCGCCATCACGAATATGAAGTATTCGACGCTAGACGGAGGATACCTTGGAGACGAGGGTCTTCCACCGGAGGTAGACGGTATGATACATTCAGACGCAGTGGTTTGGTTGTCTGGAAACTACCCGTACCCTCTATTAAACGCTATGAAAACGACGTTATCGCCATGCTTTGTGTTGTCTGTGGAGGCAAACTACCAAAGTGATAGTCCAGTGTCGAAAATTTATTTTAAATTTCCCCCCAAAATTTTTCAAATTTCCCCCCAAAATTTCCCCCCAAATTTGAAATACCGGGGGGGTTAGTGTTTATAGAGTATTAACCTTAAACGGAATTTTTCCCGCCATAGAATGGAGTATTGCTCACGTGGCTGCGGTTGTAGCGAGAAGGCAGCGATGTTTAGCCTCACCTTCAAATCTTTTGTTTGCGGTGCGATGGAGGTTGACGATTTTATTTCAAATCTTAGTAGCGTTTTCGAGGCCGTGTATATTTATCCTATCAATGAGTTTTGTGTCATTGCTGTTCTTGCGTACGTAAAAAAAAAAATTCCTAAATTGCCATTGTTTATGAATAAGCACACTGTGATAAATATCACAGCTATGTACACGTACATAGAGCAGGTGGCGCAAGTTATCATAGGAACGTATGATATAAGCCAATTGCAATTGAAGGTTGATCACTACTATTGGCGTCGCCTTTGTCAACTTCAAGGTCTATATGATCGAGGTTCAATATTCAGGTTTATTAACGATAATAGTGATTATCACAATCTTGGGGGTAACTACCAAGTGTTGTGGCACACCAAGGAGAACAATCTCAAAATTTTAAGTGACGCAGCAGTGGGCAAATGGTATTAAATTAGGGAATACACGAGTACCAGATTGTTACGAGAAGGTGAGATCAGGTCTGTAACCTTACCTTGGGGTCAAGCACAACTAGACAATGTCTAAGGTTCCCTCTTTCAGTTTGTCAGTACGACTAGAGCATTTGAATGGTTTGTTGACGGCGTTGCCAATTACGGAGATACCTGTTGGACATAATAAGATAACGAAATCGTGGGTCGCATCACAAAATTTGTTGGTGCAAATCAATAAAGAGGAACAAATTTACATATTTTACGGAGGCGGTTCCGCTTATAGACAACCAACCATTAACGGATGTTATTTACAGAAGAAGGAGGACGGAACAATGATATTCCTTAGAAATGAATTTATCTGCGCATAAAGTCTTTTGTCCTAAACTGGTTCATTTAAAGAGCGGTGATTTGTTCGAATGCCAACAAAGCGACCTTTTGGAACAGAAATGGCACGAGTTGGAATTTAACCAAAGATTTGATGGATTTGAAGCGACTTATGAAACATATTTGGCTTTGTATGATGATACTGTTACTCGGATAAATTTTATACAAAGACACGTGACCCACGCATGTGGCTTGGCTGTTTACCCTCGATATTGTAGTGGCTTCGTCGAAATGTTTCAACCCTTCGTCCTGCCATTTGTTCTATTCGAGAAGTTTAGAACGAAGCACATACGTGAGTGTGAAAATGAAGAACATGAACTTAGTTGTGCTGGGTTTGTCTGCGACAAGAGCAAAGCAAGATAACAAAGATTGAAGATATCCATGCTAATTAATTTCTGTATGAACTATAAAACATACATGAACAATAACGCCGATGTGTTTAACGATATTTGGACCGCGCAATTTGACCTGTCTATAGATGCAGAAACGTTTGACAATCTCTTCCCTCTAGACTTGTGTGAATGTGTGACTTGTAAATTAAAACCGCATGCATATTGTGTGTAAATGAAATATGATATTAAAAATTGACGGTTGGATTTTTAAATTCAATCACAACGGTTTCGAAACTCATCTAAATAATGTCTCCTGAACAATCCACGTAGGTGTTAAAGAAGAAAGAGAAAACATACGAAAAATGGATATACGAAAAATAATGGATATCAAGCGTTTAACAATTCAGGTAATAGTTCTTGATTTACATTCAAAATGTTTGCTAGTTCGCGGCGATTGTCGCGATTGTCACCTACTGTGGGAGACAAAATATTAATGCATTCAATAAACGTGAATCCTTTTTTACGTAAAACAAAATACGCTATAGAGTATAGACCGCAATCGTTGGAGTCTACTCGTTGTATAGTTATGACGTTTCGAATTAACTTCTTTCCATTTATGAGCTTATGCCAACCAGGAACGTCGTAGTATAGCGTTTTGCTAGGATGTAGACCAAAGGAATCGAACAAGTATACTTTGTCGTTTGTCTTCTCGATGGCAACCCAATGCCCTCTAGCCAAATGTTGTTTGTATCCATACGCTATACATGGTGGATTCAATTCCTTCAATACGTTAACGTCTATTTCCCCCAAGTCGTAAAATTTTAGTAGTTTGCGGACGCTGTCACTGTCCATTATTTACACATAGTATGATAGCGGGAGGACGATTTCTTGGTAAAGCTGTGGCTGAAACAGTAGGGAAAGAAGCTATAAAAACCGGAAAACACGCAATATCACGAGCTAATGAGTGGCTTCGCAATAAACTCGGTCGACGAACCGAACCGGACAGCGAAGACGATGATGTTGGTTCTGACGAGGAATCTATAGATATAGAGGGTGGAGGCATACTTGGGCGTGGAAGAAGGGAAGAAGTTGAACAACAAAGTGAACCACCAGCAAAACGAACGCGAACAAAACGAGCAACAACAACAAAACGGAAACGGAAGGCTAAACGTTAAGATTAGTTTTTTTGTTTTTAGAATGGCATACGACAGTCACTCTAACATGTGCTTCGGTGCCCACACCGAATACGTCGCAGCCCAACTCGGTGTACCTGTATCGAAAGTCGAATCAACGCTATTCGAATCTGTGGAATTTCGAAGCAGCGCATTGCTGGCTACATCAGAGAAAACCGGTTCGATTAATTCGTCAAGCCAAGACTACGTAATAGAATTCAAAATTCCACGAGGGCATTTCATAATCCCAAAAACAATGAGGACAAACGTTAGTTTTACGAAGGCAAACCAAAAAGATTTCATTAACCCGACACTGTTCACAGAACCTCTAGTTACATCGACAGTAACATTTGGACGAGGCGAAATTGGTCAAGACGATAGAGTCGATAGGTCATTGGTACAACGAGGGAAACAGATTTTAAACTACATTGGAAAGTCAAAACCTAACATACAACTTAACAAAACATACGATTTGGATTCCGACGAATCACAGGGAAATTTATACCAATTATCAGTTGACCGTGTTTCCAACCATTTATTGTCGGAGTGTAAAGATAAATTACATATTCTCGGTACATATAGTAGTCCAAAGAAAGGTCCGATATATTTTGACACCTATGCGACTGGTTCTAACGCGGAAGAGGTGTCGTATCCCATACACCTCACACAAGACACCAACGTAATGAACACAAACCAACTACTTTTTGGGTGCGGTAAAGCGATGTTTAAAATAAGGAAAACTCAGCTAACCCCCGTGATATTTTCACCTAGTCACGATAATGCGTTGTCAGGCGTGGTCACAATCAATGCCATAACAGTCGATTTCGAGATCAGGAAAATTAAGAACCAAGATTTGATGATGCGTTTAGAGGAAATTTTGAAGTCACACCCATACACATTTCCTTATACAAAACTTATTGCGAACGCTACCAGCATTGGAGCAAATAGTGACACAGTGTCTACCGACAAGGCTATCACACAAGCAAACAAAGCGTCTAATTTGAAATTAATTATTATTGCCTGCGCTAATCAGGCAGCTAAAAATGCGTGTTGGTATAAGGGAATAGAACTCAAGAAAATATCTTTTCCACAATTTAACTACTCATACAACAACGACACAACAGACATTGAGAGTCTAACTACGAACAAAGTCATGATTATTTCGATCGTTCTAAATTTAAACAAATTTCTTACGTTCGATGTACAACTCCTTTAAAATACCCCAAGCACTGCGTTGTCCAAAAATCGAGTTTTGATAACGCTGTGAAATAGTCATAGTCGTCTCATCGATTACACCCTCCACCAAACTATACACCCACATACTTGATGGTGAAAAATTGATAAGACATTCCCTGGCGTGATCTAGAAACGCTAGGAAGTAGCTGTTTAGTAAGTAGGTAGGTTTCTCTTTGTATAGAGAGTCTACCAAGGCAACAACGGTTTCGCGATGTTTCATATTATCGAGTGAAGCCACTTGTGCGTTAAGCCATGATTCACATCGCTTGTTCAAATGGTGTAGAATCCATTGCTCGACCGCGTAGGGGCTGTAGAAATTTTTAAACACACCAACGTAATCGTTGCTTGAAAATTTTGGGGCGGTTGCTTTTTTGTAAGTGCCCCAACCACTTCCATCTGGTTGGTCCCACGATATAATGTTACTTCTGTCTAACCAATTCTTGTATGCATGACCACTCCCGCCATCACTAACGATTCCAACACGAACCGAATCTCTTCTACGCTAGCAGAGAAGAGAAGATAATAAGCGAACGAACAAAGCAGTAAAGCAGTATTAAATTAAACAGCAGCTTACCCAGGCGCAATCAAAGATACGACGGTCGCGGCGACGTACCCGTCTACCTGATCTTCAGGTTGGGTAACCTTAACCGTTTTCTCATCTTTAAAATGTTCTTTGAGCTTCGGGTAACGATCTAGCAAACTCGCCAAGATAACAGCAGCGTCAGCGTTTCCATCGGCGTCTGCTTTGTTTCCATCGGCGTCTTTTTGTCCGCGTCCCATTTTGTGTGGGTCAGACACTCTACCCATCTCACTCAGAGTGAAGAGCGAAAGCGGTTTCATATATCATATGACCTATTTCCGCCTATACGACGGTCTATATATATCCTATATCTATATCCGCTTTGAAAAGTAAAAGTGAAAAAATATAGTGTTCCAGGGGGTATCAAGTAGCGTAATATATCGTATCGCTGACAGCCTCCCCCTGGAACGCGTATAAACGCACACAGAACGCTGAAACCGAAAGTAGTTTCGGTTTTCGCCAAGATGGCGGACAAAAGAAAGTATCGCTACAAACCTGGTACGGTCGCGTTGAGGGAAATAAAACATTATCAGAGAACGACTAACCCGCTAATCCCTTTGGCCCGTATGAAAACTCTCGTTAAAGAGATTGTACAATCCATAAACCCGTGCTTACGAATGCAACTTTCGGCTGTTGAGGCCCTTCGATGCGTCTGTGAAGATTATATGGTATCTTTTTTGGAAAATACTAACGACGCGGCGATACACGCTGGACGAGTTACAATTTCGCCGAGAGACGCTCGCTTGGTTAAATGTATTACGCGCGCATCGTCGATTGCATCGCCGCCTGTGTTTTTATCGTCGCCTGCACCGAAGAAGGTTTCAAAGCCGAAGCCCAACTTCTGGACTGAGAATAGTATTCCTGGGTTGGATAAAGACGGTGTTGAGTTGGATCTTCAAATGGTAGCGCAAGTAGGCAACTATGTGTTAAAACACACAAGTATTGATCTTGATGATTCCGTTCATGAACTGGTAGTTGGTAATCGGTCTAAGCGTAGTCCATCGACTGCGGATATTGAATGTGTTTTACAAAAACGAACATGCTTTGGTCCATTTGGTGAATCAGTTATAGAGAAGCTAAGAGAAATAGAACTTGCCATGTTCCCTCCTCCCAAGGCGGGAGAAGGACTATACGACCTTCTCCCCACCGTCGCTTTTAACTTAGGGACGCTACACTATCTGTTGAAACAGGTGTACTACCCTTTTCTAGGATAATAGATGTCCCCTTTAATTTAGGAATCATGTGGGGAATGGAATACATTGAGTAACTATGAATGTTTCCGAAATTGTTGTCTTTCTTTTGGTCTCTGTTTACAAAGTGACCAAAGTGACTGAATGGCACTGTTTTCCATAGATGATACGCTGATACTGTCAACTGTTCTCTTGCTGTCGCTGGTCTATTTGTCTGATCGTAACCATCCACCACGCTTATTACAACTACTGATAACCCATACTTTTCAACCACTTCTGCGAAATCCATCTCGTGTTCAACCGTGGTGCCCCAACCATGTTTCGGAAATGTCATTTTATCCACGTTCAGGGGTAAACTCCAAACACTGCTATTATTCTTACTCATAGCTAACTTCCTCGTCATCGATATCTTCATCGACTTCGCCTTCCGCTAACGCTTCATCGTCGAGGAAGCCTAACTTTCTACGTTTGCTCGAACCGAGCATGACGACGAACTGCAAGGTTTTCGTTAAACTTATTTAACCCTAACCCTAGAACTTATTTGGTACGCATGCGTAATTGCTCGGATTTCGTTTCCGCAACATGTTTATCGACGTTAAGCAAATGTAAGGAAACTCTACCCTCATTTTTATTCACTGGAGATGAGCGCACTATCTTCTGACTTTTTCTTGTATTTATCATCTACAAGCCTGGGCCAGAAGATAGTCGATTTTGTCTCTAGTCAAAACACAAAGAAAAGGGAAAACATTTATTATTAAATATCTTCATTTAAAAATTTCACAGCTTCATCATGTCGTTCATTTGATCGTTCATTTTAACAACGCCAATCAATAGATTAGCGATTACGTCTATTGGGATTTGTCCGTTGTGGCGCCTTTGCGCTCTGTCGAGACATCCAGCAAACGTCTTTACAACTTCTTCTCTGAACTGGTATTTCCCTGGGGTAAGGTTACCAACTGAATCCCCTTTCCGTTGCCAAGAACTGGTATTTCCCTGGGGTAAGGTTACCAACTGAATCCCCTTTCCGTTGCCAATGCTCATCGTTATCGATACGCCTGCGTTTAGGGCTGCTTTCAGATACTTGGTCGCCACTTTCATCCTTTGTCTTCGTCGCCATTTCTCCAACATAGTCAACCGGATCGACTTCTTCTCCAGATAACTCATACTTACTTTTATCAAAATAATTTAAACTCCTCAAGATTCGTGTTTTCGCCTTTATGTACGGGAAAGAAGATAAATAAAAATACGGGGGTACGTCACTTGTGAGATATTGCGCATGCGCACAATGCATCCTAATGTTACTTCGCAGACATGAGTTTGCTGCGGTGTGAGTTTTGTCCTAAAATCTATAAAACTGAATTCCATTTCCTACGTCATCTCTCTGCTTGTCATCCAGAAGTAGCTGAGAAAGTTGGTTTAACCGGCGGGGAAGTTGGTGGCCAGCCTAAACGTAGCCCGAGAGGAGGTATTGTTAAACGTAACCTGAGAGGAGGTACAGTTAAAGTAAGGACGAACGTATTTTCACATCTTGGTAACGAAATATTGCACGACCCAGGGAATCACTTTATTCCCCCGCTACATATGTTATCGCTAAAGCTGTTCCTCTGTCTAGATTACCGAAGATGACATGCCCAGAGACGACACACACAATAAGAAGCTGTTTGGGTGTCGACGTAGACTGTTTCAAATTGGCTGTTACTTGGATGTTGTCAACTAAAAAAAATTAGAGAATAATTAAAATTAAGAAATATATTTCTTATTGAAATTTCTTATATATTTAGTTACCTTTAGTTGGTATATAGGAGTGAGGAGAGTCTCCCATAGTCATTGGTGCGCTGACACCGGCTGGGAATAGGTAAAGGTGGTTGGCGTGGAACTCGTCGGATGGAAGGCGAGGTTGGTGTCGTTGAAAACCGTTTTTACGTTTTCGTATCGGAACAATAAATTTAGCGGCAGGGATAACAGCCGCACTGATGAAACCACCTTTCGCGTACTGATCCAATACCTCATGGATTTCAGGGTCGATCGGTATTTTGTGTGAATTTAGTATTTGGCTAACAGCTCTGGCGGCGGGTTTAATATATATCACCCGATTTTCTCTATCCAAAGCCTCTTCGAAAGGATTATGCCCGTGACCAACACTTTGACTAGTCAACTCCCCCAAATTATAGTTGCCACTGAGTTGGCTGTGCCAGTTGCGAAGTACGTGTGGGAAAAATTAGAGGAAAAGGGAAAAAACGGAAAGGTGGTAGTATTTCACAAGTGAATAGAGATTTTAACAATCAAAGGGTGAAGTATCAATTCTAGATGGCTACCGAATATATGGGGAAGAGTTCGACGCAACGCCGCCAGTAGCGTGAGAGAAACCGGCGGTCGGTTATAGCTACCCAAGCTCGATTGAGTGTCTATACGTGCGGCAACAATAGTCGTATTCCTTGACTAACGACTTGACCATCAGGGAATATCTCGCCATCACGAATATGAAGTATTCGACGCTAGACGGAGGATACCTTGGAGACGAGGGTCTTCCACCGGAGGTAGACGGTATGATACATTCAGACGCAATGGTTTGGTTGTCTGGAAACTACCCGTACCCTCTATTAAACGCTATGAAAACGACGTTATCGCCATGCTTTGTGTTGTCTGTGGAGGCAAACTACCAAAGTGATAGTCCAGTTCCAGAAACGTAAGTGTCGAATTTCCCCGCAAAATTTCCCCCCAAATTTGAAATACCGGGGGGGTTAGTGTTTATAGAGTATTAACCTTAAACGGAATTTTTCCCGCCATAGAATGGAGTATTGCTCACGTGGCTGCGGTGGTAGCGAGAAGGCAGCGATGTTTAGCCTCACCTTCAAATCTTTTGTTTGCGGTGCGATGGACGATTTTATTTCAAATCTTAGTAGCGTTTTCGAGGCCATGTATATTTTTCCTATCAATGAGTTTTGTGTCATTGCTGTTCTTGCGTACGTAAAAAAAAAAATTCCTAAATTGCCATTGTTTATGAATAAGCACACTGTCATAAATATCACAGCTATGTACACGTACATAGAGCAGGTGGCGCAAGTTATCATAGGAACGTATGATATAAGCCAATTGCAATTGAAGGTTGATCACTACTATTGGCGTCGCCTTTGTCAACTTCAAGGTCTATATGATCGAGGTTCAATATTCAGGTTTATTAACGATAATTAACAATTATTCACCGAAGTGAAAGTTAGATAAAATTAATAAAATTAGAGGAAAAGGGAAAAAACGGAAAGGTGGTAGTATTTCACAAGTGAATAGAGATTTTAACAATCAAAGGGTGAAGTATCAATTCTAGATGGCTACCGAATATATGGGGAAGAGTTCGACGCAACGCCGCCAGTAGCGTGAGAGAAACCGGCGGTCGGTTATAGCTACCCAAGCTCGATTGAGTGTCTAACCGTGCGGCAACAAGAGTCGTATTCCTTGACTAACGACTTGACCATCAGGGAATATCTCGCCATCACGAATATGAAGTATTCGACGCTAGACGGAGGATACCTTGGAGACGAGGGTCTTCCACCGGAGGTAGACGGTATGATACATTCAGACGCAGTGGTTTGGTTGTCTGGAAACTACCCGTACCCTCTATTAAACGCTATGAAAACGACGTTATCGCCATGCTTTGTGTTGTCTGTGGAGGCAAACTACCAAAGTGATAGTCCAGTTCCAGAAACGTAAGTGTCGAATTTCCCCGCAAAATTTCCCCCAAATTTGAAATACCGGGGGGGTTAGTGTTTATAGAGTATTAACCTTAAACGGAATTTTTCCCGCCATAGAATGGAGTATTGCTCACGTGGCTGCGGTGGTAGCGAGAAGGCAGCGATGTTTAGCCTCACCTTCAAATCTTTTGTTTGCGGTGCGATGGAGGTTGACGATTTTATTTCAAATCTTAGTAGCGTTTTCGAGGCCGTGTATATTTTTCCTATCAATGAGTTTTGTGTCATTGCTGTTCTTGCGTACGTAAAAAAATAAATTCCTAAATTGCCATTGTTTATGAATAAGCACACTGTCATAAATATCACAGCTATGTACACGTACATAGAGCAGGTGGCGCAAGTTATCATAGGAACGTATGATATAAGCCAATTGCAATTGAAGGTTGATCACTACTATTGGCGTCGCCTTTGTCAACTTCAAGGTCTATATGATCGAGGTTCAATATTCAGGTTTATTAACGATAATTAACAATTATTCACCGAAGTGGAAGTTAGATAAAATTAATAAAATTAGAGGAAAAGGGAAAAAACGGAAAGGTGGTAGTATTTCACAAGTGAATAGAGATTTTAACAATCAAAGTGGAAGGGTGAAGTATCAATTCTAGATGGCTACCGAATATATGGGGAAGAGTTCGACGCAACGCCGCCAGTAGCGTGAGAGAAACCGGCGGTCGGTTATAGCTACCCAAGCTCGATTGAGTGTCTAACCGTGCGGCAACAAGAGTCGTATTCCTTGACTAACGACTTGACCATCAGGGAATATCTCGCCATCACGAATATGAAGTATTCGACGCTAGACGGAGGATACCTTGGAGACGAGGGTCTTCCACCGGAGGTAGACGGTATGATACATTCAGATGCAGTGGTTTGGTTGTCTGGAAACTACCCGTACCCTCTATTAAACGCTATGATAACGACGTTATCGCCATGCTTTGTGTTGTCTGTGGAGGCAAACTACCAAAGTGATAGTCCAGTTCCAGAAACGTAAGTGTCGAATTTCCCCGCAAAATTTCCCCCCAAATTTGAAATACCGGGGGGGTTAGTGTTTATAGAGTATTAACCTTAAACGGAATTTTTCCCGCCATAGAATGGAGTATTGCTCACGTGGCTGCGGTGGTAGCGAGAAGGCAGCGATGTTTAGCCTCACCTTCAAATCTTTTGTTTGCGGTGCGATGGAGGTTGACGATTTTATTTCAAATCTTAGTAGCGTTTTCGAGGCCGTGTATATTTTTCCTATCAATGAGTTTTGTGTCATTGCTGTTCTTGCGTACGTAAAAAAAAAAATTCCTAAATTGCCATTGTTTATGAATAAGCACACTGTCATAAATATCACAGCTATGTACACGTACATAGAGCAGGTGGCGCAAGTTATCATAGGAACGTATGATATAAGCCAATTGCAATTGAAGGTTGATCACTACTATTGGCGTCGCCTTTGTCAACTTCAAGGTCTATATGATCGAGGTTCAATATTCAGGTTTATTAACGATAATTAACAATTATTCACCGAAGTGAAAGTTAGATAAAATTAATAAAATTAGAGGAAAAGGGAAAAAACGGAAAGGTGGTAGTATTTCACAAGTGAATAGAGATTTTAACAATCAAAGTGGAAGGGTGAAGTATCAATTCTAGATGGCTAACCGAATATATGGGGAAGAGTTCGACGCAACGCCGCCAGTAGCGTGAGAGAAAACCGGCGGTCGGTTATAGCTACCCAAGCTCGATTGAGTGTCTAACCGTGCGGCAACAAGAGTCGTATTCCTTGACTAACGACTTGACCATCAGGGAATATCTCGCCATCACGAATATGAAGTATTCGACGCTAGACGGAGGATACCTTGGAGACGAGGGTCTTCCACCGGAGGTAGACGGTATGATACATTCAGATGCAGTGGTTTGGTTGTCTGGAAACTACCCGTACCCTCTATTAAACGCTATGATAACGACGTTATCGCCATGCTTTGTGTTGTCTGTGGAGGCAAACTACCAAAGTGATAGTCCAGTTCCAGAAACGTAAGTGTCGAATTTCCCCGCAAAATTTCCCCCCAAATTTGAAATACCGGGGGGTTAGTGTTTATAGAGTATTAACCTTAAACGGAATTTTTCCCGCCATAGAATGGAGTATTGCTCACGTGGCTGCGGTGGTAGCGAGAAGGCAGCGATGTTTAGCCTCACCTTCAAATCTTTTGTTTGCGGTGCGATGGAGGTTGACGATTTTATTTCAAATCTTAGTAGCGTTTTCGAGGCCGTGTATATTTTTCCTATCAATGAGTTTTGTGTCATTGCTGTTCTTGCGTACGTAAAAAAAAAAATTCCTAAATTGCCATTGTTTATGAATAAGCACACTGTGATAAATATCACAGCTCTATGTACACGTACATAGAGCAGGTGGCACAAGTTATCATCATAGGAACGTATGATATAAGCCAATTGCAATTGAAGGTTGATCACTATTATTGGCGTCGCCTTTGTCAACTTCAAGGTCTATATGATCGAGGTTCAATATTCAGGTTTATTAACGATAATTAACAATTATTCACCGAAGTGGAAGTGAATAGTGGTGGATATTTACCGAGACGCGAAGCGTCGAGGTAAATATCCACCACTATTCACTGACACTGAGGTGAATAATTGTTTTAGCATATACCAAAACAAATTGATAAAAATTAGGTAAATTTCGGTTAGTTTCATTATAATTTAGCAAGGAATTGTTGCGAAACGCAAGGCAAAACTAAATTCTCCCAAGGTGGCAACTCCATATATGGAGTTGTTTATCAGTTTTGACAAGCTGACAGCTGCCGGTAGTTTTGAAAACCTTTCGAAGTTGGATCAAAGTAAGGCAAAAGACCACTGGATTTTAGCTCAAAGGAAATATTTTAATCACTGTACATGGGAAAACCTTTGGACAAAGGATAACTAATGAATTCTGGGTGAGTAAACGAGTTGTTCTTTGTAAAAGATGAGTTATATATAAGCGTTTTTATTTCGGTCAGTGCATGCAGTTACAATGTTTTTAGTTGTTGAATTTCCTTTAATTTATAAAGAATTTCTGTGGGTGTTTACTGTTATAAAATCGGTAGTATGTTTCCCAGGTAATTTGTTTAGTATTCAGTTCATTACTCGCCAGTTTCTTGGCAGTGTATCGCGGTATTATCTTTACGGCCGAAGTTTTGCTTGGTTTTTCTTGTAACTGAAATGATTTTTAGTGTTTGTAAATGTTATTAAATTCTATATGAAAGGCAATTCAAATTGTCTCATAAACTATATAAAGGCAAATATCGATTTATGAACTACGGAGTACACTTTTCTAAAGAAAACTGACAACAGCCAGTTCTTTCACTCGAGCTAGTTTGTTTTTGGAGCACATTTATTTCGCTGTTCTGCGGGTTTTTGAGCACTTTCTATTCTCTCTTTGCAACTTGTTTTTCATAAATATTACGTAAAATAATTTCCCTACACACAGTAATTGTTTTCTATCTACCTGCTTTTACCAAATTCTGCCATTATGTAAAAATGAAAATCGTTCAAGAGAAGGACACCATCTTGTTTTGCGAAACAGTGAATAGTGCAGGATATCCCGAGCTAGAGGAACCAATCAGATTGCGCGAAAAGCACTATCCACTGTTTTGGTATATGCTAATAGTGATTATCACAATCTTGGGGGTAACTACCAAGTGTTGTGGCACACCAAGGAGAACAATCTCAAAATTTTAAGTGACGGAGTGGGCAAATGGTATTAAATTAGGGAATACACGAGTACCAGATTGTTATGAGAAGGTGAGATCAGGTCTGTAACCTTACCTTGGGGTCAAGCACAACTAGACAATGTCTAAGGTTCCCTCTTTCAGTTTGTCAGTACGACTAGAGCATTTGAATGGTTCGTTGACGGCGTTGCCAATTACGGAGATACCTGTTGGACATAATAAGATAACGAAATCGTGGGACGCATCACAAAATTTGTTGGTGCAAATCAATAAAGAGGAACAAATTTACATATTTTACGGAGGCGGTTCTGCTTATAGACAACCAACCATTAACGGATGTTATTTACAGAAGAAGGAGGACGGAACAATGATATTCCTTAGAAATGAATTTATCTGTGCATAAAGTCTTTTGTCCTAAACTGGTTCATTTAAAGAGCGGTGATTTGTTCGAATGCCAACAAAGCGACCTTTTGGAACAGAAATGGCGCGAGTTGGAATTTAACCAAAGACTTGATGGATTTGAAGCGACTTACGAAACATATTTGGCTTTGTATGATGATACTGTTACTCGGATAAATTTTATACAAAGACACGTGACCCACGCATGTGGCTTGGCTGTTTACCCTCGATATTGTAGTGGCTTCGTCGAAATGTTTCAACCCTTCGTCCTGCCATTTGTTCTATTCGAGAAGTTTAGAACGAAGCACATACGTGAGTGTGAAAATGAAGAACATGAACTTAGTTGTGCTGGGTTTGTCTGCGACAAGAGCAAAGCAAGACAACAAAGATTGAAGATATCCATGCTAATTAATTTCTGTATGAACTATAAAACATACATGAACAATAACGCCAAATGTCTGTTGTGACGATGACGCTATGCTTGTTGATGGAGTGCCCAATATTTGGGCTTTTAGCTCTTTCTTGGTTTCCCACTTCGATTGAAGTGCTTCGAGACGTTGCGTGAGTTCCTCGACCTGACTCATCTTTCTTTCCGGTCGACCTCTAACCAGATGTCTTATTTTTCGCACAAATATCCCACTTCTGACGCCAAAATGTAAGGCGCGCTTGCGGTTCGCTTTACAACACCGGGATAAACGTTTTAAAAGGTTTATTTACAAATTACATACGAAAAATAAGACAAATGGAACAGTAATGTAGAAATATGAGAAGTAGAAATGCAAGCTTAACAATAATCCTAGGCAAAGCCTAGCAAGTCACGAATCAAAGTAAAACGAATACAAATTACTAAATACATGGTAATCTATATAATATAACTATATATGTACGAATATCCAAGTAAATCAATATAGATATTTTGTATAAACTTGCTACGAAACGCTAAGTAATAGTGAGACATGCAAGCAATAAAATCGCTTTGCAAGTCAAGTACAATAAACCAATGATAACTTATTAAAAGTAATTATCATTCTAACAAAATTATATACATAACAATAAAACAAACATACCCATTTTACTCTAAAGTATCCTCAGGTTGCATTTATGGAGTTAACTAGATCTTTCATCGTTTCATAATATCCATAGTCCACAATAGCCATAAAAATGAATACCCATCATCAACTGTAGTACATGTGGCTAACTACCTCTTGTTGATTATACCATATATGAGGGTAAGTCATCGAATACAACCCGACTTCCCAGTCACCAATAGTCTGAGGGAATTTCACCTTGAAACTCATGGATGAATTATCGGGAAACATGGACGCATTGCTTGGAAGCGTAAGGTAAAAATGTGTTCTGTTCATCATCAACGCAAAAACGACAATAAAAGAAACACAAAACAGTCAATGGTTTATTTCTGAAGCAGATACCCACAAATTAAATTTGTTAGGGTAACCTGACTATTTTCCACGTTTCTTAAGAATCTTCTCGATTTCATATGTATCGTTATGTTTAATGACCTTCTGAAGTTCCTTCTCGTAAAATGTTCCCTGAAGCTCCTAACCGTCATCTTCGATTTTAATACACAGGCGGTCGTCGTGGCACTGCCTTACTCACTGTAAATATTTCTCTTGACAAATTGGGTAAGTAACCTCAAATTTCCGTTTAACCTTACTTATTCTCACTTGATCCCCTATTTTAAACTTGTAATTAACAGAACGTACGTCCTCGTTGTCATTGTTATACAACACATGCCACATCCTATCTTCATTCTCATGAATGACAAGTGCAGGTTTTGTTTTAATAGTACGATGAACTGTATGATTGTATGCGTAAACCAAATGAGATAACATATCAATGTATCTCATAGTTTTTTTCGCGGTAAAGTAGCGCCACATTTTGGTCTTGAACAATCGTTTGACGATTGAAGCTTTAGTTTCATTCAAGGTATTATACAGATGAATATTTTCACTGTTCATCAGTGCTTGAAAATGTCTGTTGAAAAATGCCATTCCCCAGTCAGTCATGATCTTTTTGGGGTTTCTACCAGATGACAGGATCACCTTAAAACCAGTTTTCGTCTTGAGTTTGCACACACACACATACTTGGACAACACATCAACACACACAAGCAAATATCGATATCCGTCGTTATATTTCTTTAAGGACTGCATATCCGCCAAATCCATTTGCCATTGTTCATCGATACCACTCACCAAAACACGGTTTCGTTTAAAGTTTCGTCGTACAGGTTTGTGCAAAGTATACGCATCTTGTTTTATTAACATTCAATTATTTGTTTCAGAGTTACTTAGTTCGTACTTCCCTTCCTCCTTTACATCTCGATATAAACGGTCTACACCGCCGAAACCACCAGAACGTTTTGGGTCAAAATAAACACTAGGCAAATACTCATCAATTCTGCCCATCCTATGCTGTCTCGGTCACACTTTGCCTCATAATGAGACAATCAGAAAATATCTTTTCATTATGAGAGATCGCTACCAATTTTATATTTCCGACTCTGGGGTGACATCTTCCATCTGTTGCAGCGCTGTCGTTTCAGAAGGCACAGTGCCTGACATAATATCCCTTTTCAAAATATTGGTCTTGTTCTCAATACAGGTATAGTTTTTAATAGTTGTACTATTATACCCCATCTGCAGATGACCTTCCAAATTCAAATCATCACAGCCAAAGCTGATATCAATCCTAAACATTTTCTGTCTGCTTTGATTTTTGTTTCTTTTGACTTTATCATTTTTCGATTTACTATAATACCCCCATTTCGAAATTCTCTCAATCCGAATAATGTCACCGCAAGCGACAACGTAGAATGAAGAAAGCGAACCAATGCAATAGACTTTTCAAAGGATTTATTGATTAAAAATAGTAAATTACAGTTGGTTGGTACTTCAGTTTACAGACACACATGACATAGTCCATTAAATTGTAAATGCTTATAGTTCTTTCAGTTTCAGAATACATCTTGGACCACAGAAACCAAGCCAAATTAAAAAGGGTTTCAAAATATTGTCTGTATACCCCCGAAGGTTCAGGGTATTTCAAAATCTGACAAGCTTCCACGATCGATCATTGAAATAGCTTGGTCTGCATAGATCAACCAGCGTTCATCCTCATCTGAGATCTCGCAATGTTTTCTCATCACTATCCATTGATTACCATCTGTCTCCTTTGCACATGACTCTAGTTCTTCCAACTGTTGAATTTGTCTGGACAAACTCCGTAAAAATGAAATCAATAAGTCTGTCAGGAGTTAGAGTTTCTTCAAAATCAATCTCATTGACATACATTTGCTCGAACAGGTGTGCTGTTGCTCAGTTTCAAAACCGTCTCATCAAGGTGTATACTTCATGGTAACACTAGACCAGATTTCCACCTGTTTTTTATACCCCTAATCCTACCCCTAACCCTAATAATAACCGTAAAATATGGTGGGAGACTATATGTATTGTTACCATGAAGTATATCCCCTCGTCAAGCAAGTAAATCAACTGACAATGACGTAACATATAGACGGAAGGCGATACACATCCAACATTTTTGTTTTCAACCAATCTTCATATTTCACAATTTCCAGTGAACACGCACGCACTTTTCTAATACAAATTTCATTTACGTTTTTCCTGTATACATAAAAACCTGTTTAATAACTCATTTCCAACCCATAAAAAGAAATCGATACTTGTTGACGTCTTTTCCGGTTAACATGCGCGCACACGGGTCTCGCGTCCAACGTGGTAACTAACATCTAGGGTTCTATAGCTGTGACCATACTACTCAGTATCTACATGTAAATATTTCTAAGCGCAAGAATATACAATAAAAATTTCAAATAACCAAATGCTGATACAATTAACACGAAGTAAATACTAAAATAATATGCTTTACAAAAGTGCAGAGTCTAATTTCGAACAAAATAATCTCACAGGTTGAATCATGACAAAACGTGACAGAAAGATCCTGAATGTCAGACCTTGATTTTATATCTAGGCTCGTCTTAACAGACAACCAATTATTTATCCTACACCATATTTAATACTGTAAGTCCACAAAACCCTGTTTCGAGAAGAAATAATCGCTCGCTCCTTGGGTCCGCCATGTTTTATATTAAAACTCAAGCTAGCACGTGCGCAGTAGCATGTTAACATAAAAACCCAGGGGGACACTTCTTATATTTGAGACATATGAAATATTCAAGATATCGAAATCTAACTGCATTACAATTTGACACAAAAAAACAATCGATAACTCACTTAACGGTCTTCCCTCATTGTCCAGGAACTTCACATTCACTTTTCCACTCACGAAAGTAAATTGAAGTAAAAATACTACGAAATAATAAGGTTGCCACAACCCCCGGAACTCTCAAGATGTTAACACTATCGTCGCCGACTATATTGTGTGAATTTTCGCCCCACATCACAATACTGCAACTTTGCACTAAAAAATGGGCAAATGCAAGTTTCCCAACTTGGAACTTTCAGGCAACACTTCTTTGTGATAGTAACTTTTATCTCCCAAATGTTTTTTTGACTGAGTGAGTGACAGACATCACATGACTGATGTGAGCCTGCAGTACTTTTAGAAGCGGACACGCATTGTATTTCGGCCATGTTATAGTTGTACACTGTGAAAGAAGACTTTGCTAATAAGCTTCGGCAAGCTTAGAATGTTCTCTGTTCTGAATGATTCATCAGCAGATGTATATGTTACTAATGAAGAACTGGTATACGTTAGATATGCATCTGCTGGTTTAAACAGCTTCTTTTGTTCGTTTCAATCGTTTGTTGCCCTTGTTGAAATAATCTGAAACATGGATATGTTTAAAGTTAACAAGTTTGGAAGAAGTTGTTTGTCTGAACAATCTTTTATGAACCGAGACCTGCGAATGCAAATTATTGAAAAAATATTAGCCAAAGGTGGTGATTGAGCTACTGGGTAGATTCCATTGACCTATACACATTTATCTCACGAACTACGAGTGTCACTGAGACACTGAACACAGTGAACAATGTTTGGCGTAGATATTGCCAGGATCATGAATTTACTGCCTAGCCTACAGGTGGCTTAACATCGAGTAAACTGGATCAAGACTATCTCGGGCTGATCAAAATTCTGAAGATTGAAACTGTTACAGAACATGGAATAGGGCGTTGTTAGTTGTAAGCACTGGGGCCCATGGGCTGAGGAGGCCCATCAGCAAACTGCCTCTTTATTAATGGTGCTATTATTAATATAATTTTCTTACAAATAATGTATACACTCCAAAAAAGTGGTTTGTGGTCTTTATATTTTATTCAAAAGTTCTCTCAAAATGCAGGAAATGACATTTCAGAGACCCTAAATTCAACTATTTTCTGGCGGAGAATCCCCCGGACCCCCTACATATGGTGTCACTTTGTGGCCAACACCCACGTAGTGCCACCACTGGCCATAGTTTGTGTACTTCGTGTACCTATTCCAATGATAGGGATGAAACACAGCATCATTTGGAAGCACCAACAGCCTCGTTTTCTAACATCGTTGAATATCAAACCACCTGCTATCAGAAAATGATGATGTGGAGACTTGTTATTAAGGTTACATGGACACTTCAATGACAATGCATAATTATGAATGGTTTGCTTATAAAACTTAAACGTTAGTGAACTAGTAATGTTGTTTCTAGACTATTAAGTATACTATTTGTTGTATATTAGTTTCTCATCCACATGTCCAAAATGAGACTCGCATTTTTCGTCATTTATTTTTTAACTCAAATGTATTCTTATCAAGACAAATACGTACCCAATCTAAAAAGTCAAAACGATTGAGCTAAAATCAGTACAGTTTTAGGCAGCTTTGGCCCTAAAAACTAGATATAAAAACTTGACAGGTTGGAATAATGGATAATGATAACCGCCTGCCCGCATGAACTTTTGATAAAGTCTGGGATGAGAAACTAATATGCAACAAATAGTGTCCTAATATATTTTTTCTGTTTCGAAAATGGTTTCTATTGATTTATGTCTTCTGGTTTTGTCAATATGAAACTTTTGTGTTATTCAACGTACTTTAATAAACTTACTGGTTTTACTGTTTTTTTTTACTGGTTCAGATGTGCTGTATTTTTAATAGAAACATGCACATAAACTATTGCTGATGAAAATGTAGAGTAATAGTAATTTACTTATGCAGTTCATATTAAACTGTTTGAAAATAATTTACTTATTTATTTTTTATTGGTTGTACTGTTGTTTTTTAGTAAAACCATAGAAATAGATATTTCTATGAGCAAACTCGCCATGAGCGTCGCTCAGCCCAAATTTTTCCCAAGAGAATGCAAGTGATTGTGACATTGACTTACATATAAATTTGATATCAGATTCCCCCCACAGTTCACTATACTATACTTTCATACATTAATTTTTCTAAACCATACGAATTTTAAATAACATTTCAATTACAATGCTTTATACATTCAACATAAGTTTTATGGATACATATGGCCTGTTCACTCAGGGCTTCATCACAGCAATATAAATATTATTGCTCTGATTAAGGTATGAGTCAACAAGCCAAAAGCTTAGCACAGGCCTTAGAAAATAAATCTTAAACGTGATGTATACATAAAATTATATGGAATACTATATCGGAATGAAAACATTAAAAAAATTAACAAGTAACTAACAGTTCAAACAAACAAGTAAGAAGTAGCTTCGTATAATCCCGTAATGTCTTGGGCGGAAATTCTTTCTGCAGCTCTTCCATTGCTGCTAGTTTTGTATTTGTATATAACAACTCAATCACCATTCAATTTCACCACCTTCGTAATAATGGGAAGACAGATTATCCATGACAATGTCACCAATCTCCAGGCAGGGACGACCAGTTAACATCAACTGATTAAAAAGCTTCCTGAAAATACTCAAGGAAGCAAATAGTATTTGTTGCGCCACTGATCAGATTATAAAAATCGGGTCCGTTGAGTGAAATTAAAAGATTGAGTGATTGGGTTTCTCGCATTTCCTTAATACCACCAAACACTGACCATAACTTGTGCACCGAAGTAAGGCAACTTTATCCTAGCTTCATCGAAAAACTTCATCCACCATCCAAGGAGTTAAAATTAAAAAAACAAACATGGCAGAATAGTCAACTGAAAACACGGCTGTCGAAAAATTGGCCTTCAGTGCTTTGTTCTATCTAATAGTTATCACAAAGTGTATTTAGAGACTAGAACTTTATTTAAAAGTATTTAAAAGAGTAAACATCAATGATTTAGTTATAGTTTATAATTATAACTTATATTTTGCCGTGCATTTTTAAATTTTGCGCGCAAAGGTTGCTGAGACTTGCTGTAGGTATAAACAAAAGCACAACATTTTTTATATGCCTGCAGTGCTATTTGGGTCAACGGTTTAAGTAATTTGTACATGCCTAAAAACAAAAATAGCGGGAAACATGAAAGATTGATAATGGTATATGTACTATTGTTGTTGAAATAATGACGGAAGAACAATCACCACCATTGACAAAGAAGGAAAAGCGAAATCGGCTCCACTACGAAACGTACAAAGAAAGTCTGAAGAGCAAAAAATCTCGGTTATGAAGGTCGTCTTGTAGAAATTAGGGGGAAAATAATAGCCCAATTAAAACTGGAAAGTTCAAGGACGGGGAACGCCGATTTGATCGATGCGCTTCTCGACAACTGGCTTAATAATCCCTCAACTACACCAGAACATCTTACACAAGATTCACATAACATTACTTCTACGCCGGCATAATGACCAGTTTCTGCAAAACATTGAAGATTCCTCAAGTTCAATTGAAGATTCAAGTTCCTCAAGTTTGTTTTCGAAGTTGTCGGTAATATCATACATTCGTACTATTCGAACACAGACATTCGATTAATATACGATTTC
This sequence comes from Chrysogorgia sp. JL179-B06, assembly GCA_035772405.1. NCBI lineage: Eukaryota > Metazoa > Cnidaria > Anthozoa > Scleralcyonacea > Chrysogorgiidae > Chrysogorgia > Chrysogorgia sp. JL179-B06. Next base: position 532,402 of record JAYKKM010000395.1, on the reverse strand, counting down.
AAATATTTCTATTTTCGAATTCAATTTTTTGCCTGCAATTTTTCTTTCAAATTCAATTATTTTTTGGGGGCCCGAAAGCTATTCCGGCCCCCCTTGTTATAATATTGGGGGGCCGCGGCCCCTGCTTCCTACGCCCCTGCTGCATTTAACCGCATGTCAACCATTAGCTTGCTTCCGCAAGTCCCATTTTTTGTTTGACGGCACGCGTGAAATTTTCAAACGGGTGGTGTGACGTGTTAACGCCAGTTAAATGGTGACTGTAACTGGTGGCAACGACCGTATTGCGTCGGCGTAAGGGGAGGGGGTTAATGCCTGCACGAAAGATCCATGTTTTTGGATTTCTGCGGCCGCCAGAAGACGCTAAATTCTGATGGGCTAACTCAACTCATTAGTACTCAGGGTTTCCTGTCAGGAAATAAACCTTTCAAAATTGCAACTTAAAAAATCAACTTTGAAATAAACCTTTCAAAATTGCAACTTTAGAAAAACCAGTGTGGGTAGATGATTTTCTTTCGAAAGCTTTAACCGATCTTCAGTTTGCTGCTAGTCGTAGCATTAAATTAAAACAAGAACAAAAAGTAGCAACAAGGGAGCTGCTGCCAGGAAAATATGTTTTGATACTATTACCAATGGGATTTGGCAAGAGTTTGATTATGAATAATTTAGCAGACGTTCATGCGAGCACGTAATTATCCGGTCGGCAGGGAATATTGTGATTTCACCCTTGAATAGCCCGTGCCGGAGAGGGGGTATGATCTTCTCAGGATATATTATCAGGGACCAATTGGATGACTTGGAGACGCAGGGATATTCTGCCGTTGATGCGTCAGTAATATCTCTAGACGATATTGGTATACGAATTCAAAATAGTCTTTTCTACCACATAAATGCCGTTTAAGGAAATACTCGAGTTCATCAGTTGCTTTGTCAAGTCAAAGTCGTTGTTTCATCCTTGTCTTTAGGTGTTTACTTCGCTATAAAATTTCTTGGCCAAATCCCTTTCTCGATGTCACTTCATTCTATCAGGGTTATTAATGTTATTGGTCGATCGAATAATGCTTTCTCCTTCTTTTGCATCTGTTGATATTGATTTTTTAATAAAGTTATAAAGTTCAAAAGCATTTCTTATTTTTCTGCCATAAGGCCTATAAACCCACTCGGACAAAGTTTCAGTGCGTGGTAATGATGCAAAGCCGATTTATTCACAAGCTTCAGCCAGAATCAACTCTACTTCCTTGTCTAAATAATTTTTCAATACGAATCTTGTTTCCACCAGGTACAGTCAAGCTTTTTTCGGAGTTTCAGACATGGATATTTCACGATTCGGCCCGAAGTGAAATGTTAATCATCGAGAAAAGCCCGCTAGTCGCTGATTGGTTATTTTTGACAGTTCTTTATGTGGCTGGAAATCCAAACACATGGGTCTTTCCTGCAGGCATTCCCTCCCCTTTCGACTTTTCCGCTTCCCCCTCCCCTAGCGCAGCCACGCAGGCTATGTTGCTTGCTCACATCTTAATCTGGCATGTTATCGGATAGTCAAAGGTAATTTCGTCACATCAATCGGTGTGCTGATTCTTTACCAATCAACTATCAAGCGATGCCCTTAGAAGCCCCGCTTGCCTTGAGTGAAAATTCGTCGAATTGGAAATTTCCAAACGAAATTTAGCGCATGCCTTGGTTAATAATATATATATCATAATATATATATCATCAATAATATATGCTATCACATATATACAAATAACATTGGAAACTAAATATAAATTAATAAAACTAGTATAAAAATCTAAGATAAAAGCAGGTTAACATACAGAACAATAAGCTTGTCAATAATAAAATATTATATTATATTGTATACAATAATAAAAAGTTATTTTTGGCTCTTACTTAGTGTACCGGACACATAAATTTGCATGAGTAAAATGTTAGTTAGCACTGCATAATACTGCCTCGTTCTTTAAAAATCCCGTTTATTTTATCTACAATAGGTTTAATTCACGAATTGGACAATTACAGGACAAAAATGAACGTCATTTTTTAAAGTAGTTCAGTTTGGACTTTAACTACTAAGGCTAATTTAGATTCAATTTTGAAGTTGCAGAAACGTGCTGCTAGGCTAATTTTAGACAAAGAAAGTCGTACTAGGTCAGTTCCTATTTTTAATAAGCTTAGTTGGATACCGTTTTATGAAGAAGCTGAAATCCAGAGGTTATGTTTCTTATTAAGCGTACCCATGATGGATTACCAGACTACATGTCTGAACTTCTTATTTGAAATTGTGTCATCCACACTAGATCCACTAGGTATAGTGAGTTTAACTTTGTTTGCTGCTCGGTGATTTAGCAATTTATAGGTCATGAGAAGGTTCTTAAAATTGACACTGTTCGACAGGGAGCCGGTGAAGTTCAACGAGTATAGGTGTAATGTGTTCAAATCTAGAGGAAAGAAGATGAGGCGAGCAGCTGCATTCTGCACATGTTGAAGCCTTTTTGTGACATATTTCGGAAGACCAAACAGCAAGGAGTTACAATAGTCGAGTTTCACAATCAGAAGAGCTTGAATTAAACGGTTTTTGTGGTTTCGAAGGTAAGGTATTTCCGAATTCTGCTAATATTCCGAAGTTGGAAGAAGGCTGCCTTATACATGTTGCTGTAACATGGGGAACCATTAAAAGACAATCATCAAATAGAACGCCAAAGTTTCGCACTTTAGCAGAACAAGAGACAAGGAAAACTTCTTTGTCTATGCAGGCCTTTACCAACTCATCCAATTTCTAATTATATAACAAACAATTTAAGTGAACAGAACTATTTTCAAATCTATACAAAATATCGTTCTGTCACATGTCCGTCACGCTGCAGAGCCGACTTAATGTTCTCTGTGATTGATGATGGTGCAGCAGTTGCAAACCTCTTCTCATACTCTTCTCGGCAACATAACAGCCCTTCCTTTGACCAATCAATGTCATCCACCAATTTCTTCATAAATACTTCCATGGTTTCCACCAACGAGTGCTTCGTTCAGTTCATCGCCTTCAGTGCATGCATTACACCTTTGCATAGTTTAACCGGTATAGACGTACCTAAAATGAACAGGTTTTGTGATTGGCTACATGGAACAATAATGGTTAGGGTTAGAACATTGGTTTCTTTGTCGTTGATTCTATTGTTTGTTTTGATAAACCAATCACAAAACCTGTTCATATAGGTAGGTGGCGACCCTTTATAACTCATGTTTTTATTTTGGTGAGCATTGTTAATCTCAACCAAAATTTCAGAAAATCCCCTGACACTTAAACTAACCATAATTTCCTGTGCAGTGGCACTTCGGAAAGACTGGTCCATAGGCCAAATACGTTTTGCCGTAGTCGCTAGTTGAGTCGCATCAATTATTCAAAATGCCGTGTTCTCTGCTATCTCATATCTGCTATCTCAAATCTGTATCACTTGAATGTCACAACTAGCGTTTTCTTCGTCCGAGTTTAATAGTTTGTTGAGAATGTCGAACACTTCTGGCGATACAATAACACCACTGCCGTTGGCAGCTAGAGCTTTTACCAAACCTGACGATGTGCTCTTCTTGATGATGAATTTTCCGTCATCCACCAACTCTTCAACTGCAACCAATGGCATAAGTCCTTCCTCCTGTGGTGAGACATGTGCCCATGTCTTATCGTGTTGTTTCGATAAATTAAAGAGCCATTCCGAAAATCTACACTTACAGTACTCCAAACAATCTTGCCCAAGTGAACACTATCCGATCATATGCCAATGTACCATACTCACACTTTAATTTATTCATGTCCCTTTGTTATCCAAACCCATTCATTCCGTCACCTATAACACCCCTGCCTCACAGACAACACATCAGCTCAAACTCAATTAACCACAAAACACAGCGGTAAAAATCATACAAAACATCACCACCTACTTTAGTGTGATGAACTCTTGCAATTTCCAATTCCCCTACTTTAATATTTTCCTGCTAATTTAACGTTTTCAAACAGTTTACAAAACGTGCTGCCACTTCCATTTCCATACACTTAAATATATATATACAACACCAGCTATATCCTGTATCCTCTATAATTACTTCCGCTCCCTACGTTTTCATATTTCATCATAATGTCACCTCGAAATTCAACAATCGAACATAAAACACCTACTCTATCCTGACAGTGCACACTCCACCGGAAACTCACTATCCTGCAACACAATGTATCATGTCAAACTCAGAAAATCTCTTGCCGTTCAGACTCATCGCTTCTCTTTCAACAACACAGAAGTTGCTTGCCAGATAAAATCAGAATACATATCGTATTCGCGAAAACAACGATTGCTTAAACAAGCCTTTCACCACCACGGGCAGATCCAGAGGGTTGAAACCATTGCTCAGAATTTTAAAATAAAAATTATAATTGATGCATGTGTATTATTGCATGTTGAGCATAGACACTAACATATAATATATACTAGAAATACGTATACGCAATAACCCCTCGCTGTTTGAAACGTTTATAGCATAGTTGCTTACAGTACATCTTTTAGTACTAAATTACTTCATTTGCCACCAAACTGAACAAATTTTCAGTGGAAAATATCTCAGAGCTTTGTTTTGTCTGAATTTAATTGTTTCATAGGACATCAAACTAAATACATGTAGCCCAAACTTTTTAATTTTTGGGTGCAGCAACAGAATAGTGGGGAGGTCTACTGCTGTTTCTATTGCGGGTTCGTGCTTTTTGGTAGATGGACTACTGCGGGCTTAATATAAAAGGGGGCTTAGGACCTACAGTACATGGAGTAGTAGGAGGGTTACAGATTACACAAGTCTGTCGTATTTTCTAAATCATTTACAACATGAGTTCTAGGTTGACCCCTGGGTGCAGGGTGACCCTAACAAGCTGGTAGGGTAACCCTGGTAGCTGCCAGGACTATCTTAAACGCCATTGTAAACGCATCTGGTAGGGTAACCCTGCCAGATGGGTCAAAGCTTGTTAAGATATTTTTTAGATGATCAAGAAATTGGCGCTCAAAAATACCGTGATGCTTTGCGAATAAACAGCAATATTCTGCTGCCTTTTGGAACATGGCGGTGAAAAGTTGTGAACCATTTATTTTGTTCATTTTTGGCTTAAAAATCTTACGGAAAATCGCTCATTATTAAAGACCTGAAATAGTCCTTCGATACATTTTTTCTGCTGGAAGTTGCAACGTCTTCACGGCACTTTTAACACCAACATGCTTGAGTAGACTTGGGGTTTAATGTTTGACGGCAAGAAAAACACAGGTAAGTTCATTTCATTTATTTATTTCTGTCATTAGATTGTTAATATTTAAAAAAAATTGTGTGGATACGAACATATACGAGTAAACTTTGTGTCTATTTGCTATCAGTCGATATTGCTATCAGTTGTTTGATATCAGTCGCAGATAATAATTTTTTGGTTGTTCAAGTGAGGCTTTTTTGTCGAATGTATAAACCTTCATGTTATTGGTTCCAACAATGTTCTCTCCAGACCCCCTTAAAATTTATGTTGATCTCAACAATGCTATATTATTTATGAAGACATGTTGTCACACAGCCGAATAAAGCAGAATTTATCGAGCTTGTAAGGAATGATGATTATTGTCCATTTCTCGTAGTCGAACTTTGAAATGCAAAATATCGCGAACATTTTGATTGGCACACTGCAAGGTATATATAATCTTGCAGCTTAGTTATTATTTTTCGCATTAAAAGTGAATGGTGAATGGTCCTTGCATAATTTGAGTATGTGGTCTTATCTGTTTCGTATATTGCATTTTGATTAAGGTGGCTTTGTGAGTATTTACACTTTCTATTATTGGATTACAGTAACCAATTTGTACTAGTTGCCCTGTTTGGATATTGTGCATTGTAATAGTTTGATAAGTTAGCAGGAAAAAGGTGAAAATAGAATACAGGTATATTATACAGTATTTAACAATTATTTGCCGAAGGCGAGGTGAATATAGAGCCTGAGCCTGAGGTGAATAACTGTTTTAGTATAAATACATATTTTCCTACTTTTAGGAACAGCATTTTCCTCAAAATTGCTATAGTTTCTCTGCTGCTTCTTCTGTCGGCTGGCGGCCATGTTGAAAAAACGCTGGAGGTGATTATCGAGACATAATCCGAGGTAGCTCGACCAATCAGCGCACGCGATTTCTATAATCACCTCACGTATTTATACTAAATACTGTATTCACAGAAAAATACTAAACCATTTAAAACTAGGAGCCGGAAGATGGACAATGTATTTAGGCAATTTTTTAGTAGGTACATTTGCAAAATTCAACCACAGAAATGCAGTAATTAACAAAGCAAAACTATGAATACCAGCAAAATTAATATACTGTTAGCCCAAAATCTACATTTAATCAGTAGTTACATGTATGACTACTGTTTTATGGTACATGTGTATCGATTGTACAATACTTGTCCAATTTATTCATGAAAGCATGCTCACATATTATATATATTTTAATTTGCAGCTTGTTTGCTGGGCACCTTGTTTCAGAATTAAGATTGTCAACGTTTTTCTGATACCATATATTTTAAGTTTTAACTTATTAAAATAAAAATTATGAAAGCCATTTACTTCACTATCACATGACATTGTCAGAAGATAGAAATCTTGGTTTGTATATATAGTAAGTAACTAGGGGCAATTACATTGACATTTTAAGAAACAAACATAATTTGCAGTGTACTATACCTCATGAGATTGCTTGTTTTGAAAAATCCTTTGTCAGACTGGTGTACAGTAATTGCCCTTAATTACAATAAATTATATGCATGACATTCTGCAAAACAATTGAGGTTGTTTATGTCAATGTATTTTATGTCAATAATGTGTTGTTGAGCCTGATTGGTATTACCTGAACCTCTTAAGTATATCTTTGACAAATTTGTCGATTTTTATAGTTCCGATTTTACCAAGTTAGCAGTTGTAATAAACCTTTATGTGCCAAAATAGTTGGTAAACATTATTATTTAGATGCATTCGTATTTCAAGTAAATATACAATATGCTCATTTTTGTACATTACACTACTTAAAATACAAATGCATCTAAATAACCATGTTTACCAACTATTTTGGTGATATAAGCTATAAAGTTAGCGGCACTTTAAACAGTGAGAGTAAATGTTCCTGTGGGCCTCTATGCCCTTTTCTTGCCAACGTTTCCCTAGTCTCCTTCACAGCCGTTCTTACTATAAACGTTTCCCCGGCACTCCAATTCTCCAAACCTCGTGGTACAGCCAGTTTGTGTCACTCCCGTATTTTTTGTGCAACAATCTGTACCTGAGCAGTTGCCCTGGTCCCATTATACTTTTCGCGAACGGCTGTTTCAACTTCCTGTAAATCAGTATCGTAGTTTACATATTTAGTGACATAATTCTTTAGCCTTCTACTGTCTTATTTTATATTTAATTTATGTTTATAATTTTAATTTTATTTCATTTAAAAAAATTGTTTTTATTGTTGAAAATGTATTTTTTTGTTATGTTTTCCTTATAATAACAATGGGCCACCATACGATACCAAACATCTCCAGTTTTGTCTTTTGAGTTTCTATTGTTACTTTGCTGGTTGCATTGGGCGCATGAAATGACTGCATCCGACATGTGGGATCACGAGAGTCAATTCTTCATTCTTCGCCTCCTTATGTAATATGCTGAAGGCTCAAGCGAGAAACATTTCCAGTGACTCATTGTTAAATTCTCTAAGTCCTGCTAGAATTATTGCTTTGGAATGGTGACACATGCGTTGAAAACCTTCGATTCGTCTCGCTTGAATCTTTCCAGAAAAGTACGTATGTTTGAGGTACTGTGGTCACTTGTGATCATTTCTGCAATTGGTAACGGTGGATTTCCCTCACTGGGATGACGAAGAACCAGAGTACTATATATACAGTACTCTTTTCCATTATGGTTTCCTATTATGGTTCATGTTGCATCTAAATAAGTAATAAGTATGCAACCGTTATCCATTTATTCATGAATTGGTCTCTTCTCATAGTTAGCTTGAAGGAGCATGAACAATCTTCGAAAATACAAAAAACGGATACTGTAAATGCGTATAAATTTGTTCTCTTACGTGACCTTTCACTTTGGACAAAATGCCTTTTGAAGCGAAATGTACAAAAATCATTAGACTTTGCCACGTGCCGAGCCATTATATCCGTCCATGATGGTTTGAGTTTATATGGTTCCAAAATGCTTAGCTTGATTCTGTTCCACTGATCGTCGCTTAATTTAAAATGAGCTTCGTGCGGTATGTCTCAGAGAAAGAATGCCTTCCTTGGTAAGTTTGGACAGTCCATCATTCAACTAATTGTCTCGTATGACACTGGTGGTTTTGCAGAGTTTTGTGAGTTATCTTTTCTTTTGGTTTCGGTGTATGAGGCTTCGAGATTATCGATATGTTCACAGTCTGTTGATGTAAATTCTACATCATCAATTTATTCTGAACCGCATTCCACATCTTCGTTTTCGCAAGATGATAAACTGTTCTGCATATCGTCCATTACGTTATCGTTTGACCATAGTCCCATCTGCAGATATGAATCCTTCGCTCCTAGTTGGCATTGTTGTTACATGACTATCCATAGAGGACCGTGTATTCATTATATTATCCCCTCGCCCGGCGCGGCTTCGCGCCGAAGGCCTGAGGGTGCTAATATCAACCGGCGTTTAGTCCCTTATCACGCGAGATGCAAGCGGATCCTGATCTCGGATCGGGTTTATAGGTATATATATATATAACACAAGATGAAAACACAAGTTACTTCATCGAATTTTTAATCACTACAGCTGTAGTGATTAAAAATTCGATGAAGTAACTTGTGTTTTCATCTTGTGTTATACCGCTCTGCTTATGCATTGAGCACTCTATCTGTATGATTTTGTATCCGCTAGTTTATGTCTTAACGACAGTCTCTATCGCTAAATTTATCTATATATATATATATATATATATGATCAACCGTCCTCATGCGCGGCATCGGAAAATTTGGCCCTGGTAACTCGATATCGACAGAAGCTGATTGGTAGACCTCTGCATTTGAATTAATATTTAAATTGCAACCGTCACATGATTGCAAATGCAAAAATTGAAACGGTTTTTTGGTGCGTTAAATTTGGCGTAATTTAAATTTAAATTGACGCCAGCGCGACAAACCGCTTTCCGAAAGAAGGCGCCATTCGCCGATGGCGAAATTTATATTGCCATAAAAACCAGCCATTTCCTCACAAAATCATCGGATGAAGTAATGTTTTTAAGAAACATTACTATAGACATTATCAGCTGATTTCAAGCCGAAACTGTAGTGTTGAAGGACAAGATAATCAAAGACAGACACAAGTAAAAGGACTATTATAATTATGTACATTGTGATTGTCACCGACTCACCGGTCTGTGTTGAGCAATTAATTTGCCTTTTCTGCATATTTTTTTTGGTTAGGGTTAGCAATTTGGTTAGGATTAGGGTTAGGATTTTGGTGATATTTACCCGCATTTCGTTGAATTCTAAGAGACTATAGCGTCGTACGGCTACCGTACGAATAGCGATTACCTTCAGTTCAGTGCTTCACTTTATCGTTTAACTTTTTGACTTAACTCGCTAATTTAATTGTACACTGTATTGTGTATTTGCTCCAAGCTCCGAAATCTAATAGACACATTTTGAAATAGTTAACAGAGAGATTTGGGAAAATTTGAAGGTGTGTAATGTTTTGAATTTTCAAAACATATGTATAATATTTTGACAGTTGGAATTAAATCCATGCACTGTAAAATCAGGCTTGAACTGGCCAAGTGGCAGCACAATGGCCAGCCATTGTGCTGGCACAAGATGGCACAATGGCCAGTCCTAGCCTGTTTAAAATATATACCATTTGTTCTTTATAATACTGCTGAATAGTAAGTGGTAGTACAAATTTTGGAATTGCATGTACAGTATGTTTATCATTTGATTACAATTATAAATACTATATGCTTGATAATTAGCCTATATATACAGTAGTTTAGGGTGAAAAAACATGCATACTATTGCTGTGTTTATATGACCTGGGCCTGGCCTACAATTTTGTAGCAATAAACAAGCATTACTATGTATACTTGTCAGTGTTAATACTTAATATATACACTGCTGTAGTGAATAAGGGAGAGCTCGGGGGGAAACAGACGATACAGTACATGGATGATTGTCAAGCAAGCTCATATCCTCAGAAAAATTATTCTGTGTCCCGGACAGGGATAACTTTCTGATTTCCAGTGTGATGCTCTGACCATTGAGCTACCAAGACTCAGATGGTGAGTGAACGTTACATTGATGTACTGATTCTATTGCTATAACACCTGTGTATATTAACACACCCAATCATTAGTCATTACTGAAATATATCATTGGAACCACTGCATCATTGTAATCTCTCTCCATCTGAATCTCGATGGCTCAATGGTTAGAGGCCGTCACTGGCAATAAGAAGGTTATAATTTGTTCAACCAGGAATATTATGGGTATGTTGACACTACTATGTGTGTTAGCTAGATCATTGTCGACAAGCGGACTAGGCATGGCATTCTGAATATAGGTTATAATATATGTGCACGGTGATATAATTTAGATACTATAGTACACAATGCGATATATATGCTTTGTTACATGGCAAATATGGTATCTGCAATCTGCATTAGGCATTATTATTATTAGTATTATTGTTAATGCATTATTATTATTAGTATTATTAATAATAATAATAATACAATAATATTTATACAGGATAGCGCCTTCAATGCTAATACTGGTATCAATATATGGGGGTCTTGTTTTCTAACAAATTACAGTTGTTACAAATTTCAACACATATTCACAAATGTACAGTACAATGTTAAAAAAACTAATTTTAACTCAAAAGTTGTATATCCTTCACATATTGTCAATTAAGGCAATAGATAATGGTGCTATAACATGTATGAACAGATTAATTGAAACATGGAAAATAGCTCTTTACTGGTAGATATGATGTTAAAATGCCATGGAATTTCCTAACTAGCATTACACAATGTAACTTGCTTCTAATACAAGAGGTACAAAACTTGGGATTTCTATTAACCAATCAGTTTCAAGTCCCGACTTAGGAAAGATCAGTTTCCCTGACATGCATAGAGACCTCTGATTATGACCATCAATATTTAGTTATCCATATTCCTGCCACCTCCACATCACAGTAGTCCAATGTGAGTAGAATTATCAACTTACTGTATATAATCTATCCACACCAACAATTGGAGTAGAATCCCTAATAGCGTGTTAGTAAATCTAATTTAAATGGACCCCTATACATTTGCACTATATGCATGCCATCCGTAGAAATTTGAACGAATTTGATTTTTTTAAAGGACACTCATTGTATGATAGAGATGCACTTTCTTCCTTCAACAGCCTTTGGTGTCTATATACAAAATACTGCATTGATTATTTCGTGAGTCATCAATAATTTCTTTCTTAGTGATTGATGGTAGAAACAGCGGTAGACTTCCCCACAATTCTGCTGCTGCACTCAAAAATTAAAAAGTTTAATTGGGCTGCATGTATTTATTTTGATGTCCTATGAAACAATTAAATTCAGACAATACAAAGCTCTGAGAGATATTATCCACTGAAAATTTATTTACTGTAGTTTGGCAAATGAAGTGGCTATTATCTAATTCAAGTAATTTAGAACTAAACGAAGTACTATACTGTAAGTTTCAAACAGCAATTGGGCGAGGGGTTGTTGCGTATACGTATTTCTAGTATTCTTATAACTTCGATTGTTACCTTTCGTCTTACGGCTTTAGCGGCACGACGCGCTCTTGTTTGTCAAAGTATATATCCCGTATGTTATTCTTATTTCTGCGCCACATATTGTACGGGGCATGTTGTATTAAAACAGTATTTTCCAGGCCATATTTTCGAACCATTCCTCACTAGCCTTTCTCCAACATTCGTTATTGTCACCAGAACATTCAAGCATAGCTTTTACGATTTTGTTCACATCAAATGAGTAGGAGCGGCGTTTTATTTTAGAGAACACCCTAGCGATACATAAACAATAATATCTTACCATATCTGCAATCAATTTAGATTCCTAATCAATTAGTATAAACTGGTTTTTGATGTTCTGGAACGTTTGGGCTGCAGAGGTTAAGTAAAAAATGTAATCTGATATATCGATAACAATGAAGAATTCAAACATTTATAGATGGGATGATGAGTGATTGTTCCAGGGTGTGGAAAAAGTAAAACCGCACTAAAGTCGGTAAATTGAATCACTTGGCATTGGATCACAGTAGGAGTGGTGTGCAATTTTTCAGTAAAATTGTTTTCAATAATCGAAGAAAATATATCTACTTCAGGAGATAGCAACATAGAAAGTAAGTACATGAAAAGAACTAACAAATTATAGATGAACATTGTCAGTCTAGTTTATCTCACTTGTGTGTACTTGTAGAATTAGGACTGATTTTAACGTACAATTCCATTTTCTATCAGATGTGATAAACCAAGGAGGGCCCGGAGAGGGTGAAAGTGGTTAGTTTTTTTACTACATCAGTAAATAAATAAATATGTATATATTTATAGGTAACATCAACCTCGTACCCCGGCTTTTCACACGCTCGGCGGACTCGCTGAGCGAAAACCCTGGTGGACGCTGGTCACGTGATCTGCTAAACGATTTTGTGTCAGGGGAGGGGTGGTCTTAAACACGTTAAGTTGACGAATCCGTTCACCGATGGTTTTTCCTTTGAAGTCTTCACGTTGTTGTTAGTAGTTACCACAAGCGTGTATTGTAAAGATGTGTTGCAGTTTTCCCTAAATATTTTCCATCTGTTGCCAATGTTGTTGTTCGCCAAAGAATGCAATGCGATTCGTTTTCTGCTGTTATTTCTTTAATCCATGACCAGATCAGACGGTTATCATCGGCGGGATTTTAAGATCATCAATTTTCAACGCAAAAAGCCAAGGAAATATTGGAAATATAGTCTATAGACGAAGTTTCAATGTGATTTTTGATATTATCAAAGGATAAACTTATGGACGCTCAATACAACTTTGTATTTACTCACACGGAATCATTCTTGTCTTGCAAATTTGGTCGAGAATTATTACACAGCAAGCTGTATCAAGAAAGAGAGTGTGTCATCGCTAAATTCTAGAATACCTGTCCACTTTCGCTCTTTGTATCTGTAATCTGTTGACAGTTATTAAAAGGGTCAAATTACGGAAAGTTCATCATAGGCAATTGTTTCCGATCGTTCTATTTAAAACCTCATTTAATTTGATAACTATCAACAAGTATACACAAAATAAACCTTCGACATTATATTTAAAGAGATTTTTGAGCAACCTTGGTTTGTATTTCTGCCTTTAAATGCGGATTCAAAAGTGGACGGGTATTCTAAGAATGCTCGTATTTCTATGGTTAAATATTAATTTTTTGAAAACTTTACATCGTCAACGTTGCGACAAAGGCGACAGCGTTGGAAAAGTCGCCAGAAGACTTGTAGGAGAATAATTTTTTAGGAGAATGATGTATCGTTATTATCGACATATTCCAATAATCGTAGAGACGCGCGTTCGAAAGAAATAACGACCAAAGAAGTGACCTGTCATATCTTGCCTAATGTCAACAAACCCTTTGTCATCCCTCCCTAAACTAACATAGCAACGCTAATTAAAAATCTGCTTGATTTTAGCAGTTCACGTGACCAGCGTCTACCAGGGTTTTCGCTCAGCGAGTCCGCCGAGCGTGTGAAAAGCCTGGGTACGAGGCTGAGGTAACATTTGGCATTTCACTCGATTAAAGTACATGTTCTAAGGATTTATGGTGAAGGAAAATTTCGAGTGTTGGAATATATACATTTTAAGACCAAACCGGGACCAGTTGCGAAAAATGCAACTTCAAGGTCTTCTGGCTGGAATTGAACCTGCGACCCTGCGATGCTAGTGTATATATTTGTGTATAGTTATGCACGAATAAGAAATTTTTATATTCCATTCCATTACTAGATACTCCTGCTATGGGCGTTTCCAATGCGGACCAAAAGAGGATAATAGCAGGTATATGTGGCGCCTGTACTATTTTACGTATTCTTTCCTTAGACGTTACGCATGCATGTATGACCTTGCGTTAATACAATTAAATCACAACACGGTTTCCGTTAAAAAACATTTATGATCAGTCCCTTGAGCAAATTAATGTTTACAAAGAACTTTAATGTTTTTATAGAATTTATATCTCAGATTATGCAGCAGTTCATGAAAGGTATTTACAAGACAATTTACACTTCCCCTTAATGAATAAAGCCTGTTTTTCAGCAAATGAAAAGCATAACATCAAAACGAAAACAAAGCAAACATTTAACTGTATGGCACGGATATATCCATCATGCAAAACTATAAACCGAGCATTTTAAATTTTTTTCGCCTTTTGTCAAAAACCGCCTTAACGAAACTCTTGTTGGCCAGTAAATAAGCTAATGCATAAGCCATTATGCATTAGCTTATTTACTGGCCAACAAGAGTTTCGTTAAGGCGGTTTTTCATTAGGCGATAATATATGTACAACACAAAGTTGCACATACATAAATAACGTTGTTATTCATAAATAACGTTATATAATTGCACATACATATGCGATTCGCATATTGCTACAATACGCTCCTACGTACGTGCAAAGCTTGCGCGATCTCTACCACCTGTGGCAAAAACAGATTATTTCTTCCTCGCAGTTGCACCACATCGTGCCGCGCAACAATATCGACCAGTGCGCACTGGACGGGCAACAAATGGCGGTGGAGAACCACATTAGGGAAGCGGTGAGAAAACGTGCGGAACATTACAGAGGTCATTCGTACTCTGAAACGTACCCCGAATCGGACGTGACGGAATCCGACTCGGAAGACGTTGACGATACGGATGCTACGCATTCTCTTGCGCTCTCTCCTTGCGAAACAGATTTCAAATGGCAAACGCGTATTTTGATAACTGGTAAACCAGGAGCTGGGAAATCGCATGCAATAAAGTCGACCATCGCGCATCTTCTTTCACTCGAAACTAACATTCTTGTCGCCAGTCCAACTGGATTTTTGTCCGCTGTGTTCAAGGCTCAACTTGGTGATGATGTCACATGCGAAACGGTGCATGCAGCCTTTCGTTATCCTGTGGACACGGAAAATCAACCAACAATGAACTGGGCATTGTCTCGTTTCGATTTAATCGTTATCGACGAAGTTTCCATGATTTCGAGCATCATTTTCGATCATGTCATGACCACGATAACTAGATTAATGTTCAGACCTGTGTTGGTTGTGTGTGGCGACGCCTGTCAGCAACAACCGTTTCGCTCGACAGAGAGAGGGATAATCACAGTGGGTAGCGTTTTAAACAATTCCAAATTTACGAACAATAGCTATCGCTACAATTTGACAGGACAACACCGCGTGGGGGATGTGCAGTATCTAGCGTTTCTAGATCACATCAGGAACTGGATTCCCACTCAAAGTGCTCTTGACGACATTCAACGCGGTCGCGTCATCTGTGAGGATAGCAATATCACGGCAGAGCACATTCGCGACGCAATGGAGACACACGAAGACCTCACACTGCTCACATTTACCAACAAAGCAGCGAACACCATCAATGAGCTTGCAAGCGAAACGCTTTTTGCAGATACACAGCCAGTGGTAATCTACAGAGGGATGCGTGTGACCATTACGCAAAATAGGGACAAGGCAAACAACATAGTAAATGGTCAGCTGGCATTGGTAGAAACAGTTCAGAACAATACGGTGTTTGTCAGATTGCCGAACGGCTACGTTGCAGCAATGTATTTGGTGACAACGATATGCGAAGGGCGTGCAAAGACGTATTATCCACTACGGATGGCTTACGCGAATACAATGTGCAAAGCGCAGGGTCAAACGTTGGGAAAAGTTGCCCTCTGGTTCGATGTGCCTAATATTCCAGCTGGCACTGCATACGTTGCTTTGTCACGCGTAAAACGTCTGGACGATATATTTTTTTTAACACCTTTGAAACCGACATTCTTCACCCCTGTTGCAACCGTTCTTGTATAATATATTGAAATTTGTTCATTTGCCAATACTTTAAAAATGAATTTAAAAAAACAAAACAAAAAAAACTTCAAACTTTTAAAAATGAATTATGCGTTGCTTTGTCACGCGTAATACGTCTTGACGATATATTTTTTGTAACACTTTTGAGAACGACATTCTTCACCGCTGAAGCAACTGCTATTGTATAATATATTTAAATTTGTTCACTTGTCAATACTTTAAGAAATGAATTTTTGAAAAAAAACAAAAAAAAACTTCAAACTTTAAAAAATGAATTATGCGTTGCTTTGTCACGCGTAATACGTCTTGACGATATATTTTTTGTAACACCTTTGAGAACGACATTCCTCACCGCTGTTGCAACCGCTATTGTATAATATATTGAAATTTGTTCATTTGCCAATACTTTAAAAATGAATTTTTGAAAAAAAAAAAAAAAAATTCAAACTTTAAAAAATGAATTATGCGTTGCTTTGTCACGCGTAATACGTCTTGACGATATATTTTTTGTAACACCTTTGAGAACGACATTCCTCACCGCTGTTGCAACCGCTATTGTATAATATATTGAAATTTTTTCATTTGCCAATACTTTAAAAATGAATTTTTGAAAAAAAACAAAAAAAAACTTCAAACTTTTAAAAATGAATTATGCGTTGCTTTGTCACGCGTAATACGTCTTGACGATATATTTTTTGTAACACCTTTGAGAACGACATTCCTCACCCCTGTTGCAACCGCTATTGTATAATATATTGAAATTTGTTCATTTGGCAATACTTTAAAAATGAATTTTTGAAAAAAAACAAAAAAAAACTTCAAACTTTTAAAAATGAATTATGCGTTGCTTTGTCACGCGTAATACGTCTTGACGATATATTTTTTGTAACACTTTTGAGAACGACATTCTTCACCGCTGAAGCAACTGCTATTGTATAATATATTTAAATTTGTTCACTTGTCAATACTTTAAAAATAAAATTTTAGAAACAAAAAAAATTAAACTTTTAAAACTTTTCAAAATGACTTTTGAAAATGACTTTTAGTCAATGGAAATACATGATCTGGAAACGGGATAAACTTCAAAGGGGATAGCAAACTGACTATTATTCATGTTGAGGGGCACACGTCCTTTGTCTTAGGTTTATTAATATTTCAACTTGTTATGGCAGAATTGTTTCATTATACAGAAAATACAATGGGTGCAGCAACCCTAAAGTGCAGAAATCGAACAAATTGGCTGCATTACCATAAACTTGTCATGTTTAAAATGTGCTTCTAGCTTCCCGATTGCCTTTAAACTAATCGTTCTTTTTAAATATCTTTGTCAGATGTACAAGCAGACAAAACATGGGAAAAGCCAGGATGAACGCCCGAAGGGGATCAATTATTTTAATCATTTTCCGGCAAATTTTCTTACACCATATGGCCTGGCAAAAGAATCCCCCGACAGCCTTACAATGACACGGAGATTGAACAGTGGCTGCTGCGAATGGTTTAACCGGCCACGTGTGGCGCTGAGCGAAATGGCGGCAACAGTCACGGCGAATATGGAGTTGTTGCAATCTTGCTCTTCGCCGTTCGTAAACAAAGAAGTTTTCCAAGAGCGTATGACAGAGCATAAGTCATTTCTCAAGGCGTTGGGTCGTTTGAATACTCCAACGGAGAACAAGCCGACCGACAAAGATGTGAAAACGCTATTGAAAGGTTTGTATGACGACGACTCAACGCTCAACCACTCAATGGCTGAAATGTTTCACGTTGGAGGAGCAATGTTCAGCACCGCCATTCAATTTATGGTTGCAAAGCATCTCTTAAGCGATCCGGAAACGTATGCCGCAAAGCTCACGTGTAGCGACGCCAACACCAACCATTTTAAATCAAATGCCGATGTAAGAGGATTAAAGAGCTTTCTTCAGTCAATTGTCGCCACCGATGATGGCAAGGCAGATACTCCAAAAAGGAAGAGAAGTCTACTGGAAGATCTCGAGAGCTCTGATGAAGAGCTACCGGCCGAGGTGGCAGAGTCTACGAAACCCAGAGAAGAAAACCCCAAAAACAACAACACCACGAGAAGACAAAAGTGGAAAAAAAAACAAGGGGAAATGATGACAATAAATTTTGAAACAGTTGACATTTCAAAAAAACACTTGAAACATTATGTTAATCCTTCTTATCTTAATTAGCTATTTTTAGCTATTTTTATTAAAAATTAGCTGTTTTTATTAGCTGTTTTTCCACACTTTAAATAAAAGGCTATTTTTGTTGTGTTGACAATTGAGACGAATTGACCCGAAAAAGGGAGCAGCATCATTTGTGAGCTTTGAAAAATAGGATGTTGATAATTAGCATGGGTGCAATTATGCCACAAAAAAAGGGTGGGTGGGTTGGGTTGAAAACGTAAGATTGATTGGAAGTCGTGTGTTATTTAAATTTGTTGGCGTGGACCAACATTTCTATTGTACAAATTGAACAGATCAGGGCGCTGATAGACTACAGCCAGAAACAGTCGTTTCGCGCAAACAAATTCGCCCCTTACAATTATGCTAATTATCTAGAGAAAACCAGAAATTTATTTTAAATTGTTCGATCAATTTAGATGGAGAGGAGAGACATAACAGGGCTAGTAGCAGCGGAGGGTCAACAGCTGGGATATGGAGGTGGAACTGCCGCGGGGCAAGGATCACAAAGGTTAAATATGAGGTATTTTTCTTGTTCGTCTCTATTTGTAACTCTAACATGCTAAACTTTTTGGTTATTTTTCTTCAAATTATTTGACATTTTTAGCGAATTATTGCTGGACTTTGTCCTTCTGGTCTAATTCCAGTCAATGTCACGCCCTGCTGCTGACAGATTATCAGATTATCAGGAAATGACACAGGAACTGAACTGTGATGGCTGTGATGATATTCTGCATGTTCTCATATATATATTTTTTTAAACGGAGCTTCTGGTAGGTACCATGCAGTAACCAACCATTTTATTTAAACGCCATTCTCTTAAAGCAAAATGGTGGCGAACCCACTGCAGAGATTTTACAAACGAAATACATAATTTCAGAGATTTTAATTTAGCAACGAAATTTCAAGTTAACCATTTCACCAGAGTAAAAACGAGTAAAATCGAGTAAAACGTGCTTCTCTCAACTGTTGGGTGCCACGTAAATTGCAATGCGCCATAAATTAAAACTCAGAGCTTTTTTAGGACACGTGAATGCCCCGGACCCTAACGCAAAGCAGAGAGACAAGAAATTGACAGTTGGCGGAACAGTCTCAGTTTTCGTTGAGCATCAGGCGCACTCACGCATGCTCAACAATAAAATTATCCAATCCAAGAGCTAGATTAGTACCACGTGACCATCAACTTAAACTCGAATTCACCGCTGTGGAGGGGTATCTGACTTGAGTATCGCGCGCGAAACCAAATATCATGTGCGAGACTAAATAACAAAACGAGCCTGTAAACAATGGAGGAACAACTAGACGCTTCTACCACTCAAGATTGTTTCGGTATAATTTGTAATTTATAGACCCTCCGCTCAGGGAATTCGTCGAAATATTACCCCTCGGGATGAAATATCCCTCGTAATATTTCGTTGAATTCCCCCCCACTCTGGGTCTATAAATATATATATGTTTGTAATCCAACTTAAAAAAACTTGTTTACTTCGTTTTGTTCTAGATATGATATGCTATAATTGCAAAAGAAAAGGGCACATCGGGCAGGAATGCCCTCAGAAGAAAAGTCAGGGTGTGAGGTGGTAGAGGAAGAAGAGGAGGATTTTGGGGGAATTTAATATATACCTGTAAATATTTGGGGTAAATAAAAAAATTCAACGAAAACATCTGTGTACGATGTCGAGCTCAGAACCGTTTAACAAAAATAACTCTTAGGGGACTGTCTATATGAGCTGGGCTGATTCTCTTAACAAAGTTCTTATCACGGCTACCGTAGAAGCCTAAAATAATATTTCAAAGCAGAAATAGTTTAGATGTAGGAAGAACATAAATTTAATTGAAATTATCTTTTTGGGTTGAGGAAAGATTTTCGTGACAACACTCGGGATATACTTCATGGTAACAATACATATAGTCTCCCACCGTATTTTACGGTTATTGTTAGGGTTATGGTTAGGATTAGAGTTAGGGGTAGGGTTAGGGTTAGGTATTAGAATAAATAAAATTAAGTTAAAAACAGCAGGTAATTTTGCTATCAATTAGGCTACGAGCAATATTACATTTGCAGCAAATTGTTTTGAACGTTCTTGGGTCATCTATATCAAAATTAGTGTTCAAGGCAGTAGAGTAATAATTTAAGGTGTTCAGTTTATCTGCTAGTATATTCCAAGTGCTAATAGCTCTTACCATATAAGGGCGTTGATGTGTTGTAGATTTGCTTTTCGGTACATCATATTTTATCCCCATAGAATTTGCAGATGATCACGTACGTCTGGACATGTGGAATAACAGATGAACTTAAGTTCACCAAACCATGAGTCGACTTAAAAAAAAATACTAGATCTAAATATTCATGCCAGTAGCATATAGGTAAAAGTGACAGAGGCTGCAGCCTTGAGATGTAGCTAACAGAGCTACTGAACGACATATTTAAGATGTATCTCGTGGTGTGTCTCTGAATCCTTTCCAGCTTTAACATTAGTTCGATTGATTGAGGTGCCCGAACCGGTGTGGCATAACCTATATGTGGACGAACTATTGAGAGGTACATTGATTTCCTTATGGGAACACTCTCAATATGACGCGTGTTCCTTCGGACATACCCAAGCAGCTTTATTTGCGCGTGCAGTTTGCTCCAGCACCTGTTCCTTCCACATGAGATCTGAGCAGACACAAACGCCAAGGTCCCGTTCACACAGCTAAATAATTCAAGTGGAATATCGTTCATCTTGTAAGCGGTGACAATTCGCGTTGTCTTACGAGATCGACTGAGCGTGACACTTTTTCTCATTAAACCGAAGTCCTGAGCTCAGCGACCACCTGCTTAAATTGGTCAAATCTGCCTGTAAAGCAGAGGCATCTTCTGGTGTTTGAATCGCCTTAAACACTTTGGTGTCGTCAGCATACATGGCTATCTGGCTCGATTTAACAGATTCTGGGAGATCATTCACGAATAGCAAGAATAATGCTGGCCCCAGTAACGACCCCTGAGGTACCTCGGAGGTTACCGGTATCGTATCAGATGTTGCACCGAGTACCGTGACTCGCTGATGACGATCAGTCAGATAACTCGTAAACCATTGTAAAAATGTTCCACCAAACCCCATCCCACGTAGCTTATTTGGGAATTTCGTTACTGTAAAGGTAGTGGCAATAGGTATGACTGAAATCATAATATTATATATAAACTTCACACAGTCATTACGTTTAAGTTTCTGATGAAGTGTGGGAAACTGTGTAATCGCATGTCCATATGTTCATTGTCTGTCAACAATTAGAGCTTGTATACGTAAGAGATTAGACAATAGCTAAGTGCGTATAAGCGACAAGTATAATCTATAGCATAATTTAATGTGAAAGTGTGTGCATGTAAGTTTGAGACCGTATGAGAACCTTGAAGGCGATTGAAACAAAGCTATCGTGACTGTGGGCTTAAGAGCTTCTAACGGCATTCCCTACAGAAGCACCTTCGCACTCGAAACCCGACCTACTGACGTACTGTATATATACACACCGAACGATACAGTTCTTGTTTATATGATTCGATTGTGAATGCTGACACACCTGTACAGTTTGATCATACACCATGACCAAGCTTACCTTTTACTACGTTTTTAAGATTAGTTAATTTATGTTTTAAAAAGGTTCCGAGGCTGTTTGTCGTAAAAGGGCTGTTGTATTTGAAAAAGCCCTTGAAACATCATGTGATGACTATGGAGACGACTCAGATTCAGAAGAAGAGTGCGAGCGTAAGTTGGTTATCATACTCATAATGTTAGGCAATGTTACAAGCCTATTTCGCTTTACAAGTGATAATATAAAAGTGTTGTGCTGTAGGAAAAACGTAATATAGAAAAACATAACAGTAAATATGGTATATGTTGCTTTGCTAAATATTGTTGAAGAACTGGAAAATTCCCGAACCTTCTGTCGTTCTGGGATTAGTGCAATTCACGCTGCCAAGCGAAGTAGGACTAACAGCAAGTGAATACAATGTCTTTTGGTGTATATTTAATTTGTCTGTTTTTCCAGAAAATAGCCAGGTGGTTCCACACACAATAGCTTAAAAATTCTAACTGTACTAAATAGACTGGAAGAATGTACGAATAATAAGAGGCTAGTTGTTTAGATTTTTACATTTGGTTGCAGAAATGACAGAAAAATGAGGTGTCATTGTCTAATTGAACTGTCTGTTTTGATTCTTTTGGCTCTTAGCTCGATCTTTTACAAAACATCAACCTTAGGTTTGTCACAGTAAATAATACTATTATGTACATAATAATGTTTCGTTTAACCTTTCTGGTGTAACAAACAAACCAAATATACACCAAGGGTATTCATTTGGTGCTCGCTGTTAATTAGAGGTAATGGGGGAAATATCATCGTTTCCGCTTGGTTTGTGTGTTACCCTCTTATCTTATTAACGAACTGTATGCTCGTGATAGTTAAACTTGGTTTGTTTAATTTATAATATTTATTTCCCCTAGCGCAATTATATACAAAATTATATATAAAACTTTTTAGTTTTTGTCAATTTTGGGGAATTGCATTTTTTTACTTGCCAGGGGATGGTAAGCAAGAATTTAACCATGCATTAGTCGTTCAGCTTTTTTAATGATAATCAAACGTCTCATTTATTATGTTACTGCGCCAGGAAACCACAAGTCCCAGTGTTCTTAACAACACATAAAAATAACGGTTCTATTACTAAACATCAATTAATAAGTTCATTTATTTAACATCGTAGAGACGCGAAAAAAGCCAGCCAAAAACCCACTAACATGTAAAAGTTTAAATGTATGTGACAACTATTCGTCATTCCCCAAACACAGAAGGGAGACGTGCTAAGACACTCAATTGGTGTATAAAACACAAATGTTTTTTCTCTTCGGTAAACTAATGTTTCTCCAAATCCAAAAACCTGTTCGCATTCGACTCCTGCTCGTCAACGTCCTTTTAACGCAGTACACTCCATTTTTAAAATATATTATTTACTGTCATAACATGTTTAAAACCTTCACTATTTCCTAAAAACATTTATGTTCGATAAATTCTTCCTTGTTACCAAAATTTGTTTTCTAATGTCGCTTGCAGCCTATTACCGCCCACTTCATGCATTTATTTTCCCTTTTTCACATATGGATATACTCTTCCTCCTTATTCACCCTTTGTGTTCGAGTTTCTACATGTTTTACCTACCCAAGCCTATTCGATTTTCTCCCTCTTTCGCCTACACCAAGCCTAGCATAGTAGTACCCTATCCTTCGCAGCGTCTACGTTGTCGTTACGTCTATATATCATATCTTCAAACACAGGTAGATGCAAGAGCGCCTTGCACCAATTTTTGCATGAAATTATGCAGGTCACAAGACAAAACAAATGTTTCTACTGCATTGCACCTGGGACAAGTTTGGAAACATTCTTGCAAACTCTGGTGCACAATCTATTGGTTTATACGATGAAATTGTCTCCTTTTCCACAATGAATACGTATTGTTCGGCAAAGCTACAAGTTTCAGACAAAGGAATACCAGGACGTTCTTCAGATATACACTAGCAAAACCAAAACAAGTACTGTATATATGTTTTATAATGCCTTACGAAACACCAACTTATTTTCCCTGCACGACTCTGTCATTGACACACGCGCTGAAGTTGCAACACTGGACAAAAGTGTAGAAAAATAGAGCCCATAGGCGAGTGTTTTTCAGCTTTTCGAAAGTCAACCAACTTCCGAAGTTTTTGCATCACATTATAGTGCATGGAAAATTATTTCCTATTTATTTTATAAAACCACAAAGTTTTTGGCCGAAAAAATTGCATACAGATACTGATCCTGCATGGCTATTAAGCAATGAGAACTCACATAGTGTAATGTTATTTTATAAAACGTTATTACATATTTATAACGTTAAAATTATAACGCTCTATTCCTCAAGCAACTTAGAAATAATCATTGAAATTTACGAAGCACGGTTAACGCACAAAAATTATTAATTTATAAAACACACACGTCATTAATTTTTTCCCTTTCATGTCCACCCCCTAATCTTCCCCCACCTATCTTCTTTACCAAGGAAATCGTTACTCCTGCAACCACTGACAAATCGCTTTTTGTGTTAGTTTGTTATTGTATAAAACAAATACATTACATTTTCCAGTGCGTGTCTATTGTTATACATCACACACGATGTCACACCGTCTAAAGAACTAAAAAGTACGACACGACACATAGTCAAGTCGTGTCTTTCTTTACATGATGTACATGGAAAAATTTAATCTATACTATAACAAAATTATACAAACTGAACAGCATAGATAGCTAGAATAATAAGATGAACCTCCAACCAAATAAGGTCAAGTTGCATACTTAGCTCGCAATAAATTTTTAAACAAATTAAATACACTTAAACAAATTAAAACCCAGTCAGTTACTTGTCTATAAAATAAATAATTATACTAAACAATTGCGTTCAGTACAAGCACACATTATATTGCCACAACTAATGCAATTCATCCTGCCACAAACCAAATAGAAATAAAAACTAACATTAACTTTGTCCCTTCTCCTCTAGTTACTGGAAACGCTAATTTTCACATGGCTCACACCACATTTACTCTACTTGGTTTCACCCAACCGCAAACTGCTACGCCAATTATTGAAGATACCAAACATAATGCTAAAGGTTTCATGTCCAGGCTATTATGGTATTTCCCAACACCAGTTTTCTGTAAAATGCGAGACACTAGTCTATATTAACTGAAGAGGAGAAATTAAAAGTTATGTTTCAAGAGTTAACTAGGTAAGTAAAATCAACCTGGTGTTACTGCCATCTCCTTCATGTACCGGACACACAATGGACACAGGCTACGTCATAGACATAAAGGTTATTTTCTCAAGATTCAGATGCTTTACAAGAACAAAAACCCTACCATAACCCAAATAAAAACTCGTCCTAACCCCAACCGTAACCCTAATAATAACCATAACCCTAATAATAACCGTAAAATATGGTGGGAGACTATATGTATTGTTACCATGAAGTATATCCCTTACTTTTTTTACATTTCTCAACAATTCAGTTATATTTCATTTCAACAATAAAAGTTGAATAGTTGTTGTTTCTTTGCTGTAGAAGCTGGGTTAGTTGGGAAAACTCTGAAAACCTCCAAGCAAGGTAAATTACAAATGCACCCAGACATGTACTGTACAACCTGCTACAACACAAAACTTAACCAAACTCTAGTGCATCCATAAAATCCACATTATTTCAATCCTTTTGTTTCCTTTAATAGGCCTAATTTGCCCTATCACTATTAAAATTACCATTGAATATCACAACCAGCTCTAAATGAACCCCATTCTCTATTTTATTTTTTGCATTCAACGAAATAACCAATTTCGTTATTTACGTATTAACAATGTTACATATATTTTTCACTTCAACCTTCATTACTAAATACATTGACATTTACATTAATCCACTTCAAATTTAAAACTAACCCTTTAATACAAACTAAAATACTACACTGTTAGACACTATAACAATGAACTCCCATCACTCTTCAGTTTCACGCACATGACACACTTTTTAACACGTCAATGTTTTTATCCTCCTTGTCTGTTTTTAAAACCTGTTAAGTCTTACATAATTACCCACACTTATTTTATCTCTAAATTCAACCCATAATTACAGTACCTTAGCAGGGGCGGATCTAGCCCAAAATCTGACCGTGGCTCATCTGGGAAGTGTACA
This sequence comes from Chrysogorgia sp. JL179-B06, assembly GCA_035772405.1. Taxonomy (NCBI): domain Eukaryota; kingdom Metazoa; phylum Cnidaria; class Anthozoa; order Scleralcyonacea; family Chrysogorgiidae; genus Chrysogorgia; species Chrysogorgia sp. JL179-B06. The sequence continues at coordinate 506,318 of JAYKKM010000395.1, read as the reverse complement.
TTTGCAGGGGGGTACGAGGGGATTCTCCCCCGGAAAATTTGAAATACTAGAACCTCTAAAACGCTATTTCCTGCATTTTGAGAACACTTTTCAGAAGAAAAAACTGAAAAAATGCTGTGCCTTTCACAAAAATAATTGCCTTTTGCACCTCATTTTGCTTGAACGAAAGTCCAATATTTTGTTCAAGCTTGTAATGAAGCTCGAATTTTCTGCATATATACATGTATTTCCAAAACAGTGAAATCACATTCTCTGTTCCTTAGTCTCTACTAACAAGAAAACATTTTTTTGCTGAATATGCACCAATATTTATTTATTTGATGTAGTTCGTTTTGTAAAACAAGATGAACTAGTGTTGTACCATAGGTATTGTAAATATGTAACATATTTATATCTAGTAGAGTAGTATTACTATGAAGCAGTTTATGAAATAAATACACAATACTGAAGAATTAATTAACTAACTAGTGTACTGTAGCTTACACCTGCAATACATCTCAAAGATAAATGTTACTCACTCATCACTGTACTGTACTTTCCACTTGAAGTAACATAAAACAGGGTTTGAACAAGATGGATACTTTGCAAATTATTTTCTTTATTCAAGATACATGTAGTAAAACTAACTTGTAAGGTTCATGTACAGGAATGGACTGGAAACTCAAATATTGTATTAACTATGGTTCAGCAAAATAGGAATGAAAAACAGTTCAAAAATCATCTTTGTTTAGCACCAAAATGGTGGTTAAGAAGGTTAGATAGTTCAATATCATCTTGGTGGAACAGCAAAATAGTAGATACTGTAGGAAGGTTAAAAAGTTCAAAAAGTTCAGCAAAAATGGTGGTTAAGATGAGAAGGTTAATTAGTTCAAAATCATCTTGGTGGAGCAGCAACATAGTAGTTGAAAAAGTTAAACAGTTCAATATCATCTTGGTGGAGCAACAAAACATTAGTCAGGAAGGTTAAACAGTTCAACATCATCTTGGTGGAGCAGCAAAATAGTATACAAGAATGTTAATTACAGTAGTTCAAAATCATATTGGTGGAGCAACAAAATTGTAGTCAGGAAGGTTAATTAATTCAATATCATTTTGGTGGAGCAACAAAACAGTAAGGAAGGTTAAAATGTTCAACCTTACATAATCTTGGTGGAAGGTTAAACAGGCCCATTACAGTATTAACCCAGCATATATTTTGACAAAAGCCATTATAATGAGTAAAACACGAGTTAAATCATATATTTATATATTTAAAGTTCTAATGTTTTGTTGTTATCACAACATCTTCAGAGAAAATAAAAAATAATATAAATATTATAATATAATATATATTATGATTGTTTTACTCATTAGAGTGGCACGGCTTTTGTCAAAATATTATGCTGCACTTAGATATTTATCCTATGAGTACGATTCCCACCTGGTCAATCGATAGCTAATATATATATATATATATATATTAGGTGAATAGACCAAAACATGGACAATATCCCAATAAGTAAGAGTGCTCGATACAAAATTTGTAGAGCTAGTTATAAAGTATATGTACAGATGCCGTAACACTGTATTTCATGCCTGTGGCAATCATCAGATGACTCTCATATACTTTATAGTTTATATATATATATATTTATTTATAGTGTATATATATTTATAGTGTATATATATTTATAGTGTATATATATTATACATGTATATAATTTTAGTTGGTCATTCTTAATTGAAGATTAAGAATATTGAAGCTTGCATTCTTGTATATGGTGATAGCCTTTTACAGTTAATTGTTTGTCTGAAGCATATTTTCCATAGAACAGATAATGCAACAATCACATTCTGTATTAAATTTCTGTTGTAGCATAGGCTGTACAGCATAGTAGCTTAAAATCATATTCAATTGAACGACTTGCTCACTAACATCCACATCAACATGGCTAATCACTTTTTGAATCATCATCTTTTAGAGGTCAACATAAATCAAATCTAATACTGATACAGAATAACAGAGCTCAAATAATAATTTAAGTGCATTTCTGTTGGGTATGTGAATTAAGGGGAAATTTTAGACATGGGGATAACTCAGTGACAACACCGGTTGTTCAAAAGAACAAAAGTCAGTTCGGTTTAACTCTGCCTACTAGGCCGACTAAAACCAGCCACCAGTGCCAGATGATTTGCTAACAAAATGCAAACCCTATACAGTATGGGGTGATAAAATAATATGCACATTGACAATTTTTAATTTTAATTATAATATTGGTAGAGTAGGAGACATCAATAAAACAAAATATTTTTATAATATTTTAGGTAATAATTTAAGATATATTAACCTAACTGATAGAATAATATTTATTAAGCATATAGACTATAAAATATTATTAATTAAGGCTCTGAGCCTCTGATCTATTGGCCGGGCACTTGACAAGTCGAAGGGAATAAGGGATGGATTAATCTGTTATATTACAAGCTTTTATACAAGAGTGAACCTCCATCCACAAATTAAATTGACTATAAACACCAGTCTAAACAGATTTAACTATTGTGATATTGGTTTATACAGTAGCCCCTGGCGATTTTGGTGGAGGGAAAAGCAAATCCCACAACTTGATCTATTTTGTTTACGTTTGTTCGACTTAGCTAGGCTATACTATTTACATAAATTCTGGCATAAATACATAAATATTAATCTCGACTAACCTCACTGGACGGCGATGGCCAGACCTCGACTTTTAGAAACTGAATGCGCGAGAATTCACACGAACAAACTGAAACAGTAATTAATCGTGCTAGGGATGCACTCGATTTCTCTCCTCGAAAATCATTCCTTCGCATTTCTTTCGTAAGGAAACCAACTTCTCTTGATTTCCTGTGACTCATCACTTGATATTCAATGTAGCTGCGCAGCCATATTAACCGAACAGACAAGAGCGTTCGACTTAGCTGACGTGCAATGCCGACCAGAGCCGATCTGCGGTATTACGCAAGAGTGGCTGAGGGTGGGTCCCGCCAAAATTCTGACACTCTATTACGCAGATTCTGGCTCTCTGATTGGCTTGCACCCCTTCTACCGTCCGCTGACCGTGGCGGAATTTAGCAGAATCTTACGCTGACCGTGGCGGAATTTAGCAGAACTCGTTTCTCGAACTTCTCGCGCGAATCAGACCACGCTCGCAAACTTGTCGGTAACAATCGCAACATCTTCGACCTATCAGCTGTCTGGTACGATTGCTGGCGCAATAGACGTGTGTGAAACGGGAAAATTCAATTTCAGCTAATCTCCACGGCTATTTAAGATCTGAATAGTGTTTTCATTGTGGCTAGCTTCATTCTTACTCTCTTGAACTTTTAATAACTAATGATTTATTTTCAATTAAACTTAAATTCTAATTTTTAATTAGGAAAATCTGACCGTGGCTCTAGCCACGCTCGCACCCCTCTGGATCCGCCCCTGCTTAGCCTTATGAAAAATGTCCCACACATACTAATCTCTTAATACTAACAAAAATAAACCGAAACAACTTTATACAGAAAATCATGTACATGCATTTCTCAAATCAACAGCTATAAATATTATTTATACTCACACCTTACTATTTTTTATCATTAATAAAATGTGTTTCAACAAATACTTTACAATTCCCCGTTTTTCCCTTGAATTAACTATTTATTACTTATATTTATCGTTATCTCGTATCATATGACAATGCTCCCCTCACCCTCCTATTTTATGCTACTTAATTACTAGTGTCCCAATGGCTCACGTCATGTAATAGTCCTATTTTTTATCGCCAACTTCAAAATTAACTAAACTCCCCTACTTCATACATAATAAAATATCATTCACTAGTTGACAAAAATACTATTCTGCACTTACTTTTGAAACAATGTTCTTACTAAATGGTAACCGTCAAAAATGAAATGAAATTGATGCATCAATTTATTAACTAAACAATCTACCACTTTTTTCATCAGTCAAATTCCTCGCCGACTTGTACGTTGAAGGGGAGCCAACATATATCATAGAGCACCATGACAAAATGTGACAGTGAACAGGACTAAATACCAACTATCAAACGACGCGATGGCAGCGTTTGAGGCAATACATGATGACTGGGAGCTTTGTCAGAAATATCCATACGATCCATTGATTGGAGGTAAGACACACTACATGTGCCATTATGACTGCACTTGCACGCTATACTGAAAACTTCCACGCTATACTGAAAACTTCCACCATGTGGTAACTAAAGTGCACTAGTTATTTTTAGAAGTTATTCCTATACTCTTCCCACTTGACACCAGCCTTTTACCACATTCAGTCACAACCGCCACACTAAATAATGAATAATTCCAATCATTAGTTTTTGTCCTTATTTTTCAAGGTCTTTACTCAAGGGGAAAATCACACTTGTTGCGGTTATCCCTTCCTATTCAGCTGTTCTGTCAATTTTATGACAGTTTTGAAATGTCTGAAAGTGATGACACCCAAGATAATGATTCTACCAATGGTGAAACAGAAGACCCAACAATCTCTCTCCATGAAGACAACCCCACTAATGCCAATCACTGTGCCTACCCCAGTACCTCATGAAAACACCATCCCTACCGACGATCAAATACAAAACGCACAAATGAGCCCATGAAGGGACATGATCCCATAAACGAGGATATGGTGGAAAATAATGAAAATAGAGATCAATGCACCATCCATCGCCATGGCTGCCTCCATCCTTAAATGCACACTAACGCAACTATGTGAGTCAACAACATCACACAAATAATAATTAACAATTATTTAATCACGCGGACCATGATATGAACAATTATCCGCAGCTACCTCAGTCTTATCTGCCAAAGCCGAACGCTGACAATTACTTAATGATTGGTGAGTGCGTACGATTTTTATTCACAACTTGTGAGGATCGCAAACGAACGGGTGAGGTTAGCGATCCTTCGCAACAACTGAATAATAATAATCATACAATCTAACCAATCCTGAAGTAATTTCTTTTTTATATCTACTGAGATTTGATAGTTACAACACTTTCACTAGAGAAAGGCTAGCCAATGAGAACGCTGATACGATATTTTCACTAGTGAACAAAATCGTATGACTCTCACCTGTCTCATTTATTGTGTGGAAATCTCAGTGTTTTATAATAATGCTTGTTATCATGCCAAAGCTCAATGCAATAATTGTTTTATTATACATTTGAAATAATCCTAGCAATATTGAAGCAAAACCTGGTAGTAAAATCTCGCAATTAACCTTATTTGTTTTGTTTTATGACATTTTCGTGCGCTTTTTTTTTTTTTTTTTAATTTTCGTGCGCTTACGATAAACTTTACGCTCTTTTCGATCATAACCTAACACACCTCCAACTCCTGCCCAATATTACTTCATTACTACCGGTGCAAATAATCATCCTACATTTAACTCCCAAGCATGATTTAGATTAAGCAAATATAGTCCTGCGAGCGACTTTCTACTTTTGTTTTACGAACGCTTGTGTGCAACCAAGTAGAAAACCATTCAGTTTATGTAATAGAAAAGTAATTCGCACGACTATATTCGCTTAATCGAAATCCAGCTTAACGAAATAAGGAGAGGCAATTGAGTCTGCCAACCACAAAACCCCAAGCGCAACCTTTGTGGCACTATTTCGCAAATTACCTATTCTGTTCCTTTCTCTGTGAAAACCTTTTCACGATTCTGTTAAAATATTTTGTTTATTCTTATCTTAATATAGGTATCTTGACCAACAAAGAATATGCCATGAATTCCCAAGGAGATGACAACACCACCCTCATGAACGCATCACCTGCACCAATCGGACATGAACAAACTCACGCCAAGTGATGTTAACGCCAGGCAAAACAATAAGCTTCTCTCTCCTCACTCAAAAGGCATTTTCAGAAGAAAAGTACATGGCCACTCAGGCAAAAACCTTGTGCAACACTTGGCCGCTAACATATTACCAAAAGTTCCTATTGGACAGGTTCAGGATATCGCAATACCAGGAAACAAAACAAAGGTTATTATCACACCATACTTTACAATTACAGGCCTTATCCCAAGGCCGTGGCTCTTTAGTATACCCAAAAGGTCGAAATGTAGAGAGAGGACTGTAACCAAGCATTAGGGTTAGGATCTTTGTTGTTTTGGGGTTGGTTACATACAATCCTCTCTCCACAATTCGACCTATTGGGTATACTAAAGAGCCACCCCTTATACCAAGGGTAGGAGTAGCATTTCGCATCACAACGTAACATTACTCAAGCCTTGTTCCATTTCCTCGCAGCTCTCACAACCTAGTGTTGCTGGCCCATGTATATTCTAATATACTCTGCATCAATCTTGTCGTTTCTCTGCTCTATGCAAAGCAGTCTTCACTCATTCCACAGATGGATCTACAATCTATTAGTAATAGATGAACAACTTTGACACAGCGGCGACACAATCGAAACCAGGCTTTAATAAACTGTTAATACCTCTCCATCTTACGTCGACTATATTCTGGATGCACTACAAACACCAACTACTTTGTGCATATTCACATGTTTTGCCCTTAACTCTTTCCTGACCGGCACAGTCAAAATGGGTCGTAGAAGACCCGTAAAGTCGTCAATCGAAAAACACGGCACACGGTAACGCAAGATTAAAAATTGAAATTCGACAAGCGCGAGGAACATGAGATCCACTCACATGCAAAGTTTGATTTGATTTCATAAACAACTCTGCAATTGGTTGCATTTTGAGTTTTGAAGATGCTACGCAGGCATGCAAGATGGCCTTTTCTAGAAAAATGGAAATTTTTCAACCTGATTTATGATAATTAATGCTAATTTATATTAACATAATGTGTTTTGTTCGGGAAATTTAAAAGCACAAGTAAAAGCCGGTTTATTGGGCTTTCAGAAAATGTATAGCTTTTGCAACAGTTATGGTTATTTCAAGAGATATCAATAGAACAACGGGTGGTTCAATTTTGGATGTTTTTCAGCCTGTCAGGAAAGAGTTAAGGCACAAACCGGTTTGTGGATATTTTACTATCAAAATCATCTTAAAGAACTCATTCTTTTACTTCTCTTTGCCTCCAAGAACAAATACAATAACCAAAAATATAAAAAAACATTTACAAAAAAAACGGTTTTTCCTCTTAATTCACAAACCTCCACATCCATTAATTACATAAATAAGAAGTTATATATGTTTTTATATGCATGTCATTGCATCACAAACTCTCCAAACCCTCCCCAATGACCCACTAATAAATGTAATATATCTCCAAGCTCACTACACTTTAACAAACAGGTGTATTTCTTTGTGAAAGAGGACTTGCCAGATGATGAGACAAGTGACACTACCAATAATCTCATTCTCCACTTAGCCAGGGTAGGCATTGACATCAACGAATACAGCAATGCGTTCAACACCAACAGCGAAAGGTTAGTATAACATCCCATAACATGTCTTAAATCTATCCATATTGAGAAAGGAGAAAGATACAGCACAAACTTTAACCCTCACAAATTTTCAATTTAAAAAAATGTAAATGTTGAAACCCCTAACATGTGTAACACTTGCACCCACCAATACAGTGCTTAGGTGTAAAGTTGTCTTCCTAACTGGCTCACATAAATTTTAAAATGTTGTTTTAGGTCTTCATTTTTTCCACTGATAATTTTTCATATTTTTAATATTCTTACCAATATAATAGCAAACCTTATCAATAAAAGTATAAATTAATAAACTAACCATTGTTCCAACAGAATGCCAGCACTAAATGAAATACATCTTACCATGACAGTTATCCTAACTGTAATTCTAACCAAACACGTGCAAAAGTATGCACTGTGTCCAGTGCTCTCACAGTTGGGGAAATTTCCCCAAAACGGGGAAATTTGCAGGTTTTTGGGGAGCGATCTGGGGAATCCTATTTTTTGGGGAATTTCTTATAATTTCAGTAGACCTGGTCAAATTGATATTTCAATAATTTTCCTCTCAGAGACACGGAAAATGCACTTCTGAGGCTTCAAAAATGCAACATTTTCCTGGGGGTGCATGCGTGTTTCCAAAATTTAAACATGTACGATGTATATAAACATGTATATCAACCTGCATAAATATGGATGTATTATTATTTGCATATCATCATTCTTAAAATTTATTTAAATTCATTTTAAAATTTCAATTTCCACGTAAATGACGTAATATTCATGGGAATACTTCATGTTAGGTTCGTCTTAATCGTCTAAGGAATTTTACGGAAATCTAGGGAAATTATTAGCATTTTTTTGGCCAATCTCAGGAATTCTTAAATTTGGTTGTGAGAGCACCGACTGTGTCATCCATACTGCCTACTTACTATTGCTAACATGCATTATCTACATTTGTATCATTGCAGCGAAAAACACTTGGCAGAACACAAAGGCAAGACGGATATTGATTGCAGCTCCCCTTCAAAACGAACAAGAACAGAGTAACAATACCAGTGAAAACATTTTCACAAATGGGTGGTTCCAGTATATTCCATCTTACTGCACAATATTTACCTAAATATCGATTTTCCTAAATATCTATTTTCGTAATGCTCGCAAATATATCACGTATCCAACCAATCCACAAACTCCATTCATTCCTGTTTGTAATCAATTATTCATTGTCAACAAGATGCCCACTAGGCGTTAACTCTGGCTACTTGCAGTTAATTGTGTCTTGTAAAACACACAATAGAATAGACACAAATCAACGTTCTCTTGCAAATTCCGCGATTTGTAACCCTACGTAAGGTAAAGCTACGTAAAATACTGTGTAAAATACTGTGTAAAATACTTATACCTGACAAGCTGTGATATTTGACTCTCAGCCAGTATATTTACGACACGGTGAGCGTACCTGAATCGAGTTGCTCGTGGTGAAGCTTCCATCTTAATTTACTTCAGATTTTAATTTTATTGCAGATTTTCTTGCTTATAGAATGACGCCAGGAATATAGTTGATATCAGCAAAAACTTATTCGTTCGGAAACCAGAGCAATTACATTAGAGCGCTCGGTTTAATTGAATATTATTATAGTCTGCGAGGCAGTGGGTCGCCACTCGCCCACACTAGAGAGTCTGCGAGAGACACAGACCTACTTTCCTTTTCTTATCCGCCTTTGATCCTCCATCTGCCTTTTCTTATAATGCGAGACAAAATCTCGCCGGGTGACATGCGTTTTGCTCGAAATTAAGATTACTTCGCAGAAAAATTCCTTATGTGCGGCTAAAGACGATGGCGTATTGAGATGAGCCAATGAGATGAGCACAGCGCCTGGTTTCGCAAAGTGTATTGGGATGTAATAATTGCAATTTGTCGACCCGAAAAATAAAAATACAGCAATGCCACCGAAACCTAGACTTGGCTACCACCACAGGTGAGTAATAATCGATTGATAATACATTAAACTTTTAACACATCTACGGTCGTTTGCACTTTCAAGGGAGTGGTCCTTTATAGGTGTAATTAAATTACACAGCGGTTGTCAAATAAACACTCCGCTAGAATGCTTTGCACTGTTATTGTTGAACATTCAATTATTGTTAAAAATATGGATTGCCCAAAAGCCAAGACAATTTATTAATCCATCAATGAAGAGCATCTCTAGAAATACTATAAACCGTTTATTCCAGTGGAATTAATTTCTCAACTCACATCCTTCAGTTACTGAGATTGTATGCTAAGCCATAAATTATATACAATTGAAACTAAATCATTATGGTGGCTCCCTATGATTTTCTGACCGTAAGCAACCTGATTGCAATATTGGCAGGAAGATTAGTGATAATCAGGAATTTTATGACGTCAGCACGGGTTAAAAAGCTGGAAAAACGAACGCAAATATCTTGCGTTTCCTTTGCTGAATATTTCTTATATTTCGTAAAGTTAACAAACAAGGTATCTCGTCCAACATATACAAATTTCAGGAATTTCTACAAAACCATATTCTTGCAAACTACATACCTTGTAAATCTACCGTAATATTTTTGTATAATATTCTCTGTTTTGTGTACTGATATTTAAAGTTACATCGTTTATGTTATGACATCATCAAATTTGTACAATATATAAATACTTGTTAAAAATAGTGTGAATTTCTCTAAAGGTGGTGTTACACAATGGTAATTGTCCTGTCATTTTATACATACCTTGTAAATCTACCGTAATATTTTTATACATATCTTGTAAATCTACGAGTCATGGCAAGCTCAAGCTGTTCGAAAGGCGAAAGTGTTCAGCAAGCCACGTTCAGAAAATATGGGAAATATGCTGTAATTGGATCTAAAACAGAAGAATGGCAAATTGCTGGTTACATTTGTTTGGTGCAAGCTTTGTCCCAAACATATAACAGCTATTTTTACTAGTTTTTTAACTATGCGCCTGGTTTTCCGATGTCCCACATGCCTACGAAAAATCATATGGCAGTCCTGATGCCACCACCGCTCGATCTTGTTGCTCGTGGAAGGACTGTATATTATAGAATCTGTAGGGTCATCCATAATCCCCGCTTTATCCATGAGAAAAGCATGCACTGTGACATTTTGCCGGTTTCATTCTCTTATCTAACCTGAGAAACCTAGGCATAATTTGATGTTTGGTCAAATACTGCAAGTACTTCTTACCAACAATCAGAGGGTTGGAATTGGAATGGGATACAAACAAAAACAGAATTTTTATGCTGAACGTATCCAGATAGCCGTAGATACGCAGATGAAATGTCTAGTTCTGGTATCCGCACAGTTTATCATGACCGTACAAGGAGGCAAGCCATAACGACCCTTCGGATGTAAATAACACTTTCTTCTTTTTAATCTTTTTGTTGACCGCTCGGGCTTCCAGGGATCCATTTCAACAAGCACATTGTACACTAAGTGCCTTGGAACTTTGATATTGTGTTCAGTCCTGAGCTTCTGATTTAGAGCTCGGTACCCCAAACATCTACCAGGACCATCTAGTTCCTTTGAAACAGTGTCGGTAACTGCTTCCAATGGTGTTTCGTAATTTATATATTTGATATTAAAATGTCTGAGTCGTTAATGACTTTGCTTTTACTTTCTATGCCAAAATGGAAATAAAATAAAAAGTAAGATTTATAACTTGAATTAAAAACAAAACTAAAATGACATTCATAAAATGGAATTAAAAGTACATTTAAAATATAAATCGAAAATAACTTTAAAATTCAAAACAAAACTAAAATAACGTTTACAAAGTTAATTTAAATGCTTAAAAGGCCTTGATATTAATGGGGTCACCATACCCAGGGGACTTTCAGAAATCCTCCTGAGGCTTCAGGGACATTTAATCACTGATTCCCAACATGTCATAGTATTAACTTGGCTTAATAAAGATATCGACAACTCTGAAATTCTACATTCGGAACACACTATTTTCAGGAACGATCGTAAAACTCGTGGTGGTGGGAGTACTGTTAGCTGTAAAGACTGCTTCATTTAAATCTGTGCAAGAAGTTAAACATAATTACGACCTAGAAATCGCCATGGCTGAAATAACAACCACTTCAAACGTGCATTTGTTGTTTTGTTCCTGTTATCGTCCACCGAACGCAGATCAAAACTGGATAGACATTTTCAACAACTTTCTTTGTAATGTTTGCACACGCCACTCAAACATTGTGCTTGCAGGCGATTTTAATATGCCACGCGCTTCCTGGATTTCGCCGGAACAAACAAACAGGCGTTAACGAGAATTCTTTCTTAAAAATACTAAATGATCATTTTCTGGTTCAACTTAATAACACACCTACTAGAGGAGACAACGTACTCGATCTCGTCCTTGCCAACATTCCTGAGCCACTAGCTCCGACGTCTTGTCTCCTGCAGATGCAGAGATTTTCACTGATCACAGTATAATCGTTTTCGACCTACTTGTACATCCTAAAAGTTGGGATATACTTCATGGTAACAATAGTCTCCCACCATATTTTACGGTTATTATTAGGATTATGGTTAGGATTAGAGTTACGGTTAGGGTTAGGGGTACGGTTAGGGTTAGGGTTACGGGTATAAAAAACAGATGGAAACCCGGTCTAGTGTTACCATGAAGTATATACCTAAAAGTTTACCCAAAATACACAGAACCGTATACGATTACCGGTGTGGAGATTTTAAGGCTCTGTGATCTACTCTTGAATCTCTAAACCTTTCTAACATTACATCAGACGACGGAGATATTAACGAGGATTGGTTGAGTTGGAAGGAAGCTTTCTTAGCTGCAGTTTCTGATCATATCCCAACTAAAAAGTTACGTGGTCGTAACTACATTCCTTGGATTACCAGCGCCATACTACACAATATTAAAAAGAAAAACACCACAAGACTCAAGTTAAAGAAATCCCGTACATCCAATGATTATCTAAAAGAGAAGTTTAAAAATTTAAGAACCAAAATCAAGCGAATGCTGAGTGAGAGCCGCTCCAAGTACATTAACTCTGTCTGTGCTGATCATGGAAATAATCCAAAGCGTTTCTGGTCATTATTTAAACTAAAATCCAAGGTTTGTAACATTCCTGAAAAGATCTTAATGAAGATTGATCAAAGCACCAGGTCATATTCAGAAAATCCCGCTGATATCGCAACTCTCTTCAATAATTACTTCACATCCATCTTCACTACTGACCCTGCAGAAACCACAGAGTCGTTTACTGATGTCCACCATTTTGAACATTCACCAAATTCTCTACTGGAAGATGTCACTTTAACACCAGAAACTGTTACTGCTGTATTAAAAAATCTCAACAATGATAAAGCGCATGGTCCTGATGGTATTCCTGCACGTTTACTAACAGAAACTGTTTCTCAAATAGTTCCGTCACTCTGTGCTCTATTCAATAAATCTCTACGAATTGGCAAATTACCACAGGACTGGAAACTCGCAAATGTTGTACCAATTCATAAAAAAGGAAACAAAGATTTCGCAGAAAACTATAGACCTATATCTCTACTTTCACTGGTTTCAAAAGTACTGGAGCGCTGTGTATTTAACAACATTAAAGATCAGGTTTTTAATCAAATCTCCTCTTGTCAACATGGCTTCTTCCCCGGAAAAAATTGTGTTACTCAACTTATCGAAGTTTTCGACAAAATAGGACGTCAACTAGATCTCGGTAAACAAATCGATGTAATTTATTTGGATATGTCAAAGGCCTTTGATAAGGTTAGCCACAGACGTCTTCTACTTCGACTTCGTGTCTTTGGGATTGGAGGTAATAATTTCAAATGGTTCTGCTCTTACTGTATCTGCAAGACCGTCGCCAACAAACTACCGTTCTTGGCGCAACATCAACATCTCTTCCAGTAACTTCAGGAGTACCACAAGGTTCCATTCTTGGACCGCTGCTGTTTCTACTGTATGAAGACGACCTGCCTTCCTCTACTAACAATTCTACCATTGCAACCTACGCCACTAAAATCTTTAAGGTAATCAACACTCCAGCAGTCTTACAGGAGGACCTGACAAATTTCGAAACTTGTTCATCTAATGCCGGTCTTCTACTCATATCTAAATGCAAAACTCTACAAATCACTAGGAAACACAGTAAGATCCAATACCCTTTCACACTACAAAACACCATCTTAGAAAGTTCGGACTGTGAACGTGATCTTGGCGTATGGACTTCGCATAATTTGACCTGGTCTAAGCAAGTTCTTTAACAGTGTTCGCGAGCCAACAAATTGCTAGGATATGTTCGTAGATCAACTAGAAATATCAAAAACTCATCAGCACGTCGAACTCTATATCTAAGTCTCGTCCGTTCTCAACTGGGGTACGCAACACAAGTTTGGTCTCCGCAGTCTGTCGACCTCATCTCACGCATGGAACGTGTACAAAGACGCGCATCCAAATATATTTTGGATCTACCTTTTCTTTGTGATTTCAATTATAATCAAAGGCTTGCCGTCCTAATTATCCTACCATTAAGTTGTTGGCACGAATATCTCGACATGCTGTTCTTTTTTAAAGCAAATTGTGGCATCATCAATCTGTCCAACTCAGTACTTCGAGAACATCAAATTCACAATTAAGAAATCCAACACTCTGACATCAAAAATCTTATACTATTACGACAACAAGGATCTGGAATGTACTACCAAAATCTATTATCAGTAAATATATCACTCTAACAACCTTTAAAAATTCACTACTCAATTACTATCATTATGCTCTAGAAAACAATTACAATGTAGATGACCCTCGCTCCTGGAAAACAATTTGCCTTAAATGCAACCAAGTGACTTAACAAAAACACTTTCGTGTTGTTTCTAGTTTGTATCTGTATTTGTATATTGTAATTATCTGTAACTATAGGTGTGTATTGTTTACTTCACATATAGGGACCGCCAAAGCTGTTGCGGACACCATGCCATCGTCTTGTATATGTTATTGTGTAAATATTTGTTCTCTAGTCTAGATGTGGCAAGCTTATAAAATAAATTTAAAAAATTAGTTTGTAATACCATGTTTCCTGACAAAATATAATTTGTATTGTTTGAAATTCATTGCGAACTGTGAACCAAAGCATGTTTGCTCACACATGCTGAGGGGGAAATTAGAAAGTTTCCCTGTTGTGAGGACATTTAAGGATTAAATCATTCACCCATTGAGAACAAAAGAAATAGAGGAAAACATAGTATAATATTTGACATAATTTCTTATTTATAGAATTTATCAATGAAATTTCCCTTTCTTGATCAATAACAAAAATTTATTAAACACTATTATATAAACATAATACTACATTATACACCAGGCAATGGCAGGCAAGTCAAACTTTAAAGTAAACAACTAGTCGATTTTATTATACATATTAGTACAGTCGAATCACTGACTCACTCAGTAACGTGTGAACCAGACGAAACTTTATTGGCGCTTTCTCGGTATATGAACAACCTTACCGAAGTTCAAACCTTAATATTACTAACCCTAATTTAGTAATATTTCAATTCAGGTTGTTCAAATATTGAGAAAGGGCAGCTTTATATAAATTTTGGATGAAGTAAACAACTAAACATGGCGTAACATAATAAAATATACTGATGATAGCATTTTTTAATACATTATTCATGAGCTAGTACAGGGCCATACTTAATTTGAATTGTTTACCTTACTGGGTGATAATTTTTACAGAGCGGCTTTTTGGCTGTTAGCAAACTGTAACTTTGCGAACTGGAATAAAGTCAAACAAAGAATCTGATGACCACTACCAAGCTTGAACTTCTCCCTCTCCACAACAAGGATAAGCTTAATCTTCTGCTCGCAATAGTTCTTCAGGGCGGATAATTTCTCCTTTTCTGCTGAAGAACGCTGAAGAACTCACATTCAACAGCTGCTGTGAAACGTTGTTGGAAGACATTTTTGAACAGAAGATCTGATTAAATTATAGGATTGTCGAAGAACTGGTCTTGAAAGGTGAAGGTCACTCACCGTTGCCCCCCACCAAACGAATCCGATCTTTTGGTTGGCTTGCATCGCCTCACCGTTGCTCAAATGCTAAATATAGCCTACTGAAAACGCTATTTTTAGTACAACCGTTGCTCCCTCTATTTCGGCGTTCGCCAAAGCTTACAATCAGGATAGCGCGATGTTGATTGGAGAGGATTGCGGGCACAACTACTGGATAAAAATGGGTATTTGCACTTGTGATCCAATTATATATATATATATATTATATATATATATATATATATTATCCCCTTGCCTGGACGGCGCTGCTTAAAAAAAGCATCCAAAGTACAACTTCAATAATTTTTGCAACTTATGAAGTTTTTCGCAAGAGGGTGATAATCTCGATCGGTGAGAACCATTTCCCGCAATAAAATTTTCATGTAAAATCCATGTGGATCCAAATCAAGAAATAGTTTGTTAATTATATATACGGTGCATGTCCTTTTTGTTGCCATGGTAACCAAAGGGTACGATGTTAAAGAAGTTACACTCTGGATACAAGGTTAGGATGCAGTTAATGGTTAGGATTTGTGATTGCGACGTCCTGAATATGCAACGGTTTTTTTGGTGCGTTAAATTTGGCATTTAAATTTAAATTGACGCCAGTAGACCAGGCGGAGAAGGGGGGAATGGTCCCCCGATGGGGAAATTTATGAGACCAAGTGGACTTGGTCAACTTTGGGGCACTGAGTTCGAAAATCGTTGGTATACAGGCTGTGGGCGTTTTCGCGTTTAAACCTCGTTTTGGTGCAAAAACGATATCTGCTCGATTGAAGCGAACAACAATGGAGAATTTGTTTAATCTGGGCACCTTTAGCAATTTTTTGGTGCTGAGTGCAAAATTCGATTGTATTCAGACGATAAACTGGGCCTTCCACCTCGTTTTCACGCATTACAGCATCGTTTTCACTATTTAAATTATTACTATTTAAATTACGTTTTATGTAATCGCTCTATTGCAATTATGTATTTGGTTTACAGTCATTTGCGTCAACAGCAAATTGGAAACATTTTCTTACGTTTATAACGTGCCGTTTACCGTTAGAAAGGGAAGCACTTGAAGTGCGCATATAGACTAAATGGTTGTGAGAAATGTACAAATATTGTGAGCATAACTCATGTTTTGATGTGTGGAACAGGCAACTAAGCCGTTTATGTTTACATCTATGGAGTTTTTAGCCCTCCTACCGCGATTATGACAGGTGTAATTACTAGATTTAGCACGTCGATCAATTCCCCCGGTTTGGCAAAATATATCTATATTTTGTTGTTTTAATTTGTTGGTTTGGATAAAAATTTGTTGCTTTAACAACGAATTCGTTATTTCTCTGTAAAGGAACCATACCTCAAATTGGAAAATGTTTTCACTTTGCGATTGTACGCAAATGGGCCGGCTAGTAGTATAGAGAGTGGGGGTGCGAGCCCAATCGATGTTGAACGTAAATATAATTACCGAAACGTCACCGAATTTGTGTCAAACCACGGTTCGACAAAATTCGCTGTCATTTCAGTAATTCTACATTCACGTATAACATCGATTGAGCTCGCACCCCCACTCTCTATACTACTATGGCGGTCGTTAATCAAGCTAAACACCCCTCGCGTTTTCTACTCAATTGATGTCGAACACGCGCGAGACTAACGGAACAACACCAAATTTATACCAAATCACGATTTTCGCTAAATTTGGTGTTATTTCAGTCATATTTTTAAAAATAGAGTGTGTCGTTTCAACATTTTCGCGTTTTTTAAAAAATAGAATGTGTCGCTTCGTCATTTTCGTATATTTAAAAAAATAGAGTGTCGTTTCAACATTTTCACATATTTAAAAAATAGAGAGTGTCGTTTCACCATTTTCGCATTTTTGTTCAACAAACTACGACCGACACGTTCTGCCGTTGTCTCAATTCATGCGCGAAAAAAAACCCACTAGATTTTGACTCTAGTGGTGATGTTTATCCAAATGGATAGCGAAATGGTGCTCTTTTGATTGGTCAATTCACATCAGCGCCCACAACAAATGTTTTATCCAAATGAGTGTCCAAATGGATAGCAAAATGGCGCTCTTTTGATTGGTTAGCAACATTAACTAATTTGCATACTAACAGGTGTCCGTTTGTTCACTATTTTCAGTGTTTGTCACCTCACTTCTAAAATGGTGATCGTACACATATTTCGACGTTGTGATTCCTCCCGACAACAAGCCCAAGAAAGGCACGTACGGCGTCACAATCGCGACAATGCTCTCAACGTCTTTCTTTAATAACGGGTCTTTTTGCAACTCATCATTTAGTTCGTCAGGGTTCTCAATAGCGTTCAACCCATCTAGTAAGCTAGCGAATTTGCTGATTAACAAGTCGGTGAGAAAAGCGTTTGCAATTTCCATTCTTTTCAACTCGTGTTGGTGCCATATCTTGTCGATAACCTTTGCGGACGCTTTTTTAATGTACGCTTCAGATTGGCTCACCACACCATCACCAGACAGTCTAATAAGTTCGGATCTCCTAACGTCAATATTGTCTTCCACAGTCGAAGTGCCATCAGTGTCCTCAACTAATTCCTCAATCGTGGGGTTTTCTTCACTTTTGCGTTTCACCATCACGCTATTACTTATACCCATATTTTATTGCGGAATAACAACTTCGTAACTGTATGGATAGCGCAGTGAGATTTCAAGTCTAGCGTACTTATTATTTTTTAATGCGGTCACAATCGCCAACACTTCTTCTTTGCTAATGTCTCCAAGGTAGTCGTCAATGACAACCTTCATATCACTTCTGCTCGGACAGTGAAAGCAAATGAGCTTACTAATGTTTTCTCTATACGGTTTTGCGATCGACGTCAATTGTTGTGTGATGACAATAACGCTCAACATAAAATGTCGCGCACTAAAAGCCAAGTTGACCAATTGACTAGTCCTATTCTTGACGTCCTGCCCACTTGCGCAGTCGTCCAACACAATCAGAGTGTTAGTACCTTTAAAAACGTTAGTTACACATTTGAGAACAGCGTCGACATTGTCTTGTGCACAGTCTATCGCTAACACGTCAGGGTCACGTACATATTTCCAATCTTGATACGCTTTGTTCCACTCGAAAGTAGGACAAATCAACACAATGTAGTCAAATTTACCATGATACTCAGATTCCAATGTTTCCAGCAAATAGTGTGTCTTACCACAAGCTGTCATACCAACAATTAGCGCATTAAACGGAGTCTCCATTAAATTGCGTTTGATTTAATAATCGATTGACCGAAACCCATTGTTCATGAAGTTGACTAACCCATCACTCATCACAAACACCCTGCACATAACGTTTGCAGTCGTCGCTTCCTTAGTGATTTCACGAAGCACGCCGGATTGTGTGTTTACAATGTTCTTGCCAGTGGCGACATTGCGATTATCTTGAACACTCCTCAAGTCGATGACTAACGCAAAGCCATCTTTATAGAACTTCTGTATGGTCATGAACTGAGCGTGTTCTTCACCCAACCCAAACAGTCGTTTCGCTTCTGCATAGAACTTCGATTTCCGGATGCCTTGTGAGTACACACTATTTGGCACACCTTCAATTGTGACTCTAACGCTCTCAATATTTGGATAAAGAAACTCCTCACTGTCTGTTCGCACCAGGGGCGGATTTAGGGTACGTCAAACACGGCAAGCGACGTACACTAAACTTCGAGACTACTTTATTCATGAATTAATTAGTTTGAAATTTCAAAAAAAACTTCTAAAAATGTTTTTAAAATTTGAAAAATAAATATTCAAACTTTTAAAAATTGTATATAAATTTCGGCTGAGAAGACTTTCTCTACTTCATGTAGTCTGAACGAAACTGTTCATATGATAGGGTTATTGAGGGACCTCCTTTCTTCCATTTACAATTGAGGATAATTCGAGTACGGCAAAATGGCCGATGTACGGCAAAATGGCCGCAAACACGAGCACTGATTGGTCAAAAGCAGTAAAAAATGCCAGTGTACGTCGGAAGTAAATGCAGTGTACGTCGGAAGTGAGAAAAAGTATAACTCGGCTGTCTTAGTCAGCAGTAAATTGACTCGATTGAGACTGAGTTTGTTACGGCCGAACTTGTAGAGAACGCTCTACAGAATGAAAACGTTGATTTGTTAAAGAGGATCTGTTGTGATTTGACAAAGAAACTCCAATCGTGTGATTTTCTCGTGGGTCAAGAGTTTTCGATGCGTATTGGCAAGACATTGTACCGGGATTTTGACGCGGAGTCATATTCCTCAGTGTGCAAGAGCTGTTAATGGAAAGAAAGTTGTATTGCTTTTAATAAAGTGAGTGGAAACTATCTTAGCTTTAGTAGTTTAGTTCCTAAAACTTGTGTAACCTTGAAAAGCGTAAATTATTTAAATTGGATAAGATAGGTGACGTATATTATTTTCGACTAGAGTATTTAATATGAATAATACATCATATAATTATTGAGATAATGAGATGTGTTTAGCCAACCATCGCCAATTTTTACTTCAATAATCTGATCAACAGCGTTAAATATTGAATTCCAATACCTCTTCTCGAACAGTCTACTGTTTATTTTTTCTTTAATATTCGATTGGTTTGGATTGTGTTTTGACTTTGTATCTGGCTTTTAAATATAGATCTCCTAGTATAGATTCTGGATGTTCTGCGAATCAGCTTGTTAAAAAAGAAGCTATTTTAAACTGTTGTGATAATGTATCAGTCAAATCCAAGCATGCCCATCCCCCCCCCCGGGCATTTGACATTTTTTTCCAAAATGCTGCTAATTCCCCACAGTGGGGATGAAATGCAGGTGCAAATGCCCCGTGGTGGGGCGAAAAATCTGTGGCAAATCCCCGGCCCTGGGTGAAACATGAAAGCAATAACAGCAATATTCAGTGTTTTCAAATATCAAATTATTATATATAAATACTATTTACAAGGCAGGTATTAACCCTTTACCTTCTAGGTATGTCATTCTGCTAAATTTGTCCCCCGCGCGCGGTCAAGGTAGTCTTTAGTCTTCCCGCGCGGCCATAAACGACATCGTACATGTTTTCGAAAACAAGAGCAGTCTGAGTCATGGATGAAGCTTTGAAATCGATATTTAAAATTAAAAGAAATTGAATTTATTGTAATTGAAATTTTAATCAAGTACCAAAAAGCCATGAACAATCAACAAAACAAATCCTGTTTTTAATTGACAAAAAAATCCGTCGGACAAAATCGACAAGTCGTAACATTGATCGGACATTTGTATTTTCTCGTCGGACAATGTCCGATGTTGTAGACTTAAACTCCTCCATGATCGAATCACACTCGAACAACAACACGTTTTGTAAGTGTAGCAATGCTGTGGGGGGAGTGGCAAATCAATTGCACCTGCCCCCCACTGCCTTTTGATGCTGTCCAAAGGGAACGAGGCTCATATTACCGTATTATCTAATGCCCGACCCCCGAGCAAAGATTTGGGTTCAAATTCTCCACCCCCGGGATTGGTCAACGTATCAAATGCCCGGCGGTGTCCCGATGGGGGGGGATGGGCATGGTTGGATTTGACTGATACATAACACATGATCTAGTTTCTTATGTATTCTTGGTTGCCATTCTGTTACAAACAGAAATATTTTTTGTTATTACCCTGACTGTGGGGAACAGAAATTTAAATTATTTTTTAATTGTAAAGTAGAACCGTGTCCACCTTTGAGAGGTATGTCAGATGTACATATCCTATTTTGTTTTCAAGGCATTGTTGAATCAGGTAATGTATTTCAACCATATCATTTTGTCCCTCATGTTTTATGCTGAGCGAACAGGAGGAGAAAAAAGGATGTTTCACAAAAAATCTCCTCCAACCTGTCAAAGTCTAAATAAAATTCCAGTGGAAATTTGGTTCAATCTAAAATTTCTTTTCCTTTTATAACTACACCAGACCCCAAACCTTGCCATACTATCAAACACACCAATTGCTTTTGTTCCATCGTCAGAATTAAGTGGCAAAACAGCTGCAAAACAGCTGCAACCAACTCACCTGCTCCTTCTGCAACCACTTCACCCTATCACTACCAGCACTTCCCAAATAAATTTTATTCATGAGTATGATATTGCTACTTATAGAGAGAAAGCCAAAGGTACGACCGATTTGGAAATTGATGTTCTAAATTCTAATAAAAAATGTGTTCAATTATAAAACATCCTACATGGTCTATTTTTCTCTTCTCATAACTCTTTCTCTTTAGGCGAGTATCTGGCACCTCAAAACCAGACAGCTCAGGGTAGATAAGGGGTAAACTTTTTGGTAGTTATATACATACATCAAGTGTCTTTCAGCTTGATAAGTTAAAGGAAAACTAATTAGTTACTCAAGCTTTTGCAAACTCAGAATTAATATGACCAATATACAGTGAGTGTGAGCTCCTCTCAGTCGGTACCCATGAAATGTCTTATAATTATGGTCTATTTACTTTATTTCTTCTAATCAGAGAAGGAATTTGGCAGCTAAGGCTAGGTGTGGAGCCTTGGCTGTCCATGTCTGTCCATGTCTTGGCTGTCCATGTCTAGGCATGCTCATGAGCTTTGACAAGAGCGAAACAGTCCAAAACAAGCTCTCCAATAACGATTGAAAAAAGTGCAAAAGCATTTTTTTTTTAATTAAATCGCAAAATGTGGCCATAAAAACGCAAATTAGCACTGTAAGATTTTTCTAAAAAAATCTTGTCAGAATGCAGGAAATGCCATTTCAGAGAGCCAATTTTAAAAAAATTCCGGGGGGGCATGCCCCCGCACCCCCTAGATTGCGCAATTTCCGTGTTTTGACGTACACTGAAAAATTCCTAGATCCGCCCCTGGTTCGCACCTTATTCGTGAATAGCAACACAATTGCCTTCATGCTTTTTCTTGGAAGATTAATGTTTTCATTCACGATGGTCGTACCTTTGTCCCATTCGGTGGTTTTCATCAACGTAACGTGCTCATACGACAAACTACGACCACTTGCATACAACGACGTTATTTCATCAGCGAGCTCCTGGTTATCAATCGTCTCATACTCAAGCTCGAGGTTCTCCAGAGTGTATCCGCCTACACTACTATGCGGATTGAGCTATCATGATGTCTGTGGCCTTCGGAAGTGTGATCACATACTGCAAGTTGTTGTTCATGCTGAAAGGAGCGTACAACCCGTGGTCATTCATGATTTTACCAAGTTTTATTCGCTGCTTTGTTCCAATCACACCAAACATCAACGCGTCGTTAACTTTAGCGACGTTTCCACTTGTCGCACCACTGTCATCCTTAGAAATTAGCTTTCTCAAGTTCTCACCACCAATACCATAGTCAATCATTTGGTCTCGCGCAGTGACACTCTCCCAAAGGTCGCGATAAACACCAGTGTAATTTTCCCCATTGTTGTCATACACAGTTTCCCCAGCTAGTCTCACAACAAGTTTCTCAACCAACAACTTGCTAACATTATTCAAGAACCAGCTTTTGGCGTTTGCGTTCTTAAAGTCGAACACTAGACCCAACGATCCAGGCACCAAACAGCTACTAACCTTGAGCTTCGGTATATCAATGTAAAGTTCCTCGCCAGGACTGACCTTATTAGGGTTCAACGTGATTACGTGTTGCGTTCTCGCCCCTTTTATGACACCCATGGTCGCTCGTCTAAAACCAGGACTCAACTCTGCTGACGTGACGTTCATATACTTTACATATGTTTTGTCATCTTCGAATCTAAGACCCTCGAAGATGAGACTACCGTTTTAGCTTGTAATAATCATACACAAACCACGCAAGTACCACCGCGAGTACCCACAGATTTTGAGCCAGCCATGCGAGACCCTTAGCACCCAACGTCAACGCATTGTAAACTAAGTTAGCCAACCCAACAGCCCATGGACCCATCTTCGTTATCGCGTTCTTAACAGCCTGTGCGAATGACTTTGTGGCCACAGCGCCTCTCATAACAGCGGATCTACCAGCGATAATAATAGTTGTTATAATCCCAGCCACTGAAATTGCCACAGCGCTCAACCCAACCATATTTTCTTTAGCCCATTCCTTAAATTTCTGAAACCTGTCAATGTCGATCTCTTGTTGTGCTCTAACCTCCTCTATTTGCCGCTGCTCAATAGTTCTGTCTCGAGCTTCTTCACGCTCTCTCAATTCAAAGGCGACGCTTTCATTGTCTTCACCATCTAGTTCGTCTGACGTTCTATTTAACGCTTCTTGAAAGTGGTCCGCTTGTATTTGCAGCGCACCATCGTCACCTACTCTTGATTCACGCGACACACCATCACTTGGATTAAGCACGCCATTCAGCTCGCGGTTTTCGTCTGGTGTTAGCCCGTGTGTGTCAGCGCGGTCCACTTTTGTTTCAATCACTGGGAAGTCATCTGGGATCACTTCTGTTGTGACAACTGTTGTCTCTGTATTCTCAGGTATTTGATTAACTAACCGTTTGAACTGCTCAATCGCGTTTTTACTACTCGCATCTTTACTGTAGATCAAACCTTTTTTCCCAGGTATTAGAATTAGTTTGGGTACCCCTTGTTTACCATCTTTGTTTATCGGTTTGAAAAGAATAGACCCCGATCTAGTCACATATGATCTGTTGACTACGCTCCTCGACGCGTCGTCACGACTGAGTTTTTTTTCGTACAACTCGCGTATTTTCTCATCTATTAGCTTGATTCTTTTTACTTCGTTTTTTACTCTATTTTCTACTTGCTCTTTGTTGTACGCTTTTAGCTCACCAAATCTCCTCTCAATTTCGTCCGACTCTCCAAAAGCTGCATAGAAACTTGTGTCATTGACGTCGCCATATAACTCCTGTTCAACAAACTCTACTGTTGGGACTTCTGTGTTGGTTCCCCCTACTGTCACCGTTTTACCACCGTCAGTGTCGATAAATGACGTTTCTTCTCGCCCACTTCGTCTTCTAGCTAGCTCACTTTTCATCCTTTTCAAATCGTCACTAATCCTGGCATAGCTAACACGAACGCTTTCCGGCATATCTCTCATGCCAAACCTTGTGGTTATGTAGCTAAGCTCCTCACTAGTCTCGGTGGACTCCTCTTCTAATTGCCCCTCACTCATGTTTTTGTACTCGCTCATGTTTTTCATCTCGAGGTCGTCGTAGCCTTCCCCACCTTCAGCCATATTACATTAGCTCACATTTTGAATATCGCTTTCTGGTATCCACGAATTATGTTCGCTTTCATAACCTAACCATTTGACCAGCGCCATCTTCTTCCCTCTGACTTTCTTTCTTTTCAACACCTTTTCAACTCTGTACACATCGTCACCAGGTTTCTTATTAACCAGCGATAATTCCTGTTCGTAAAATTTACCAATAATCTGCTCACCACTTATGTCCTCAATTTCGTACACATTCGGATCACCACGAGTAACCTTTACCACTTTAAACAACTCTTCAGTGAAGTTAGCTTCATAACCCTTTGTGAACACACTCTTGTACTTACTAATTCTCACCGATTGACCAACTCTAAACTTTGGTAATGGATTGTCTGCAAATTGGTGACCAAACAAAGTGGTCCAAACTTCACCCTCATTTGACTTATCGACATCCTTTGGCTTCATCATAATACTACGATTCACATTGCTATTGTAATTGCTTACAAACTGGTCCAAAGCGTCAACCCATCTATACGTTCCACGAGCGTAAAAGTACTTCCACATAATACTCTTCAGACTTCTATTAAAACGCTCAACAACAGCAGCCTTTTTATCGCTCTTAGTGCTGAAATATTCAACACCATGTTCTTTCAACAAACTTTTCACCCCAACATTGTAGAACTCAAGTCCATCGTCAAATTGTGCTAACTTAGGTGTGGTTCCAAACCGATCTTTAAAGTCAACCAACAATTTTCCAACAGCCTTAGTCATGTTCTTAGTGTCTTTTCTATAAACTGCGATACCAAAAGCGTATCTACTCAATATTTCAATGCCTGTCAATATCCAATAATACCCTCCATTCTGTTTTGAGTACTTACTCATGTCCACTAAGTCCATTTGGAGCTCTTCACCAAGAAATCCGACGAGGGTAGCACGGAATTTATGCCTTCTCACGATGGGTTTGTACCTAGTGTAGGTGTCCTGCGCTGTCAACCATTTTTTCACTGTTTTTCTAGTTACTTTCAATCCGTCTCCCAACGCACTTTGATACAACCTCTCTGCACCACTGTACCCTGTCTTGGGATTATAGTAGATGTCTCGCAACCCTTGCTCTGTTTCCACACCAAGTTCCATATAATTCACACAATATACAGTTCCAATAACACCGCGCCAATTTTGAGATTGTCGTTATTTGGTTTGACGCGAAATGTCATACTTGAGTAAACGCCTTTTTTAATACCCACCTTGGATTCGATGTCTACATGACGTTGCACTGACCCCTTCAATGACTGTTCAGTGGGTATTGGTAACGTTGTGATCACATTGCTACGCTTTCCATCGATACCCACATTGCTCTCCGTCTCGACGATGTCACACGAAACTTCTATGTACTTCAGACCTCTATACATGTCGACCTCGTTTGGACTAGTGTGCCACTGTAAGTCATTCTGAATCACCTCACCCTTCGCGAAACCAAGTAGAGGCCCAATGGTGTCTAACACAGCTGAGCTACTAACCTTAACCCTGCATTTGCCTGTGGGTGCTAGTTTCTCTACCTCGAGATTCACCTTACGCTCGTTAGACGCATGTTTTAAAACTTTGACCAATGCGTCGAAGCTATAGTACCCTTCGCCCACTTTAATCTTCTTAAAAGAGCCAACCTTAGAGTCATCCAGCGTGAAGACCCGAATGCTGTCGTCATTTGTCGTGTTATGGTAGTCCCAAAACACAGTGGCTGTCTTGACCATAATGTATGGGTCATCGTGTATGACCATCATCGCGTTGTCAAAGGACACAACTTTTTCTGCGCCTTCAATGAGTACCGTCAACTTTCGCGTCATGTATAACATATGGTATATTATATGCAGAAAGCCCTTCATAACTACTAT
This sequence comes from Chrysogorgia sp. JL179-B06, assembly GCA_035772405.1. NCBI lineage: Eukaryota > Metazoa > Cnidaria > Anthozoa > Scleralcyonacea > Chrysogorgiidae > Chrysogorgia > Chrysogorgia sp. JL179-B06. The sequence goes on along the minus strand of JAYKKM010000395.1, from coordinate 479,797 downwards.
GGGAAGTACTACAAACGTGCGATGGCGAACACATCGAAGGCTACACACGACGCAAAGGCAGACCTCATCAAAAAGTACCCCCACGCTACTTTAAGCAAATTTGAGTTCTATCCAAATATTTCGCAAGACGGTAAGACACTAGGTGTCGACATATATTTCAGAAACAATGACATCCTCAGCACAGACATAACCAGCACAACCTTCAAAAATCATAAAAAAATGTGGAGGTGGTTACACAATAGCAAGTTCCCAATAATATGGCAAGGTGGTGGAACTATCCAACCACTACCAAAAGGTCATAAGAACCACTGGGGGCTTTGGGATGGCTATCCAACAGAAAATGTGTTAAATTATCCAGTGAATAACTTTAAAGTTTTCGTTAACCAAAATAGCTACTTCATGTCAAAGCTACCAGTCTTACAAATCACTACGTCAAAGACAAAATCAGAGTGGGATGACAGCGAATCTTACTACCGCGTTGTGTTTGCGACGTATTGTGCAAGTTTCTGTTGTGGAGTGTCGTTGCAACATTTATCAGTGTCACAAGAAGTTCACCCCGTGGTCACAAGTGTGATGAGATTTCATTTGTACTTCACCATTAGGAGACTTCTTAGAAGAATGGAGGGTGGTGAGACCATGAAATCGATAAGTAGAGAATTCAACGCTTCCGAATTGTATGGCAAGATTTCTAAGATTCCTAGAAAACATTATTACCAGAATAAAGTCCTGAGCGATGGCACTTTAGGTGAATCTAGAGTCTACACACTCAACGACGTTCAGAACGATTACAGACGATACGTCGCGCGATTGTCAGACGGCTTCACCAACATTGGGCTGCAATATCTAAATCAAAGCATAGAAGCCTTTGTGTACTCCACACTTGGTGCGCAAGCGAGAACACGTGTATCAGTCGTTGGTGGTTCTGCAGGAAGTCTAGAGACCCAACAAGAATTCCGAAAGTTGTTTTCTGACAGTGTTATCAACTACGACATATCGACATGGATTCTCAACATGAATAAATCGATTAGAGACACCAACGTTGTCCAAAATCTCGCAGTGTCGCCAAGTACGTGGTTAATGCCAAGTAACGTGGTGATACTCAAGAATAAAATCGCTGGGTACAACAACTTATTAAAGATTGCCACAGAGTCCATGAAATTTGGGGTGAACACTAGCTTGAATGCAACAACACCAACAATTACGGCTAAAAAAGTCCACCAAGAAAATGTGGTGACTCACTCCCTAGTAGTACCAACGACCGTGAAGAAAAAAGCTCACCAAGAGAATGTGGCGGCGTCAACTAATCTCGTGGCTAAAAAAGTTTACCAAGAAAGTGCGGCACCACTTCCCATGAGAAAAGCAGTGGCCACAAGTAAGTCAGACACGACAACGCTGGCGATAGTGTTGGGGTTCTCAGCAGTCTCTGGTTATCTGCTAACCAAATACACCTTGAAGTAGTAATGAGTCTAAACTATGGGTATGAGTCTGACGACCCTCACGATAAAATACTAAAGAGAACGAAAAGACATCTGGACGAAGATCCTAAATTAAGCGCGACCGGTGGAAGGATGTCTGGAATAATAGACATGCAAGGCTCAGCGATAAAAAACGTAGCAGACCCAGTCGATGACTCAGATGCTACCAATAAAAGAACTCTAGAGCAATTGTTAGCAGGTTTCCTCAAGAGTCAGTCCTACAATGTTGTGTTTGACTTCAACGTTAGCACACACGCCTTGAAAAACGTGGAATTTCACACCAATGGTTCAAACAAAGTGAAAGCCATTGGTGAAACAAGCAAATTAGTGCAAAACAACCTAGCTTATGGCCCTATTATTAGCGTTAACAGTGTAGGTCAAAGTTTTCTGTCCCCTGTGTTAACACCACTCCCACTCGAGTCAGGTCTCCATTTTAATTGCCCTAGTATGCAGTGGTGTGACCTCTCCATTTTTGTCGTAGTGCGGCTACCTACTCGTACCACTGGATCAAATTGGGAGACAATTATATCAAACGACGACGGTCAGTGGGATAAGTTCATAGGGTACAAGACTGGTATGACTAATGGACTCGCGTATGGTGGTAGCGTCCCAGCAATGGAGAGCATATGCACTATTCCAAGTGGTGTTGACCTCACAAAAATGCATATGATATCAATACACTGGCAAATGAGCAATTCACATGTCAGGGTCAACAACATCAAGTCAACCGATTCAGACTTCATAGCAAATATGAAAGAGATAGGCACACCCTATGGAACAATTTTTGGAATACACCGACCAAGAATACCACTCGCACCTTATGCGTACCCATCGTTGATAGAGTTCTACGGTGTGAAAATTGTGAGTGGTTACATGACAAACCGAGACATCATAATCATGGGTGGAGAAATGATGAAGGAATATGGTATAAAGTAAATGGGAGCGTGCGTTTCGAGACCCCATGAAATATATAAAATAAATAAAACGACTGACCACATGTTCAAAGCTGGTGGATCGTTTGGTCGCGGTGACGTTACTCTCGAGCTCCACGCTGAGATTGGTATGAGGTCTAAAAAGACTTACGGCAAACCTATTATGTTACCAGAGTCAGACACTGTGGGAGTGGTAGGAGACGTGACCTAAGTTATGTAATGGGTTGGCTTAGAAAACTGGCTCGTAACATTAGAAACTTTTTCAGACGACGTAGAAAACTGAAGACTAATAAAACACACCTGCTGCATTGGTACACAACAAACCAGATCTATAAAAAACCTGACACCTATGTCGAGTAGTTTTTTTGCGAGGCTATAGTAATGGCAACCAACTTGGTGCGATTATTCGATGGCCACCAAATCACGATGGCTAATCACAACGGTGACATATGGTTCAAAGCAAGAGAAGTCGCAAGTGCTCTAGGTTACGCTCGACCAAAAGATGCAGTCAACGACCACGTCGAACCTGATTGTAAAATGAAGATGGAACAGGCCTCGTTTATCAATGAACTTGGGGTCTACTCATTGGTGTTCTCGAGTAAAATGGAGCGTGCGAAACACTTTGGAAGGTGGGTGCACACAGAAGTCTTACCAAGCGTTAGAAAAAGTTTAGCTGACGTTGGTCTCAAACACAATCAGTTTAAAATGATCACCGAGTTCGACCTTCATACGAAAGTTGTTGGTTTTCTTAGGAAATATTATCCAGAAGCTATTTTGATAGCCGCTTGTGGTGAGAATCAAGACACCTCGAGTAAAAGAATAAATTCGTGGAAAAAAGGCTACCAACGTGGAACACCTGACTTGATTATTGCCAATGCAAACCGACAGCACAGCGGGCTTGTGATTGAGTTCAAGAATCCAGGTGGCACAGGTGAGACATCTGAAGAGCAAGACTCTCTGCTACTCAGATATAAGTCCGCTGGTTATCTAACATTGTTGTGCGACTCATACGATGACGCTATTACCACGGTAATAAAATATTTCTTTGACGTTGGGTTTCAGTGTTCCCAGTGTTTTCGTAAATTTAAAAATAAATCAGCGTTGAGTAACCATGAGAGACGCTATTGTAAAGAGACTTTTTAGACATCGAGTAATGAGTCGAATTAGCGCTCGAAGTGACAACTGCTCTAGCATTTTTTAAAGACGTTTTTAACTCGGTAAAAAATATCTGCAAAACTTTCTCTCTTTATTTCACAAACCTTCTGACCACTGTGTGAAAAAATGTTTCTGAGACATTGGACGCTTCGTGTGACCAATGTCTAAATTTAAAAAGTGGGGTATCCGAGAACACCCTTAATTTTGTGTGGAAGGATGATGACGTCTGCACACTGCACGATATTGCTCAGCACCACCAACAAATGATGGCCATGGATTATATCTCCAATTGAATGGCGCGTCAACAGCTGTTCCGTAAGTGTCACGGCAAACGACGCAATGCGCTTTTAGAAATGTGATGTCGTCCGCTACTGGGAACAGTGTGTCGAGCTCACCAAGTCTTTTTAAGTGCTCTGTTGCTATGAGACCACAAATAATGACATGAATGCCAGCTTTGATGTACTCGTGAGTAACTAGGAGTAGATCAGAGTACCAATGGCCTTCATCAATGCCGATGACGTCGTAATCAGCTATCTCGGAAGAACTTGGAAGGTTGGTGATTAACTTCGCGGGTAAGCTGTCTGATCCAACAACAATGGTCTGACGATGTGTGGAGAACGCGTGGTCAGTTCGCCTAGTGTCACCTGTGTTGTTCATGTAAAGGACTTTGAGCCCTGATTTACTTAGCGCGACTAACCTGCGAAGAGTCTCTGTTGTTTTTCCTGCAAACATGGGACCAATCACGATCTCTAGTTTACCAACTCTCTTCATGGTTACTATACCCTCAGAGAAATATTTTTTCATTGTGGTGGAAACCGTCGCTCCATATTGAATATCCGCTGGAGCTCTAAGTTTTTAAGATGGGACCTCGAGCTCTCGTGTCTTAAGCGATACAGTGGGTCGTTGGTGACCACACCGCACGGGTGACAGGTGTACACGTTTTCGTCTCTTGCAAAGTGTCTGTGGGCGGGCGAGAGTACGTGGTCCCTGATATCATCCGCGCCCAGTATCTCATTACACCCCACCTTGCAAACGTGAACGTCGCGGTTTGCGGCGAGCTCTAGCCACGCTTTGGCTTTGGTTGGGCATGGTTCCCACATAAGGGTCGCTAAGAACACTTCGAGGAAGTCACCGAGTAATGTGGCGTTGGGTTTACGAGGGTCGTTCAAGTAGACACCACTCGCTAACATAAGGTATTTGAATGGTGAGTGACACCACACAGGGATTATGCTAGCTAATCTATCAGCAAGCTCGTTGGCTCTCTCCTCCCGAAGATCGATCCAAGCGTCGAGAAGATGCCTAGTACAGTCGACCTGAGAGCCAAACCGTTTTGGCAACCCTCCGTCAGGGTTGAGGTCGAGGAGCGGTGAGCATATTGAGAAGTACTCGTTTAAGACCTTGGGTCCAGGGGCGTCTTGTGGGGTAGACACACTGGTAAAGGCCGTTCTCAGCATATTGGCAATATCTTCTTCGCTAACCTCTCGGGCTTGAGTCATTATGTTATACTCCCAGAAAAAATCCTAATTTTTTAGTGCGTTTGGTCTGGAACTGTGAGATACCTGTGAGGTCATCTGTGAGACACCTGTGAGGTCATCTGTGAGTAAGATAACACGTGGTAGTGTATTAGATGGTTGAAGACTCACAGACGGCTGTTGAAGCTAAGATCACAGCTGATGTGAAAAGTGTTAAGGTGAAGGACCCAAAGCGTGTCGCTGCCGGTAAAAAGTTGGCTGAGATATCGAAAGCTGCGAAAGAAAAGAAAATGCGTGAAATGATAGTCAACGAAGAACAGGGTAGTGAGTGGAGCTATGGTTACATTGTTGGGACACTTGGTGTTATCATCGCCGCTGCTTCGCTATGGTACACAATTAGCAGTGAGAAAGAGACACAATTAGAACCCGTGAGTGCTGCACCAGCTAGTGTGTCAGAGAGTCATAAAACTCGTCGTCCAGCGTTAGACACGTTTGATTCTTAAACAAAACACACGACAATGTATATATGTCCGCGATCGATCGAAAAGAGCTTATGAACGAATTGTACGATGCGCTACTTGTTACGACTGGTGCTGTGGCAGTGAGTATGATTTCTAAAAAGGCTTTGGGAGAACCATTGGGAACACCAGAGACAGTTAAAGGCACAGTGAAACTTGCTGCAGCTGTTGGTGCAGGAACGCTGTTAGTAAAATGGATGCAATCGAAAAAGTGGATACCGACAGATCCATTCAAATCAATGTAAGTTAATGGTGAGCGTTGTGGCTGGAGGGATATTTAATGCAGTGGCTTTTGCAGGCGCTGGCTTTATGTTTTCGAAGTTTAATCATTCAGGTTATGAAGCTGAGATGAAGAGGCACAACCATGCGTTGGAACAGTTAGCCAGCGCGAAAGAAGTGTGGTATGAGAATGAGGTCGCTAAGAAAGATAAGATCCAGCGTTTGCGACAAATGCTCTCTGATGCTAATGCTGACATCAATGACACAAACCACGCGTTGGAAGAACTTAGAAGCGTAATGACCATACAGTACAGCGGACGAGTGTTCACTAACTCCCCGAAGATTGCGGATTACTACCAACCGAGTGCGGAAATGAAGGAATACCAATTGTTGTTTGTTAGCGCGTTAGGTTTGGGTAGTGGAATAGTAGTGTGGGTACTCACTCGGTAAAAAAATGTTGGAGTAGTATAAGAGTGATGGACAAACTTATGAGGCAGATGAGCTATGGTTACACAATTGACGAAATCGCGAGTGAGACACAAATTGAGTGCGGAGGCGCCTCCAGGCTTTACTACTGCTTGGATTGTGAGGTTTTGAAAAGTGTGACTGAATGTGGTGGGTACGCATGCCCAAAGTGTGGCGACACCGAATGGGGTTACACTCAGAGTTACAGCGACATGAGGCTCACGCGACCAAAAAGCGTTCACAAGCGGTCTTGGTGGATGGGGAGGAGACTACGGAACGTTGTGAAGGGTGAGCACCTTGAGTTGATAAAAGAGGACTTCTTGAAAGTTGTCAACGCGTTGCACTCGTGCAATTTGGTAAAGGGTAGAAATGTCAGCAGATATGGATACTACATTATTAGGTTGTGCCACAGAAGACGAGTCGAGACACTCAAGAAGGTGTCAGACCTCAAAGACGGGAAGGTGAAAGAGAAGTTTGACGATAACTTGTTTGGGGTGGTGTACCCAAAGCTGGGATGGTGCGAAAGTGGTGATAATTATTACGACGAGTGGTTTAGGAAAAAAACAAGTGTAGTATATAGAAGCCATGGGTGACTCACTTGTTAGAAATGGTGCAGCCGTTGTAAATCCACTAACAGGTAGAGCAGTCAACGTTCATGGGCGAGTCTACAATCAACTTGTTAGAGATGGTGTTTTTAGTGACACGACAAATGTCAGTACTATTAATCCGCTGACAAACAGGCGGGTTAACGTTGGCAGTCGGACGCACGACCGTCTTGTCAGAAACCAGGAGGCACAACCCACAGTTGAAGACCATAGCCCACGGCTGTTGGATCGAGCACTGAGAGGGTTCACAAGGTCCTATGGAGTCGAGGTGGTTAACGACAGAGACATCAATCAGGTAAACGGCAGTAGAAGCGCTGTCATCAACCTTTTGAGACGCGAATTGGGTGAGACTAACGGAATGAAAGTGGTAGAGACAGTCAAGGTCACTTTTGAGAAGGCTTTAGAACTCAATAAGACCACATACAAAACTGCTTACTTTAACAGCAAAACGTTTGTCGTCATTAATGAGCGTGATATTGAGGATGTTGCCAATCGTGGGTCGGAACAGATTTTGACTCGGATAGCTGGGTGGTTATCTGAGGGGTCTGGATGGACTATCGACAAAATAGATGCACACTACGTTAATATTGCTATTTATAGACCTTTGAATGGGAGTAGCTACATTGCGTTGCCAAAGGAGCTGCGCAATAGTATGAAGGGCTTGATAAACGTGAATAATGGGGATGATAACGAGTGCTTTAGATGGTGTCACCTTGCGCATAAGTTTCCTGTTGGGAAACACTCCGATAGAACATCAAAGTACGTCAGACATGTCAGTGAGCTGAACTACGATGGAATTGACTTCCCAGTCGCACTCAAAGATTACAACAAGATCGAAAAGGCTAACGAAATTAGCATTAATGTTTTTGGGTACGAAAATAAGCAGCCATTCCCTGTGTACGTTTCTAAGGAGGTGTACCCTGACCATATGGACCTATTGTTGATAACTGCCGATAGCAACAAGCATTATGTGTATATTCGCGATTTCAACAAATTCATGTACCGTCAGACAGAGCATAAGGCGAGAAAGCATTTTTGTAGGTATTGTTTACAGTGTTTTAGTCGTGAGGACGTGCTTGAATGCCATGTGGAAGTATGTTTGGTCATCAATGGGAAGCAAGCTATTAAAATGCCGCAAAAAGACGCTAAAGTGAAATACGAGAATTTTAGTAGACAGCTAAACGTACCATTTGTGGTGTATGCAGACTTCGAGGCTATCACACAGAAGGTGCACACAGCAACACCATCAAGCAAGTGTAGCTACACAAATGCCTACCAGAGGCACGTTGACTGCGGTTATGGGTATAAATTGGTTTGTTGCTATGATGATGAGTATAGTAAGCCAGTGAAAGTGTATCGCGGTGAGAATGCGGTTAACAAGTTCATTGGGGAGATGTTAGAAGTTGTTGAGTATTGTAAAAAGACATCTGAGAGTCACTTTAACAAAGAAATGATACTGACTGATGACGATAAGAAGGACTTCGATGAGGCTAAAAGTTGTCATATTTGCAGTGTTGAGTACACTGGCGCTGACGTTAGAGTGAGAGACCACTGTCACGTGTCAGGTAAGTACAGAGGGTCCGCGCATCGTGAATGTAACGTGAACTTTAAGTTGACTGATAAAATACCTGTGATCTTTCATAACTTGCGCGGTTACGATAGCCATTTCATTATGCAGGAGATTGGTAAGTTTAGCCAAGACATAAATGTGATACCGAACAACATGGAGAAGTACATGGCATTCATGCTTGGAAAAAACTTGGTGTTCTTGGACAGCTTTCAGTTCATGAGTAGTGGTCTAGACAACTTGGTGAGGAACCTACCAAGGGACGCTTTCAAATACACGTCAGAAGTGTTTCACGACGAGGGGTTGGCACTCATGACAAGAAAGGGGGTCTATCCCTATGATTATATGGACTCCTTTGATAAATTCGATGAATGCGAGCTACCCTCCAAAAAGGACTTTTACAATATTCTGAATGACGCAGATATTACGGAAGAAATGCATGAGCGCGCTTGTGATGTGTGGGACTACTTCGACGTTGAAAATATGGGTGGGTATCACGACCTGTATTTGAAAAGCGATGTGCTCTTGCTCGCTGATGTTTTTGAGAACTTTAGAAAGACATGTCATCGTGAGTATAAATTAGACCCGTGTCACTATTTCACATCGCCTGGGCTGGCTTGGGATGCTATGTTAAAGATGACTGGAGTAGAACTCGAATTATTGTCCGACATCGACATGTTCCAGTTTGTAGAATTAGGTATGCGTGGTGGTGTGAGCTACATATGCAACAGACATGGCGTGGCGAATAATAAATACATGAAGGGGTACGATAAAGCGCAAGAGTCGAAGTATTTGATGTACCTTGATGCCAACAATTTGTACGGATGGGCGATGAGTCGAAGTCTACCTACGGGCGGCTTCAAGTGGTTGACTGAGAGAGAAATAGAAAAGGTTAATCTATGCGACTATCACAACGACAGTAAAAAGGGTCTGCTGCTTGAAGTCGACTTGGAGTATCCAGACCATTTGCATGACCTACACAACGATTACCCGTTGGCTCCCGAGAAGATGGAGATAACTGTTGACATGTTGTCGGAGTACTGCACGAAAATCAAAAATAAGTTTAATGTTAGTGTTGGTGGTGTGAAGAAGTTGGTGACTAATTTGATGGACAAAAAAAAGTATGTGTGTCACTATAGAAATCTACAGTTGTATATGGATCTTGGATTGAAAATCAAAAAGGTTCATAGGGCCCTACAGTTCGACCAGTCCAAGTGGTTGGGCAAGTACATCGACTTTAACACAGTCAAGAGAACTGCGGCTAAGAACGCTTTTGAGAAGGACTTCTTCAAGTTGATGAATAACAGTGTGTTCGGAAAAACGATGGAAAACTTGAGGAAGCGTGTGGACGTAAGATTAGTGACCACTGCGGAGAAATTTAAAAAGCTTGTCTCAAAGCCAACGTTTGTGTCTTGCAAGATATTTAGCGAGAACTTAGTCGCTGTCCACAAAGTCAAAGAAACGCTGACATTAAATAGACCCGCATACGTGGGTATGTGCATACTAGACTTGAGTAAAACGCTGATGTACGATTTCCACTACAATTATATCATGAAAAAGTACTCTAGCGACACCTGCAGATTGCACTTCACCGACACTGACAGTCTGTTGTACTCAATCAAAACTGGCGACGTTTATTCCGACTTTATGATGGAGTGCGAAAAGTTCGACAACAGCGACTATCCCGCAGACAGCCCATTCGCTTTTAAAGAGAATAAGAAAGTTATTGGGAAGATGAAGGACGAGTGCGCTGGAACGCCAATTATTGAGTTCGTTGGGTTGCGTAGTAAAATGTATAGCTATTTGAAAGAGGATGGGGGTGGTGGGAAAACTGCTAAAGGTATTAGAAAGAATATAATTAAAAAAGTGATCAGACACGAAGATTACAAAAGTGTGCTACTAGAGCAGAAACAATTGCGACACACAATGAAGACCATTAGAAGTGTCAAACATCAGCTCGGTAGTTATGAAATTAATAAAGTATCGCTATCCTGTTTCGATGATAAACGATACCTTTTAGAAAATGGCATTGACTCCTACGCATATGGTCACAAAAACATTGTAGTGATAGATAACACTGAAAATAGTGAACAAACGGACTAATTCGCGAAACAACTGACCACCTGTTAGTATGCAAATTAGTTAATGTTGCTAACCAATCAAAAGAGCGCCATTTTGCTATCCATTTGGATAAAACATTTGTTGTGGGCGCTGATGTGAATTGACCAATCAAAAGAGCACCATTTCGCTATCCATTTGGATAAACATCACCACTAGAGTCAAAATCTAGTGGGTTTTTTTCGCGCATGAATTGAGACAACGGCAGAACGTGTCGGTCGTAGTTTGTTGAACAAAAATGCGAAAATGGTGAAACGACACTCTCTATTTTTTAAATATGTGAAAATGTTGAAACGACACTCTATTTTTTTAAATATACGAAAATGACGAAGCGACACATTCTATTTTTTAAAAAACGCGAAAATGTTGAAACGACACACTATTTTTAAAAATATGACTGAAATAACACCAAATTTAGCGAAAATCGTGATTTGGTATAAATTTGGTGTTGTTCCGTTAGTCTCGCGCGTGTTCGACATCAATTGAGTAGAAAACGCGAGGGGTGTTTAGCTTGATTAACGACCGCCATAGTAGTATAGAGAGTGGGGGTGCGAGCTCAATCGATGTTATACGTGAATGTAGAATTACTGAAATGACAGCGAATTTTGTCGAACCGTGGTTTGACACAAATTCGGTGACGTTTCGGTAATTATATTTACGTTCAACATCGATTGGGCTCGCACCCCCACTCTCTATACTACTCCGGCTGTAAGCGGAAGTTGCACATTTGACACCGTGGCCGTGGGATAAACAGCATTCACAATAACAACATTATCATTGACAGTTAATGTGGTTAACAGCATTAGCTATCACGAGTTTCTCGAGTATTACTTCATCTGAATTAGGTTTTAAGAAAATGTAGGAAGAAATGGCGGATTGTATCGTTCACTATGACTCACTAGACACATCTGGTGATAAATTGATTCGACCAAGTCCAAACACATTTAAAACTCTGCATGAATGCAAGAAAATACGAGAGAGTCTTGGCGGCGAAAACCATCACATCGATAAGTGCAATAAAATTCCAGAGAATTTGGGAGAAATTGAGTATTTCTACCATCGAAAATGCTTTCAAAAGTTTGTATATGCCAAAGCGTTATTGAAACGGAAAGCAAGCAAAGATGACGATCAAGGTTCTAGTAGCAAACTTCAAAGAACGACAAGAAATACATCACAAAGTGCCGAAGATACTAGCTCCAGAGGAATCTTCCCGAATATCTGTATGATTTGTAAGAAGAAAGACGTAAAGGTGAAAGGTGTACGCCAGCCACTGTCTAAGATTGTCACCGATACTGCAGAGAGAACATTTAAAGAAGCGGCTATTGCTCAGAATGACTTAGAAATGATAAGAGCCGTCACAGAAACTGATTTAATAGCGAAAGAATTTCAAAAACACGAGAAGTGTTATCTAGAATATACTAGGGTCGTCAGGAAAAGAACTGAATCAACCGAAAGTGCTAATGATAATTTACAACTCGGGGACTACGATGCAGTTCTTTCTTTGGTAGAGAATGATATCATAGGAGGGCAGCAATGTTTGTCGATGGAAACACTAATGACAAGATATACTGGTAATACTGGAACGAAGCAAAGCAGATACAAGCTTAAAGAACGTCTGATGAAGTCATTTGGAGACCAACTAGTTTTTCTTCAAGCAGAATATCATATCCCACAAGTGGTGATCAGCAGAGAATGCCTGCACAATCAAATTCTTTCAAGAAGCTCTCCATGTATCCAACAATTCACCATCAAAAGAGCAGCATCGTTCCTGCAAGAGTCTGTCTTCAAATTTTTAGAAGAAGCTTGTCCACTTCCGTGGCCTCCGACAGTTGAGAGTTTGTCTTCCAGAGAGCGACAATATCCAGAGCTTCTGCAATTGTTTTTCAAGGAACTTTTGTCCCCAAAAGAAAGTCATCATGTCACTGCCGAAAGGGTGGATCTACTGACTGACTCGTATTGTCAGGATATCGTTCACGCTGTCTCAAAGGGAAAATTTCTTACGCCAAAACATGCATCAGTAGGACTTGGCCTTCATAGTATGACTGGTCAAAAACTACCGATAACTATATTGGCAAGATTGGGACATTCTATCACATACGACGCAATCAAAGAAATCGAGACTGCTCAGGCTGAACTGGTGCAACACTTTCAATCTAAGAAAAATAGAAAATAACTTGAAAATAATCTAGAAAATAACTTGAAAATTAAGCTGCATAATGTTTTTTCTTTAAGGTATCAACGATATTCTGGTGGGATAACTTTGATCGCAATATTGAGACTGCATCTGGTGCTGGTTCAATTCATACTACACCAGGCATAGCGTTTCAAGAGGATTCTGCTGCAGCTGTGATGAGACAAGAGGATATAACTATTCCCAAGTCAAAGCGACGATCGATCGAACTCTCCAGATATAATGCTGATAAGCGTGTGGCAATCAACCCAAAAGCAGAACCACCATCATTTGCCGAAGTACAGACCAGACCAGCTCCTAACGCGGAGATGTTTTGTTCAAAGCTGTTGCTGTTATGGAAATCAGTGCGGTATCTAAACTCAGCCAATCAGACCAACCCCAGATTCGTTGGTTGGATCGTGCGTCGTTTTCAACAGGCTCATAGCAAAGCAACCCTGATGACATACTTGCCTCCTATTTCTTCCCCAATAACCGAATACTCCACCATCATAGAAATGTTCCATCAATCTAGACAGCTAGCGAGGCAATCCAACATGTCCCACACTCACATCACCCTTGACATGGGAGCTGCAATCAAGGCTTTTCATGTGGTTTGGAACAATCCAGATGCATGGTCCGACATAATAATTCATCTAGGCGATTTTCATGCAATGATGACCTTTTTTGCAGTTATTGGGCGTTTCGTGGAGGGCAGTGGATTCGAAGATGTCATATTTCAAGCGGGTCTGTGCAGCTCTGGAAGCATCACGGGAGTGATGAGTGGAAAGCACTACAATCGATGTTGGCTTGTTCACGAGGCTTTTTCCGAAGCATTGGAAAGGCTCTTTACAGAACAATATTTACCGACTATGCCAGTGAAAGTTGAGGAGTTCGCCCAAAGCGGTGATACTAAATACTGCCCGGAGCGCCCGAGAGTGCCCGGGTGCACGTGAGCGCGCCCGGGAGTATACAAGATAGTATAAATCAGTGTACGATCCTTTCTGAGCTTCTTTGAGTCGTTTATATTGACGAAAAATAATATTAAAAGTGATTTTCAACCACCTTAGCAACAAACAGTGCAGCACAGCCGCCCACACAGGAAGCGAATCAGCGCGCGTCTATATACGGCGCGAGTGGCGGCAGGAAAACTGCTCGAGCTACAATCTGAGAATAATTCATTGGGACACTAAAGCATTAATTACCTTCGTTCTTGCTTCTTTTACTACCGTGAGATAAATAACGCTGTTTCACCCCTCCCCCACCCCCCACCAATCAATGTTGATTTCCAAACACCATTTCTGAGTTCGAGCAAACAAAACATGGGTCAAAAACATGCGTCACAACCTTGATTGGAGGGGGAAGGGGAGGGCACATTTCAAAATATATTGCGTGCGCATAGAAGTCACGTGACATCCGCGGTGTCCCAATGTAATTATTCTACGATTGTCTGAAAATTTATAATAGCAATCAATTGAAATTATGCAGTACCAAAATAATAACTAAGTGATAAAAATGGATAAAATAATTAAATAATAAAATTATCTTGTTTTAAATGAAAAGGAAAATTTATTTTTAGACTGGCCGAGCCGAGTATTTATTAATGTTCTAATTACTACGTAAGTAATGGGCCTTAATTGCCAGGTAATCACTCCGGAACAGTGACTTGCCTTGAAATTACTAAACATGGTCAGAAAATTGAGTGCGTTTAAGGAAGCGCTTGCCTTTTTGATTAGGGAGAAAGAAAAAAGTAGTTTTAGAAAGATTGCACAGCGTTGTGGCATTTCAAAATCTTCAGCTCATCGAATTTGGAAGAGAACGACGTGCCCACATGAAAGACGAAACAAAGATAGCGTGCCAAAGAAAAGACCTGGTCCGCGGCCTAGACTTAATGCAAGAGACAAACGATTGATGGAACGAACTTTGCATAAGATGCGCAAGGAAAATTGCAACATCACTGTTATGTCGCTGGTGAGAAAAGCAGGTCTAGACCCCACGCTTATGCACCGTAGGTCGTACACAAAGTACCTTAATGCTATGGGTTTTAATTTCCTGCAAGCACGGAAAAAAGGATTACTATCTGAAAAGGACAAAAGAATCAGATTAAAGCACGCACATTCTATGAAGCGTGTTTTAAGATCGCATCCAGACTTTTACACCAATCATGTTGCCTTTTACCTCGACGGGGTGTCGTTCATTCACAAGTTTAATCCTATGAGCGATGCCGGTACAACAAAAGGCCGTGTGTGGCGAAGACGCGGAGAAGGATTACAGTTAACAGCTAAAGGGAGTAAGGACCTTGCTGGAGGGCGCCGTCTTCATCTTATGGTTGCCGTGGCTTACGGCAAAGGGATAATTCTTAAAGAGGCCTATGAAAAAATGTCTGGCGAGTTCTTCTCTGGGTTTATCCGAAATTATTTGAATATAACGTTTGGTAAGGCGGGTCCAAAAGCAAACGGCAAAAGACTGTTTGTTATGGATAATGACCCTAGCCAAACCAGCAAAAAAGCAATTTTAGCGCTAAATGAAATTGAAGCTGAATTGCATCGTCTCCCTGCCCGTTCGCCAGACTTAAATCCTATTGAGAACGTTTTCCATTTGTTAAAGAGACGTTTAGAGCATCAAGCACTGGAGATGACAATTACAAAGGAATCATTTCAACATTTCAAAGAACGAGTTCTCCGCTGTTGCGAAGACATTGACGTAGCGACAATTGATCGAACAATCGCAAGTCTACCTAAACGAATTAACTCTGTAATCAAGACAAAAGGAACTCGAACAAAATACTAAACCCATACTCCTAGTTATTCTTATTTACTTCTACTAATTGTGTCAACTATAATTTCTCTAAATAAACAGAAACCAGTAAAAACTTGTGCTTTATTTGACACGCGCGTATTATTCAATGACAACTTAACAAGAGAAATGTAAACATTGCATAATATTATATAATTAGCTGTGCAATCATAATGACTCAGGCACAGTACTCCATGTGTTTACTAGATATTTCTTCCATAAACGTTTCTTAAATATCAACTGTCTCTATTACACATAGACTACACATAAAGTTCTGTATGTTTGTGACATTGAACTAACAAAATACCTAATATAAATCGAATTTTTAACAGTACTCCATCTACAGGCTGAATATAATTATAATTAGACTACTCTTTAAGTTGTTACCACGATTTTGGTGGAGTACTGTTGTTTATCTGAGTAAAACCGGCTGAACGACAATAATTAAGCGCCTCCAGGAAATATTCAGTAAATATCTATCATTCCAACCAAAAATGTGTTCAAAAGAACACTTATATCGGTCGAATATACACGTGTTTTGGTGGAGCACTGTAGTGGAGTACTGTTACAATTGCTTGTTGTCAAGAATCACTCGCGCGAAACACCTGGGACAGGGGGGTAGGTTTACTTGACGGTCTTGCGGGATTTGGTGCCAGAATTTAAAGAGCACCCATCTCACCTCCATCATGTGAGTGTTTGCTTGGTCTAGTGATCCACCTTTAACTAGCACGAGTGGGGCATCCGCAGTGGCGAAGAACGGCGTGTCTTTATTAAATTCAATGTCTTTCCGACAAAAGTTCTTTGGGGCGGAAAGATGAACCGTATCCCCTTCAAGCATCTGTAATAAGTCTCCCCAAGCAATGATGGAAGGGTGCCAGCGAAAATCGTTTAATATTACCACCTCGGCTTCCTCAACGCCTACCCAAGCAAAAGTTCCTGTAGCAGGATTCGTAAAGCTCTTGTAAATTATCTTCAATGGTGACACCATGAATGTTTTCCCCGTATTCGCAGGACCGTGAATATAAATGTTGCGATATTTCCCTCGACCGAGCTGTAAGGCATTAAATATAGCGCCACAGAACGTAGATAGGGTAATGTCGTTTTGCCGAAGTAGAGATAAGGCACATTCGATCCACCGACCTCCACAATCGACAATACACTGGCTATTGTAAGCTTCATTCAAGAGATCAATACGGCTTTTTGTCAGTCGCGCTAATTTCATCGGTGCTTCTTCAAACGCTTTACCAAGTGACAGCGCCTCATCTACAACTCTGCTTCCTCTGTTCGCTATAAACTCGGCTAACGTTGTCTTTCCTTCTTTCTTTTGTCTCATTGCGAGATCAATGAGTTGTAATCTACTGTTTATATGTTCCTGACGAATAATTTCCACGACATCAAACGTAGAATAACGCTCTTTTCTCTTTGCTTTGCCACTTCTCTTCTTTCGTCTATCTTTCTTAGCCTGAATAGCCTTTTCTGGCACTGGCGGATCTTTAAGCTGGGGGTGAGCGTCTGAGAGAATAAATTGCTTATCTTCTTTTATGACGTATTGATAAGCACTGTAGTAGGTGTTGTGAACAGAGCTGAAATTGACTTTAATGTCGTTTGAAGACTCTAAATGTGCCCTTACTCTAGACCACCTTGCTCGACGTGTCAACTTCAGAGCCATATGGTAGTGCGTACCAAATTCCGTCGCTTCTTCGCCATCGTGATGTTTTTCTTGACTTACAACCCAGTGTTCTACTTTGGCTACATCTAGTTGTTCAAAAGCATTTACTACCGAAGCGGCAAACGCCTCCCTGTCGGGAACTTTTACGAGATCCGCACGGCTGTAGGTCACCAAATATACCATGCATTGCTGTCGAGTTTGCAGGCCCGCCATGACTGAAGGAAAATACTCAGAAATTGTCTCACTGATATTAATAGTCACCGCATACTAGTTAACAGTACCGCTGACCTTCATAGAGTGTACGATCAACAAAGATGTGACCATGGCATTAATATTTATGACATGCCCACATTTCGGACAATCTGAGAATAATTCATTGGGACACTAAAGCATTAATTACCTTCGTTCTTGCTTCTTTTACTACCGTGAGATAAATAACGCTGTTTCACCCCTCCCCCACCCCCCACCAATCAATGTTGATTTCCAAACACCATTTCTGAGTTCGAGCAAACAAAACATGGGTCAAAAACATGCGTCACAACCTTGATTGGAGGGGGAAGGGGAGGGCACATTTCAAAATATATTGCGTGCGCATAGAAGTCACGTGACATCCGCGGTGTCCCAATGTAATTATTCTACGATTGTAGTTTTACGAACATGAAAACAGCATTTTTTTGACTTTAAAAACGAATAAAATATAAAGAAAGCAACCCCAAAATTTGTGTTTGAGACGCAGAATAGCTTATATACGGTGAATGACAATATTTATATAATTACATTCATAATTAAAGTTAAAATCTCATGTTTCGCATAGCTTCCTGTGTGGGCGGCCGTGCTGCAGTGTTTGTTGCTAAGGTGGTTGAAAATCACTTTTAATATTATTTTTCGTCAATATAAACGACTCAAAGAAGCTCAGAAAGGATCGTACACTGATTTATACTATCTTGTATACTCCCGTGCGCTCTCACGTGCTCCCGGGCACTCTCGGGCGCTCCCGGGCGCTCCGGGCAGTATTTAGTAGGACCCGCCCAAAGTAACCCCGCGCAAGCAACGAGTTTAACGAACTTTCTTAACGACGACTCTGTTAAAGAATATGTTAAGCAATGCCAAATACAGAAAGCCAAATGTATGAACGGAGAATTTGGAAAAACACCCCAGTATTGGGCAAAGTATATGGAGCTTATTGATCGTCAGCAAAAATTACACTTTTCCATCAATACCAATGATTATGATCTGAGAATGCTCATGTGGAAAGAATCTTTGCCTTTGTGCTTTGCTACCAATCGGGTTCATTATGCTCGCTATGGCACATATTATGTCAGTGGCTTAGAATGTATTGACAGCACTCACCCAGGAGCAAGACAGGAGATCGAAGATCTTGGTTTGTCCGTACGGAGAAATCAACTTGGCATAGGACAGTCAATCGACATGGTAGGCGAACAAAGTTACATGAGAAACGCAAAGACTGCAGGTAATTTCATATTTACGAATTTAAAATCCTGTTGTATTAATGCCACGCATCTTCTTCAACAATCTTTCCTTACATGTGACGAACGCCCTACGTATATACCTCAGATGTATATTACCATTCTCTTTGTTTTTCAGGTGGAGTCGCGCAGTTTGCTGCAAAAGAAAATACTGTCGCAAAATGGGTCATGAATAGACCATATCAAACCAAGTTTGTCGAATCGTTAAAGGAGCTATCAGGAATGTCCACTACAATGTCAAATCCACGAAAATGTCTGCGAAGCAGTGAAATTCTAAAGTCGAATAAGATGGTGGAAAAAATCATGGTCGTATTGCGGACACAATTCATCAATCCCTTCCAACCTGATATTGACAAAGATGAGTTGTTCAATTTGGTATCGGGGTATCCAGCTCCAGAGAATGTACGCAACTGCTTACTCACACTTGAATCAAGAGGAAGGGAGCTAATGGATGAATTTCAGGGCAGAATTACAACGGAATCAACAGAATCGTTCAAAACAGATTTTTTTAGCCCAATCAAGAGAGAGACACTCAAGACCTTCAAGAATTTGGCCGTTAAAACCAAGTTAAAGAGCAAGGGAAAGACAAAAGAACTTACATTTCAAAGAGATATCTTGGGAATGTTAGTTGCTTATTCTAACAAGCACAAGACAGGGGTTGATCTTGAGAAAGTGTTGTGCTTTCCCCTTGCACCTGTTTCAATCCCGCTAAGTACACAAGATGGTGCAATAAGAAAGACAGTCAAAAGCAAATTGTATGATGCCTCCATGAGCGACCTAAGCATTTTAAACGACGCACTACCACCCGCTTCAACAATGAGAACATACTTGATAGATCTTGTCGCTGCAATACGTAGTTTGGTTGGCACTGGATCAACCATAAGAGAAATGGCATCTAGAATAATGGCCACTGTTCCTTCTTAGTACACCACTATCTTCATAGTTTGTGATACGTACAAGGACAATAGCATCAAAGGTGGAGAACGTCAGGCAAAGGTGTAAGCGAGCGGTATGTCCTAACCAGTCCTGACATGAAGGTACCTCACGATTTCACAAGTTTTCTTCGTAATGGGGAAAACAAGGAAATGCTTATCAATCTTATTCAGAAAGCAATTGAAGAAGGGCGTAATGATCTGTCAAGTAAAACCATCTTCTTTTCCAACAAGTCTCAGTGTACGAAAATAACAAGGGATGAAGTATCAGTTATCGAATATTTAGCTAGTGACCACGAAGAAGCAGACACAAAGCTAGTTGCCTTGGCCCATGCTGCGAACGTACCTCCTGGAGATACTATCATGATTCGATCTCATTCAGGAGACATCGATATCCTTGCTCTGTTTGTGGCGCATGATTTTGGTATTGTTAAAGTTCTAATCGACAACGGAACAGGCAAAGCTAGGAAGATTATAGATGTGACGTCCTCAACACTGGATCTGGAGAAAAGGAAAGCTCTCATCGGTTTACACGTTTACACTTTTTCTGGTAATGACTACGTTTCCAGTTTCTTCAGGAAATGGAAGAAAGCTTTCTGGAAAGCGATGCTGAAACGTCAAGAATATATTCGTCTGTTTGCTGAGCTAGGCAGTAGTCCTCAGGTTCCTGATCATATTTCACAGGCTTAGAAAAGTTCGTTTGTGCGTTATATGGAAACCAAACGATGTCATCAGCGAACAAGCTACGACATAAGATCTTCTTGCAGAAGTTCGACAAAGAGAAGAAAGTAATCGACTTAAGCCTCTTGCCACCTTGTGAAACCAATCTGAAGCTTCATATAATCCGTGCAAATTATGTTGCATCGATTTTCAGGAAAGCTAATCACTTGATCCTTGATCTAGATGAGCCCACAAATCATGGTTGGGACGAAAGAGGAGAAGTTATCTGGAGCAGTGTTTGTTACCCTGACGATGTTAGTGAATTGTTGATTGGCCAGGAAGAAGTAGAAGATGAAGATGAGTTTGATCTCGTGCAAAACAGTGATCTTGAAGACGACTTTGATGACGTTATGGAAGATGATGAGGATTAACAACTTTATATTTTTTCGAAATTTTATTATACTTATATATATTGAAGTTTGAATTTAGAACCTCAAATTTGCTAAAGTTGTTCTTATTCGTCAAAGTTGTCCTTGTTTTTTATTTCGATCACGCGCAGATCGTTATTTTTCACCAAAACGAGGCTTTAATGCGTGAAAACGATGCTGTAATGCATGAAAACGAGGCGGAAGGCCCAGTTTATCGTCTGAATACAATCGAATTTTGCACTCAGCACCCAAAAATTGCTAAAGATGCCCAGATTAAACAAATTCTCCATTGTTGTTCGCTTCAATCGAGCAGATATCGTTTTTGCACCAAAACGAGGCGGAAGGCCCCGCCCACAGCCTGTATACCAACGATTTTCGAACTCAGCGCCCCAAAGTTGACCAAGTCCACTTGGTCTCAATAAATTTCCCCGTCGGGGGACCATTCCCCCCTTCTCCGCCTGGTCTACAGCGTGACACACCGTCTTTCCGGAAGAAGCCCATTCGCCAACGGCGAAAGTTATATGCCATCAAAACAAGCTATATTTCACACAAAATCAGCGAATGCAGCAATGTTGGTTTTATACAAACATGACTATAGACTTGTATCAGCTGATTTCATGCCGAAACTGTAGTGTTGAAAAGCAAGATATCCAAAGACAGGCACAAATAAAAAGGTAAATAAATTAGTGTTCTCAAACAATCGCTAATAATAGTAACTGTCACCAGTCTGTGTTGAGCAATTAATTTGCCTTTTCTGCATAGTAATTTGGTTAGGTTTAGGGTTTTGGTGATATTAACCTGCATTTCATTGAATTCTAAGAGACTGTCATATGGCTACTGTATATGAGTAGCCATTGCCTTCAGTGCTTCACTTTATTGTTTAACTCTTTGACTTGACTCTTGAGTGAAGGACTGTTGCTCGAAACGTTGAATAGACCTGCTACATGCAATTTCGGCAGTGCACCAAGTGCCTCGCACAATATGCAAAACATTTTAATGTAATTTAAATAGTTGTACACAATTGTGTATTTGCTCTGAAATCTTTAGACACATTTTTAAATACTTAACAGAGTGTGTAATGTTTTGAATGTTTAGAATTATCAAAAGATATATATATTTTATTTTGACAGTTGGAATTAAATCCATGCAGTTCAAAATATATAAGTGTTAGTACAAATTTTGAAATTGCATGTACCCAGTATGTTTATTTTATTAAAATTATAAATACTATGCTTGATAATTAGCCTATATATACAATAGTTTAGGGTGGAAAAAAAACATGCATATTATAGCTGTTTTTTATATGACCTGGGCCTGGCCTACAATTTTGTAGCATAAAGAAGCATTGCTGTATACTTATCAGTGTTAATATATACACTGCTGTAGTGAATAAGGGAGAGCTCAGAGTAAACAGACGATACAGTACATGGATGATTGTCATGCAAGCTCATATCCTCAGAAAATTTATTCTGTGTCCCGGACAGGGATAACTTTCTGATTTCCGGTGAGACGCTCTAATGATTGAGCTACCGAGACTCAGATGGAGAGTGAAGGTTACAATTATGTACTGATTACGAACCAGTACATCATTGTAACCTCTCTCCATCTGAATCTCGATGGCTTAATGGTTAGAGGCCGTCACTGGCAATAAGGCATGTATTCCATATATAATCTGCGTTTACAGTACTCCAATGGAACATGCTAGGCTTACAGTAGCTGGCCTAGTGGGCCACAACTTATTGTGTCTGTCAATGTAAAATACAGCTTATATAAGATTATGTTGACATTGGCTATGTATTGTTGACACTTACTACAAAACTGAACCCAAGAAGCATGAAGGGTTTTGTCTTGTGAAAAAAGCAGTTGCAACAGACAAATTGCTCAAGATTTCCAACCATTTCTCCAGATGTACCAGGGGGAAAGACCACTGATACCATTCCTCGCATCTGATCTTCAGAAATTGCTCAGGGCGGTGATGGCTAGATTTGTAAAGGGAGATGTGATGAAGTCTGCCACCAGTTACCTTAAGTTAATGAATGTAGATGTGTCATCAGATGAGTCTACAGTGAGCAGCAATCAGGTTGATGTTGGTATTGTCACAAAGAGAGAATTGAGCAGGCTGAAAGATCAAAAGGAAATTTCGCAGAGAGAGAAACTAGAGTTTGAGATCAACTGCAAAGCATTCCTTTCCCGTACTGCTGAGAAACTGCTTGATAAATGTCCGTTTCCAGTTGTTAGGCACCTTAGATGTCTCGATCCTCAGGTCATGGCAGGACATATTGAAACTTCTGTTAAGCTGTTTGAAAGGCTACTAGGCTGTCTCATTGATTCTCGAATGGTAAGAGAAGTTGATGCAGACATGTTGAAGAAGCAGTATTCGTCATTTGTTACTGATATTGTTCATGGAAATGCAGCCACCTTGCTCCTGTTCCAGAAGTACGATAGAGTTAAAGATGAACGCATTGATACCTTTCTTGCTGCATATTTTAAGGAAAGTCTCTTCAAGCAGTTATTGGAGCTAGTGAAGTGCCTTCTGGTTCTTTCTCATGGTCAGGCTGGAGTAGAGAGGGGAAATAGCATTAACAATGAGATCATGGCATACAACTTCAAAGAAAGATCAGTTGTCGCCTTAAGAGGCATTGATGACCACATTCAATGCTGTGGTGGAGTTCTCAATGTCAAGATTGACCAAGAACTCAGAAGTGCAGCAAAGAGTGCATCATCACAGTTTCGGGCTGAGCTGAAGAGGCAGCAAGAAGAGGAAAAGAATAAGAAGAAAGATGATGAAAACAAGTCTATAAATGATGAAATATTCGCCCTCAAAGGAAAACGGAAACGTCTGTTAGAAGATTGTTCCATCCTTTGTGGTAGCGCGGAGAAGCTGCTGGATCTGGCAGAAAAAGAGCAGAAGATGATTCACGTGACTAAAGGAAATAGCTACAGAAGAACAATAAAAACCATGGAAAAAGACGCAGAGGAGTTGCGCGAAAAAATGGAACACTTGAAAAAAAAACTTAAAAATTACTTTAGATGAAATAAAGTACCCTAACCCAATATAGGGACTTGTTCGACTGTAATGAAGTGTCGTTCAGGAACTATTTAATTTTTTGATGAAAACAATATTTTTCACATATTCTAAGATTTTCCTGTTCTTACGTATTCTAGTATTAACATTGAGCAAGAATGTGCTTGCGTTTTAATATAATTTGTTTAAATGGAATGTAGCTTGCCTAACATATTTACTCCATAAACTTCCAAAAGTTTAAATAACAACTCCACTTTGCATGATATACAGTAAAAACCCACGTATAAGAACCTAGATTTTTCCAAGTTAGCCTAAAAAGGTTCTTATATAAATGGTGTTTACTGCAAAATTAGGCTATTTAGGTTCTTGAACAGGTTCTTATTTTCTTAAGAAAAAAGCGACTTGGTTTTGGTAAGTGTGGTCTATTATTTATATAAATTATGCATAAATTTTCTCCAAATGAAGGCAGTCTAAGCAAATACAAACCCTAAAGCTACACTGTATGTACAAACCCTAAAGTTACAGCTTACTGTGTGTAAATTCAATGGAACAAAATAACGTATACAACTGTAGACATATATACACTATTTGTCTGGTTCTTGCTCATTTTCATTACTTTGTAGTCTGTAGAGTTTATTTTCTTTGATTTATAAATTTTTAGTTTTGACACTATTTGATAAAATAAGAACCTGCTTTCAAATTTTAGCCTAAAATAGGTTCTTATGTAAAGGGAGTCTAAATGGAAAATCTTAGCCTAACAGGTTCTTAAAATCTAGGTTCTTATACACGGGTTTTTACTGTATTGGCAGTTTTCCTTTAATTAAAAGATTATTGCCATAGCTTTACACAAGGAACTGTTCAACATCTGGAGTTTCTTGTCTTGTGTTTTCTTGTAACAAAACACCCCAAATACTCCTTGAAATCATGCTATTTGACTCCTTAAAAACTACTTAAATACTCCTCGAATTTAACTATAAGCCCCCTCAAAAAAAGAACATTTGTCCACCCATACCTGTCCACATATTTGTCTCAACTTATTTTTTAGCAGCTCATTCCGAATCCTTTTTTATACTATATGCCTATCCCAGATATCCCCATTAATAAGCCAACCCAAAACCCATTACAAAATTGTATAAGGCAAGGGCTATAATACTGTAATTCTTTAGTTTATGGTATTGTAGTACAGTAAAGTACAGCAATGCATGGACGTATATGTTGATAAAAAAAATTCTGTTGCACTTCATGGACCTAACTGCACACACTCAGGGGTTGGTCATAATAAGCTCATGGATTTCATGAGACACCTTTCCTTGAGTTTCACCAACTTTGCCACAGGTTGTTGCACGAAATGCATCCCAGAAAGCACCGAAGGAAACTTCTGTGTTTCCACAAATACCTCTTGTTCAATTACTTCTTGCCAGTCACAATTTTTTAAATCAATTTACTTTATTTCTATTTTGGGAAATGTTGTTTCCATGGTGGGTATATTTGTTTTTTGGTTAATGTTGCACCTTTTACTAACATGTGCTAACTGTTAGGTGTTTTGGATCCACTAGTACTACCTAGGTATCCTGAGGATAATAACATTTCAGGTTTTGCTGATACCACTGCCTGCTCCTCTAGTTCTTGCATTATAACAGATCACACTAGGCAAACCAGCACAACTTTTTGATACATGTCATATAGCCATTATTAAGTGCTTCAGCCAAAAAATCTGAATGTTGATTAGGGAATATATTTTTATTTTGTTACATGTGGATTGATCTTAACAAAAATCTCTTAACCCTTTCTGGGCTGGGCAATTTTTGCAATCAGAGAGTGGGTGGGATATCAGAATGGGTTGTGAAACCTTTTTTCTAACCAATGTTTTGCCAGAGTGGGCAAACTGAAACAATTAAGTGAGAAACATTTGCGTGTGGATAACAACAGTCCTGAGTCAAGGTTAAACACTCAGATGAAAACAAAAAATATGGCGTCTGTCAATCAACAAAAACAAAGGCAGTATCATGTATTTTAATTCAGCTATTGCTGGAAGACGAAGATGAGGAGAAAAAACGAAGAGGGCCAGATAGATGGTGGATAAAGAGAAGATACACCAAAAGAACATTTCAGAATATTTTCAAGGAATTAGCTGATGAAGACACAGCGTCGTTTTACCTTTTTATTGCTCTGTATCTGCAAGGGATTTTCGTCAACAACAGCTGCTGTGATTTCAGACATTTTGTTGCGTTATTTGTCTGTGCGCATGCCCAATCAGGAAAACAATGTTGCTCGTTGTGGAAAACATGGGCAAACGGGGAAAAAATGTTTCCGGAACAAAAATCGCACTTGGGAAACAAAAAATGTTTCTGAATTTGTTGAGAAATATTTTTGCTTCTAGGGAAGCAAATTTTGTTTCCGCAACAACGTTTCCTAGTTTGCCCACGGCTTTACTATTTATGTCAAGATAAACTTGGTAACTGTACTTTGAGATGTTACATTTACAAGGTGGAGTAAGTGAAGATTTGACTTTGTTCGTCAAGGATCCATGACAAGTGGTATGGGGGAAAGCGAGATGTAAATGTCTTTTACTGAGCACTTAACTCACATTGTAAGGAGACGTTTTTTAATGGTTTTTATTTTGTCATAGTAACTTTACAAATGCATGAGCGTTTTTGTTAATATTAACTTTTGTTTCTTATTATAGCTGTAGCTTAAGGTATCCAGCGATTGATTTTATTGACTTTGAGTACTCTAGTTTTAAGTTCGTTTGCTTTGAGCATGGATAGTAAATAGACTGGATAGGAAACTAAGATCACGTGCGACGTTTCCAGCATGCTGATTGGTTTAGGCACCAGTTGGTCGCGTGAAAACCTAGTTGCAAATCGTGATGTCACAAAATCACCATAAATCGCAACGTTTAGCAATAATACAGCTAAAAATGATAGTCAAACTACCAAAAAATATCACAATGCCACTTTACGATGGAATATCCGACTACCATTACTCATTTTAGGCGAAAAGATCCAACTTTAGACGGTGAAAAACGCGTCGCAAATTTCAACGAAAACAACGGTAGTTTTGCGACGCCAGTTTCTTCACCACAAAACGAAAACAGCTGAAACAAAGACGAACAACATTTACCTCGATCATTTGGTCGTGGCTTAGGCAGGTTTGTAAGACGATGAAACATTTTGGAATCTCAATATAGCTACTTGAATACGAAAATATGGAGAAGTCGAAGAGAAACTCAGCAAAATCTGTGTACTCGTGACATCTTCGTGACATCACGAATTTCAACTAGGTTTTCACGCTGACGCCATCCAGTTTCCTATCCAGTCTATTTACTATCCATGCTTTGAGGTTCTTTGACGGTGTTAAATGTTTTTTTGTAATATTTTCATTTTCACTTTACTCGTCGTGTCCATTTGTTTCATGCGAGGGCACGCGGCAACTTAATCTTTGAGAGAACCTTGAAAAATTAATTTGCACCTTTTGGGTCGAAGTTTTGCCGTCCCTGATCAGGTCTGAGATATTTGAACCATGAATAGTTTGTCCTTCCAGTTTCGTTTCCGCCGATTACATTATTGGGTGATTTTTTAACCTCTTAAGGATTAACTCGGCTGTGGATCTCATACTTTTTGGTACTGAGTCTAAAACCATGGAGTCGTCCATTTCACTGGCCATAATATCATCAGGTGTACCTGTGTGTTTCAGTGAAATGTTTACGGTGAGAGATTCGCGAGTTTTCTGATAATGATATAATTTCTGTTTATCGTTGTCGGTTAAATCGGTTCTCATTTGACGCTCCATTCTCGAAAGGAAATCTTCAAGCACCAAAATCATTCGTTTTGCATGTTTCATTTTAGCAAGAGGCTTGATAAAGTTTCAAGGATAGGCGGTAGTAATGCAGTCAAAATGGACCCACCTTTTTGATTTAGAATACATTGTTTCTCTTGCAAGATACTTTTTTGTTGGCATAAAATCGGAGATGTGACTTATAGCTCAACAACCTTCGTTTCTGGCTATCGGCGAGTGGTACAGTCCCCTTAAGAACGTTCAACGCACGTTCACATACACATGTTATGAGATTTGGGGGGCCATGCTGTAAGAGGAATTTTCCAAAGTGCTAAAACCTGCAGGTAGTACATGTGATCTCATCCTCTTAGACATGATGGAAAATTCACGAGATACGAATTTGCACTAGACTATATACGTTTTAC
This sequence comes from Chrysogorgia sp. JL179-B06, assembly GCA_035772405.1. Lineage (NCBI taxonomy): Eukaryota > Metazoa > Cnidaria > Anthozoa > Scleralcyonacea > Chrysogorgiidae > Chrysogorgia > Chrysogorgia sp. JL179-B06. Next base: position 451,905 of record JAYKKM010000395.1, on the reverse strand, counting down.
GTATGCAACTTGTCGCTCCCTGGAAGAGAGTTTGTGCGCAATAGAAAATTTTCTGGTGTCAGTTGATGCAAATCTATCAAAAGGTAACCATAAGGTCTATCTGTATTCTGTAGCGTCCTTAAACAAATCCATGAGATAGTTAACATGCTGAGGGTACATTTGACGTGCTAAAGTTGCGATTCCCAAAGAGTCCCTTGGATTTCTAAATATAATAATTTAATGTGCATTATGCGAAATTATTCTAGACTGTTTTCCCAGTGGAAACAGATTCTGTGTCAGATATATAACTGAAACTCCTATGATAAACAAATCAGACATTCGCTGGTCCTTTGAACATTCGCTCATTAAGTCATCAATTATCACCAAAGAATTTTCTTTGTCAAGAAGCTCATATAGATTACTCGGAAATCCTTCCACAAACATAATATTCGCTGTTTCATTTTGCATTTCAGAAAATATATCTTGGTATTCGGAATAGCATTAAATAACTTTGTTCGGAAAAAGGACAAATAAATCGTGCATGTGACACATAACCGAAAAACTCGTACACCGTGTTCGTCTTCTCACAAAACCCGTCAACATGATACATCTTACCCATCTCACTCTCTCCACCGTTGACAGCATGTCTAATCACTGAACCAACCATTCAATGGAAGATTTTGAGTAGGGTTTGTTCCCCCCATAGTCTCTTTCTCCAAATACTTTGCTTGGTAAACAGCCCTTACAGAAGCGGCAATATTGTAACAGAAAGGATCAACTTTTGTTTCACTTAAAAATAAATCTCGAAATTACTTGCAAAATAAAAGAAATTGCATGCAACAGAAAATTGTAACATCGTGAGCACAGTATTTGTACATTTCCTTCTGAAAGTAAAAAATATAATTACTTTTCGTTAAATTGTTATGCCAGGTAATGAGATCATTCCAGGTCTTTTCAGATTTCGTGTCCGGACTGTAATTCTCAATACCTGGTAACGGTCCTACGTAATTTTGGTTTTCAATGGTGTTAAACTTAAAAGGAAAATCACACTTTGAATAAGTTGATAAATCTAAACCAAACGTCTTGTGAAAATTAGAGGGACATTTGAAGCCAGTTTAAAGAGTCAATAAGACGAATTCAGTAATCTTTTAAAAGATGTATAATTTTTTGGCCTGAATGAATAAGGTGCATCTCAGAAGTGGGATGATGTTCAATCAACCATCTCTGAATCAAAATCGCGTCAAAACCTTTCGCATTATCGGCAATGGCTGAAAAATCTTTATGAACCCTTAGAAATTTACAAAAAATAGAAATTTACAAAAACTTATTCAAAATATCGTCCCCTTTGAAAACAAATTCAGTGGCATTGGCATACTGACCAACTGCAAAATTCACCACATGTTCCCTATCGAAAAGTCCGTTCAAAGTCATAGAAAATAAATTTGTCACTGAATGTCTTAGGTAATTCTGGTTGCATGTAACAAATGGTCAGACAACACGTACTCTTTACAAATGTGACACACATGTTCACCACAACGATGAGCGTTTTGGCGTTTTCGTTCAACAACGGCAGAACACGCTTGACATCTAAACGAAGTGTCACATTTTGATGGAATGTCAACCCCGTTAGACTTACAAAACTTTTTGTGGTGTTCAAAATATGCAGACGAGCGACAAAACTTAAAGCAATCGGGGCACGTACGTTTCTCAGATGAAAGCCAAAGACATTCTTTGTACAAGCATGTGTGACATGGATCATGGCAAGGATGTGAACGATAATTCGAATAAAACGTCTTGCACTTTTCACAATAAAAACGTTGGCCGTGGAAAGTGGGGAGTTTCTTCGGATTAATAACATCATAATGATCACCATTTTTATATATAACGATTTTCCTATCTCGCCTGGGGCCCTCATAAATGCAAGAATTTCTAGCATTAAAATAAATAACAATAATCTGATACTTCGTCAACACCCCTTGGAACTTCGATACCTCCTGAAGACCACAAAGACCAGGCAAGACTCTTATATAACTCTAAAGCTGACTTTTTTTAATGGGTCTTCCTAATTTAATTTGTTTTAATTTCGGATGGTTATCCGCTAGTGCCTGACCTACAGCTAAAGCCCTCCCACAACAGAGCAGGTCACTATTTCTAATGGTAATACACCTTTTGCCCTTCATATAAATAAATAGAACGGCCATTAAAATTAAGGAAAGTACAATAACACTACTGTGTATTTATGGTGATCAATGTATGTTCATTGACACTCTTTACATTTTCATTAACGCAATTAACATAGAAGAACCACATTCAATAACATCATGGACATTATCTAAATAATCTTGGGACCACCGTTAACCTGATGGAATGCTCATTAACATCAATACAATAGACGTTAACACCAAAAAGCATAATTAAGTAGGCATGTGAATTAATTTGGTATAAATTCACCTTTGGTGCAGGTTTCAGTTAACAAACTTCATTAAGTGGCATGGCTGAAAGATGAAGAAAGCGTATTTCAACGAAACACGACAAAGACTTGTGACAGCTTTTGAAGATGAACGTGAGGACTACCTAGTTGTTGCTGACACTTCAGGTGTAAACCGTTCGATGGCAAGAGGTATTATCGCTAGATTCCTAAGAGAACGCCAAGTGGTGACCCAAAAATGTTAAAGTAGACAAGAGATGAGACAATGCCTCAATGAAATCATCGACGAAAACTGCCTTCGTACACTCGTTCAAATTAACCAAGAACTGAGGAACATCTACCAGCAAAGCCTTTCATTCGTGACCGAACGGTTGGAAAAGCATTGGATGTACTGTTGTTTAGCGTGAAGCATGTCCGGCCCTACCAACAGAGCGAAACCGCCCGATGTCATCGGGAAGCGGTTCGACGTTTATGAATGATGGAGTCCTCAATCACTGCATTTTCATAGACGAATGTGGTTACAATGTTTGGACAGCAAGAGGCTGTGGGAGGGGAAGAGTTGGAGGAGTAACTTCATAATACCCGGCCACTAATATGCATAGTTTCTAATCCGTGGCTACGCGGCTACACTGAATACGTGGGTACATATACACGTAGCTACGTGGCTATAACGTGGCTATATATATACGTGGCTGCCTACATCGTTACATGGCTACGTGCGAAGTGGCTACATATATGCCAGCTACATGGCTACGCCATTACTTGGCTATTCAGTGGCGGATATTCACGTTTTAAGGTGGTGGGGAAAAGCCTCCCAAAATGTCCGACAAGTTTGGTTGCTAAGTAACAAATTTTATTTGAAAATTTCCGACAAATTGGCAATTATATATATATATATATATTTTTTATTTGAAAATTTCCGACAAATTGGCAATTTGACGAAAGGTGGGGGGGCGGCTGCCCCCCCATCCCACCACAATTTCCGCCACTGTGGCTATTTACTAAAACCTAATCAAGATACTACTTGCAAATACAATTCCTTTTATTTTTATATCAATTCACATTCAAATTACACAATTTTATGACCAGTGAAAAATAATTAGTGAAAATCTTCAGAAATTAGATTGAACTTCCTGCCTCAAATACTCAATTACTCAAAAATACAAATACAAAAACATCGAATCACTAATTAGAGAAAAAATCTTCCTTGACAAACTTATTTTCTACCAAATATGTTTTAAGGGCTTCAGAAATACCGGAGTGACAACTCATGCGGTATTTTCGTTGATACTCATCTTTATCAACAAGGGAGCAATTTTCAAAACAATCTGCTTCTGCTACCGATTTAATGAAAACAACTGTTTTCTGTGATCTCGAAACGTGCGCTTTGACCATCTTCCCAAACTTTTTTTGCTCTAATTCATTTAAACAATGTTCAAACTCAATGTCAGCAACACCCCTGACTCTTCTTGGAACACTCTGCTTCAAAGCACACTTAGTAACAATGGGCCCCTGTATGAGCATGACAGCCTCTTTAATCTCCAAATTGGTAGGTTGGGCTTTCTTTTTCTGCACAACCACATCAGTTAGAGAATCAATAAACTAAAATAACCAAGAAAACAACATTTTTACTACAATACATTGTAGATAAGTTAGACCCATTATTTATGGTTTTAAAGACAATACCTATACCCAACCGTAACTGTAACCCCAACCTCAACTATTCAAATTCAGTAGTAGACTATAACGATGCTTACATCTCGCCAACCCCTTGAGGTATTTTTTTCTTCATATGTGAAAGAAAGACAACTGTTTACTAGTTAGTACTTAGTTAATACAGAACAAAAGAAAACAATTGGTTTACCACCTGCTACCAATTACTATTCTGCCTTTCTGTCACGGGCGAAAGAAAATGACTGTTATTACTACAATTGCCACATAATTATTCATTTTGATTTTCTGAAGTACTTACATCTAATAGTATTTGTTTTTGTGACAAGTAGCTGTGCCTTCTTGACCATCTCCGGGCTGACTTCGAGAGAAGGTTGACATGGTTTTCTACCTCTCAATAGGCTGCTTATTACGTGATTAAAAACGTGCAAACATGCAGCGACTCGTTGAATGATGTCAGATCTCTTCGACTTTGGTGTAACTTCTCCCCTCGACAGTGATTCATTAAGTTCCTTGGTGAAATCTTCATCTATCGCGTCTAGATAATCATTAGCTGCATTTGAGAAGCCGTAGTTTTTCTTACAATGGTGTAACTCGTGAATTTCTAAGAAAATATCAGGCATGAAGATCTAATTTCCGTTTGGCTTCTTCCGTCTCCCTCGGTGTTGGTCGTAAACATAGCGGAAACAAGAACAGAAAGCGATCTAACAGACCACTTCCTTGATCTAGTCGACATAACAATCGAATTCCATATGGAACTTGTGTCAGCCCAATCAAAGAACATGGAGTGTTGGCTGGAATTTCTCGCATACTTTCCGTGGCGTAGCGGTATGAAGTATGCTCTCCTGAAAATAACTCGTAGAACAATTGCACTTCACCCATTCCATGATCCTCGTCATTCTTCAACATCTTGTTTAAAAAGTCGTATATCTCTGAGGAACAAATAAAAACCTTCTTTTGCTCTGAGATACACTTGATTTGCAGATGATGTGCACCGTTCCACATTTACATGCATGTCCATAAGGTAGCTTCATTTTTTCAGTATGATTTTTTGAAACGTGAACATGTATATGCGGAGCTTTTGGGAATATTTGGTTTCAATTTTCTATTTTGCAGATTCTTTCAGGTGCAGTCACACACCTCTGCGGAAGTAAGGATGTTGTTTCCGAGTTGAGGTTCCTGATGAAGCACGTTGACCGCAAATCAAACGAGATTGTGTTCGCCAAATGTGTGGATCGAGTATCAAAAATGTGGGACTTCCTGAAGCAATGGCAGTTCAAGTGGTCTAACCCAATACCAAGCTCTACGCATCCAGGTCACTATGACTTTCTTCGAGGTATCACAGTTGGATGAGAAAGACCTTCCAACAGTTAGACACACAGGTGCAACTTTATTGACAAATCGAAGGGAGAGTCCAGGAGATGTGGTCTTGTATTTCCGTCAAAAAACAAGTTGACTACACACAAAGCCCAAACTAATCACTTGCAACGGAAGCGGAAAACAGGCGAATCTTCCAAGGTGGCAGCTAGTGAGCCAAAGCAGTTGAGACTAGAAGATGCTTTGCTACATTCATTTTGTCAAAAGGATGATTTAGTTGATGATGACGAGGAAGAACAGGATATTTGCAATTTGTGTAAGAAAATGGGAAACTTCTTTATCTTGTGCACCTTGTAATTCGTTTAATACATTTGCTACGTCCAATTCATTTTGAATATTATTAATTCTTTATAAGTAGACCTTGAAGGCATTTCCTCTTTTCTTATTCTGATTCAAAGGTCTTCAGAAAGACGTGGATGAAAATGAGACTGGAGACGTGGATGACTGGGTACAATGCGAAAGGGAATCATGCCAAAAATGGTACCACATCCATTGTGTGAGCAAAACATGGCAAAATAATTTTATAGTTGTTGATAATTTATGGTTTTGTTGTAATTAGAGTTTTTGATTGATTTCAACAGAAAGAAACTGTTACATCACGAATAGATAACGAAAAACGTGAAATAATGACATTTGCATGCACCTCCTGAGTCCTGATGGCAGCAGCGGCCGGCGGGTATATATAAAAACGGCCTATTTCGTATAAAACACCTAGTTATTTTGTAATGTTATTCTTTTATATCAGTCGCTGTATCAGGTGCGTTTAAAACATTCAATATTAAAAATAGTTCAATGAGTATGAGATTCTTTGTTTAAACAAACAGCTGTATTAAATATAGCAGTTCGTTCCCAGGTCCCTAGGAAACCTCGCGCCAAACTTATTGTCGAGTCTGAATAATGTGCAACATCTTCTACACAAATACTAGATTTCGTCCCAATTTTCATTTTAATCGCGGATTCAAAGCTAATACCCACCCCCCATCGCCGAACAAGTGCGCGATTGCGGGACGAAATCGATTTGTCTACGGCCCCTTAGTCGAACTGGCTGCCCATCCCAACGAACACGAATTGGCCTTCCTTATTTACGATGGTGCGCCAGCGCACTCCAATGCTGCTAGCCCAAGAGAGTACATTCGCCTAATGAAAGTTCCGCCTTACTCGCCATTCCTCAATATCGTCGAACAGGCAATAAGTACCCTTAAAGTCGCAATTAAACGTGATATCAGTCGCCCTGAAGTGCAGGTAGAGATGGGAAATAGAAATGGAGCAAGGAACCAAGGTATTCCTTAGGAGAGTACCGGCAATATCTGGCACAATAACCGTGCGAAAATGTGCGGCATACAGGTTCATGCAGACCTATCTAGCGCGATGCTTAAACCGGGAGGTTATTGAGGGATAATTGTTTGTTAGAAAATCATGACAACTTTTGTGACCATTAAGATTTCATTTACTTTAAATTTATTTGATGTTAACGTTTATTGCATTGATGTTAATGAGCGTTCCATCACGTTAATGGTGGTCCCAAGATTATTTAGATAATGTCCATGTTATTGAATGTGATTCTTCTATGTTAATTGCGTTAATGAAAATGTAAAGAGTGTTAATGAAAATAAATTTTGAATTTTTGAATTTTATTAAAATTTTCAAATAACAGATTGTTGAAACAGTCAGCAATCTGAAAAACTTGAAATTACAAAAAGTGTCAGTTATTAAAATATAAAATCTACAATATAAAATACAATTAATTAAAAATATATACATGTCAATAATCTATACTATACTCTTAGAGCTAGTAATTTCATTCACTAGTGTCAAGTGAATCCCATTTTCTAACACAATATGGTATAAAACTGTTCTTAAATCGTTCAGTCCTGCATTTAAAAAGTGGATACTTCCGAGGGTTCCTAAAATAGTACCTATGAATAATAGGACTTGGAAGCAGTTCGTTTAATTTATTATCATGCTTCAAAATTGATCGATACAAGGACAGACTGATTGTCTCTACGTTCATAAAGTGTTTTAAGTTTTAGTTTGTTGAGAGAGGCAGTATACGAAAGATGTGGGTACACAATCTTTAAAGCTCTTTTTTGGATGTGTTCAATTTGGTCAGATAGAATCAATGGGAGAGAAGAGTGCCAAACTTGACATGCGTATTCTAACACTGTACGGATAAAGGAACAAAAGACAGTGATTAGATTCTGAGCTGGAACGCCATTTCGCTTCAGTATCCGTAAGGCATATAGCCTCTTACTAGCTTTAGCACATATGTTTGTAACGTGGTTGTTCCATGTAAGATCACTGGATATGGTGATCCCTAGAAGTTTGAAGCTGTCTACGACATCAAGTGGAGCACCATGGATGGTAAGGTATTCAAACTCTGGAGGAGATTTCAAGAAGGATACATGGAATTATTTGGTTTTCTTTACGTTCAAACGCATATTAATTATACATTGATCAACATAAATACACATTAGTGTTATTGTACTTCCCTTAATTTTAATGGCCGTTCTATTTCTTTAAATGAAGGCAAAAGGTGTAATAGACTTCTTTATTAATGAATCTGTAGAATAATCTAAAACTTTGAGAGATTTACCAGACCCTGTCGGCAGTCTGACGGTGACCACATCAATAATAAATGACTCGTCCAAAGGTATATGCTCGTTGCTCTGGCGAACTTTCGACATCTCTGCAAGAACTTTGGTCGAGGTCATCTGGATGGATGGTAAAAGTCTCGTGCTGATGGGGGTCTTCAAACACATTGAGTCTCACCATCATGCGGATCCTATCTTCCAATGGTGTCTTTAAGAGGTCGCAGAAAAGAGAGGAGAATTCAGTCAAAATATTTCTGGCGGTCCATCGTTGCACGATACACACATGAAGTGGTACCAAATTTTTTTCACATATCATTCAGTAACCTTTTCCAAATTGAAGTTGATCGCTTGCTCGACCTTCGCGGGTTCAGGAATGGTCTCCAAACGTTTCAATGCTTCACGTTGGTCCAAGTAGCGCAATCCCTGGCCTACCAGTTTAGCAGACTTCGTTTGTAGAGTCAAACTTTGCTCATGTCAGGATGCCTGTTGCACATCTCCTTTTCTATTTTTCGCAAATATGACCAGCTTTCTAGGCCTTGAGCCGCAAGCATTCCATTTTCGTTGTGATTTTTTTTTCAGGTTTCATTGTAAAACTCACACAGAACAGATCTAACAACCAAAGCTATGCACGAGTCAGAATAGAGATACAAAAACTTTCGCAAGGTTATTTATAGGCTTGTCACTACACCACACAACAAACGAAGTTTTAGAAATATAATATTTATCACTTAACGCAATTAAAAATAAGATGTTCGTAAATTGTTCACTTTTTCTCATCAGAAGTCACAAGAGGTTTCACTTTTTTGGCACTCTCGCAGAAGGATTTCTTTGTACCCTTTTCAACACTTGTTTCTTTTTTCCCTTTTTGATCTTCGTCTCATCACCCCATTGAAAAAAGTCACACTTGTCATGTGCATTCGTCTCAACACCTGAAATATGGTCGGTCAGGGTTGGAAGTAGAGTGAGATACCCACAAACTTGCGTCTTCGTCGCAACAACATGGGAAAGTTGTTGGGTTTGAACATTTTGTAACACACCATAAGATCAGTGTACTTGTCCTCTGGGACGAACAAGGTACATGTCTCAGCCTGACATTTGAGGAAACCACGTAGTGCTTTAGACTCAAATCGTTTGAGACCGGCACCGCAAAAGCAGGGGTACTTTTTAAAAGAGACCATTTTTAACGTATTGACTTTATCACACAAGCAATGGATGATGTGGTCAAAACCGAAAACGGGTTGCTTTTATAAAAGGTAGATCGCCACCACTAACATTTCTCACGACTTTTCTCTTTTTCGCTGAGAAAAACACTTTACAACTTAAACATTCTAGAGCAAATACACCCGCTCGAACAAACACTCAACAAACCATCCGGATTCTCTAGTTGGTAAATATAAAATTAAAATAAATATAAAGTTTTTATATAAATATAAAGTTGGTATATATAAAATTTAAACTTGTATACGTGATCAAAGTTATTTAGGGAATAAATGGGTCTTGAGCATTGATTTAAATTGTTCAATAGAGGGAGCGTCCTTTATCTTTTCTGGAAGTGAGTTCCAAAGGTTCGGGGTGGCCAAAGAGAAGGATCTTTGTCCATATGTAGATGTCTTTATTCCACTTGGTACTTGCAAGAGGTTTTTCTTTGCTGATCTCAGTGAACGAACCGGTGCATATTTTGTTAATAGATCCGAGATGTAAGATGGACATCTGTCACTTAAGGCTTTATACGTAAGTAGTAGGATCTTGAACTCAATACGATGCCTAACTGGTAACCAGTGTAGATCTTTCAAAATCATTGATATGCTATCTCTTGGTTTGGCTCCAACTAGTAAACGTGCTGTAGTATTCTGAATCCTTTGTAGCTTATTTATATCGACGATTGGCAGGACCATATAATAAGCTATTACAGTAGTCCAATCTTGAGGAAATAAAGGCATGTACTAATCGTTCTAGTTGGTCATGTGTAAGATATTTACGGATACGACCCAAATTGCGTATGGCCAATGAAGACTATCGACAGATATTGTTGATGTGGCTATGGAAGTCCAGCTTAGAATCTAGGAATACGCCAAGATCACGGACCTTGTCAGAGACCTTGACTTGAGCCAATTTCCATTGTTAAAATAGATGGGCTGTGAACGAACCACGAAGAAAAATGCATAATCTCAGTTTTGTCAGGATTAGATTGTAGTTTATTCAATGTGTTCCAATTAGGAATATCCTTAATGCATGCACGTAGCTTTGATAGTGAAAATGGTCGATCTTCACTGTTCATGATTAAGTACAGTTGACAATCATCTGCACAGATCATGCAGTCTAGGTTGTGGTATTTCACTATATCTTCAATGGGTGCTGTGTAGAGAGTGAACAACAGCGGCCCCAATACGGATCCTTTAGGTACACCATGATTGACTTCGGAGAGTTTAGATGTAATGTGTTTGATTTTAACACACTGCGAACGATTGCTGAGGTAGGAGGAAAGTCATTTTAATACGGTGCCACCACAACCAAATCTAGTGCTCATTCGATCCAGTAATATGTTGTGGTCAATTGTATCAAAGGCAGCTGAGAGATCTAATAGAACTAGCACAACCTCGCTATGTTGGTCAACAGCTCGCAAGACATTATTGGAGACTTTTAGTAGGGCTGTTTCTGTTGAATGGTGCTTGCGATAAGCAGATTGCAACTTTGGAAATAGGTGATGCTCTTCTAGGTACGAATTCAATTGATGAGACACAACTCTCTCAATCGTTTTTCCAAGAAAGGCTAAGTTGGCAATGGGCCTGTAGTTTGGAAAGCAGTCTGAATCTAGCGAAGGCTTTTTAATCGATGGATGTAGAATGGATGATTTGATTTGAGTTGGAAACTCACCAGTAGTGATAGATAAATTGACAATGTTGGTGATGGTTGGAATGAGTGCTGGAATTGCCTTGATAATACTTGTAGGAATTGGGTCAAGAGGACAAGATTTGGTTGGAGATTTCATGATGATTTGATTAACAGTCGTGATGAGACAGTTCGAAACTCTGTTAACGAGCTGTGGCAACAGTCATGAACAATGGCGTCCATAGTAGGTGGTACGTCTGATTCAATATTGGCTCGAAGTATTTCAATTTTATTGATGAAGGTGTTAAATTCATCAACCAATGATTCCAAGGTGTCATGTTTGGGTAGTGGAGAATTGTCGTTTGATTGGAAAAACTGGGACACCATCTTAAAAAGCTTTGATTGATCAGTAGAAGATATTTTTGTATTGTAGAACTCAGTTTTTGTTGAAGCTAATAGTTTGTTATAGGATCTACAGGAGTCACGATACATTACTTAGGCATAAACCGTGCCTAAGGACTAAAAAAAGATTCCAGTTCTTGATACATTTTCCATCGACTTCTCTAATATTTCTTGGGATCGCTTGCAATCAAAGTCTCTTTTACTCGAGCAGCGTAGCAATTTTTTACACTTGCACATGATGCCTCTATTTTTAAGTTCGTCTCATGGACTCTTCTCGGAGTTGCTTGTTCAATTCTTTGAAGGTGTTCTCATCTGGATGCTTCTCTATATTTTTGCAGTATTTTGACGAGGAACAAGCATTGGGATATGGACAGTTCAATCGGTTGTGTCCTTCTTTTAAGTGACACTTGCCGCATGTCGGTAGAGTCGGAAAACCGCATTGTTCTGGTCGCTTACCTTCGTTTTCAGCATCTTTATTTGCTGTTCAAGCAACCTGCACTCTCCAAGCTTTAGTCCATTTGGTTGAAAAATAACATTGTCATCCGGATCCATTGGTAGAATAGATCCTACAGTTGTAAAACCATTTGTTTCGAAAACATCAATTAAATGGTCTAAGTGAATTTTTCGAAGCCATGTTTTTGTTGGAGTTCGCCTTACTTCCATCTTTGGAGAAATATCGTGCAGAGAAAATAAATCTTTGAACCACGTGATGCATGAACTTCATATCACGTAGTACATTTAAATTAACCACTCTAGTGATTTTGATACTACAGTAGACTGCTTCGCTTAATCTTTTTTATCTCCATTTGCTTTTTTTTCTGACAAAAAACCAGATGTCGTCATTGACGAACATTTAAACTCAAACCCTTTCTTCGTTAACTTGAAGAAAGAACGCTATGCGTAAGTGTCTTTTGTGACAGTTAAAACATATGAGTCTTTTGTGTACACATCTAAAAAAGTGTTCATATAACAGTGTCTGACAATCATAAGTAATCTCGTACATATTGTTTCTTAACAGATTCCTCAAGTCTGTTGGGAACACCGGCTAAACAGGTACCCGTTTCCAAAGTAAGTCAACATGCAGACAAATACCCGGCAAACTCTACATTACATTAAACTTATCACATGTCCAGTTTCCTTTTGTCTCGTTTCAGATTGTGTGTGTGTGTATGTACACTAAAAATTTCTTTGTGTTAATAAAAGGTCACAACAAATTTTCATGTCTCACTTTGCTTTACTCGTGGCACGGGGCGAGCCATACAAACACTTTATTTCCAATAACATTGTCAATTATTATTACATGATCACAAGTGTCTGACGTTTAAGAATTCCTCTATTCTTCATGCAAAACAGTGTTCTCCAGTCTGGACATGTATACTTCAATAGTTCAAGACTGTTCACAGTTGGCCTTACGTCTCATAAACTGTTCACAGTTGGCCTTATGTCTCATAAACTGTTCATGAAAGCCACGACAATCTTTCCAAAGTGCTGTCAAAATATCTGGTCGTCTTTGAGATCAAGGACCAATATGACAGCCTTCACAATTTTCCAACACCGAAGTAGAAATGACGATTGAAACTTTTTCGGCATAACATTTTAATAGTAGATCTTCAATCAGCTTTTCACGGTGGTTCAGAATTTTTCCTCATCTCTTTATAAAGAGAAAAACCATCAAACATTGTCAAAGCTGTTTTCACGCATAACGTTTTTTCCGGTGAACACGTGCGCTTTTCTAATACAATTTTTCCTGTTTACATAAAAACCTGTTTAATAACTCGTTTCCAACCAATAAAAACAAATCGATACTTCATGACGTCTTTTCCGGTGTGGCGGTCTGAGATTGTCACCGTGCTGAGATTGTATATTCTTTAGCGCGCATGTTCGAAAAGTGGTTGTAATCTCAGCTGCTTGAATTGTATCTCGAATTGTATAATCGAATGTTAATGACCAGTTCAAGCAAACCTTTTGAAGCAAAACGATTGATTCATGATATTTTCATATTGTGCAATTTGTTATCTTGTCTCAAGTCGCTCAACCAAAGTTATCTCAAACCTTTTGCCAAATTCCGATTGCGCCTTATCGAAAGGAATTAACACTACAGACTCTTTACAGAGCATCTTGGTATATGCGAAAATTCCTTCATCAACTACAAATTATCATTGACTGAAATAAAAATAGCTGATAACTCTCAACCTGAACAATATAATATCGTATTAATAACAAAGTTACTTTTATAAACACCACATGCAAATTCAAAATTGTTTGTAGAACATTGTGAGCATCGAAGTTGAGAACTTGTAGACTTAACAAACATGAATAAACAAGTTTATCTAATGAATAAAATTATCCGAGAAAGCTTTCCTGGATTATATATCTACCAACATATTATATCTTCTTCAAAAGCACGATGTGTGCAAATGAGCAATCTTGGCACGGGAGATATTTATTACAGGCCCAAACGGTCAGTGCGCATGTCCAAGACAATCTCAGCACGGTACAATCTCAGACCGCCATACCGGTTAACATGCGCGCGCACGGGTCTCACGGTAACTAAAATCTAGGGGTAAGAGCTCTTGAAAAAAGGCTAAGTGTTCTATAGCTGTGACTATACTATTAACTGTATGTTAAATTGGGTATTGAGCTGTTCAGCATTAATGAGTACCGATTTGACAGCTTGTATTATAGAAATTGTCTGTATTACTTTGTCTTGTGTGGTCACATGACTATAATTCTGGGGCTGATGTGCATAAGCACTGTTAGATTATTGATTAATTCGTGTTGTTGAAACATACTGAATTTCTTCTATATGCCCAATAAAGAAAGACACCTTGTTCATTGGCCATTTATTGGCTGTATAAGTGTAGCCTTGGAGAAATTTGGTGCTGTTCCAATATCAATCGTCAAATTAAGAGCATTTGAAACTGCCTGAATAATTATATTATTAGCCTTGCAAATGATTCTCAGAAAGGCCATATTAAAACACGGAATTGAACATTTTAAGAAAATGTATTTAGACTAACGTTTCGTCACTTAACCAGTAACATCTTCAGAGTAACTAATTATATTTACATGTCTCAGCTTATATAACTATGCTATTACAATATAGGATCAAGTAACAATAATAAAAGAATGTAAAGGAAGTGAGATATGTCATAAGTGACAAATCAAAATAGCATAAAAGGAAAAGATCTGATATTGGCATTTAGAGAAGGATTAAATTTTCACAAAAGCAAACTTTCACAAAGGAGAAGATCAAATTGTGAACTACCAGAGGATATAATGGTAAAATCGTCAAAAGAAATAGGGTGATCTGTTTGTCGTATATGAGAAGAAATACTAGACAAAGATTGAGAGAGTTTCCTATGTATGACGAAATATCCATATGTTCCAAAGCACTTATGTGTAAAATACAGCAAGTCTTGCCAACATACAACGAATTATATCGTTTGCACGTAAATTTATATACAACATGAGATCTTAATCGCATAGGACTTCTATGAAGGATTGGGACCAAGTTCATCAAACCATTGATGTTTACTAGCCCATCGACCAAAGGCATCAACAGCTGATCGTGGATAGCGACGTATTAAGCACTTAATCGGCTTAGTGTGTGACTTACTGATATTGTTGTTTTCACCAGGAAACCATTGAACTATCCTATGATCAGAAGATCCAAGCGGAGCAAGTATACACTGTTTATCGTAAAAGTTATGTAAATCAGTAATTATAAGATAAAGCGTGGATGACTCCCTAGTAGGGCAGGAAACTATTTGCTTCAGACTGAGGCTGCTGATTAAATTGGAAACGTCGAAATTATTAAAGTCGCCGAGAATTATAATACCATAATCAGGGTAGCTGTTCTGGAATCTGTTGTATTCATCAAATATTCGTCAAGGTCACGATGTTCTTGGGCTGTTTTGCCGGCAGGATTATACACAACACAAACTACAATGGCTGAAAGAGGTATCGGTAGACGTGTAGGTCAGATCCATAACCACAGACATTCATAGTTTGGGTTTTCCAGATCCAATGTTCATTGACAAGGAATATTTTTCAAAAGATAAACACACACACACCACCCCGGCCATTTACACGGTCATTACGGTGAATGTTATAACCACTGATAGATATCAGGTCATCATCAATGTCTTTGTGCAACCACGATTCTGTTATAGTTACTATATCCATTGGGTTACTATCTAAAAGTACTGAAGTTCATCAACCTTGTGGAATAACGAGCGAGCGTTAATTAAGCCAAAACTTGTTAGTGTAAAAAACTTTAAACGATTATTATTTTCATTATTTCCCCATGTAGTGGTCTTAATAAGAAAACAGTTTGATAATTTATTCGGCCTTTTTTTGTGTGTTTGGCGTTGATTTCGTCTTCCAGGACTTATACACTCAATGTCATTGGCAAAGCTATGTAGATTTCTTGTATTGTAACTTTGGCGGTACGTAATGCGTACTGGAATATTATAATGAGGGGGCTGTTGAGATATATTATCCTTATTAACAGCAATATAAGGGACATGAAAATTATTTAGAGTTGTTAGATTTTCGTTTTCTGATGGACAAAAAGTAGGTAGTTTATCCAGTCTTGCATCCGGCCTGAATGCCAAAATGGGCGAAGATTCCACCATGGACGCCCCCGAAGATGATGGGTTTCGGACATTATGCACTATTGCATCATACTGACAAATTCCAAAAAATTTAACCAATCGTTCTCCTGACTGTTCATTCGCACATGAAAAAAACTCTTGGGTGATTGTACTTTGTGCGTCGTTCTTAGGATTGTTAGCATGCTGATTTAGAGAATGATTACGAAACACCTGTGTTTCAATCAAGGGCAGATAACTTAACCATTCCGCTGACTGTGGGCAAAAATAAGGGACAGAGTCCACAGTATGTCGCTGAGTATGTTTGATATTCCTGTGGGCTTCTTCGGGATGATGGAAAATATTACGAGAGGGTTTAACCACAGGATTTGACTGGCTTTCCTTAACATCAATACGACTTCGGTTAGCGTATTCTGACTGTTGATTTACTGTCTGACTTGGTCTCACAGTAATTTATTTTTTCGAAATTCGATCAGAGTGACCCACGCAAGCACAACTGCCATCAAAAAGATCAGATTGGGCTGACTTTGTTTAACTTTATCTAAAACGGCGTGACTTGAATTGATTTGGCTATGTTTTACTTAGACAGCTTTTTCTGAATTTATGTGCATAATCGCTGCTCCAAAAGATTAATTTATCGCCTCGGTTGTTTTGATTTTACTATCAAGGAAGGTTATGGTATCATTTAGTTTGTCAACTTCCCTTTTTTGTTTAACATCGATACGACTTCGGTTAACGTGCTCTGACTGTTGATTTACTGTCTGACTTGGTCTCATAGTGTTTTCTTTTTTCGAAATTCGATCGGAGTGACCCACGCAAGTGTAGGATACAAGGATCGTGACGAATTCGCGGAGACGATAGCTTATCGAAGCGAATACTGAAGAAATTGATCGCCAAGTGTCTGACTCAATCAGCAAGGTAAGCAAATGTAAGCGCACAATATCGTGTTTTACAATAATATTCGGATTACTGTAATCAGCAACGTCGTCTTTTATATAGGTACAAGGCTCGAAAAATTTTCCGTGCCACCATTGCCTTAAAATTTGCCAATCCAAAGGTGGTTTTACTAGACATCGCCGAAGTAAACATCCAGACGAGGAAGAGACAGCTGCGGTTGCCAAAAATATCCCACCTATATATCCGGAAATAATCAAAAAAATCCTGGATTCAATCACTAAGAAATTGCGTGAGGAGAATCTTTACTCCAAAGAAATTATTGACGTCGTTTCAAACTTAAAACCAAGTGAATAATTTCTTGCTTTCCTCAGGAGGGATTTTTGCCACTTTTGTCAAAAGCTCAACCAAGATGCGTTGTTGACAACGTTTTATCGAGATATGGTAAAAGAGTGGAAAAGTTTCTTTCCTCCTTGCCAAGATCAAAAGGCCATTAACTTTCTGTTGATCCACTTGCTTCAGAAATTGGTTGTATACTGCAAGCTTAGAAGCAATGTTACATCAAATGTGAAGGTAATATATGGTAATATATATATATATATATATATATATATATATATACATGTAATATGCCATTTAATATTTAAATATGATATCAAGTAGAGTATAATATATATATACATATATATATATATATATATGTTATTTACCGGCTGGGAGGTCCGGATAGAGAAATATTTGTCCAAGGTCTCTAAAACGCCCCGAGGCCGCAGGCCGAGTGACGTTTTTGAGACAAGAGCAAATATTTCTCTATCCGGACCGACCAAAAACGGTAAATAACATTTTTTTTTTTAAGTACGTGGGTCTTTGACTGAAGTCGTGAAGAATACCTTATTCTGCTTCATGGATCAGTTCGCTGTACAACTATTAACTATAACTTTACAAAGTTCAGGAAACAAGAAATTGTGTTTTTTTGTTTTTTCGGAAGTTTAAAAGAATAACACCAGCTTAATAATGACTTAATAAACTACTATAAATAGTAATAATTATTGAAAACGGAAGTGATTATGGAAGTACAAAGTTACGTAATGTTTGCTGAGGTCAGCTGATATTGACGTAACGTTTATCAAGAATTATTTTCAACATTCAACAGTTCTCGAAGTAGCTAGTTAGTTTTTTCAAATAAACACGCCAAAAAGCCAAGTTAAAACCTTTTAACTTATTGATTGTTAGTGTCCCATTAGTCGGAATCGGACTCATCCGACATTAGGATTCTTCGTCGTTTGGGTGTTTTTTCACCTCGGTTATAGTTGAAGTTATCCTTCAATTTTACCAATCGAAGCTCCAGAAAACATATTTGAAGCTGATGGTAGCCATGGCTTTGATAATTCAAAAGACGTAACATGAGGTGAGATAATAGTCGCTGACGAACTTGCCGTAACTGTAGAAGATTCAATACTTGGGCCTGGCTGGCTCAGTTGTTGTGACGAACGGCTTAAAACATGGGACATTCTTTGTTGATGTACAACTGATGCAGTTTTGTAAGAGTCCAGGCTTTGGAGATTCTTGTGACCGCTTAGTCGGGCGACATAGTTGGCTGGAACATCAGCGTCCATCAACCGAGAAATGCACGTTTTTCTCACACTCTGGTTGGCTAATCCCTATAATCCTAACCCTAAAACGGACTTGGGTTGATGTTATAATAATTTTAAATTTCGGTTGCTCATATATCGAGAAAGGGCCAACATTTCCCTGTAAACCTGCATTTTTTGCTGCTTTGAGAAGTTTCCCGATTTCGTTTTTTCCGAGGGCGCTTTTTGAATACCATATGGATTGTTTTGCTTCCTCTTGTGGTTAATAGCCAGGTAGAAAGAACATTCGGGAGTTTTCATTTCGTTTAGGCGACGTTTCATGAACGCTTTGTAGAACTTCACCGGACACCATTCGTTGTGTGTAATAATAGTAGTAGAACTTTATTTATACACGCTGACCCCGTCAACCGCAGCTGATTTCCACGGAGGGGGGGGGGGGGGGGGGGGCGTGTGCCAGAAAATAATTTTACATGTAGAATATGATAAGCTATTTACAAAATAGATAAGTTTTAATTGATATGGAGTATTTAAATAGTAACAAATTAATGAAAGTTTTAGACTATTTACAGGTAAATTGTTTACAATAGTTTTTACGCACTGATGTGAGCAGCGATTTTATTTCGAAAGGAAGAAAGTGACTTGCTTTCCCTAATTTCTTTTGGAATAGAATTCCAAAGGTGTGCTCTGTCGTACATAAAACTATTTTTCATGTTATATGTACGTGGTTTTGGTAAACAAAGACCACTTGAAATGTCCCGAAGGTGATAGTTTTCTCACTCTTATACGAAAATAGATTTGTGAGTGATTTGGGACCCATTTTGTTTAATAACTTATACATCATTTTTGCTTTAGATTTTTTCCTTTCTGTTTGGAGTGGCTCCCAGCCCAAAGCACGCAAAGCAATCGTATTATCTACGTCATTGCTTATATTCAGAATAATTCTAGCTGCTCTATTTTGCAGTTTTTGGAGTCGTTTTGATTGAGTTTCGCCAATTACATCCCATACTTCACAGCAGTAGTCAAAGTATGGACGAACAATAGCGTTATATATCAAAATAAGTGTATCTTGGTCAACAAATGGTTTGATCCGACAAATAGCAGAGATTCCTGCTGTTACTTTTTGCAAATATTGTCAGTATTTTCCATTGTTATTCCGAGAGTTTTGCATTCATGAACTTGTTTAATTTGTTTATTTTCAATGAAAACATTTGGATGAGAATTAGAAATATTTTTTATCATAAGTTTTGAGCCAATTACCATAAACTCTATCTTAGCTACATTGAGGCAAAGCTTATTGGCTATTAACCATTTTCTAAGGTTCTCTAAATCAGAATTTACTGCAGCCTCTAGGTCAGTCATAGAATTTGCTGAAGCAGTCAGATTTGTGTCATCAGCAAACAACCGTGGTTTTGTTTAGACAATGAGGCAAATAATTGATGTACAACAAAAAGAATAATGGCCCTAAGATAGAGCCTTGTGGTACACCACATTTGATCAAGCGTTCAGATGAAAAGGAGTTTTTCATTTGGCACTTCTGGTTTGGGAGATAAGATTTGAGCAAAGTTAGAGCTTGTCCTTTGATCAACTAGCCTGATTAAAAATAAGTGTCAGTACTGAGATGACAGGTGCATCTAATTTAATAATTTTGCAAGAAATTTTATCAATGCCAGTGGCTTTATTGCTAGAAAGTCCATGCAAAAGACGAGAGACGTGACTGACAGTAACAGGCTGGAATGCAGCAAATTCTGATTTAGCATTTTTGACATACGTTTCAAAATTGCAATTTGAAGAATCTATTTTGCTAGCTAGATCAGGGCCAATATTTGAAAGATATTCATTAAAGCCCTCTGCGATATCTTCAGGACTTGTTAAATTATTTTTACCTACATTTAGTTCATTTACCACTGTAGGTTTGTTTTGCCTACCTAACAAGTTGTTTATACTTTTCCAAGCTTTCTTGGGATTAAGTTTTTGACCAGCTATTTTCGAGGAATAATAATCTTTTTTGGCATTTCTTAGTTCTATATTAACTTTATATTTCTAGTTGTTTTAAAGTCCAACCATCATTCTCATGGTTTGTCAAAATGGCTTTTCGTTTAAACTTGTCCCTTGCATTCATAAGTTTCTTTATATCACTTGTAATCCAAGGGACTTTTTTTTATCTTATCTTTTTGTGCTGAAGTGGTGCATGTCTAGGACTTCTAGAAATAATTTTTTCCAAATTTCCCACATGGCATTTGGATCTTCAGCAAAGAAATACACATATTCCCAGTGTTGTTTTAGCAGTTCTTCAATAAATTTGTCTTCATCAAAATTTTTCATGTTTCTAATTTCAAGAGTATTTTCTTGTTTGTTTATGACAGAAATTTTGCTAATACTAAGCTATGATCACTAATACCTGTGTGAATGACACTAGAATCAGAGATTTTCTCTGGCGTATTAGTAACAATATGATCAATAAGACTGGTGGTTGTCATAGTTACTCGAGTAGCTTCATCTATCAGTTGCGTTAACTGGTATAATTCATATGACTTTATTTTCTTTGTTGAGATGTTTGAACATATCACAGTTTAGATCACCCAGGATATACGTTTCTTTATTTTCATTATCAATAGCTTTGATCAATTTTTCAAAATGATCAAAGAATTCTGATAATGCACTGGGTGGTCTATAGATTGTGGTAACAAGAAATGGTTTGCTATGCGGCTTAATAATTTCAACACAGACCGCTTCCAGTTCAGTGGGTCATTTCTTACTTTATAATTGATGGAGCTATGCAAGTAAATACAAACCCCACAGCTGTTTCTTGATCTGTCTTTTCTGACAATATCATAGCCATCCAGATTAATCATACTATCAGTTATATTCGCATCAAGTCGTGTTTCATTAAATGCAATCAGATCAATGAATTTGTTTGTCATTGAAAAATTAATTTCATCTATTTTTTGCAGTAAACTAACTATATTCAGGAAATCCATTTTGAAACCTCTTTCATTTGGGATTGAGCTGAGAGTTCTTAAAAAATCGCTGCTCATATTGTTGCTTGACATATTATCTACTCTAGCTTGTGTTTCATCATGTGTTTCACATGACTGATGTACATTGTCCACTCCTTCTGGCGACCAGAGGGTGGTCGAAAAAAATGGTTGTTTCTAGTGCTAATTCTATCTGACTTTAAGTAAGTGCAGAATGCACTTCCCAAAGCTTTATCACCGTCCCAATTTAAGTGTAGGTTTGATCTATTTAGTAAGGATTTTCCTATGCAACTATTGTCAATGTATGTAATCTTATGTTTGGAGCATAAACCATGAATTAATTTATTATATTGTTCAATTTTAAGATTGTTTACCTTGCCATCATAGCACTTGATAACACCAGATACTGCTACCTGGTTGGTGTGGGCTTTCGCTTTGTTGATTAGACTTTCCATGTCTGCTGCAACCTTCTCTGGTTCTTCACGTACCAAGTCGTTCGTTCCAACATTCAGGATAATGGTGTTGCACTGTAGTTCCTCTGCTTGGTTTTCATCAAACTTCTTCGCAAGCTGGTTCACAGTGGCTCCACTGTAGGAATGTGAAATTGCCTTGCTGCGCGCAGCTCTGCCAATCTTGTTTCCGTCAATATGCTTTACCATGGAGTCCCCTATCACCAAAACTGCTTTCTCCCATTTCTCCTGGTTACGCTTCGTGGTGGATTTCTTCGTGGTACTAGCAGTACTACTGGTTTCTTACCTTCGAACTTTCGAAGCTTTCTGCGACGAGTTGGGTTGTCCTTAGACGGTCTCCTTGTTTGATTGGCTTCTTTGGAATTGTGGTCATTGCAAGGACTCGATTCTTCCACATCAAGCATTTGAAATGCATTAGGTGTGAGAATAATTTTGTCCGTGTTGACAGCAGGTTTGGTTGATTTTGGCCTTTTCTGCTCAACTCATTTATACTTTATTTAAACTGTTCGATTTCGGCCGCCATTTTGTTATTCTGTTCGACAATGTTTTTATGGTAATTTCTAATTTTGTCAATTTGGATACAGCATGCTGCGATTCTTCTTGTTGCTTAGCTTTGATTCCAGCAACCAGTGTCATAATATTGGCAATTTGATGTCTATAATTTTCACAATTGCCGCACATCGAGTGATTTTCATCGACATTTTGCTATGGATCTTCTTGTTGTCGTTGGTTGGCGTCGACCACGTGCGTTGTCGTTTTGATCTTTTCATCTTGAATTTTAACGCCATTCGTTTGAGCACTTCCCTCTAGAGCGCTTTGCAGAGACTTCTCCTGGTTATCCTTCATGATCTGCAACTTTTCTTTCTTCGGGCCATGCCATTTTAAGCTGAACTCTGTGCTTTTGAATAGCTTTTCCTCCCTGCGAGGCGATGACCACTTCCCGTCGTCACATTTCAAAATCACTGCTACGAACGCTTTTAGCGATTTTAGATAGTCTTTCCATGTAAAATTATTTGCATTGTAGAATAGAAAAGAAGATTTTTCTATTTTGTTTTCGAAAGTGTCGGTTTTGTTGTCAGAATTTGCGACAGATGTGCAGCTCGGATTTTTGTTACCTTCCACCATCATGATGTTATGTAGCTTGTGCCACGGGATTGAATGCTCGCTGATGGCCATTTCCACTGTGGGTTTTTGAACCTCTTTCTGCATGCCAAACCAAGAACTCGTTGCGAGTAGCGGAGTCTTCACCAAGCTTTACATCTCCCCATTTTAATCTTCTGCTCTCGTCTCTGGCACGAAAGCCGAAATGTACCGAAACAAGCCACCAAACAGTTCTCTGGAGAGCTTCTGGGTTGTTGTCGCCAAACTCACCCGAGCGAAAAAGTTGATCTTCTTCATCACCTGTAAGCTCCCGAGCCGCTTGGGGACGGTTTCTTTTCACGTTCTCAACAACCAGCTCTTTTTCTTCGCAGACAGCACTAATCTCGATTTCTTAAATTCCTGATCTTTTAAAATATTTGTTGGCGAGCCTTCATCATTTAGGTAACGTTGTAAGCTCCTGTGAAATAATGTTAATGACACTGGTCATACGGACTGCCATTTTTCTTTTTTATGCCCATAAAAAACGACACATGAGGATATTCAATTATTTTGGTGGTATGTTTTATATTTGTCTGGTTTCGTTGATAGAGTCAAAATAGCGTCTCCACACATTCATGTCATATTGAATTTTCTTTAGTGTAGTTTGTGGACGTTGGCCAATGATGAAGGCTTGAATAACATCTTCATTTTGGCCGTCGCGGCTTGTATTCATTTTTCCTACGTTTTCTTTATTGTTTTCTGACACATTCAGGAAATAGAACTCACTCTCGTCATGGTAACTATCATCAGAATCCATTTATTTTAGGCCAGTGAAGTAGTTGCATTAAAAATAATACGGAAAAAAATACTATTTTTTTGTAAACAAAGCTTTGGCAAATTGCTAGGATTCCGTGACCTTGGTCAAAATATCGTAAAATTCCGCCCAGTGCGCTAATCAGGTTGCAGGAAAGGCTGGGATTCTGCCCGCTCACGATACAAAAAAATATCTTGATATTGGTAATATCAATGTAAGATATTATCAATATATAAATCTCCAAGCAGCCATGCATAGTTAATAGAATGTAATATTCTGTTTATTATATTGAATATGGAGATGTCTTCACATGTGTAGATAAAATTATTTCTTCACAGCTCACATTTGGGGATGTCAATTTTTCGATATAGGAAAATCTCTAAAATAATACCAATTTGTTTATGGTTAGACATCCTACACACTATTTTGGCAGTACACCAACCTTTTACAGCGTATATTGATACAATTATGTAAACTGCAAATGTTACAAACTATTTGTGTTCTTTTTGGAAGAGGTTATTCAGATACGACAAACCACTTTGAGCTTTTCTTCTTATGTCAGCCAGCTACATTCTCTCTAACAACAGGAGCTATGTTAACTCTAAGGGAGTTCACCAGTTGTTTGGATCTTAGCTGCTTCGTTGGACCAATCGAATACATTTTGAGATCGTGCCAAGAAAACACAGCGTGCTAAAAAATTTATTTTCACGCCCTATAACAGTATATATAACAGAATCGAACCCTTAATCCTATACAAGATGACGTCTCTAAAAGGCCGTCCGAGATTATTTTGATTAATCCGTATTTACTTTGATTAGTTTGATAGTTCTATTGCTATTAGACTATTTTTACGTTGCAAATAGCCGAAGTAACAGGCCAGATATAATATTGGTCATACGAAAGTTCCGGCATACGAACGAAACACCTTGCTGTAAAACGCTTTTGTAGCGTACCGAGAATTAAGATACTTCAAACATCGCTTCTGAATCCAGTCTGCTTTATTTCGTACACGTTTCTCCTTATATATAATAATTACAACATCTGGGTGTTACATGATTGTCATTCCTATCGAACTTATCTCAGGAAGGATACATTTTAATTTACGTAATCTAGTTTACTAATATAATTAATCCTTTTAACTAAACCTATTATAACGTCTAATAACATCTAAATTAAGATAACATAACAACATAATAACATAATAACATGCAGTAAAAGATAACCAGATAGTTCTATCATTGACGAACGTCACACTCTTCCGTCACTTTTTTTTTCGTCCCGAAAACTAATACAATTTACCTAAACTTTTTTATTTATTTATTTATTTAATTTAAATATTTTTTTTTTTTACTGCGCGCCAGAGATGAGCTAAGCTACGTCACCGTAACGTACGGGCGGACGTACGTACCGACGTAAATGTGCTGGCCTAACCCGGGGTCCTATATCCAGTTCAGGGAGAGTATCGTTTGGCTCAGGTGGCAAACCAGAGATCACATCAAAATCGTTCGATTCTTCGCCAGGACAAACAACGCTGCCTTTTCCAGTGGGCATGGAATAAGGTTTAAGATGATCGTGATGCACAACTAGTGTTCGACCTATCTGGACAACACAGTATAAGGACCTAGGTTTGGACCAAACTTCCATTTCTTTGGTCGCTTCAACCATACTTGTTGATTAACTACATAAGCCTGCCACTTGGTTGTTTGAAAACGGTTACGCTGTCTAGATCTAACCGCGCTAAGATTATCCTGCGCGATTGCCTTGGCATGCTGTTGGACTAATCGTGTTGTTCGTGAGTATTCGGTATGGGTGTTAGGGTTCGTAAGGGATAGACCAAGTTCAAGTTCAAGGGGTAGTCGAGGCATCTTTCCAAAAACCAACTGGTATGGGCTGAGCCCAGTAGATTCTTGGCGGCTAGAATTATAAGCATATACCACAGGGTCTAGCCATAAATCCCAGTCGTCCCTGCGTTTGGATACGAAAGCCGCGAGCATATCTTGTATTGTCCTATTTTGGCGTTCACATTGTCCATCTCCTCTCGGATGGTACGCCGTGGTACGTGTCTTAACTATACCCATAATATCACAAATTTCGTGTAGTAAGTTACTCTCGAAGTTGGCGCCTTGATCGGAGTGTAAGACTACAGGGGGTCCAAAACGCGAGAAAACTTTACTTACGAGTGTGTGTGGAACGGTAGACGCTTTCTGATCTTTGGTGGGGAAGGCTTCACACCACTTGGTAAAATGGTCCGTCACGACAAGAATGTGTTTATTTCCCCTGGAAGTTTCGGAAATTGGTCCCATGTAATCGAGAGCCCAAAACGAAAATGGTTCACCTACTTCGATCGTTTGCATTGGGGCCTTAACAAGGTTGGTAGGAGATTTTCGCTCGTGGCAAGTGGTGCAATGCTTAATGTAGGTGACAACGGAATTCCGGATACCTGGCCAGTAGAATCGTTGTCGAATTCTCTCTTCTGTCCGTGTGACACCTAAGTGACCGCAGAAGGGGCTATCGTGCACGCCTTTCAGTATTTCGGGTACCAGAGAATGTGGTATGACCAGTGCGTAGTCCGGATGGGGAGAGCGCACTTGTTTTGACCGAACGAGTAAATCATTTCGCAAAAACAAACGATCGTAGTTGTGCCAAAGATTGCGTAAAGTTGAATTCGACTTCCATTCGTGAAAGGTTGGCCTGTCCTTACCATGTTCTTTGTGGGCGATAAGTAACGCGATATCCTTATCCTGTCGTTGAGCGTCTTTTAAGTTAAGTGTCGGATTGATCGCAATTAAACAGGATTTGTCCGGAGTCTCATCACGAGAGATTTCGCGCACTGCTATTTTCTGCGGAATGGTACTGTAGACGACATCTGGTCGTACATTCGTGACATTGTTTGGGCAGAAAATACTGCGAAAAGATTGGCGTGACGGAAGTAGTTGAAATAATTGGAGAAGAATTAAGAGACCGCGTAACGCAGCCTGACAGAACGAGTGCCAGACTTTGTGAGGAGTGACATAAAACTTGTTGAACGATTTTACTGCACAAGAGATATCAGAAGTCGGGTACTCGCTTTTAGGCGTTATTAGTCGAGATAATGCATCTGCGTTCTGATGGATTTTTCCGGCCCGATGTTCCACGGAAAATTGAAATTCTTGCAGGTCCATTATCCAACGCGCTATCCGCCCCTTAGGCTCAATACTAGACAGCCACTTAAGCGCACTGTGGTCTGTAACAATCTTAAAATGATGTCCTAGGAGATATAAACGAAAATGCTCTGTTCCGTAGTGAATTGCTAAGGCTTCTTTCTCTGTTGTGGTATATTTGCGTTCGCGATCCGACAGTGCTCTGGATGCATAAGCGACTACGCGTTCGGCACCGTGATCGTCTTCCTGAGATAATACGACTCCCAAACCGAAATCGGAGGCGTCCGTATATAGCGTAAACATACGATCGAATTTAGGGTACGCAAGAACAGGCACGGAACAGAGTTGGTTTTTGAGTTGAACAAATGATGCCTCGCATTCGTCTGTCCAAGTAAACGGGCGTTTACTTGCCTCTTTTGTGGTTAATTTGGTTAGCGGCGCAGCTAGCGTCGCGAAATTCTTAATAAACTGCCTATAGTATCCTGCGAGCCCTACGAAACTACGAACCGCTTTAACGCATGTTAGCCTGGGGATGTTTCTTATCGCAGTGACCTTTACTGGGTCTGGGCTTACCCCTTGTTGCGAAACTCGGTGACCTAAAAATGAAACTTCGGTGGCGGCAAATTGGCACTTACACAATTTAACCCGCAGGTTATGCGATCTAAAGCGATGAAGGATTGCTCCCAGCCGGTTGTTGTGTTCGTGTATATCTCGTCCAAAACAAATTACATCGTCTAAGTAACACAAACAAGTATCGAACTTTAATCCAGCTAACACAATTTCCATTGCTCGTTGAAAGGTGGCCGGGGCTGTTTTAAGACCAAAACTCATTCTGTTAAATTCAAATAGGCCGGAACTGGTAACAAAAGCGCTTTTGGGTCGATCTTTAGGGTCTATGGATATTTGCCAGTAGCCGTTTCTTAAATCAAGAGTTGAGAAATACCGTGCGTTGCCCAAGGAATCGAGAATATCAGCGATATTCGGGAGTGGGTGCGAATAATTTTGAGTAACTTGATTTAGCTTGCGGTAATCAACACAAAATCTAAACTCGCCGTTGCGCTTTTTAACTAGCACAATTGGACTCGACCACGGACTCGTGCTATGCCGAATTACACCCTGAGCCAACATTTCGTCAATCTGTCGCTCCGCCTCATCTCGGTGTGCATACGGTAAACGGCGAGGT
This sequence comes from Chrysogorgia sp. JL179-B06, assembly GCA_035772405.1. Taxonomy (NCBI): domain Eukaryota; kingdom Metazoa; phylum Cnidaria; class Anthozoa; order Scleralcyonacea; family Chrysogorgiidae; genus Chrysogorgia; species Chrysogorgia sp. JL179-B06. The sequence goes on along the minus strand of JAYKKM010000395.1, from coordinate 423,864 downwards.
CGAATTGGGGGGCTATCACCTGTGTTTATTTTATGCGTAACGACATTGGTGTGTCCTAAGGTTTCCATAAAAACGTCCGAATACTCCGACAAGAGGTCTAAGACCTGATCCCGATCTTTCGTACCTAAAGATGAATTGATTTTACTGGCAGCCTTTGCCTTAAAATCAGCTCCGGTTTCGGTAGAAACTATTCTGCAACATGCGCTCTTTTGTTTACTAATTGAAGCAATTAGCGGTATAAATTCTGCAATTTTACTGCCACGATTTAACTCTTATTGCTTCATCAAGGGTATTTAGGATTCGAACAGGGACACGGCGCCCTTCTGGGTTAACAACAACATGCGCGACATGATAACTGGTTTGTTCGTTCGTTTTGTCGTTGGTACGTCGTAGAGGTGAAACCATGCCCGTATCGAACGTGGTAGATTTAAGTAACCTACCCTCAACTATCATTTCTGATCTACCTTGTACAATCACGTCATCTTCCAAACTCACAAAAATTGGTGCCTTTAAATGAGACTGGGCGAGGAGCACCGTGTCGCCAGCAGAGAAAGTGCGAGTTTCAGTGGTCTCAGGAGTTACCTCAAGAACCCCAGATACGCTCCCTTTGCCGGATGATGTGCAAACTGCACCAACCAGCGTTTTCCCGTGAGGCCCAACTAACAGGTACGACCTATTCCCCTTAATTATTTCCCCACGTAAATCTAAACGATGGTGAACGAGAAAATCCCAGCCCAGCACGCAGTCATAGCTAATGTTAGTGCTAACTAAAAATTTTCCTTCGTAGACCTTCTTACTTTTCGAAAACTTTACTGTCGCTGACATGCGACCTAAGATATTTAAACTACCACCCGTAATAGAAATACAACGTTCTGACACAGACGTGTCCAATTTAGCGTTCTCTAGATCAATAATTGTTTGAATTCTATCACTAATAAAAGTTCTCATTGAACCAGTATCTATTAAAGCGTCAACTTCTACGCCATCGACATAACATTTGACAAATGGTTGGGCAGGAATATTAGATAAAAACTCCAAATTAGAAGAACTTACATCGGGGTGAACTGCGTTGCCGCCTAGACTTTTCGAGCCACCCCTTGGTCGTTTAAATGGTTGCCACAGTCTCGTGCGAAGTGTCCAAGTCCTCCGCATTGGTAGCATCGGGCTCCGTTCGCGTTTGGTGCACTTGTGGACGACGGAGTGAGATTATTACAATATCTGGCAAAGTGTCCTCTCTGACCACAAGCGAAACATGACCCTTGAGTGGGACCTCTGCGCTGGCGATGGGCGGCCTGTGGTTGAAAGGGTCTTCCACCTCGTTGGCGTTGGTCAACTTGGTTTTCGCCCAGGCGAGTGACTTTTTCCTCCATCTGTTGCTGCTTCACAGCCATGTCGGAGACGAGAGCCACCAAGTGAGTTAGCTCGGACGAGTTGTTTCCGCCGTTGGCGTTGCCTTCACCCCCTGATGCTGTTGTGGCGTTGCAGTCACTTGTATAATCTTGGATGGCACGGTATCTTTGCACAAATGACAACATCTTTGTAAGGTCTGGAACCGGATCGTTTTCCAGCAGCTTTATATTTATGTTCTTGGGCAATCCTCTCATAAATTGCCTGGTTAATAGAGCTGTCTTGGCGCCATCTTCGATTGTCGGTTCGGCTTTCAAGAGAATTTGTTCCAATTCCCATTTAAAAACTGATGGATCTTCCCCAGGACGCAACAGTCGCGATTCAAATTGAGCGAAGTAGTTCTCTCTACTCGCCTTTGGACACATGGCTTCTTTAAGGCCTTTGGAAGCGTCTGCATATGACTTTCTGTCATCTTCTGGAATGGCATAAAAGTGGCTGCCTGCTTGTCCTCTGAGGAATGCGGGCAATTTCTTGATTTTGTCCTCGGCCTTCCAGCCATTCGCCTCGGAGCAAGCATCAAACTCTCGGAGCCATACCACCACATCTCCACTTTCAAATTTTCCTAGTAGGATTGCCAAGGTCATTTTACCTTTATCAGGTCTCGCAATCCAAATTTGTAGCGTACCGAGAATTAAGATACTTCAAACATCGCTTCTGAATCCAGTCTGCTTTATTTCGTACACGTTTCTCCTTATATATAATAATTACAACATCTGGGTGTTACATGATTGTCATTCCTATCGAACTTATCTCAGGAAGGATACATTTTAATTTACGTAATCTAGTTTACTAATATAATTAATCCTTTTAACTAAACCTATTATAACGTCTAATAACATCTAAATTAAGATAACATAAGATAATAACATAATAACATGCAGTAAAAGATAACCAGATAGTTCTATCATTGACGAACGTCACACTTTAATCACTGCTCGCACTCAAAACCCTACTTACACCAATCCTACTCTTTTCCAGTCCCCCAGCTTACTGGCGGACACTCACTACACCTCTCTCCAGGTTAATTGAACTTAAAACTAATGATGTGAACTAACTTATGTAAGTTTAAACTATATAAGTATTGTCTAGTCAAACTCATAGTATTTGGTTTGAGTTCTTCTCCTTGTGGATCGTCTCAGTTGACACTCTTATTGGTTTCTTTCTCTTGGACCTTCTTTGAATCTTCAATCTTTTTCACCAGCGATGCATTGCGCATGATTCTTTCTTCTCCTCCTTGTACGATTAAACTTAGACCTTGTTTTCCAACGACAGTATATGGTTTCGGATTAAACTTGGTTGATAATTTCGTGCTACGTTTTTGTTTCACCAACACTGTGTTCCCAACTTTAACACTTGAGGTCTTCGCATGACGCGTCTTGTCGACATATACTTTCATCTATACCTTCTGTCATCTATCTCTCTTGCAGCAGTTTGGATGGGTGTTTCTGCAGGAACTCCTGGCAACTTCGTCCGAAGATTTCTCCCCTTCAGTAGTGAAGCAGGTGGGACACCTGTTGTGGCATGAGGTGTAGATCGGTAGCTGAAAAGGAAACGGTTTAATTCTTTTCTCCAATCTCTTCTTTCCACGTGTGCAGATCGAACAGCTTTTCCTAACGTGCGGTTAAACCGTTCAACCTCACCATTTGCTTGAGGCCAGTACGGTGTTGGATGGCGTTTTCTGCGAGGTATTGCTCAAAATCAGCAGACACAAACTGAGGATCATTATCTGAAGTCATTTGTTCAGGCAGGCCGTGAGTTGCAAATGTCCGTTCGCAACATTGGATTAAAGCATCAGAGGTAGTGTCTTTAATGATATGTGCTTCTGGCCACCGAGAATATGCATCGATTATCACAAAGATTGATTCGCCGCATAGATTGGTCCGCATAGATCGGCATGTAACACTTTCCATGGTCCAGATGGCATGTCAGTCATGTTGACATACTGGGTCCTTGATTGATGCTTCTTTGATCTGCTGTAGTGACATCGCTTTTCGTACAGACTTGTGGAGCATATAATTTATATATTCTTCAGCAACATTTCGCTCGGTGAGAGGTTGTCCGATAATGGTAGACGAGAAAGTACATCAGCAGGGTTATCTTTCCCGGGAGTGTAGATAACTTTGAAACAGTAGGGCTGGAGTTGTAGTACCCAGCGTTCAATTCGCGCACTTGGCTTTGATTTTGAACCGTAGATGAGTTCCAACGGCCGATATACAATTCAAACTGCATTCCTTATAAGTAAAGGTGGAACCGTTCACATGCCCACACAACTGCTAGAGCCTCCTTTTCGGTTTGAGAGTACCGTCTTTCCACACCCGAGAGGGTTGGCTGGCATAGGCTACACGTCGACACTGACCATCTTGCTGTTGAGTGAGAATGGCTTCCAATCCTACTGGGGTTCTACTCTAAGGTGTGTTGGAGCTGCCGGATCATAATGGGCCATAATATTATCTGCAACTACGGCCATCTTTAGTTGATCAAACGATTGTTGGTGGATATCCGTCCAAGACCTGCCTTTCTTAGTAAGCTGACGAAGAGGGTCTGCGATGGTCGCAAGATTTGGTATGAAACGTCCACAGTAGTTTACCAAACCCAAAAAACTTCAGACGCTGTTGTTGGTGTTGGAGCATCTTGGATAGCTGATACTTTCGTCTCGTCTGGTGCAACGCCATCGGCAGAAATTTTGAAACCGAAGAATACCAACTCAGTAACTCGAAATAAGCATTTCTCTGTGTTGAGGGTTAACTTTCTCTCACGAAATCTGGTTAGGATGGCTTCCAGGTTCCTGTCATGCTCTTCATAATCGTTGCCATACACAATGTCGTCAGATATGTTTTGCATGCCAGGGCATCCTTCTAGGACTTGCTGGATTACATGCTGATATAACTCTGGGGCTGCTGTGACACCAAACATAGACCGCGATGTGTGGCAAATGTCGTAATGGTGCGAGAGTTGGGGTGCAGTTCTATTTGATGATAGCCCACTTGAGATCCAACTTCGAAAAAACTTTGGCGCTGTTCAGAGCTTGCAAGGTTTCGTCAACAGTCGGAACGGGATGACGCTCCCAAACTACAGCCTCATTGGCCTGTCGCATATCAACACAAATTCGAACTTGGCCATCATTTTTTGGAACCACGACCAATGGGGATACCCACGGAGTAGGGCCATCCACTGACTCAATAATATCGAGCTCTTCCAATTCTTGCAACTTCGCGTCAACCTGCTGCCTGACGTGAAAACGAACACGCCTAGGTGGTTGTGCGACTGGTGTAACTTCAGGATTTATGTGTAAGCGCATTTGATAATTTTCCAATTTTCCGAAATATATATAAAAATATAGAAATATATAAAAATTCTTTGTACTTTCCACAGAATCCGTATTTCGTTGAGACAATTCGCGTTTGGTGCGACACACAATACCAAAATGACCAATTTTCCCACAGTTTGTTACAGCGTTTCCCATTTGCAGGACATTGTTTTTCTTTCGCGCAATGACCAATCTTTCCACAACAATAACATTGAGAACTGTATCGCAAGGTACTCGTCGCGGGAACGAAGAGGTGTGGCGGGATTTCTTGTGAGCGACAATATTCCTCCCAAAGTTATAAGAATTGCGGCAACCAGCATCTCCCAAAGTCTATCCATTTTAGTAAACTGTTCTTTAAAATGGTGTTTTTCCAGAGAGATGGAAAATTGCTAAAGTCTCCCCAATATTCAAATGTAAACCAGAATATGACCGTGACAACTACAGGCCCATATCAGTTTTACCGTGTCTTTCAAAGGTTTGCGAATATTTTGCAAGTAACCAAATGAAAGATCATGACAACATGCATCAAACATTTCAAAATTTAAACCAATTTGCCTACACAAAACACTGCTCAACAGCCACGGCCTTAATTGAAGTAATCGATTCATGGAAGTCCGCTGTGGATCAAAAGCAGTGCACCGTTGCCGTCTTTCTCGATATACGGAAGGCGTTCGACACTACGACACTAATCCATGACGCCCTCCTGACCAAATAAAAAGGCTATCGCTTTGGTGAAGGTGCTATAAAGTGGGTCCGTTCCTACTTAACGAAAAGACAGCAGTATGTGGTCTGTAACAATGCAAAATCAGACACAGAAACGTTATCCTTCGGCATTCCACAGGGTTCAGTGTTGGGGCCTACATTCTTCTGTTTACACTTTAATAGGGGCCTACATTCTTCTGTTTACACTTTAATACTATCGTTAATAGTATTTCCAATTGTAAAACAGCTCTGTTCACTGACGATACAGTATTCACTATTCCCATTTGGATTTAATCACCGCACAGGTTAAAGTAAACAAAGACTTGGAAAACGTTGAACGTTGCTTAAGACAGAACGCGATGATAGCTAATGTTAAAAAAAACAAGGCCATGACTGTTAGATCGAGACATACTGTAAACCAGGCAAGCAATTTAGAAGTTTATTTAAACAACAATCTTCTTGAAGAGGTTACAACTTCTTACAGTTTTAAATAAAGTTATTATTATTATTATGTCACGCTGAGCTGAAATGGTTTGATCATTGTAACCGAAACTTTGAACTGTGTTGTCACTATAGCGGCCTATTGCTCTCTGATGTCCAAAATATTCCTCCAAGAGATCTTTGCAGAATCTTTCAGAGAACAAATTCAAATCCTTCTGAAATTAAGAATTTGATGACTTCAATAATTGAATTGACTGTTATTTTCAATCCATTATGTTTGTTGTGAAATAAACATCTTGGCTTTGGCATCTTTATTGAAATATATTTCAATCAAGGTAGGCAAGAAATGTATTTTGAAGCCATTCAAAACGCTCATCAGTAATGCTGGGATATGGAGCCAAAAAGGTTTCTTTTTCTGGTGTGTTTTGTAGTTGACCGGGGACTCAGGCAGTCAAATAATTTGTAGACCATCTTGCAGAACCTGGCTGTCTCTTCAGCATCTCCACCAGGGAAATGACGGCACAATGCAAGTAACATGGTGTTACTCAAGACATGAGCTGCCAAATTGACTTTCATCTTGGAGGTTACGATTATGTGCCTTGCTCCAAGTGTGAATAGTAGAGGGTCGCTATATGATTCCAAATCATATTCTTGCCATTCCACATCAATCTTGTGTGCCTTCCTGTTCCAGAGTTGTATAGGCAATTTCTGGCTGTCTTTTAGAAAATGTGGGGCATCTAAGAAAAAGTAGATGTATCTGGATGGGGCAAAAAGGTTGATGGTCCTGTACACAACATCTGCATCATAGTTTTCTCTGACAAGACCAGCATGTAACTCATAGAACTTTCTGTTGGCTGATGCACCATCACTCACAGCAGCACAGACCCATAAATTACATGAAAGTTCCAGAATAGACATGGCCTTCTAGAAAAGTGGCATTATTTGGAAAGATGTAATGTTTTCTCTACTGAAATATCCAAGGATAAACTTCAGATCACTGGCAGCACCTCTTACCATAAATGCCAGAATATGACTTGGTATTGTGGTGGGCATATCAAACACAGCAACATTAACATCATCATCCCCAAGATCGACAAACCGAATCATTGTTGTGTTTATCAAACAATAAATTGGATTGGATTTACATCTCATCAAAAGATAAAATCACATATCTTTGAACATCAAAAAGCTGGTTGGTGTTGTCACATAATTTGGCAATATTGTCTTCATGAAAACCAGGTCTGGGCTTGAAAAAGTTCCTATAGTCGTGCAGAACTCTTTCACTTGGCAAAACCAAAACACAAGATGAAGCCAGTTCTCTGTAAACTGACGGTGACTTTGAGTGGATGGACAGGCAAAATTGAATCAGGCGAGGATGGTATCTTCTTCCAAAGTTGGGAGTGCAAGAAGTTTCTTCTGTTGCTGCCAAAAAAAGTTCATATGTGGTGAACAAGTTGCTTTCAGCCAAAATGCTGAGGATGTCGGTTTCCAGAGACTTGTTGACCTTGATGCTGGAACTCTTTTTCCAACCCTGAAAGCCTGCGCTCAAGATCTTTACACCCCACACGTTGCTTCTGGACAGTCAATTCAATTTTATTAATTAGCACCTTTATATACATATAGTGAATAAACTATTATTTAAGGAGACATTTTGTAAAGGTAGCAAGCTAACTGTAATAACCAATAGGCTAATCTAGACAGTTAGCTGGTCACAGAAATTAACTAATATGTAGGAAAGGAGAGTTGACAAAACGTTAATTAGTATACATAAGATAAAATATAAGATATAAGTTTGAAGATAGAATACAAGAGTTGATTGCGAGAGAATCCGAATGAAATTAAGACTAGTACAAATATAGTTTTTGGTGACTCAATTGTTATACAACTGAAAAATACCATTTTTCAAATCCACTTTGAACCGAGATTTTGTAAATTTTTTTGTTCGTTCGTCAATCAAATTCCAAGTCTTTGCACCAATAAATCTTATATTAAACTTTCCATAATTAGTTCTAATTTTTGGGATAGAATATGATGATCTAGAAGCAAGTCTTGTGTTATGGGTATGTTTTTTACTTACTTCAGAAAAAAAAAAGAGTTGAATGATTCAGGTAAGTTTCCATGATGGAAATCGTACATAAACAGTGCAGTATGTAAATAAACGAGATCATCTAACTTAATAATCTTAAGGTCTATAAATATAGGATTAGTATGGTCATTGTAATCGGAAAATGTAATTAACCGGACAATCTTTTTCTGTAATATAAAAAGTGGATTCAATGAAGAATGGTAGGTATTAACCCAGGCAATTAGACAATAAGTTAAGTATGGATACACCAAAGCATAATAAAGACTTTTAAGTGGCTATCAACCTATCCTTACTGCAACCAGCCAGAGGTGCTTTGGTCTTCACTGGTGTTACTTTTTCAAAGTTGATCTTCTCTTCTGTTTAGCCTCTGTAACCAAGAAGCTAGAACAACTGGGACATGTATCTTGGTCTGAAATGTACAAGATATGATAATTTTCTGATTTAAAATACACAAAAACTTGGTATGGTGGACCATCATCACAATACACCTCCTGCAAATGAGATATTGTGTGCCTTGTCACTTTTGTCACCTTGTCACTGTTGCAGACAAATCTTGGGATAGACCAGGACAAACATCAAAGGTATTCAAAAATGCTGCCAACGATGAGACGAAGAGATGAGAAACTGAGCGATTATGTTCAAAGTATATTTGGTGGTTATCAGGCAAGAACCAACCAAAAATTGCAATTGGAAACCCCAGACCAGAATCTTTATTGAATAGAGTGGCAGGTGTTAAAATGTCTTAATAGCTGTATATATATAAATTACAGTCACTTCTATGCATGATATTAAAGTCACTTCTGCTTCCTGGGGCAATTTGTTACGTTCTTGTGAGCTTTCATGGCATTGCGATGGCAACGCAATGGTGTTAAGAGGCAATGCAACGCTTCTCGTAAAATCGTCAGTACTATTTTTAAACAGCCAATCGGAGACTGCTACACTGGATGAGCCCACGGGATTGTAGGTTTTGATTGCTGTCAAAATTGTCAACCTGGCTTCGAATGACGAAGATGAAAGCAAAGAAGGTCCAAATAGCTATAAAAATATACTGCAGTATGAACAAGTACATAACAAAATATCGACAGAAAATCCCCAAGCATTAATTGGATATTACAGGGTCTGTTGTGTGCAGCAGTTCACATCCAGATCATAGAAACAGACAGATCTTACAAGAGCGAAGACAGAATTTATAGTGAAACTTTTTGACAACAAATACTCAATTCTCATGAATTCTTGGTATGCTCTTGTATCAGTTACTTGCAATTATCTTACAAGCTGGAGGAATTGTCCATGTGTTTCCTGCAATGAAAGTCATGGATGTATCCAGAACCGCCTATTTTTCATTAACTTTATCTTCATCATCATCAAACAAAAGCAGTGCCAATAGTACTAAGTTTTCTTTGTGGCCATATTGTAATCCCATTGATCTGCGCCCCCAAACATCTCTAACGTGGTACAGCGGTACACCAATGTTGCCCAAATTTGTTTCCCGTGCGGCGGTAACCCAACGATTTTATCACCGTTGCATTGCCGTAATGAGAAAAATATTGCCCATGTATCCGTAGCTTTACTGTTTGTTTGTTTTGAGTAGCTGGAGCCTCTTGCAATGAAAAGCAAAAATAATGTACAACAGTTACATTTTTGTCATGCGAAATGGTAAAGTCCCATTGCGGGTATTCATTTATGACAAGGGAAGCAGTTTGACAAGGTCATAGTTGATGTAATGAATACCAGAAAGTGTATTCTTCTTTATTCAGAGTAATATATTTGTTTATGAACCGAGAAATTATTTCAGAAGCCTTCCAGATCACAACAACAATTAACAATTTAGTTGCAAAGTTTGCCCTTTTTCATTCTTAAATTACAACAAATACAAGTATAGGTAGTTAGGGAACACATTTGTGCTTTCTTGTAAAAAATCTTCGCTATGGACAAAAAATAGGCCAACTTCAAGTCAAAAACTAAGAATATTTCCATATTATTATTTTATATAACAAATTACACCTGGGTTAGTAGGAGGTACATAAATGGTGGGCATACCCTGTCTGGTGTTTTTTTTGTAATGGCCTCATCCCATGACTGCTTTTCCAGCATACTATTCATTGACAAAGGGGTCAATAATTTCAGCTCTATGCTTCATCCAATGTTTTGTCTTTGATAGCCAATAGTTCAACGTATTCTAGAAAAATTGAAGTGTCATTTGGGGCCTTTGGAAATAAAGTTCAATAGTATTGATCGGTATAAGAAATTATTTTTTATAATCATTAGAAGGTAGTTTTTAATACAAAAATCTTGCCAAAATCTTGCCAAAATTTGGGTTTACTGTTGTTATACTCCTAACAACAGCCTCATTCTTGAATTTAGGATAGACCTATATAACCTGATTGATGCCATTGATTTTCTTCACATCTCTATTCAAGTTATTGTTAAAGTGAATTACTGCTAAGGCATGTCTATAATATTTTTTTTATTGATATCAATTTGGCAAAAATACAAAAAATAAATAAATAATGCCAGGAACCAACAACAGGGGCCCATTAGAAAAATTAAAAAAATTTAAAAAACAAAAAAGTAATAGTTAATCTAGTTTAGCTTTATTGATCCTAGAGGGCGCCCTCTCACTCGTCTGGTCACTTGTTGTCCTTCATCTTTTCGTTTGTTCTTCGATCCAGGAGGCCGCCGTCTACCCCTCCTGGTAATTTGTTGTTCATCAGTCATCTGACAGCTGCCAGAAATATGGTCATCTTCAATTTCTCTTTCCACCATCTTGTTTGTTATACATGGCATATTTGCAATAAATACTTTAGAATATACTACATACAATTATTTCACTTTTCATATTTACTCTAACTGCAAAATATCCCAGCAAAAAGAGCTGATATCATTTTTGGCAAGAACTGATTTAACACAGAATGAAAACCTTCTAGGCAGTTGGTCTGTCCAACTGAAGGGCGGCCATTGGCGATCTGACGAACTACAAAGAGGTTTTTATGAAAGGCATACTAACTGGCCTACTTCGGTAGTCCACAGTTGTGGGTTTCAGATTATTAGAAATTGTTTTTTTATAGCGCAGCTGTTGCATTGCTAAATATTGTGAAGAAGCATACTCAACAAATAGTTGTTTTCTCAGAAAACATGGGTATCAGTCATGATATGTCTGTCACCAATGTTGCCCAGAGACTTTGAGTTGTTGGTTACAGAGTGGATGACTAATCCAGATAGGTATCAGCTATTCTTGTCAACAAGTGTATAAACTGAAGCACATTTGTTCTTACAGTCAGGGCATTTCATGGGTGAGCTTGGTAATACAATGCCTCTTGCTTTGGCGATTTTACTTTCATCCCCTGTAATATTGTTCACATCTATGGAAACAATTCCGGTTCTATTAATAATGAATACCTGTTCTCTTAAAATGATGGCAATCATTCGAGATGCTATTCCAAGATTTCACCTCGCATTTAACCAATTTGGGGCAGGTCATTATGATGTCATTGACATTGTTAATCATGATGTTCGGCAATTCTGTGAAACCGAAATATCTAGTACTTTTTCAGATGAAAATCCCATCATCCAAAAAAAGTGTTCATCTGGTAAAAATTCAAACGCAAACAGCACAAAAAATCGGTTTGTACTAAGGTCAAACAAATATTGCTCGAAATATCTCCAATGCTATTTCTCAATGTGGTGATTCTACTGCCCAACTAAGTCACATCTCTGCAGATGCCTTTATTGGTGTTGATCAGATTCTAACCTTTTTGGCGAAGAAAGAAATTACTCCAACCCAACTACGAATCTTTCAAAGTAAACGGAACGGAACACTTTCAGCAAAACACAACATTTTGTCTACTGATTGTAAGAAGATAGCAGAGGAAGATTTCTGGCCCAAATTTGTAATTTAAAGGTATGAAAGACCGAAATCACAGTGAAACAGTGCAACGCACAGAATCATAAATTATTAAAATTCGACAATAAACTTCGACTTACCACTTGGAACGCTGGTACGTGGCCTAATACATAACGTTCATTACGCTGACCGATGTTTATGTTACACCGATATTTGTATCCTAGTAGAACATTGGTTATATCCTGACTCTTTAAGCTTTTTAAGAAGCATAAATAGTGAATTTGATGGCTTTGGCAAGTTCTGAACTAAATCCTTACTCTATTTGGAGAAGGGGGAAAGGCAGTATTGGTATATACTGGTTTACTTATACAAAATTATGAAAATATTGGAAATGACAGAATCGTGGTAACAAGCATGGAAATAACAAGCGGTCAGATCCTTTTTGCGTCTACGTTGCTTAGCAACGACGTTGCTTATGATCTCATAACTTGTCGCCTTACCTTATCAAGGTAAGGCGACAAGTTATGAGTGTTAACGTCATGTTAATCAAAATGAAATTTTTGATCAGTTCTCGTGCGAACATTTACCAGTTTTGTGGGAGTAAACAGCCGTCAGCAAATGGTTGATGCCATTGATTTTCTCTATTCAAGTTATTGTTAAAGTTAATTACTGCTAGAAGGTTTTCATTCTGTGTTAAATCAGTTCTTGCCAAAAATTATTTGCAGCTCTTTTGCTGGGATGTTTTGCACGTTCTCGTAATATAATAGACACATATGTTATGTGTTACTATTCATTGGCAAAGGGTTCAATAATTTCAGCTCTATGCTTCATCTATTCTAGAAAAAGTGTCATTTGGGGCCTTTGGAAATAAAGTTCGATAGTATTGATCAATATAAGAAATTATTTTTTATAATAAGCAGAAGGTAGTTTTGAGTGGAGGACTGTTTTTAGTACAAAAACCTTACCAAAATTTGGGTTTACTGTTGCTATACTCCTACCAACAGCCTCGGCATTCTTGAATTTAGGATAGACCAATGTAACCTGGTTGATACCATTGATTTTCTTCACATCTCTATTCAAGTTATTGTTAAAGTGAATTACTGCTAGGGCATGTCTGTAACATATATTTTTTATTGATATCAATTTGGCAAAAATACAACAAATAAATAAATAAATGCCAGGAACCAACAACAGGGAAAAACCCCAATAACAGTGGCCCATTACAAAAAAATTAAAAAAAACAAAAACATTCTGTTTACCTTTATTTATGTGATCCTAGAGGGCACCCTCTCGCTCGTCTGGTCACTTGTTGTTCTTCATCTTTTGTTCTACGATCCAGAAGGCCGCCCTCTACCCCTCGTGGTAATTTGTGGTTCATCAGTCATCTGCCAGCTACCAGAAATATGGTCATCTTCAATTTCTCTTTCCGCCATCTTGTTTGGTGCACATGGCATATTTAAAATATCCCAGCAAAGAGCTGAAATTGCGGCGGCGAGTGGTGATCTGACGAATTACATTAAGGTTTTTACGAAGGGTATACATGTTTGCATACGTAATATAATAGGTACGTGTATTTACACTCAGTAATTCGAAATCCGTTTTCACACTCGCTAATTCCAAATCCGTTTTCACAATTGAAAAGGTTAAATATTGATCGAGATAACGTTCAAAATAATATACAACGAAGCGGCTACCTGACTGCCGAATAATTTCTAAGTACATAAACCGTTTTTACGAAGGGTATGCACATTCTCGTAATATAAGACACGTATGTTATGTATTTAGACTCAATTACACAACTGTTTTCAGAATCGAAATCGAGTAAATATTGGCCAAGATAACGTTCAAAATCTACCTACACTGCCTTTTGGGATTTGTTATCGACAGACATGGTCTGGGCACTGGGGACCATGGATGGGGAACAGGGTTGGTAGGAAAGGCGGTCGAGGGGTTATTGCAGAACGTATTTCTAGTCAGATACTTAATTGTTGATTATGTGGACCAGGTTTCCTAATTGTGTGCTCCAATTTCGACACAGATATTGCATAGGCCAACCATTTGCACCATCTCTCTGAAATTTCCTGCATTGAGTCCTTGACAAAACTGTTTCAGATGTAGGTTGTATACTAGTTTTTAGCATTCTGCCTTGTACTCTGTATAGATGGTTCTTGCTATCCTTAAGCCACATGATAGGTTGTTTTTCTCTTCAAATAAATCAGACAACCACAATACTTTTCCTTCACAATAACCCATCATGTGCAAAGATCGTGTAATGTTATCTGGAAGATGAAGAAAGTTGACCACAAATGCGAGATCTTCAACAGGTATCTTGTAACACATGTAGGTTTAGGTGTCACACTAGCTCCTGTAAATTTTGTGTTGGCCATGCTAGAGTTATTTCGTAGTTGGAGCATGGAAAGGCATTTTTTAACTCTTTGTTGTTGAAATACAGTCTGATTCGTCCAGAGGACCCATGGTTTTTTTGCTGTAGGACTGGGTCAAGTCATCAACCATTGTGGTTAAACATAGGCGACTCTTTGCTTTGCCTTTCAGGTGTCTTTTATGACATTGTCAAGTAATTCCCATCCATCACCTTGGGATATTTTGTTGCATTTTCAACCATTTCATTCATGACATTCGTTACTGATGCTCTCATTCTTTTCTTGCTTTGCTTGCATTGCAGTAACTTATGTGCGGCTGTCCTGATTTTTCTCCGAAGACAAAGTAACTTACTGTTGATTTTAATGTCGTTTCCTTGTGTTTCCCTAATTTGATCGCAAGTGCTCAGTCTTATCATATTTGGACTCTTCTAGCATTCCTTTTCTGTGTGCGAAAATCTTGTGATAACATTTTTGGCAAATTTTCTCGTTTTTGTGAATACAACCAACTAAGCAATCTTTCGTCTGTTGTTCTTTATAATATAAAACCACCACTGAGGACTTATGGAATACATTCAACGTTGAGCGAATCATTAGCAGGAAAAGCGTCATACGTATGTACCGATATTTTTAGTTTTTTCATTATTCTATTTTGACTAAATAATTCATAAACATTGTCTCCAAAATAGCACTGAAATGGGTCATTAATATATATTCATTTATATGTTTAGGATAAGTAATATCTTATAAAATGGCAGGGTTGGTCTTTAGAAAGCTGTACTTGGGAGCCATCTGAACATCAAAATCTGGTGAGGTGCCACAATAGAGTTCGTAATTATCAACACTACCTAAAGCATACAAGGAGCATTATTTTTTCATTTCCCTTCGTTAATTTTAAATATTTTCAGATGAGAAGATGTTCACTTTTTAAAGCAATTTTTAATTTACAGTAATTATTAAAATAATTCTGTAAGTGTGCAGGAGGCCAAATGCCCTCGCAGCTGCATATTGGTTCTATGCTTCAGAAATGTTGATAATTACGGATAACCATTCACTAACATTTATTTTAAAATGTTCCAATATTTCATCCTTAACAAAAAATTATATAGGCCTGCCTATATGCATGTCTATAGGCATCCTATATGATCCTATAGGAAACCTATAGGCTTCTATAGGCAATTGGAACATTTTCTATAGGCGACCTATAGAGAAACCTATTAGCCTATAGGTGCCCTATAGTCGCCTATAGACTTTTCTGTAAGGGAATGACAAATGTATTTGCTGTACATTTGTAGGATCTATGACAATGAAAGACTCCAACTGGCAGCTGAAGGGAAAATCCTTTGCAACATTTTATGCTTCCATTTAATTAGACATATGGAGATATACAAGCTACAACAAAGGAAGGGAATATGAACATTGTGGGCACAAGCTTTGACTTAAATTATTTAGATTTGTTTAGCTCTCTTCCCAATCATTGGTGGTATTACCTAGATCGTCATGGACAAGAACCAGTATTAAGTTGGAGAGCAAGACATTTTATTTCTAACATGTTGGTGCCTGCTCCAAGATTACCTATAGAAAAATTGGTAATCTCGATTACAAAAACGGCTTGCAACATGGAAACCTTGTAAATTAAGACAATCTACAGTATATACTGTGCCATTTCTATATACAATGTTATGTTCATGTGATAAAGATAATGTTAATAATATTTTACCGTGCAATGAGAAACTATTAATACTAAGAGTAATTGTTACTATCAGTGACAGAGATGTGTGTTTTATGCAAAGTTAAGGCTTGCTTCAATTCGGGAACTGACATATCTTCCACAATGTTTTGAGATTCAGAAACGATGTTTTGTCTCTGGTGTGAGGAAGGTAATTGAGATCTCAATCTTGCCCGTTTATCTTTAATATTGAACATTTTGCTTGCGATAGGCTCTAGGCTCTACGCATGAATACTAATTAGATAAGAAATGAAGACAAAACCAGGAAAATATTTGTGGAAAACCTCCTCGAACGTCGGGATTTATGCTATATAATGCCTTCGAACGCTATCCCTCGTTCTCGGGCTTTATCTCTTACGTATATACCGCTAAAAATTGAAATGTAGAATCTTGGAAATGCCATTTCCCTCATTCTGAGAGGTACAGGAATTTTAATTCTTCAAATCATTTAAGCAATTTCGCTTTGGTGTTACATATTCTTTTAACATCAAAGCAAGGCTTGGTGGTAATAACAAAAGTGTGATGCAAACCCCCGTATAAGCCCTATTGTACTTAATGCGGAATTCCAGAATTGACCGTATTCCTGTAACAATAACGAATTAACACATTTACTTACTGTCCAAATCGTTTTGACTGTATTACTAGTTTCTGGCTGATTGCTCGTCATGCCTTGTATTTGCTCGTCAATGCCTTTGCAAACTGCCAAGATCAACTCCAATCGATGATCATGGGTTTGGGGCGCTTGAAGTTGAGAATGCTGTGCACCTTTATTTTATTCACAGCACTGACTATTTTTAAACCTGGAACAGTTGTGTATTCTAGAGATACAAAGTGATTAAATCTGAAGTTATTTCCAACGTTTTACAGAAGGAAATTGCCATCAAATCGACCTTTGCGACCGGTCTGTTCTTGGACGAAGCATGGTTATATATGCTCCTGTCTTGTGTGCTGGATTATCGACTTTCTTAAGCGCCAGAAGTAGAGGGTCAAGCTTGCACATGACTGCAAGTCAGAATGGAGGGAAATACCAGCAGGTGTCCCTCGGGGCACAAAGCTAGGTCCATGGCTGTTTCTTCTCATGATTGATGATATGGACGTCACCAACTTTGATCTATGGAAATATGTGGATGATACTCCATCGGAGTGTGTGCCCAAGAATCATACAAGCAAGATCTAGGACGCCGTGATTGATCTGACAACCCAGTCTCGTACAAACAAGTTCCAACTAAATGAGTCAAAATGTAAAGAGCTCCGGATATCTTTTGTCAAGTGTGCTCCTGATTTCGCTCCTATTATCGTCAACGGGAAACCAATCGAAGTAGTGTCAAGCGCTAAATTACTGGGTATAAACATCTCCAGTGATCTTAAATGGAACAACCATATATCCGAAATAGTTAAAAAGGTTTCAGCATGTCTATACTTCTTGAGGCAATTAAAAAGGGCAAATATCGCAACAAAGGAACTTATTACATTCTACACTATTTTTGTCTGCCCAATCATCGAGTATGCCTGCCCAGTTTTTCACAATGGCCTGGCAAAGTATGTATCAGATGACCTTGAAAGGTTGCAGAAGCGGGCCTTACAAATAATTTTTACCTCCATCAATTACTCCGATGCACTACAAGCAAGTAATTTAATACCTCTCCATGATCGTATGGAAGCACTGACAAGTAGTGTTTTTGAAGAAATTTGTAACAATAACAATCATAAACTATATAACTTACTTCCTCAAACTAACAAATGTTCCTTAAATTTGAGAAACAAACGCACTTTTAATGTCCCTCTTAAACAGGCTTAAGAACAGTAATTTATAGTAATTGTTTTTAGTCCCGTATTCGAGTGCGCCGATAATGTTTCCCTCTGATACATGTACATATTTTATAAGACTCATTTTAAATAATTTTTACTTAGTGATATCTTCTTTTATCTTTATATATATATTGTATTATAGTATTGGATGTAAAGTTTAACGCAATTCAGCCGTTTTGGTCTGTAATGGTTTTTACTGAAATAAAGTATCTATCTCGGAGATAATTCTGGTTTCAGTATTTTCTTCAGCTTGTCTGAAGTAAGTTTGGCAGCGACTCTGACATTTCTTTATTCCCGCGAAGGAGTTCCATCAGCTGAAACAAATATTTGTCCAGAGAAAAAGAACACTAAATCACTATATCTGACTTATGGAAACGAACCTTAGGTAGGTGTAATGCCAAAATATTGTGTAGTAATTCCCTTGGCTTTGTCAGCCCGTGAAACGTAAAGTTTACGTCTCACTCTCTCATGAAGGGCTCTGCTCGAAACGTTACACTTCCTACACAATATTTTGGCAGTACACCTACCTTTTGTATTCGATAAGTATACAAGTATAGAATAATTGAGAATGTGCAGCCTAGCTTTGCAACAACACCATCAAATGGTAAGACATTGGGATCTTCTTTGAAAACTACCTTAAATCGTAGGCACTCGGAATCACAATCAGTTACGTTCACTTAAGTCAGATGATAAACTGATTAGTGGAGTGCATAAAACATGAGTCTTTGGCTCGGATATATAGGGCAACCTTATCCTGCATGATTGACTCAATAAAGCATATTCATACTTCGGTACCTTATAGTTGTTGTCCAACCCGGTTATTAACAGATCAAGCATGGCTTTGCAATGTAGAATTCTGTTTCATCATTGGTCATTGGTCACGGCGAAGTCATGCGAGAGAGCGCGCGAACCGGAAAGATCAGTTGTGCAAGATCCTTTGTGGAGATCAGTCAAGACAAAGCCAGAGAAATATTTTAAAGAAAATTCGTAGTTCGTCAACCGTGACACGAGTCTAATATGGCTCACAATCATTCTTCAGAAAGGGACGCCCTTTCGGAGGAAAGCGAAGAAGTGTTACTTGGTAAAGAGGTTGAGAAAGACGAGAATGTCGATGTCGACCAGACAGAGACTCTCGTGGCCATGATCGCAAACGTGAACGCAAATATGACTATGGTCCTCAAACGCCTTTCACGCGTGGAGGCTAGTTAGGCGAATGATGAAAGACCGCCTAAAAGACGGTGTATTGCCGAGACAAGCGAGCAGGCCGATGGAAGTGATGCTTCTGATGGTGAAATCTCTGACTCAGAGAACCTAGTGCATCAAACAAAAGGCGGGAACAATGGCGAAGCGTCAAATGCCTCAGCATCTGAGGATAATCTATTGAGCGAAATAGCTCAGGATTTTGACGAGGCTGCTACAACAGGCCCAAATGTTAGCCAGCAACTGGCAGACATTATAAATAAACGTTGGTCCGCGAAGTTGGCGGAAACTAAGCTGAAAGGTAAAATGGAGAAATATGATCGGCCAGACAATTGCGATTGCGAGAAGCTCGCAGTGCCGAAGGTCAACCCAGAGATCTGGTCAAAACTGAACCATTCCATTCGGGGGTCAGACCTGAAAATAGTCAATTCTCAAAAGACACTCGCTAAGGTTGGTATTGCTTTAACGCAATCCACCGATGCCTTATTATCTTTGAGAGCGAAACACGCTAGTTCAGACGCTGAACTGACTAAACGACTTGGCGACCTCATGACATTTAACACCGACTCCTTGGCACTTCTTGGTCATGTTAATGTGGAGTTGTTGATGCGTCGACGCGAATTGATTAAACCGCATCTGAACAAGGAATATTTCTCCTTATGTTCATCCCCAAACGCCCATTACGGAGTTTTTATTCGGGGACGATCTACAAACCCAGCTTGCCAATATCAAGGCGTCGAATAAAATCGGCCAAGCGACAACGAGCGGTGTCAATTTCAACGCAACTTCGCGACGACATGACAACGGTGCCGGCCCGGTAATAAGCCTTTTTTAGGGAAACGTCGGGGCGGGAATTACCGCCCCTGCTTTCAGCAGAAACGGAAATTCTAAGGCAAAAAGAAGAATCCACATCCACAGTGACTGTTCATACGACGACGACGTTTCCTGACATTTCTGAGGTAAATCCTTCAGATTCTCTTAAAATATTTAGAATATAAGGTCGCCGGCTTTAGAGCGGGTGGTCTGAGTACATATTACAATGAATGGAAGTCTTTAACCTCAGACGCTGAGATTTTAGACATGGTAGTGGTGCAGAAAATTGAGTTTACACAACTGCCTTTCCAAATATTTGTACCCCAAGAAAGAACGACTTGGGGCTTGGCCATATTTCTGTTAGTCGTATAGATGACTCTTACCTACAAGGCGATGATTATTCTGATTGTGCCAAAAATGTCTTAGACACAATGAAGCTGTTTGACTCCCTGGGATTTACTATTCATCCACATAAATCAGCTTTAATACCCAAACAGAAAATAATCATTCTTGGTTTCTTAATTGATTCTGTTGACGAAGGTGTATCCAACCAATGAAAAAATAGAGAAACTAAAAGCCACTTGCAAGGAGCTTTTACATAGTCCCTTTCCACGTATACGTGAGGTGGCATCAGTGTTGGGTTTATTAATATCCAACTTTCCAGCCGCCCAATTTGGGCCTTTGCACTTTCGTGAGCTTGACATGGATAAGACTGATGCCCTAAAAGTGAACAGAGGGAATTTTGACAAAAGGATGAAACTAACTGATGAGTCGCGTGGTGGATTGATTCAGCAGAATTATTGTATAAACCAATTGTCCTCAAAAAACCTGAGGCTACTCTATTCACTGATGCTTATAATCAAGGATGGGGTGGTGTTTTAGGTGACAACAGAATTGGGGGTCAGTGGACTCCATCAGAAGCAGCTAACCATATAAATTTTTTGGAAATGTTAGCTGTTTTCTTTGCCTTAAAAGCATTTTGTGCTCGGTTATCAGGGAAACATGTGTGTATTAGAATTGATAACATGACGGCAGTATCAGACATAGGTAAAATGGGTACAAGCCATTCACGAAAACACAACACCTTAACTCGAGAAATTTGGGACTGGTGCATTGGAAATAAAGTGTTTGTAACTACTGCACACATCCCAGGCAAAGAGAATGAGCTGGCAGATGCTGAATCTAGAAAGTCTAGAAAAGAAATCGAATGGACTCTTGATCAAGAGATCTTTGAAAATGGCATTAAGAAATTAAACACAAAACCGGTTATTGACTTGTTTGCCTCTCGACTAAACTATAAAATAAAACCATTTATTGCTTACCAGCCTGACCCAGAAGCTAAAGCAATAAATTCATTTACAATTTGCTGGAAACCATATTTATTTTATGCCTTTCCCCCATTCAGCATAATACTAACTAGTCCTCCAGAAAATTCAAGAGGAACAGTGCACAGGGGTAATGGTGGTTCCGAAATGGCCGACTCAACCATGGTGGCCTCACCTAATGCGCATGGCAATCCAAGCACCAGTGAGTCTACCCCAAAAGGAACATACCTTCCTAAGGAACTGGAGCTCAAAACTTTAACTTATAAGCTTGTTATGCTTCTAGCATTACTATCAGGACAGCGTCGTCAAATAATACATGCTCTGGATATTACCTCGATGCAGTTAAGTTCCGATAAGTGTATCTTTATTATTAAGTCACTGTTAAAAACATCTAGACCAGGTAAACATCTGATCTCTGTTGAATTTCAGTCATACAAACCAGACAGAAATCTATGTATTATTACACACCTTGAAGAGTATCTAAAACGGACTAATATATTACGGGGTAATCAGTCGAGACTCCTTATTAGTTACCAGAAACCCTATAAAGAGGTATCTGCTGACACCATTAGTAGATGGTTGAAGAACACTTTAGACCTCGCTGGTATTGATACAACCAAATTTGGAGCCCACAGCACTAGATCGGCAGCTACTTCAGCAGCTAAAGTCATGAATATACCTATAGACATTATTATGCAGAGTGCTGGATGGTCACAGGAATCTACCTTTGCTAAATACTATAACATGCCAATTTCTACTAAAGAGAATTTTGATAACATATTACAAAACACATGTTAATATACTATGTTGATTATTACAAATGTTTGTACTCCAATTGTTTGGAGTTGTGTGTACTCGTACTGCTTTAAAATCTCACATGACTCCACTGTGACCAATGACCAATGATGAAACAGAATTCAAAAATTAAACGAGACTTGTAAGTTGAAGTTTGATTTGGATTCTGTGAGTCATTGGTCAGGAGCGGAGGAGTCAGGCCCACCCTATGGGTCTTATTCCCAACCCTTATTTTGGTACGAGTACTCTGGACTTGTTAAAAACTGATCTTTCCGGTTCGCGCGCTCTCTCGCATGACTCCTCCTCCGCTCCCTGACCAATGACTCACAGAATCCAAATCAAACTTCAACTTACAAGTAAGTCTCGTTTAATTTTTGAATTACGTAGTAATGCCTCTTGGACTGTGGTGTTATAGAATGCATGAGTGATTTATGCCTATGATATTAGTTTGTGTAATATAAATACTCTCATAGATTTGATTAAAGTATCACTGGATCTGTGTGAGTGTACCGATAACATTACATGGTGTCAGGTGTGTTCGAATGGCAACGTTCCAAGTCAATGTACCTGAGAAGTTTGACTTCGGTCGTCCAGAAGAGTAGGTAAAATGGAGCAGGCGTTTCGAAAGGTTTCCCCAAGCCTCTGAATTAAAACAAATAAATAAAGCCGCTACGAAGTTGTGTGCAGGTCGTCGAATCTGTGGAAGATGATGATTTATTTCTTGGGGAAATTTCGATGGGAAAAACAACAAATCGATGGATGACTGATCTTCGCATTAATAGCGTGGAGATGCGGTTTAAAATCGACACTGGAGGATATGTGACTATTATTCCTGAAACGATATATCGTGAGAAGCTTGGTTCAACTCCTGCGTTGACAAAATCAAAGACAATACTTTTTAAATCGTACCGAACGTAAAATCGTTTAAACGTTCGAGGACATTTCAATGGTACAATAGTATTTGTGATTCATGGAGCACGACAAGCACTCTTGGGACATGGAACAATAGAAGCACTCGGACTTATTTCAAGCATATAATCTATTGAAAAGAGAACAATGGAATCGATATGCAAATCAAAATTTCCTAAGCTGTTTAATGGTTTGGGAAAGCTTCAGGAGATTTTAAGATATCTACTCCAAGAGGGTTACCTTTACCTTTGATGGGTCAAGTAAAGGACGAGTTAAAGAGAATGGAAGACAACGGTATTATTTCTCCTGTGAACGAGCACTCTGAGTGGTGTGCAGGCATGGTCATGGTACCTAAAGCAAATGGAAAAGTCCGAATCTGCATGGACCTGACGAAACTAAACGAAAACGTCCTTGTGGACGCGAATTCTGGCTTCTGGCAGATTATTTTATCCCCAGAGTCAAGAAAGTTAACGACATTTATAACTCCGTTTGGAAGGTTTAGTTTCAACCGTCTACCGTTTGGTGTAGCCTCGGCACCAGAGCATCACCAGAAACGAATGTTGCTGATATTGGAACAGTGCGAAGGCGTGTTATGCAATATGGATGATGTCTTAGTTCATGGTCCAGATCAGACAACTCATGACGAAAGACTTTTTAAAGCTTTGGAGAAATTAGAGAGTGCAGGACTAACCCTCAATCCTGACAAGTGCGAATTTTCCAAGTCAAGATGACATACTTGGGAAACTTGGTAGGAGATGGCATCAAACCAAATCCAGTGAAGATTGAAGGAATTGTCAAGATACAACCACCGAAAGATCGTACCGAGCTGCGACGCTTTTGGGGGATGACCAATCAGATGGGGAGGTTTACACGTAACCTGGCAGAGAAAACGAAACCGATGAGAGAATTACTGAGTACTTAGAGTGAAAGGATGTGGGGAGCACAGCAAGAAAGATCATTCCTTGAGGTGAAGAAAGAACTGAGTTCAACACCAACTCTGGCACTCTACATTCCCAATCACAAAACCAAAGTCTCAGCCGATGTTAGGAGCAGTTCTTACTTGACATTGCATCAACCCGACGGGTGCTGGAGACCAGTGGCCTATGCCTCCAAAACCATGAGTAATACTGAGATGAGGTGCGCCCAAGTTTAAAAAGAAGCGCTGGCAGTTGCATGGGCATGCGAGAAATTTGCTGATTATGTCATCGCGATGAAATTCAAGTTTATTCCTCTCCTGGGATCAATGTCCCTTGCCAGTCTTCCACCGAGAATTCAACGATTCCGGATGCGCCTAATGAGAATGACCTACCATATAGTGTATGTTCCTGGGAAAGATTTGATAAGAGCAGATGCGCTTTCGAGAGCACTGCTTCCTAATATAACCTCAGAAGAAACCAAAAAGGAAGAAGAGATTAAAGCTTATGTATCCTCAGTTCTTCAAGGTCTACCAGCTCCCGTCTTAACACTCTACGAGTCCACCAGTTGCAAGATGAAGTTGTCAGAAAAATCACAAGCTATTGTACGAACGGTTTGGCCACAGAAACCTCGACTTGACAACACCTTAAAATTGTACTGGGCAGTAAAAGGGGATAACTAACAGTACAGAGTGGCCTATTAATGAAAGGTAGCCGCCGACTGGTAATCCCAAATTCGCAGCGCACTGACATGCTGGATCGTTTACACGAAGGCCATCAGGGTATTACGCGATGCAGAGAACGAGCCAAGACGTCCGTGTGGTGGCCAGGTTTGAGTAAACAGATCGAAGAGAAAGTACGAAGATGTCCTATCTGTTCGAGAGTTCGCCCAAGTCCAGTTGAGCCAGCCATTGTGTTGGAATTACCTGACAGAAAGTTGCAGTAGATCTTTTTGAATTGAAAGGTCATCCATATCTTCAGGTGGTAGATTACTTTTCCCGATTTCGAGAAGTTGCAAGAATGTCGAAGAGCCATACACCGACAAACGACGTACTCAACCAGTTAAATAGTATTTTCGCGAGATATGGAATCTTAGAGCTCATTGTGTCCGACAATGGACCTCAGTTTAGAGCAACAGAGTTTGGTACCTTTGCAGAGGACTATGGATTCACACACATCACCTCGAGTCCAAAATTTCCTCAAGCCAATGGAGAGGTAGAACGATTGTTGAAGAAAGAAGATCGTTACAAAGCGTTAGTTGCTTACCGTTCAACTCCTCTTGCGAGTGGTTACAGCCCAGTTGAGCTCTTGATGGGTAGGAAAATCCGTTCAACAGTCCCTACATCGCCTGATCAACTTAATCCAGAATGGTCGTATTTGAATAAATTCCGTGAAGCAGACAAGCTCCTGAAAACATGACAAAAGAGGAACTTTGATAATTGCCATGGTGCAAGGGATGTTCCAGAATTGCAGACAGGAGACAAAGTGTGGATTCCAGACACAAAGAAGTTAGGAATAGCGTCCAACACACCTGTAACTCCAGAAAAGCCTTTTCTGTTAAAATACAGTTTTGTGGATGCCCATTTTCTGTTAAAATACAGTTTTGTGGATGTCGATGAGTGATTTACCATTTTTCTCTTTGGTGAGGCCACATCCACATACCGACTGACGTGAGTCTTCACCATGTCGGCAAGAGTCTCCTCAGAAAAAAGCCCACCATCAACTTCTTCATCCCTTTCCTGTTCAGATGGCGCCTCAGGAATACCCTAATGGTGTTCTCGGCTTAATCAGATGGCTTCTTCTACGGCATCCAATTCGGTAAAATTAATAGGCCTATAATACACAATACAACAAAGTAAAATTATTAGTATAAGAAGTTTTCAAGTCCGCCCAAGATGGACACACTTATATATCTGACAACCGATAGGTGCCGTAAATAAATTATGCAACGCTTTTTTCACTGGGTTTTGGTATCCCCTCCCCCTCTCGTCTGTGGCGCTCTGTGACATATATCATTAACTCACCCCCCGTTTGGCATCCAGAAGAAAACTTTAAACAAGATTCTTTTCAACATGAAGCAGAAACTTAAAAGTTACACTACAGTGAAGACTAGCGATGGGGTCTTCAGGTCTACTTTGTGCTGGGAGTAGCTAATGGTCGTGGGTAAAATGTCGTGGTCGTATTTTCCCAAAAATTATAGGCTATAATGTGCTCGAACCGCTCAAACGTTGGAACATATTTATCCTATTCGTAAAGTATGGCCTTTCGGAATTTATTTGTTTAAGACGATTTGAGTGTTAATAAAATCACTGTAGGTTTACTTGTGGTTCATTATCTGCTCGGAAGCTGTATACTATCGGTAGTCCAAAGCCCTGCACCAAGATAACTTTACATTGTAAGGATTGTATAGTGTCGTACGGTTGCTCGACGATAACCAACCCAAACTGGATATCTTCATATTATCCCATTGAAACTGCAAGCCAATATGATCTGGTCGAAGTCACCAACGTTGTGTATATGGAGAAAAAGATATACAAATGGATACCATCCCTTGTGTAAGTAGATATTAATAATATGTATATTTGGTTGATTTCATTATAAGCTTTATACATGGTCAGATTCAACCATGGAGTCAACACATGCACAAAAAGATCAATGTGTGTAACTCAAATGTATTCCTCTTGTTTTGCAGAAACCATTGTTTTGTCTCATTTGAGGGATTTTCTGTTCCTTACAATGAAACATTTAACAAGGAGATCAAGATTAACTTTGAATCCCGTAATCTGTAAAAATGAAATTGAATAATTTCTCATTCATTAGCTATCCGTTTTGCTCATGGACAATTTATCTAATTGTAAAGTTAATGGCAGGTATGTTTGTGAAAGATGTTAATGAAGGAAGCGAACAGAATTTGAGTGCTGGATTTCCATATGGTATATATACTATTTTATGAATTTAAGTGTGAGATACAGTATGTTGTGTAATGTAAGACTAGCATTTATCTGACCATTATTTGCAGGCACTTATTTTCAGATGTACTGTCCACAACTTAATGCAAATTCTTGTTAAAATATACATACATGTATCTTTTTTAAAAGCTCATATTCTTTTGAGAACTCTATCTTCATATTCTTTTTGAGAACTTTATCGTAAATCTGTAGCTGCTGCATTTTGGGAGTGAACTATATGAGTGAACTATACCAGGAGCAGACAAGTGGTCATTCAGCAGATGCAGTTTGGCCCTTTCTCGATATATAAGCAACCGAAATGTAAAATTATTATAGCATCAACCCAAGTCAGTTTTAGGGTTAGGGGTTGGTTTGTATTTCGATTGTTCATATATCGAGAAAGCGCCTGTAGTTTCCAATAATTTAACTGGCTCCAACGATGCTGCTCCTGAATTCATTGTGAGAAATCGAGTCTCAACCTCATATAATCACATATGCTATGAAGGTACAGTATGGATAAAGTATGTTCAATGATGAAAAGCTACTAAGTTTTTCCTGCTATAACATTCCCAATGTCATATTATTCTGACCACTTAGTTCATTAAGATGATTACCTTGCCTACTAAGAAAACCCATCATTAATTAATTTCTTTTTCTACAATAGTATTTATTATTTTATTCTGGATAACGGTTAATAATTCTTCTATAATTTGTGATAGCTTAATTGGCGGAATATGGCATTGGTGCTCAAGTTTAGCTATACATGCAATGTGTTTTGATAACCTTGTCTTTCATTTTTTATAAGGATATGGAAGACTATATGCCTTGGACGGAAACTGGAAGTTGTGTTATGCCCATTGTACGTTTCCTGTGCTAGTGACCATTTTTGGATAGGAACGAGAAATCAACTATCCAGATGTTTGTCCTAGAAATCCCAAATAGCCATTGGCATTCTGTCATGGACATTCAAAGTTGGTGGAAAATAAAGGACTACCATTAAAACCTAGGCTGTTCCTAGAGTACTGTAATAAGCAAAACAAAGGTAATGTGTAAATGCATTAGTAAAAATGTTGTTGTTTAAATTGTATACAATATCTAAATGTATTTATTATTGTTAATACTAAAGGAAGTTAACGTATAAACGGTGGACGCTGTATGACTTATCCAATCGAGCATCCTAGTCCTGGGAATTGTACCCACCTAGTACAGTATATATAACCCAGGCTCACCTGAAGCCAGGTAAGTCATTTTGTCATTGGCGTTTTCGATGCAGCGTCCTCGTTGATTATCTTGCAATAGTCAATCATCGTTATCACTAGAAGATATATATCATGTCTCTTCCCGGGATATCAAATGTTCTTCCACCATTTGGCTTCATCCTCAACATTGTCCTCGGCTTCATCCTCAACTCACTCCATCTACTTCGTCGCCTCAGTTGTTGGTTTCATCTATTGCTTCTTTAGTCCGACATTGCCGCCTTCCTTGTCGTCGACGTACTCGTTTGCATCGCCTGGGTTCCACCTACAGGTAAGACGCCTTTGTTTCCTGTATCGTCGGTTCGCCGTCCAATGGCAAACTTTGGGTACGTTTTGCCTTCGTCGTCGTTAGCTAGTCAAAATGCTGTAATATGTCGTCCGTACAATTCCAGTGGCCATAAGCAACCTCCTCAATTAATCTCGCTGTTCCAATTCCCACAAACACCCCTTGGCATTCGCCATCATCGCCTGAAGTGCCTCCGTTTGCCAATTTTCATCCGGGACTGACAAATCAGCCATTTTCAGTTGCAGGTTTTCTATCACCTGCTACCCTCCACTGACCAATCCCCCACCTCAGGCCCTCCATCCCTCGTGCCGGAGCTGCTCAACGCCAGTTAGTCACAATGTTTCAGGTTCCTGGCCTGGGGTTTGTCTGATTCATCTCGTCGAACTTACGCATCAGGGTCAGAAGAAACACTGGTCGTTTTGCATGTTGTTTCCACATTTGTTTGTGTCTTCGCCTCCTGTGCTGCCATCTGATGTTTATGTCATGGTTGGCTCAATTGGTCTCTCCTACCACGGTTTAAGTTTACCTTGCATCAATGTGTTCCTTGCACATCGCTTGCGACTTCGGAGACCCAACGCTCAAGCCCAGTTTACGCCGGGTTATGCAAGGTATCCACCACCACTCGTACGAGCTCCAGCACGGTTCGGCGGCCGATCACTTGGGATGCGTTGAGCACTATTCAGCATACTCTCGCCACATCAAATACCTGTTTTGACTTGTTCATGTCGGCTTGTAGCATCGCGTTTTTCGGTTTCTTGCAGATTAGCGAACTTACATCATCAGCTCCCTTCAATCTTCCCGGCGTCTTTCTCCGGCAGATGTGCAGTTTCTTATGGGCCACCCATCCCCTGGACTGTGGCTAAGAATTGTCAAAAACAGATCCCTTTGGTGCAAGTCAGTATGTTTACATTGATCATACATCGAACCATCTCTGTCCTATACAGCCCTTCAGCTATAACTTGCTCGTCAGGTGGCCACATCGGGTCCACTGTTCTCTTGGTCCGACGGTAGTCCTCTCACTCCCACCTACGTCAACTTGTATCTCTGGGAACTTTTAGCGCAGGCAGGCTATTCAGGGAATTTTTCGACACAACTTCCACATCGTAGCGGCCACAACGGCGACGGCCGCCGCTGGTATCCCGGAACATTTGATTCAATGCTTGGGACAATGGACCAGCCGTGCCTATCTTCATTACATTCTCGTTACCCCGCTGCTGTGAAGGTTGGAGACATTGTAGAGGAGGTTAACAGTAACCTTCTCCAACCTCCGTCAGTGTGGGGCTGGTAATAATCTGGAGGGAATCACGATCGCAACGCCTAGCGATCTGCAGCAGGTAAGATAATTAATTAGCTTAACTCATATTACAGTTGGTTTTTACGGTCTCATCGTCGAATGAAGACCGATATCATTAATTTAATATGTTTAATTGTCACAATAGAATTAGAAATAAAATAAAATAGTGACAGGAGAAACAGGGCAAAATGCCACAACTGAAATCAGATACCTAATATATGTATATTAGTTAAAGTATGTCACATGCACTATATCATAAAGATACAATAAAATAAAAATAAAAACTCAGAACATAATCTGTTTTAACTTTTTTTTAGTATAAAATTGTAAAAGGTACATGTATGTGAATATACAATTGATATAAATGTTGATGTCAAATTCATAGACCTCTGTGATATACTGAAGGAACTAGAGAAACAACATCTAATGCAAATGAAGACAATGCAGCAGTTTATCTAAGGTATGCAAAGTAGATAATGTATCCATGTTTTTATGACAAAATACTGCATAGATTTATGGGTTGGGATTAGTGTCAATATTATGCGGCAAATCCAAAGGAAATAGGTTTAATTAAGTTCGAGATAACAAGGTTCTACTGTATACCTTGATAGGTACTAGCTCATTTATGGCACAAAATAAAAAATTGATGAAAGATTGTGAAGAAGCTGAGGTAGTGACATGTAACAAAGACACCATCTTTAGACGACTTCAAAAATGGTGAAGAGGAATTTTTATTATTGCTACAGCTGGTGGGCACAGAGTATTGGCCACCTTTATACAAGTAAGTAAACAGTACATACATACATAAAAAGTTTAGCCAGTGTTTTGAATATAGTAAAATGAAAACGTTGTAAACTGCCGAAAATTTTGACGAACGAAGTACTGACGTTTTGAGCAGAGGCCTTCAGCAGAATAAGGGTTAGAAAATCAGAACACATCTCCCCTGTGCTTCGTAATCTCAAGGATTGTTTTTAAGATACCCATAATTACTTTCAAAGCTTTACATGGCCAGGCACCTATTTATATTACTGATTTACTAACTAAATAAACCTACTCGTACTTTAAGATCATCTAACCGAAATCTGCTACTTGAGCCAAAATCCAAAACGGTGACTCATGGAGACAGAACATTCAATTAGAAGCATTGATATTTTAAGTAGTTTTAAGTCAGCACTTAAGACTTTTCTTTTTTTAAATTAATAGTTTTTTGTTCGTAGTGGTAATATATGTAGTAGGCTTTATCTTATAATAAACTGTAATTAGTTTTTGTAAGTAACATTAAGAATATATTGTTGTAAAAGCATTGAGACTATTGTATAATGCTCCTAATACGTCTTTATTATTATTATTATTATTATTATTATTAAGGGCTCTGCTCGAAACGTCGATTTCATACATTATAAAGCTTTGCTGCACCTTGCAATTTTTTGCAGATGATTATTTTACTATGATTATGTGAGTAGAGGCTTTAAACATAATAAATGATGCATGACTTATTGCAAATTGCAATTGTGGTTGTATTGTAGGTCAGAATCACCAACACAAGCCTCCATTATCACTATTGTGTGGCTCTACAACAAATTCATGGAGCTGAAGAATAGCGGTATGAGTGAAGACGAGGTTTCTCAATTGATGAAGGAGAGTGTTGACATGTGTCATTTAAACTCTCTTTGTGCTGCATGAAAATATTTACCTCTACCAGCTCCTTTGCTAAATAGTTACCATGACGACTACATAACTTGAACTGTTTGGAGAAAGTTTGATGAATGGTTTTGAAGATATACTCAAATAGATCTTCAACAATTCTGCTTTCCTTATCTTAACTCATGATATGCCTTATTTGCATATTACAAAAACAGCTATCACCAAAATTTAAAAGAACATCCTTCCTAATTTTAGGAGTGCTTTTATTCTAAACCAAAACAAAATTGGTTTAGTAGGGACACTTTAAAGTTTAAAGTTAATTATCCACAAAATTCTACTCTGCAATAGGTCTTACATGTGTGTGTGACGTCACATGCTGCGCATTTAAATGCCATACAAGTTGGAGCAATTGTTACACAAAGTTTTGCAACAAAATATATCAGTGTTGCACAATGTAACATCCCTTTAACAATAATTGTCTTGTATTGCAATATTTTCCTGTTAGTACTTTAATACCCACAATGTGTGTTTGGTGCTCTACCCTATCTATGGGAGTCACATGTTATGTATTGCACAGTTTAACATAGGGTTTTGTAAATGGTAGTGTACGACTGATTGCTGCAAGGCAATTACTCGCAGTATATGTACATAATGAGTAATATGTTGTGAATGAGGTCAATGAAAGATTTGTAAAGTAACATTACTTGTTTCTTGTCTGAAAGTGGACGTTTTGTCCATCTGGGCTAGTTTCATCTTCTATTGAAATCCCACGATCTTTTAAAGTAAAAATAACAAAAACACCAAAAGTTAGTTATTTTGAGGAGTATAAGTGCTAATGATGTCCAAATTTACATGATTGTTACAGAATGAGACGTTATCATCCAGTAATTCAGTAGTTGTTAATCGTTTAGTATTATGTTGGAGGGAATGTCCCCAACACCCATCAAAATATTAATTATATATCGCAGTACCATTGAGATTTGATTCTTTTGTTGATGAAAATAACTGGTTATTGGTATGCTCTATATCAAATATAGCAAAGTAAATTATAACTCAAGTTCTAATTAGTTTCAAAATACAATTCATACAGATACCAAACACACTTGCACATAAAAAAACAACGTAGCAATACAAGCTCGAAATAATAATTACCTGGTGCATTCGTTGACACTATTTGTGAAAATGCACTTGCTCATTACTTTCTCTCTGTAGCTGTTGCTGCAGATCAGTTATTGTGGCTTGCAATTCACGCTCTTTTGCTTTCCACATTTTCTCTTTAGTTGGAAGTTCTTGGTCTAAAAATGCAACTCTGTCTTCAGCGTTTGTAGTTTTAATTTTCAATATTTTAATCGTTTGTATCGTATGTAAGGTAATACTATATACATGAATCTATCCACTTGAGATTTTGACTATAATAGATAAGTGGTTGTCATCAAAAAGGCTTAATCATAGGATAGTTTCAAAACTGCATTTTATTATAAAAGTCACAAAGTTTCTAAATAAAACTTTATTGGCATGTCTACATGATGACACAAGTTCGTTTGATTGACACTTTATTTAACGAGGATTTACAGATAAAGCTATCGCTTGTTTCCAATCTGGTCCTCCTAAATTACATATATCAACTAACAACACATTCACATGATATTAAATCTAAAATTATAAACTGATATATCTATTAAAATTAGTTAAAAGTAAAAAGAAAATACAATTCTAAAATTACTAATATAACCTTTGAATATTTAGTTCGGTTGATTTAGCCAATTACGAAAATCTCCGCTTTCCTGCGTTGATTCTGGCTTTGGGAAGACAGAGGTTGTTGTTTTGTACTATTCTTGTAGAGTACCGGTGCTTCTGTTTTTCTAATAATGTAATAAGCAAGGAGGACTTCTTACATGTAAGCAGTTAAAGGTTTGTAGGAGGATGGGTTGGCAGATGGTATCGTCTATGGGAATAATATTAAGTTGTTTGAATAGACTTAAAGATGGAGTAGTGAAGTCTGCGTTCAGAAGGATCCTGGCAGCTCGTTTTTGGGCCGAAACTAAGTGGTCAAGTGCATCTTTAGAACAGGTTCCCCATACACTGCAACAATATTCAAGTGTTGGCTTTGCTAAACAGTTGTAAAGGAGAAGTAAGAGTTTAGGTATTAGGTAAGGTTTGGCTCTTTTGACGA
Organism: Chrysogorgia sp. JL179-B06; assembly: GCA_035772405.1. NCBI lineage: Eukaryota > Metazoa > Cnidaria > Anthozoa > Scleralcyonacea > Chrysogorgiidae > Chrysogorgia > Chrysogorgia sp. JL179-B06. Next base: position 390,604 of record JAYKKM010000395.1, on the reverse strand, counting down.
GTTCCAATTTGGTGTTGTATTTCTTGATAACAGTAGAAATATGTTTGTTCCAACTTAGAGTCTCGTCTATGTGTACTCCTAGAAGCTTTTCACAAGATGATTGAGAAATAATAGTGTCACAGATGGAGATGTTGAGAGGTTCGGAGATATTTACAAGTCTCTTGTGTTCCAATCAGCATAACTTTGGTCTTATCTGGATGTATTGCCATTCTGTTTTCTAATGCCCAAGTAGATAGGTTGTCTGCTCCGGTTTGTAATTGTGTTCTTATCGAGATAATAGAGGGTCCTGAGTTAGTTAAGGTGGTGTCATCTACGTATATATAGAAAGTAGATTCTATATTTACAAGTGGTATGTCGTTGATGAATAGGATTAAAAGTAGGGGTCCAAGGGATGATCCTTGTGGGACACTGCTACGGACTGGCAGAAGATCTGCTGTAGAATGTCCTATAGAGACGAGTTGTTTTCGATCTGTCAAATAGGATGTAAACCACTGTAGAGTTACTTCCTTAATCCCGTATATAGCAAGTTTCCTTAGAAGAAGTTCATGGTTTATCAAATCGAAAGCTTTCCGAAAATCTACCAAAAGTATTCCACTTAGTTGTCCTTTGTCCATGTTGTGTAGTAATATATCCGTAAGGTGTAGTAGCATCGAAGGGCCGAGATCCAAACTGAGCTTGTAAGTAGGTTGTGTTCGTTGAGGTAATTCATAAGATAAAAACCACTATACCGTTCTAAGATTTTTGAAAGTGTAGATAGCACAGAGATTGGTCTATAATTATCTTTATCTTGCCGGGAGCCCTTTTTGAAAATTGGTGTCATTTTACTAATTTTCCACTGGTCTGGAAAGATGCCCGAAGTTATGCTGGAGTTGTAAATGTTTAAGAGTGATGGAAGGATTTCTTTACAGCCGATTTTTAGTAGGTGGATATTGATGGAGTCGATTCCCTTTGCCTTGTGACATGACAAGTTGTTGATTTCTTTATAAAGATAATCAGTAGTCATAAGGTGGAATTGTAAATTGGTGGTTTACAGGGAGTCGGTTGTCCACAAAATGGCGTAAGGCAGCAAAATTCGGTTGTTGGTCTGCTGCATTGGGAACAACAGTGTTGGCGATTTGAGAGAAATGTAGGTTGAATATTTTAGCGATTTCTTCAGGGTTCGTGATTAAATCGTTATTTTCAGTTATCTTGTTAGGAGTTGTTTTGGTCTGGTTAAGGTTGGCTGCATCTTTCATTAATTTCCATAGTTTTCTTGAGTCGTGCTTATTCTCATAGATTTCTCGCTTAATAAAATTCGTTTTCGCTTGTTTTATGTCAGATGTTATTTTGTTTCGAAAACGTGTAAATGTTTCCCATGGAATGATTCTTTTCTGTGCTTGTTGTTTCAGTTCATCTCTATGCCTAATACCACTAAGCATTTCTGATGTCATCCATTTAGGTAACTGTAAAGATTTAACTTTTTTTGTCCGAAGTGGTACATGACGATCAACAATAGTTAGAAACATCTCGTACTAGAGTGCTAGTGCGTCAGATGGATCGTCGAATGCTTCTATAGAGGACCATGGAGCCGAAAACAAATCGTTACGAAAGTTTGCTTCATTAAGGTTGGATAATGATCTATATTGTATGGTGTTTGTTTCATTTTATTTTATTTTAATGAAGCATTGCAACGACGCACAAGAAATATGGGAGAGTGATCACTGAGAGAATAGATGCAACGTTTCTTTCGGTTGAGCAGTAGATATGGTCAATAAGAGTTGAAGTAATACTGAATAAGCCATCTACATACCGGGCTTCCGTTCTAGTTGGTATTGCCACTAATTGTTTTAATCCAAGATGTCGAATATGTTTAGAGAACGAATTAGATTTTGATTTCTCTGATAGAATATTTACATTAAAGTCTCCAAGTATGAAACATTCTTTATGTTCTGATGTCATTCTATCCATGGTTTCTACAAGGCTGGTGTCGTAGAAACTGTCCGCAGATGGTGGTCTGTATATGTTCATGATTAAAATGGGTGATATATAGCGCGGTTTGATTTCAATGCACATTGATTCTGTGTTGTCAGATATCAAGTCTTGTCGTTGAACATAGGGAATATCGTTATGAATATAGGTGATAATACCTCCACCAGAGGTATTAGTAGATCTATCATGTCTTACGAACGTATAATTTGGAATGAAGAGCATGTCGTCTGACCAAGAGTCGTTTAGCCAAGTTTCGGAGAATGATAAAACATGGATAGTGGGTTTTTGGATTAAATACGCCTTTATTTCATCTAATTTAGTTCCACATTTAATACTTCGGATGTTAAGGTGACCAATTATCAAACCTTTCGTCTTCTTCGGTAGGTTAAAACAACCATTTATCCTGAGAGGTTTGATGGTCCAGGGTTTAGTTAATTTAGTTAATCACTATATAGAATTATTATTAATTTAGTTAATTACTATATAGAATTATTGGTGCAGATGTTCTTTTGATCTTCCTTGTAACGTTCATTATTAGATGGTATTGTGTTGTGCTGGAAGGTTGTCATATCGTGATGTCAAATTGGTTGAATATAAATGATGTAAATGATATCGTGAGAAGTATAAATTGAATAGTTTTAAGGATAAACAGCAGTGACAAGAGAAGTCCAGGTTCGAAAAATGGTTGAACATGGGTCTTGAAGGTAGTAGATCAAAGGTGAACAGATTTACTTGCATCAATCCCATGATGAACGCATAGTTATAAGATAAATAATTCTTATAGGATAAATAGTTCGCTTGACTGGTTTGATAGCCATAGTCATTAGCTTTACCTTTCTCATGAGAAAACGTCCCTTTAATCTAGTAGTCTGAATGTATCTGCAGTATATCACTCCAAACTATAGGTTTACCAGAGTCCGAAGTCAGGTTAGATTTCGTATATTGACTTGTACACATTGCCTTTCTGTTATTTCCAAGCCATAAACAAGCATATAGTTCATTTCCAAGGCCAAGTGAATAATTCGCATGACTGCTCTCATAGTCACGATCAGGATAAGATGTTTTTGTCGATTTCGTATCATACACTATGGAATAATTTCTTCCAGAGATGTAGGATTGGTTTCCGATCAATTCGACACATTTCGGTTTGAAAAATACAGTCAAAAGGCTGTAATTGTACAGTAAAAACGGCAGATAAATGCAGAGCCAGTGAAAGCGTGTATACTTCATTACGCATGAACAATATAGAGTTCGTTGCGTTTGTTCAGCGTAGCCAGAGAAGGTTGACAAACAATCAAATATTTCTCCCACAAACATAAGCTGCATCTGATTGAAGTGTTGTAGGGTCTAGCTTTCTTAAGAACTGTTCATTTAATATTGTAGTCAACATGCTTATCTTTAAGTTGCCAGACATGTTTGCTTTGTTCGGTGGAGTGTTTCTTTCCGATGTTGTTGAATGAGGTTTTGTGATTGGCGAATCTTGTCTTGAAGTGCTTATGAAACGAAATTTCCGATTTTCAGTTTTTAACATAATCCGTTTGTACACGTTTTACTTATCATTTTGAGCTATCATGCATAAAATTTGGTGAACGCGAACCTATTAAAAATTGCACTTAAAGTCGGCATTTTTGCCACTTTCGATGCGAAATTTGACTTGCGCGCGTGACGTCATAGAAAGGATCGAAGCTTGATTTCACAGTGATCAACAATATGGCGAGTACGGACAACCTAGCTAGTTGTTCAAATAGACCTCGTGGAGGACAATACTGTGTTGCCGGATGGCCAAACGGGAAAAGCTGTACAAACAGTCAACATGTAGAGGGCATATCGATGCATCGTTTCCCAATGAAAGATAAAGAAAGGCTCGATAAATGGATAGCATTTGTACGCAGACATCGGCCAAACTATTGTCCCCAGCAATTTTCTGTGCTGTGTTCGATGCACTTTGACGAAGCTTCATTTACATTGAACACAGAGATTGCTGAATCGCTGAATATGCGAAGAAAGCTACGTCTTGATGCTGTGCCAACGGTAGATTCTATCGAAAATACATCACAAGGAGCTGGAGAGATTAGTGATCGAGAACGAAGGATGGTATGCGTTATTTACGTATTTGTATGAACAATATATACAGCACTGTTGTATTAAAACTACATGCAGTTAATTTTATATCTCTGTAAACGTCACATTGTTTTATTTCATTAACTTCAACAGATATTGCGTGAAGTGCATCTGATTGAAGACGATGTTGTTCCTGAGATTGAATTGGATAGTACTATAGATATGTGTGAAGAGATTACTGGTACTACTGAGCATGGTCATGGGGATTTTATTATAAAAGTCACAAAGTTTCTAAATAAAACTTTATTGGCATGTCTACATGATGACACAAGTTCGTTTGATTGACACTTTATTTAACGAGGATTTACAGATAAAGCTATCGCTTGTTTCCAATCTGGTCCTCCTAAATTACATATATCAACTAACAACACATTCACATGATATTAAATCTAAAATTATAAACTGATATATCTATTAAAATTAGTTAAAAGTAAAAAGAAAATACAATTCTAAAATTACTAATATAACCTTTGAATATTTAGTTCGGTTGATTTAGCCAATTACGAAAATCTCCGCTTTCCTGCGTTGATTCTGGCTTTGGGAAGACAGAGGTTGTTGTTTTGTACTATTCTTGTAGAGTACCGGTGCTTCTGTTTTTCTAATAATGTAATAAGCAAGGAGGACTTCTTACATGTAAGCAGTTAAAGGTTTGTAGGAGGATGGGTTGGCAGATGGTATCGTCTATGGGAATAATATTAAGTTGTTTGAATAGACTTAAAGATGGAGTAGTGAAGTCTGCGTTCAGAAGGATCCTGGCAGCTCGTTTTTGGGCCGAAACTAAGTGGTCAAGTGCATCTTTAGAACAGGTTCCCCATACACTGCAACAATATTCAAGTGTTGGCTTTGCTAAACAGTTGTAAAGGAGAAGTAAGAGTTTAGGTATTAGGTAAGGTTTGGCTCTTTTGACGAGTTCCAATTTGGTGTTGTATTTCTTGATAACAGTAGAAATATGTTTGTTCCAACTTAGAGTCTCGTCTATGTGTACTCCTAGAAGCTTTTCACAAGATGATTGAGAAATAATAGTGTCACAGATGGAGATGTTGAGAGGTTCGGAGATATTTACAAGTCTCTTGTGTTCCAATCAGCATAACTTTGGTCTTATCTGGATGTATTGCCATTCTGTTTTCTAATGCCCAAGTAGATAGGTTGTCTGCTCCGGTTTGTAATTGTGTTCTTATCGAGATAATAGAGGGTCCTGAGTTAGTTAAGGTGGTGTCATCTACGTATATATAGAAAGTAGATTCTATATTTACAAGTGGTATGTCGTTGATGAATAGGATTAAAAGTAGGGGTCCAAGGGATGATCCTTGTGGGACACTGCTACGGACTGGCAGAAGATCTGCTGTAGAATGTCCTATAGAGACGAGTTGTTTTCGATCTGTCAAATAGGATGTAAACCACTGTAGAGTTACTTCCTTAATCCCGTATATAGCAAGTTTCCTTAGAAGAAGTTCATGGTTTATCAAATCGAAAGCTTTCCGAAAATCTACCAAAAGTATTCCACTTAGTTGTCCTTTGTCCATGTTGTGTAGTAATATATCCGTAAGGTGTAGTAGCATCGAAGGGCCGAGATCCAAACTGAGCTTGTAAGTAGGTTGTGTTCGTTGAGGTAATTCATAAGATAAAAACCACTATACCGTTCTAAGATTTTTGAAAGTGTAGATAGCACAGAGATTGGTCTATAATTATCTTTATCTTGCCGGGAGCCCTTTTTGAAAATTGGTGTCATTTTACTAATTTTCTACTGGTCTGGAAAGATGCCCGAAGTTATGCTGGAGTTGTAAATGTTTAAGAGTGATGGAAGGATTTCTTTACAGCCGATTTTTAGTAGGTGGATATTGATGGAGTCGATTCCCTTTGCCTTGTGACATGACAAGTTGTTGATTTCTTTATAAAGATAATCAGTAGTCATAAGGTGGAATTGTAAATTGGTGGTTTACAGGGAGTCGGTTTGTCCACAAAATGGCGTAAGGCAGCAAAATTCGGTTGTTGGTCTGCTGCATTGGGAACAACAGTGTTGGCGATTTGAGAGAAATGTAGGTTGAATATTTTAGCGATTTCTTCAGGGTTCGTGATTAAATCGTTATTTTCAGTTATCTTGTTAGGAGTTGTTTTGGTCTGGTTAAGGTTGGCTGCATCTTTCATTAATTTCCATAGTTTTCTTGAGTCGTGCTTATTCTCATAGATTTCTCGCTTAATAAAATTCGTTTTCGCTTGTTTTATGTCAGATGTTATTTTGTTTCGAAAACGTGTAAATGTTTCCCATGGAATGATTCTTTTCTGTGCTTGTTGTTTCAGTTCATCTCTATGCCTAATACCACTAAGCATTTCTGATGTCATCCATTTAGGTAACTGTAAAGATTTAACTTTTTTTGTCCGAAGTGGTACATGACGATCAACAATAGTTAGAAACATCTCGTACTAGAGTGCTAGTGCGTCAGATGGATCGTCGAATGCTTCTATAGAGGACCATGGAGCCGAAAACAAATCGTTACGAAAGTTTGCTTCATTAAGGTTGGATAATGATCTATATTGTATGGTGTTTGTTTCATTTTATTTTATTTTAATGAAGCATTGCAACGACGCACAAGAAATATGGGAGAGTGATCACTGAGAGAATAGATGCAACGTTTCTTTCGGTTGAGCAGTAGATATGGTCAATAAGAGTTGAAGTAATACTGAATAAGCCATCTACATACCGGGCTTCCGTTCTAGTTGGTATTGCCACTAATTGTTTTAATCCAAGATGTCGAATATGTTTAGAGAACGAATTAGATTTTGATTTCTCTGATAGAATATTTACATTAAAGTCTCCAAGTATGAAACATTCTTTATGTTCTGATGTCATTCTATCCATGGTTTCTACAAGGCTGGTGTCGTAGAAACTGTCCGCAGATGGTGGTCTGTATATGTTCATGATTAAAATGGGTGATATATAGCGCGGTTTGATTTCAATGCACATTGATTCTGTGTTGTCAGATATCAAGTCTTGTCGTTGAACATAGGGAATATCGTTATGAATATAGGTGATAATACCTCCACCAGAGGTATTAGTAGATCTATCATGTCTTACGAACGTATAATTTGGAATGAAGAGCATGTCGTCTGACCAAGAGTCGTTTAGCCAAGTTTCGGAGAATGATAAAACATGGATAGTGGGTTTTTGGATTAAATACGCCTTTATTTCATCTAATTTAGTTCCACATTTAATACTTCGGATGTTAAGGTGACCAATTATCAAACCTTTCGTCTTCTTCGGTAGGTTAAAACAACCATTTATCCTGAGAGGTTTGATGGTCCAGGGTTTAGTTAATTTAGTTAATCACTATATAGAATTATTATTAATTTAGTTAATTACTATATAGAATTATTGGTGCAGATGTTCTTTTGATCTTCCTTGTAACGTTCATTATTAGATGGTATTGTGTTGTGCTGGAAGGTTGTCATATCGTGATGTCAAATTGGTTGAATATAAATGATGTAAATGATATCGTGAGAAGTATAAATTGAATAGTTTTAAGGATAAACAGCAGTGACAAGAGAAGTCCAGGTTCGAAAAATGGTTGAACATGGGTCTTGAAGGTAGTAGATCAAAGGTGAACAGATTTACTTGCATCAATCCCATGATGAACGCATAGTTATAAGATAAATAATTCTTATAGGATAAATAGTTCGCTTGACTGGTTTGATAGCCATAGTCATTAGCTTTACCTTTCTCATGAGAAAACGTCCCTTTAATCTAGTAGTCTGAATGTATCTGCAGTATATCACTCCAAACTATAGGTTTACCAGAGTCCGAAGTCAGGTTAGATTTCGTATATTGACTTGTACACATTGCCTTTCTGTTATTTCCAAGCCATAAACAAGCATATAGTTCATTTCCAAGGCCAAGTGAATAATTCGCATGACTGCTCTCATAGTCACGATCAGGATAAGATGTTTTTGTCGATTTCGTATCATACACTATGGAATAATTTCTTCCAGAGATGTAGGATTGGTTTCCGATCAATTCGACACATTTCGGTTTGAAAAATACAGTCAAAAGGCTGTAATTGTACAGTAAAAACGGCAGATAAATGCAGAGCCAGTGAAAGCGTGTATACTTCATTACGCATGAACAATATAGAGTTCGTTGCGTTTGTTCAGCGTAGCCAGAGAAGGTTGACAAACAATCAAATATTTCTCCCACAAACATAAGCTGCATCTGATTGAAGTGTTGTAGGGTCTAGCTTTCTTAAGAACTGTTCATTTAATATTGTAGTCAACATGCTTATCTTTAAGTTGCCAGACATGTTTGCTTTGTTCGGTGGAGTGTTTCTTTCCGATGTTGTTGAATGAGGTTTTGTGATTGGCGAATCTTGTCTTGAAGTGCTTATGAAACGAAATTTCCGATTTTCAGTTTTTAACATAATCCGTTTGTACACGTTTTACTTATCATTTTGAGCTATCATGCATAAAATTTGGTGAACGCGAACCTATTAAAAATTGCACTTAAAGTCGGCATTTTTGCCACTTTCGATGCGAAATTTGACTTGCGCGCGTGACGTCATAGAAAGGATCGAAGCTTGATTTCACAGTGATCAACAATATGGCGAGTACGGACAACCTAGCTAGTTGTTCAAATAGACCTCGTGGAGGACAATACTGTGTTGCCGGATGGCCAAACGGGAAAAGCTGTACAAACAGTCAACATGTAGAGGGCATATCGATGCATCGTTTCCCAATGAAAGATAAAGAAAGGCTCGATAAATGGATAGCATTTGTACGCAGACATCGGCCAAACTATTGTCCCCAGCAATTTTCTGTGCTGTGTTCGATGCACTTTGACGAAGCTTCATTTACATTGAACACAGAGATTGCCAAATCGCTGAATATGCGAAGAAAGCTACGTCTTGATGCTGTGCCAACGGTAGATTCTATCGAAAATACATCACAAGGAGCTGGAGAGATTAGTGATCGAGAACGAAGGATGGTATGCGTTATTTACGTATTTGTATGAACAATATATACAGCACTGTTGTATTAAAACTACATGCAGTTAATTTTATATCTCTGTAAACGTCACATTGTTTTATTTCATTAACTTCAACAGATATTGCGTGAAGTGCATCTGATTGAAGACGATGTTGTTCCTGAGATTGAATTGGATAGTACTATAGATATGTGTGAAGAGATTACTGGTACTACTGAGCATGGTCATGGGGAACCTGAGATCTGTTCGAAATGTGACAACCTTGCGAGGAAAGTTATCCAATTGCAAAAGAAAGTCAGTTGGCTCAAAAGATCGAAACAAAAGCTACATGAAAGCCTAAATGAGGTGATTAATATTTATTTATATCCTGTCAAAGAAACCTCTGCCTGGGTGACCCATTGAATGTGCATATTCTGACATTGTATGTGTATAGTAAGAAGTATGCTATTTGTCCTGATTACTAGTAATGACTGGTTGACTAGATATATTGCAGGACTTTGTAATTATCCAATATTTTTTGGCAAATCTTGAAATTTGTATATTATATACTGTACATGTAGGAAAATGAGACCTTGTCTGATGCCGGAAGTCACGATAATCGAGCAAGCATTGACCCAAATGTTGATCTTGATATGGCCGACATACAGGATATTGTTGGTGATGGTGAGGATGATACCGATATGGACTGGCAATCTGCAGAAGAAATGTCTCAACCAGAAGAGGAAGATGAAGAGGAATTTGAGTCAAGGAACAGCATCAAGTGAGTTTAATAATGGAATTGATTTGTAGAACTATCTGTAGCAGGGGGTGGGGCCGGGCCCCCCAATAATTTACTCTGGCGATTTCTTGCCAGTTTACAGTAGATGTGTTAAAACTTGGTGGAAATTACTCTCAGAAGTCAGGAAATCCTATTTCAGAGATCCTAATTTCAACAATTTTCTGTGTAGGCATGCCCCACAACCCAATTGACTTTCTCTTGTTAGAAAAAACAATCTGAAAGTGCTCCATCTCTGGGTGCAATAAGAGTGTGGTCATATTCCCCACCCTGGTGAAAAATGTTTGACTAGAAAAGATAATTTTCTGAGTGATGATCACATAAAGCGTGAAAATCAGAGTAGTGTCTACGATATTCAAGCCTTAGTTATATATTAAGATACTGTATAATGTATATATACACAAAATACAATTTATATTCAATTAAATGTAAATATTTCTTTTTAGCCTGGAGCCTGGTACCCTGCAATGTGATGAGCCAAAATTTATTGTTTTTTATGGCATGCTCGTGTCAGTGTTTAGCATGTTTTGCTTCAACTGCAAGACTCCAAGTCCCAGAGTTGTAGTCAAGAGGAATGGGCTCAATGGCCATGGTCACTCAGTTTTGTTCTGCTTGTGAACCAAAAAGAATCTTCCAATGGAACAGCCAGCCATATATTTTTGGAAGGTATCCAGCTGGGAATTTGATAAGTTTTGCTATTCTTATGTCTGGTGTGAGCATAAGCAAGGTTATGCTGCTGTTCAAGCATTTGGGCCTGAGGACAATTTCCATTAGAACATATTTCCTACATCAGAAACTGTTTCTTTTCCCTTCTGTGATACTGCACTGGGAGAAATATCGAAATGCCCTTATCGACAAGGTCAAGAAAATAAAGAATGCCACTTGGTCAGGGGATGGTCGATTTGACTCTATGGGGCACAGTGCCAAATATGGTGCTTATTCCATGTTCTGTAACAGTGTCTCCAAAATTGTTCATTTCGAAATCAGACAGGTAATGAATAAGACAGCCTAAATTAACTAATTATCATGTAAACTTAACTCTATGAATAAAATAGAGTGGATTCACACAACTTTATTAAAAATTATAGGAAAGGCCACATCCTAGCACTGCTGCTGAAAACAGTTGCCTGGCATTGGCTAGAATATAATGCTACTGTAGGTGTGCCCTTAGTCCCTCACCCTTTAGATCTCCATTGATTCATATTTATTGAGAATAATAGTGATTACAGTAATATATACTGTAATTATATATATTCTCTTCATTCTTTTCACATTGCATAGTCCAACCAGTCTGGAAACAGCAATGCGATGGAACTGGATGGAGCTCAAAGAAGCTTTAAGTTTCTAAAGGATGCTGGACTACAGATTCCGATCTTTATCAGTGATCGTCACTATGGGATTGCAAAGTGGTTACGGAATGATGAGAAGGGAACACAACATTTTTACGATCTGTGGCATGTTTGTAAAGGACTTTGCAAGAAGATCTTAAAATTGAGTAAAGAAAAAGGATGTGAGATATTGGTGAACTGGATTAAAGGAATTCGGAATCATTTGTACTGGAGCGCAATGTCCACAAAGATGGGATACGGGGAGTTGATTGTGGCAAAGTGGAAGTCCATAGTTAGGCATGTTACAAACAAACATGCAAACCACCCGGATGAGCTGTTCCAAAAATGTGCTCATGATGAACGTCTGGGGCTCCAAGTTGGTATGTCGGATTGGGGAACATATCTAAGACTACAGTAGATAAGACTACAGTACATGTAGTGATCTGCAGCAAATTGAGCTAAAGAGCAACAGGGTGTGAGCACCCTAGAATTTGCGATTTCTCGTTATGGTTGTTTTAAGATCACTAGAATTGCCCCTCTTTGGGCCTTTGATAGGGGGGTATGGCCCCCTATTTTAACTGTTTGAAAAACTTGTTCGAATTTTATAGAAAAAATGTTGCAACTTTTGCCAAATTTCTTTCATCTTTATTTCTTTTTTGTTCACTGGAAAATTCAAGTTGAAACTGCTGAATTGAGGCAAATAGATTCCTGCTATCTTTTATTTTTATCTTATCCTATATTTCAAGATAACTTCTAAGTACAAATTAAGTTCTTGAGAATAGAAAGTCGTGCATTTGTTTAATCTATCTCTTCCAATTAGGAACTAAATCATATCAGAGGCTTTCTTCTATTCTATTGAAAAAGAGAACCCTCAATGATGTTGCAAAGCTGTCCTCAGAAGCACAAACCAGCTGTCTTGAGGGTTTCCATTCGACATTGAATGGCTGGCACCCAAAGATGACCCATTGCAGGTAACTCAGACTATTGAACATCTTTGCTGTACTCTTGGCTTCAAATCCTGTTTTCTGTGATACTGCATGGTGTTTCACTTACACTATTGCTCCAAGAGCTTGAATTGAATCAATAAAGCATGTTGGGATTGTTTGAAAGGATCAATCAACAAGTATTGATGTCCTTCCAAACAACGCTTGGCCCCAGTACCTGCTTGATTGGGAAATGGCTAATTTATAAATACAGTATTACAGTATTTACATATGCCCGTTTACATTTTATTTAGGCACATGCCAGCAGTACTTCATTTTAATGAAAATCTCAACCGTGAAGCAAAAACCACAAACGGGACACAATATTACAGCGTCACATACCCAAAATTTAAATTAGGGGAAGAAGTTGTTAGAAATGTTTCATGTGCTCCTTCATATAGTAAGTAATTCAGAAAGTGCAGTGATACTGGACAAACCTACTATTTGTTAAATGTTCTGTTGCAATACATGAGTAATAATAATAATAATAATGATGATGATAATGATAATAATAATGTTTAATCAGGAAACTTTCATTAACATGATTTTCAATATGGACCAGAAAACCAGCATTTTGCTAGACTATAGACCTCTTTCATAATGGCGGCCAGTTTAAATATTCTTTTATATGCATGCAAATTAGCCTTTCTGGCCTCGTTACAAAGCGACGATTCTTTGGAATTACAGACACACGAACGAGGTCAGAAAGGCTAATTTAAATGAATATAAAAGAATATTTAATATGGGCGCCATTATGAAAGAGGTCTATGAACCCTCTCTAAGGCAAACCGGTTAGGGACCCACTTTGGTGTTTTCCTTAAAATGGAAATTTATGTATTTCTTTCCAGACTATGTAAAAGAAATCAAACATGTATTGATGAAAAGTTCCCAACACAGCTTTAAAAAAGTCATGGAGAAGTACCAGGAGAATATTCCAGAGCCCTTGAACAGGATTTTCCCAGATCGGCTGTCTAGAAGCGAGGCAATCAAACACCAGTTGGAAAGAAAACAGCTTCTTTCTACTCAATTGTTTCCTTCATGTAAGATCTGGTGCAGTATATATATTTTACTATAACTACTACTGAAAGTATAATAATAGCATAAACACTTGGTAGTTGAGAATGCCATTTAAGAGTTTTCTCTCATATAATTGCAGATCAAGAGCAATATAATATGCAAAGCCAAGCTTTGGCTCTGGAACAGGAAGCTGCCTCGACTGTGGCATCACAGCCAAAACAAATTCGATGTTGCCGAAAATGTGGGCAGCCCATGAAAGGACATCCAAGAAATCAGTGTTCACAGAATACTACTAATGAAGATTCAACTCAGAGTCAGCTTTGACTAAACGTTTTTGAGAAAATAAAGAACGAAAAGTTGTTCCTCAACTACAGAGTATTGACAATCTAGTATTTATGCTGGTATTCACATATTTCATAATTTAAGTCATTTCAAATATTCAATATTCTTGGGAATGTCCCTAGTACCCAAGACTATAATTAATAAAATATCTAGACTAGTTCCTTTTCTGTGCAGATATGTAACCAGTGTTCTCTACTGGTTTCCCCAATGGGAATCTTTTTCTGATGTCTGTATAGATACATGCAGGCAAAGGCCTAGAGTTTTCCCAACCCAGACATCCACACATCCATCGGTAGGCAACTGCTCTCAAGTACCTATAAAAAATGTATGCTTTAGATGCTCGATAATTTGGGAAATAAATTTAATCACAATGAATATATTGCACCAGAAAGTATTTCATAAATATAGAACTGCAAATAATAGATCATGCAATGGTATGCTACATTGCAGCCACAATTATTTATAGAACAACCACAGATTTGCTGGACAACAACGATGCAAACAACCTAGACTTTGGAATAAAAGACTACACAAATTTTATTCACTTACTCGTTTTCATGGTGTCCAGTGCGGCTCCTGTACGGCTCCTGTACGACCTTCCATCTTTGTTTTTCAAAAGTGGACCAACATTTTTCAGCACCGTTGGGTGAGTCATAGCGATATAATCTTCGTGCTGAGTCACAGCTTATTTTTTCGATGCTAAAATCAAACATCAGTTGATGTAGGGCAGGCCCGACCTCTCTGCAACATCTATATTCTATTGCGTCAACGAGCAGCTCCTTTCGACACAAGTTACACGTGCACCTATACAAAATGTATAAGACAATACATAGATTTGACAGTGCTTTAAACGACACTTTCGTCCTTGCAGTCAACGAACCATACCGCATTAAAACTTACCAATGATCCAATGTCACAAGTCCCTCGAATCTCGCTTCCAATGTCTTTGGATCAATGCCATCTTCGTCGTCTTGAACAGACATATCAATCTCTTGGTCGGGGTTTGCCAATGGCTGGTTCTCGTACGGATTTATTACTGAATTGATAACTAGTACGTCATCATCGCCGGAATCTGTATGCAAACTTTCATTTGACGAATCAGAATTGTCGCCATCAAGACTGTGATCGCTTTCACTGCCCGATAAACTCATCTTTATTCATGAATTTGTGCAATAAACAACAAGCGAAGCTTCGCTATAATCTCAACTTCCGTCCTTTCTATTACGTCACGCTGGTATCCTATTTCCGGGTTAAAAATTCGCACGTATAACCCAACTTTAACGGCAAAATTAGTTGTGTTCCCATTCTTCAATTTCGCCAAACAATATACCAAATTAATCAGGAAAGATTGAACTGTTCAAATATGAAATAAAAAGCGAACCCAAAATTTCGTTTCATAAGCACTTTAAAAGTGTTTGCAGTAAGGCCGACATATGTTTGGTCAGGCTTGTTGTCGGTTGGTGGTGACTGTAGCTTGGTATAGAACTGATTTAGTTAGGCATTGGCCAAGCAAAGGACAATTTTTGCGTTTTCTGCAGTTGCATTCTTGTCGTTGGGTTTATGTTGGTCGTGTTCTTCTAAGGATAGTTTTGTTATGTCCGTCGATAGTCTGTTTAATGTTGTTCATGCAGGTGTAGCTGATTGACAGTATTCCTGTTATGAAAACTGTGGTTTTCATGAAATTCTTTGTCAAGAATTTTCAGGAACGTCTGGCTGATATTGGTGGCAACGTTCTTGCTGTATGGTGAGTTGTACCATGTCACTTTCCTTGGTGGTGGCAGAGGTCGAAATTTTAGTTGATGATTATACCCACTATGTTCGAGGGCTTTCTGGTACAGGGGTGTTGCATGGTTAAATGATTCTTCATCAGATTATCAGAGAGACGTTTGTTGATGGATTCTGGGATATTCTTGATAATTATAGGTGGGTACAAGGGTACGTTGTTAGATTTGGTGTAAGGCATATGTTTACCACTGGTCAAATTGAGGGTTACATCAAGAAAGTCTACTGATTTCTTGTTGGCTGCAATGGTAATTTTCAGACCGTACTCTTTGAAAATGGAGGAGACCTTTAATTAATCACGAGGCCGTCATCTCTATATAAACCGAAATTATTTCTGTGTTTCTTGGTGATGAGGTAGAGGAGAAAGGACCAACAAGTTCACAAGATTATGATGATTTTTTTGTACCATTGTTCTCCTGAGTTAAATAGGCATGATTTTTTGGCGTGGATGATGATTTGTCTCATCTTCCATGACGTTGTCATAGCTATGCAGCATTCAGAAGATCAAGCGAAATTTATGGGTAAAATCAACCACGTCAAATACAATGAAGGAGTACTGGTTTTTGTTTTCAATGTTGTTGAACTAGGTCAGGACGGAGGCTGTATTTTTCCATTTGTTGAGGTTAATGGCGTTAGTAATTTTCTTGTTAATTCTGTCAAAAATCTGTTTGCTTATTTTACCGATTTCAGACTTTGCAGGGTTGATGAGTGGGCAGGTAGGGTTGTTGGCAAAGTTGGGTTTGTGGTCTTTCAAGGTGATGAAGGCTTCTCTTTTGGCAGTGATGTTGATTCTGTCATCGAGGTTTAATTGCTCAACAATATAATTGGTTTCATTTTCAATAAAGGAAATGGCTGTAGAACTGACTTTCTTATACGTTTTAGTAATGTTCTTATGTAGGAGTTCGTTGTAGGAAGTGGTGTCCATTTTGTAAAAATTGGTGGTTTTGTCAGCAGGGACGACTAGTTCGTTTGATTTCTTGATGTTTCGTGCATCTGAAGATAGTTGGTTTTGGAATCTGCAGTTGATATTTCTGAACTTAAGGTTATTGATCATATTTATTAGTCTGTTTTCAAAGTAAAGCATTTGCGGAATTTGAGGTGGCGATCTTTTTGAATTAAATCCATGTTTCCTTCTTTCTTGCTATTAATTAATTAGGTTTGATGAGGTAGAAGAATGCTCTCCAAGGAGTTCTATTTTCTCGATTAGTTTTCTTTTATAATCCTTCTGTGTAGCCTCCTGCAGGCAACGGGGGGGGGGGTCCCCTTTACAGTTTACCCCCAAGTCCCGACAGACTGACGGCGTTGTGAACAATTTACACAAAAAAATAGTAAAACTACAAAAGAGAAAATTCTGCGTTTTGTCCCCTAAACGATTAAAAGTTGCCTTTGTATTTACAAAAAGTGTTTGTGCACTGTTTGTGAAGAATACAATAATACATTATATACAAGAAAAAATAAAGTTAAATGTTAATCAGCTAGTATAAAGTCATGGAAAAAGTGTATATGCATACGCAAATCATTTGCGTCTCAATTTCCAGATGCCTTGTAAACATTATGTTTACGGGATTTCTGAATGGCAAAATCATTAATTAAAGACGAAAATTCCATTTTCTGCAGAAGCTCGTGTTCCACGCTGAGCATGGTAGGGCTGTTTAGCCTCTTCTGTGTAATGCACGATCGAACTTTGCTTTTTATTCGCTTCAGTGTGGAGAATGATCTTTCGCCGGAACAGTTCGAGATCATAAGACAAAGATAAATGCGAAATGCAATAAAGGTGTTCGGAAATAAAGTTTCCAGATTATTGTCCACAAGAAGCTTATACATTCGCAATTCCAGCGACTCCATGTGTTTAATCGTCATCTTTAGTTATTACAGCAACGCCATCAGGAGATTCTTCGGTCGTAGCAGAAGGGATTGCTGGAGAAGCAGTTGCACTTAATGCTTTCTTAACAAATTTGAAAAATGTACTAATTCGTCTGGCAGACTGTCTTCAAGATCTGTGAAGTAAGCTTTTTGAAGGCTAGGTCCTTAAGGTTTCGCGAGAACCCTAACTTCGCAGCAATATCTTCATACGCGCCCAGTCGTTTCTGCAATTCCCCATCTATACTGTCGACAATAACCAGGAACGTGCTCGTGCGAAACTTGTCGGCTGGAGTCTTCGGCAATTCAGGTGCTGATCCTGGCTCATCATAACGCCGATTTCGTTGACGAACGCGTCTAACTTCTGTGTAATTGTCACATTCACTGAGCTTCTTCCCTTAGCCTCAAACTCTTCAAATCTTGTCTGCAGCTTACGGATAAATTCTACGAGAGACTCATAGATTGCAACAGTGGTATTGAGATCTTGGTCGGCTGATTGCAGGACTTGACTGCTGCCATGAAAACGATGTAGGATGTGGTACCACAAAGCAGCAAGTATGCCGGTTTCGAGGCGATTCATAAAGGCGGCTTCCACAAGCCTCTTGGCGGCACTCGGGTTTCTGGTCGACGTCGTCAGCGATTTCCTCCAAAGCAGCGTTAATTTCCTCATATCCTTTCACTAGAGCTTCTGCCGCGTCTGCACGTGCGGACCAGCGAGTATCAGACATGCGTTTGACTGTTGGCAGGCTTTTGCTCATAGGTTGATTATGCAGAACTTTCCAACGATGCGTTGAAGCAGCAAAAAAGGAGTAGAGTCGCTGAAGAAAATCGAAGAATCCAACAGCTAGCTGGGAACAACCTGCTGCGGACTGACCAACCAGGTTTGAGAGAATGTGCAGCACAGGGTACATAGTCAGCCAACTCACAATGCTGCCAAATAATGGCTTGCATGCCATTATATTTCCCACTCATATTGCTTGCGTTATCGTATGACTGGCCACGGCAGTCAGCAACATCGATACCATGGTTTGCCAAGAATGTGAGCAAGCTTTCTGGTAGTTCCTGTCCACTGTGACCTTGCATGTCCAGGAATATTAAAAATCGTTCAACAGGACCCGATGGCAGAACGTACCGAAGAATACAAGTGAGCTGATCAAGGTGAGAAATATCGGGTGTTGAATCTACAGAAACCGAAAAATATTTGGCTGACTTCATTTCCGTTATAATATTATCGAGCAAACGATTTCCCATCAAATGGATGAATTCTTCGCACTGACAACCTGCTGCGGACTGACCAACCAGGTTTGAGAGAATGTGCAGCACAGGGTACATAGTCAGCCAACTCACAATGCTGCCAAATAATGGCTTGCATGCCATTATATTTCCCACTCATATTGCTTGCGTTATCGTATGACTGGCCACGGCAGTCAGCAACATCGATACCATGGTTTGCCAAGAATGTGAGCAAGCTTTCTGGTAGTTCCTGTCCACTGTGACCTTGCATGTCCAGGAATATTAAAAATCGTTCAACAGGACCCGATGGCAGAACGTACCGAAGAATACAAGTGAGCTGATCAAGGTGAGAAATATCGGGTGTTGAATCTACAGAAACCGAAAAATATTTGGCTGACTTCATTTCCGTTATAATATTATCGAGCAAACGATTTCCCATCAAATGGATGAATTCTTCGCAAATTGTCTTGGATAGATAGGAAGTGTGACCCCGTCCTTTGTTTGCGTTATGATTAATATGCTGTGCTAGAAATGGATCGAACTTGGCCAACAGCTCCAAAATACCCAAATAGTTTCCGTTTCTGGATGAACCTTGAATACGCCTGTCAAGTCTGGCACTCTGGCACTTTGGCATTCAAAACTTTTTGAGTGAAGATATTGAAAAGATTCAAAGACGTGCATTGAGAATTGTGTTACCATCAATAAGTTATGGAGAAACCCGGAACTTTACTGGTATTCCTTCACTTAAAGCGCGACGTGAAAAATTGTGTGATCAATTTTTTAAAAAGAACGAGAACAATGATAAATTAAGTGAGTTTTTACTTCGTAAAGTTTCATTTGATTATGACATGAGACCAAGGGCGGATCAATGCTCATCTGACAGGAGGGGTGCAGATTTTCCTGGGGGGGGGGCGGGGTACATTGGTGCGCTACCAAAGGGGCTGACTGGGGCCACCGGGCTGTTGTATAATTTTTAGGCATATCGCCATTGACGCCATAACCCCTACCCATGTGACCAAGTATTTAAGTCCCTGAGTTGGGATGGACATAAAATGCTCAAATGCCGTGCTAGGCTGCTAGTGCTAGTACTTTAGTAACTTGCTAAATTAGTGCGCACACGCCGCACAGTATATTTTCAATTTCAGAGTATTCAGTATAATAATAAACTAATAATTATTAATGAATAGTGGTATAAAATTATAACATTAACATATAATATATAAATGCAGCTATACAAAGTATTATTATTTAATAATTAATAATTATTAATGAAATAAAGTATAAAGTTATAAAATATAGTTGTATAGCTTTTCAGTAGCTTCCTTAGAATATTTCAAATTTGTGAAAATCGTAAAGTAACAAACTAACAAAGTTTTTAATAAATATTAAATAAATGAAATAATGAATAGTTTTTTTCAAGTTCTTAGTTCTCAATTTAGTAATAAGTACATGTCATTATACATTTTATAGTTTATACAGTTAGACTAGTTCAAAGTCAGTTAATTATGTTAATGACTTAGACTTTACTTTACTTTAGCCCATCTATTGCGCATGTTTCCCCATGCTGTTACGACTTCGTCCAAATCCAGCAAATCAGCAACATCTCTGTTTAACGAAATGCATAAAAGATCACTTAATCTTTCTGGAAGAAGGGTGGATCGCAGCTTCGTGCAGACACGATTCATGCCCGAAAATGCTCTTTCCACATAAGCGGTTGATGTCGAGATGGTGTTCTTCACTGCAATTAAAGTGGTCTAGTTTGGAAGCGTCTTTGGATTTATTGGTAGACCAAGACGGTAATCAACTTCAGCTCTTTCGATTTCCAGTTCGAGGATAGATCTCTCAATGTTGAGACAGCTGAAAGTATTCAGTAGCACATCTAGCTCACTTAAGTCCAAGTAGGTATCTGAACCTGCATTAAGAGCATTGATAGCTCTAAGGATGTCTGTGTTCTTAGAGTCAAATCTGACATTAAACTCATCATTGAGTTTCTTTTTCAGCTCTGCGTTTAGTTCTCCAATAAATTATTTTACCTGATGATCCTGATCATCGGGAGTCGTAACTGTTGTAGCTCTAGTGTTGTGGATAGGCATTGTGTCGCAGAGAGCTAAGGGGTTTCCAGTCTTTCTTGAAATTTCTTTCGACTTGGTAAATATGTCCTCGTCTTTGATGTTGTTAATTGAATTCCGAGTTCGAGTCAGCTCGTATTGAACGTCCGTCCAATCAATTTCTTCGGCCTGAAGTTCTTTATTAAGGAAGTACAGCTTGCCGAGATGCTTATGAAGTGTTGTCAGACCGACGATGAATTTTCCTGATATCAGTTTGTGGTACAGTCCAGCTGCTGTTTCTGCCTGCGATTTCGTATACCCATACTCATTATCTTCCGAATCTTCATCACTTCCACCGAGGTTGTTTGCTTAGTCTATCAGGGTCGTGAGGACAACATCAAATCTTTCAGATATAACATCAACGGCTTCGTATTTGCATCCCCAACGAATATCGATTTGCTGCGTTATATGTTTAACTTGTTTGCTAGGATACATTTCTCTGTGGAGTGATTCGTACTTCTGTCTGATCTTCGGTTTATTGAGCAGTGTATGGCAGGATTTTACTGTGGTCATAACATCCGTTGATGACAAAGACGCCTTTAGCATGTCTCCCACAACCAAATTCAAATGATGGGTAGTACAATGGATGTAAACAAGCCACTCAAAATACCTTGATCGGAGCAATTCTGCGACTCCTGCTAACCGACCAGACATCACGCTAGCGCCATCTGCGCCGAGGCTGATAATAGGCGATCCGTTGGATTTCTGCTGGACTTCATATGTCAGGTCTTTCGTAACTGCTGAGATAGCTTCTGCATCAAATTTTGTGAGTGCAGTCATGGACAGGAATCTCTCTTGTACCTTCTCGGTGTAGTAGCGAACAGAGAAAGCGAGCTCTTCTCTCTTGCCCTTGTCTTTGCTTTCGTCGATCAGTGCACTGAAACACCCGGCAGTTGCGATCTGATGGCATATCTGGTTCCGTATCTGAACCGCGAGTATAGACAGCATTTCATTGAGAGACGTTTTACTAGTGTAGTCCACAAGAAGCCTTTTTTCTGTTATCGCTTGGTGGAGACTTCGAAACTCCTTGTTGGTCTTCAGTTGCATCTTTATAAAAGTTGTCCAGTTGCCTGGGTTCTTCGAATCAGCCGCCTCGTCGTGGCCCCGGAATGCTATCTCGCTCGTTGCAAACCATATTACATACTGGAACATAAGTTTAAAGTACTCTGTTGTTTTCAGTTGTTTTCGCTTGGTCGGGAACCAGTTTCTCGAGTATATTTGTATCTTGTCCATCTGATATTCGGACCTTTGCCTTCCATTTCTCGTAGCAATCTTTATGAACTTCTGATTTCTGGTGTTTCATAAAACCTTTGTCCTTGTCCAGCGCATTAGTCCACTTCCTAAAGCCAGTTACGGTAAATGTGGAGTCTGCGGAACTTCTTGAGCCGAAGTTTTTACAAGCAAAGCAAAATGCTGCATCGCTTTGAACGTTATACTCTAGCCAGTCGAAGCGGTTGTACCAGCTTGCATTGAAAGATCTTGTTTTTTTGCTTGGAAAGTTTGTATTTATCGGAATTTTCTGGAGCGGTTGTGATGGTTCGTCCAATTCTTGACTGAGATCACAGGAGCTTGCTTGGCTAGTTTGAGGGGCGGATCTCTCTTGAGTCTCTTCAGGATCACAAATCGTATGAACTTCATCTGGTTCAGCATCATCTCGTTCAGTATCATCCCGTTCAGCACCATCTCGTTCAGTATCATCCCGTTCAGCACCATCTCGTTCAGTATCATGGTCGTCTCGTCCATCTTCAAGTTCTTGATATTGATCTTGATCAATTAGTTCGACATCATCTAGTTGTGCATGTGGGTCTGATTCTGGAAAGAATAAAGTGATCAGCAACATACAGTTGAGTCAGCCCAATTGGCCAAATACCAAAAATGCATGTATGTACATGTACCCAGCCGGGTAATGACTAATGATTCTAGAGTAGAGAAAAGCCGCCATAATACATTTTGCGACATGAAGCAAACAAGTATGAAAATATGAAAATCAAAGAATAATTTAAAATAAATAACACTTTGATAATTGTGATTATTACTAACCTTTGTTTTTCTTTTGGAAAAAGTCTGTAAGCGTCGGTTGGCGCCTTTTCATTGTTGTCTCTCTTTGGTTCACGGTTCACCCAACAAATCGCAAATGAAAAATCAACTCACGTAGTAAACAATTATTCTGGCAAACGTAAACAAGCCACAAGGTCAAAGATCAGACACACACGGCAGAATGTTGAAAGACGAAACACAAAGTTTTCATATTTTATTGTCGCTTCTTACAGTATTCCAGTCTTCAAATTTTCCCTCCGGTTTTCTTTCTTTATTAGTTTATTTAATATTTTCTACATGCCTTCATACACTTTTAAAAAGCTGGTCAGAACCTCACCAACGATCTGGAAATGCACTTTGACTTTGTTCGTCTTCTGTTCTCGGTTTCAAATTTCGATTCAGCCGTTTCACACGCCAAAGGTAGACTTGCGCTTGTAGCTTAGACTTACAGTATTATTCTTAGCCTTTTCATTGAAATTTTAGGCTTAGTATTCTACCTTGTTTTTTCACCAAAGTTTAGTTTAGTCATAGCTTTTTATCTGGACTTTTTTACTAAAATTGAATAGGGGCCGTCAAGTCCGTTCTGCGCATGTCCACGTTTCTGTTTACATCGTTTGTTTACATTGCATTATATAAACATTGAACATGAAGTATTGTGGATTTTTTTCCCACGCTTGAGCTTTTCCACCTAAAATTGCTAAAAAGCGTGTTATAAGAAGATGTTTGGTTCCTAAATGTTGTTGTTTAAATGTTGTTAATATATCAAACTACAACTCGTGCCTTCGCCACCTTTAACAAATACTCTCTTTCGAACTGTCGCACCAACGTTTGAAATATCACACATTTGTTGCGTCCCTTTGCGCGTAATAGCGCTTTCGTTTAGTGACATTGTCTTCCGCGTTTACCACATGAGCCTCTTCACTTGCTAAAGAAGAACTCGCTTCCGAACTCGCTCGCTCACCAGACTCGTCCGCCATTGCCGCGCGCTATACCGCATTAATTAACATTCCAAAGGTCGGGTCCCGACTTTCAGAATCTCGTACATGCGCAGAACGGACTTGACAGCCCCTTTAATCTTTAGACGTTTTTACGTAGTATATTTAGTTTTATAAATACTTAGACTTATATATATATATATATATATTATATTATATATACTAATTGCATTTGTTGAAGTTATCAGTAAGTTGTACTCTTACTGCCAAATGTATAAGTTTCTTTAAATAAAGCCTATAATAATAATAACCTACACACCATTTTCATTTTTCTGGGGGTGCTAGAAAATTTTGGGGGGGTGCGCATCCCCCTGCACCCCCCAGAAAATCCGCCCCTGCATGAGACCAAGATGTAAATATAATAATTACTTATGTAAAACTGAACGTTTTAGGAAATCGTTTTTACCTCAAATTATTTCAAAGGAAAACAGTAAATAATATATAGCCATTTCGGACTTTTATATTTTTAATAAACGTATTTTAACGATAACTTAATTACTGAATATTTTAATCAACATTTTTATGCATGTTTATCTACTATGTAATTTCATGTCTACTTATTGTAAGTCACTGATGTAATTTAACCTTTTGGTTACAAAAATTAGTCTTCCAAATAAACTATTAAACCGACAACTTCATCTCAGCCACGAAATGCTAAACCGCGCTCAGATAGTAAACGAATAGTTTCTATCACGTGCTCTAGCACAGCGCGCCAATAACTGCGCTCTGCATTGGCCTGTCTAACCAGTTCCGCATCAACCCGACAGTTTGCACATCATCACTGCGTTGTAATGGCTGAATCATGGCTTCTCGGTGCGCTGAACTGTTCTCATGACATGGAATTGATTGAGAAGTGCGTTTCCAGTCCTTATAACCCTGCTTCCCAATGAGGAATTTGTCATCAGTTTACATGCAAAACAGTACACTGCATGTTCAGATGGCGAGTAACAGAGCCAGGACGAGGATGTTGTTTTCTGAGCTGATGTGTGTATGTGAACAGGCTTTTCTGGCACTGTCGGTTGTACTTCTCTCCTTCGAATCTTGTAGAAGATGCGCTGAAATCTGCATCCGAATTGTTGCAGTCGCCACTTCCTTTCGCTGCCCAGTATTCCCTCAAATCCATGCCACAACCCCAAATCACAAGAATATGAAGTTGAACTGGAAGGACGGTCAGATGTTGGAGATGTGGCAGTCAATTCAGGTGATTCATGTGCGGAATCTGCCTGTTGCCGGTATTGTTGCAGTCGTGCTCGACTCATCAGAACTAGCACCTTCACCATGTTGTTGAGGTTGCACAACTGCAAGCGCATCTATACTGCTACCAGTGTCACTAGTCTCATTACCAGTACCAGCGCTGCTCTTGGGAAAAAACAGCGTCGATATTTTCGGCACTTTAACCAAAGTTTTGCTTTCTCGTTGCTCCAGAATGATATTCGCGATGCTTGTCCCGTTCGCGATCACCACCACCTATAGAACTCACAGCTCTACTGTAGCAAACATGGTTACTAAAACAGTTTAAAATATACTATAAATTAACCCTTTCACAGCGGGTTCAAAGGTAAATATAAATTAAAAAACGGCGGCATCAACAGTGCTGACAGCTATTGCCACATGTCTTCTGAGTGTTCTTCCATAATCCATTTCAACAAAAATAATCAAAATTTTGCTCATCGGTTTATTCGGTTATTAGTGTACTATTTTATTAGCTATAGGGCTGTTTATATACAGGAGAGTTAGAGTTACTAACCCATTTATACAAACAACTTTACGTCTAAGTTCTTAGTAACACTACTAACACACGGTTACCAATTACCATGGTCATGCGAGCTGAGTCAGCTGACCTATCTATAATAATTAATTATATATAAAGCGCAGTTTATCAGTTTGAATCGGATCATTTCAGGCATCGCGAGCTTTCAAAGTTTATAAGATACAAACTTGACAAACATTTACCGTTCATAGTCACAGTTAACAGTTTAAGATTTCATTTATAAATTATAATAAAACCCATCGAGGCACATGACATGCTTTGATACAGCCATACAGGCAGGGCCGTCGAGAGCCAGAACGGGCCTCGGGTCATAATTTTCACGCGGGCCCCCTCCGAAATTTTTAGTTTCAATAGCGTTATCTTGAAGTGACCAAACCAAACGTAAACCATCGGGACGGGAAGCGCAGACGAATTAATTACGTGTAAGTAAATAAATTACGTAGACTACTGACTACACAGCCGGTTTTCCCTAGTTGTTTTTATAATTTTGTACAGTTGAATCTCAAAAATTTAAAACGTATCTTAAATTCATGGAATTGTTTATGGCTCCCTTGTTTCAGTTGTTTGTCTGTATCGACGCGTGAATATATGCGGCAATCTTGAAATTTGAACCTTTGAGAAGCTTAACGCTAATCCAGTGAGTTATGTTAATATGATTCAACGTTAAGTCCAACTAAAAGTAAGCTTATCAGAAAGCTGAAAGCAGCAGGGTCTGTATCGACTGTATGTTTTGGCCTGTATAAATGAACAGCTAGAAAATATTTCCGTTGACGTAAATTTTATGACCCCGAACATTTTGCAATGCTGGGACTGCGGCCTGTAACTCCGTTAGTTAGACAAAATACTATATTATTATTACGAATACTAAGCCTTAGCCAGGACCAGAAAGTTTCCCAGCAATGATCAACTTACCAAGGTTTTGCTGGGCCCCAGCAGCAAGTTTTTGTCAATTAATAATATAATATATGATATCTTCATGGACCGAATTTTTTGCGGGCCCCTTCTTGGCCCGGGCCCCGGGGTAATTACCCCGCCTACCCCCCCTCTCGACGCTACTGCATACAGGAAACTAAACGCTAACATTACTAGTAAAACTCACGAAATCCCAGTAAGTCTCTTGATCGCAGCTGCCTTTGTTTGCCTCCGATAGTAATAGTCCGATATGAATTGAAATGATTCAAGTGAGTCAATGCTCAAAGCTCTTGATTTGACATTTTGACTGCGTTAGTGCATCCGAATTCCGAAGCGTTGTGTGTTTACTTGGCAGTATGAGACTACGAGTCGTATCAATTAAGCGAGACAGTGTCTCACAGTGAGTATAAACAATATCATATGACATAATGACAGCTTTGTGATAGTAAGAAAAGCTTACATATAGGTAAGGTATAATAATTAAACATTAGCTAACTAGATTATAAAACAAACAATAACTTAATAGTATTTACCTGTTGTGAAGAGTGAACACCAAAATCCATAGACTTCTATGGAACGCCATGTGTCCAAAAAGTATTTAACGTAAATTATAGGGCCCCGCGCTTTCTGGGGCCTATCGCTTTGTAGAAAGGAAGTGCATAACAAAAAATTGCACAATCAGAAAGCGCGGGCCCCCGGCATATGCGGTTCTGCCATGGGGTTAATCCGGGACTGAGGGGGGGACTGGGAGGGGACTAGGAACTAGGGTACGCGGAAAATTGAGAGATAGTTGCCTGCCATAAATCGTAGTGTTTGGACGTCGAGTGTCACCCTATGGATGCGGAGTGGGACCCCCGGTACCATGGGGAATTATTTGCACGACAATTAATTCAACAGGTCCCTGCTGAGTAACTTGTACTAAAACAAGATGGATTCGTCCGAACGAGGAAAGCGTTCCAAGATTCCAATTTATGTAAAGAGTAATTTGCCGTTCTCGAGCACTAATTATAAAAAGGTTTTACTAGAGGTAAAAGAGAAGATTATCATAGAAAGTAATGTAATGTAATGTAAAACTTAATTTTAGCAGGGTAGCCCAGCTCATTGGCTGGTATCTAGAGGGGCCCTGCATAAATACATATACAAAGGTAAAACATATACAAGACAAATATACATAAAATTATTTACATGTAAAAAAGTGTAATTTAGCTAAGCGGGTAAAAACTGGCAGACCATAGGAAGTGAGAGCCTGTTGCTATGCCTGGTGTTATCTATGTATGCTGGAAAATCTACTAAAATATGAGAAAATAACCAGGGACCAACGATTGGAGACATAGGAAGACCTGAGAGAAACGAGTGAATCTAAGGCGAAAGTTCTCTTTCAGTCGAGCTCTTACAGTTTAGACACTCGTGATTCAAGACAGGTAGCTAATATACCTTCGTTGAGCAATTCAATAAGGAGCGCAATAGTAACTCCTGGAGGAACCAAATGCGAAGGTAAGTGCGAATGCACAACTTGGATTTTGATTTCTGCCATATTTCTTGTTTTTTATTCAATGTTTTATACGTGCTACGTTTTATTCGTCTATCCAGGTCCAGTCAGTTTGCGCAGAAATAAAAGGAAATTATTTGTTTTCCAGTTAACAATTCATACAGGGCGTTCAGAACGAGTTTGGAGACATACACCACGTCAATTACAGGTAACGTTCACATGCACTCGATTTTACTGGAGCCGTTGAGATCTAGATGTACATCAAGATCAGATAAGTAATATTTAAAGGCCGAGAAAGAAGACTATGCTAGCGTTTTCATTGTGGCCTTAAACTTTCGGTATGGCGGACGACGAAGACTTTCAGCCTTTGTGCAAACTCTTTCAATGTGCTAGGACTGCACAGGAAATACTGATATCAACTCGCTATAAAAACAACTGGGCTGTTAGCTTATTTAATGAGTGGAAACAGTCAAGAAAGAACAAGTCGGCGGCTTTAGAAGCAACAAGTCTGAAAGAAGTTGACATTAATAATGTCCAGGATCTTGAGTCTGAGTTAGTGAAGCTGACGCCTGCATCGCTGAATTTCTGGATTGGGAAATTCATTCAAGAAGTGAGGGAGAAAAAGGGTCAACGATATCCAGGCAAAACACTGTATCAAATCGTGGCCGGGTTGAAGAGACATTTAGAAGCACAAGGCAGAACGGATCTAAACATGCTGGAGAGAAGCAACAGCAGGTATTTTAACAGTGTGATATCTCAATAGAAAATGGCTATAGTTTATTTTGGTTGTTTGTTTGGTTTTAAATGTAGGTTTGGAGGTTTACGAAGACTGCTTGATGCAGAGATGAAGGACGTATGCAAAGAAAGAACGTAAAGTAATCTCAGAGGCTGAAGAAGCAAAGATGTGGGTGGAAGGTCATTTCGGTACAAAGACTGGCAGGACATTAATGCATACATTGTATTTTTACAATGGAAAATTATTTGGGCTTAGGGCTAGTGAGCATAGATTGCTTAGGCTTAAAGATTTTGAAATCGGCGAATATTTCATCAAATATACTGAGAACGTTTGTAAAACCTATCATGGTGGTTTAAATGATCTTAAAAAAAAGCGTAAGGTAATAACACATATTTGCCTAAAGCGAAAGAGGAGCATGATCGGTGTTTAGTCAATATGTATAAAATGTATTTTGAGCTTGTCGATAAATTGAGCGTGAGGGATACCGGGTTCTATTTTCAACCGTTCGACGACAAATTACGTTATAAAAATATCGTAGTGGGTGTTCATACTTTGACCAAAATAGTACCAAACCTTTGTGAAGCTATTGGCATTGAAAAGAAAACTAGTCATAGTTTGCGTGTAACGTGTGCTACAAAACTCTTTCAAGAGGTCATATTCGCAGCATTGGACTGGAAATATTATTTCTTGTCCTCTGCCCAGTACTTTACTGGCATTTCTAGTGTCATCACGTGGTTCAATTTAGAAGATCTGATTGAATAATTTGCTCATGAATTATTAATGAGTTTGAGAAATAATAATCACATCCTTCAAAAATAGATATTGCACCTCTCCAATCAATTTCACAATGAGATAGTTGTTATAGCTTCTCCTAATGCATCTCCCAATATGTAAAATAATGTGAGTTTGCTTCATTAAATTTTGAGGATTATTGTAATCATATGGTATTTGGTGGTATTGGAATACTTTCTCACAATACCCAGTGTTTGACAGTATTCAGGGTATCCAGAGTATGATTTTAGTGTCTCCATTGGTTGCAATGTGTTTTTGCAATACCATAAATAGCGACAAATACCATATAGGAACTAGGCTTAAGTTGTGTAATTTATAAGTGTTCAACTACTGATTGAATTTTTTATCATTTATACACCATTTTTTTCTTGGAAATAATTTGTAGATGTACTACCGTGATGGTATTTATTGTTAACGTTAGTATGTCAGAAGACAGAATAGGTAGCTGTATATTATAATAGGTGTATTCATATTTGTGTACTGCATATTTATTTACCTGTATTATATTTATTGTTTCCACAGCAAATGTATAGATGATAGTTCATATCTGCATAGGCCCTCCTACTCTAAAGTAACATGCAGGAGCAGACTATTAACAGATTATAAAGTTATCCTGAAGCACACGTTTGTTTGCTGAGATGGCTCCTTTTAATACAAGCCAGGTCACATGATTTTGGCCTATATGTACAATTCAAACTTGCCTTTTTAATGTTCAAGTAATTCCAAATCCATCCAATATCGACAATAAGTTGCATTTTGTTTTCTACCCTCCTTAGATGTTCCTTTATAGTTTGTGTAAAACATGTAGGAAATTATTCAAAATTCATACAAGGCCAGGGGTGGTACTGGTAGAAATGGAATTTTAGAAGTGCACTCAACTATTTTTATAAATAAATTATTTGCAAATCATTTTGAGATGAATTGAAGTAATTGCCACATGCATACATTGGTTACGATTTTTCAAATCTATGTACATTTAAATCACCGTCTAAAACAGGATTTTCAAGCATCACAATTATATCATTAAGGTTGTCATATTGCCAAGTAATGTTTCCATTTTCCTGACCATTGAACAGCTTGTAGATAATGTTCTTATCTGCAATGGAGTAGTATAGCCTACAGCCATCTCTCCCAGCTCTGCCACATTGCTGAAAGTATTCTTCAATACGTGTTGAAACATTCGGATGAAGAACATAACGGACATCAGGCTTATCAATGCGCATTCCAAATTACGAATTAGCAACGATTACATTGACATCACCATTCAACCATTTGGCATAACTTGTAGATTTTACTTCTTCTCTGAAAGCTGTCCATGATACTTCACTGCATTGACTCCCCTTTTTAATAGTTCGCTGTGCAATTTCGAAACATGAGGGCAGCACACAGTACACAATTCCACATTCACATTGTTCAATTCTTTCAGATATGTGTTGTGCCATCTCATCTAAATGTTTGACAGAACGTTAAACCACTTCTAGTTGTAAATTGTCTCTAAATATAGAATTCCTGAATACCAAAAATATCTCAGACTTTTCTCAAGTTTGAGTGTCACTGTGGCACTCGGTCACAGTTTAGGGCAATTAAATTTTGCAAGGCCTTCAGAAACTTTTTGAAAACATGTCTAAAAATACTTCCCCATGTAGAGATGGTATAGACCTCGTTGAATACGATCCTTTCTAATTTTCCACCATCAATTTTTTCAAGCAAAGGTGTGCCTAACATTTCTGCCGTAGCAAGAATAACTTTGAAGTTCTTCAATTCATTTAGCTGAACTCTTTGTAGTTCTCGATGGACATCGCCAGTAAATTTACATACAGAAATATTCAATTCAGAACAACACATGAAAGTATCGTCAATTAGGGATTTAATCGGAGAAACCACTAGAGTTGCTCCGATGATAGCACTGCTGGTAGTAAAAACATCAATGTCTTACCCCTGCCTGTTCCAACCACAGTTAAGACAAAGTAGCGGTGATTGTATCTCTCTGAAGAGGACGAAAGGACGTATATCCGAAGAAATGCTTCAGAGTATTGTCGATCATGTCGCCATTTGAGAGGGTGAACGAGTTCAACTTTCTTGTAACATCTTCAGCATTATCGCCAGTTCATACATAATCATATAAACCGGGCATCAAGGCAGGGGTTTCGCTCTCACTGATGTTTTAATTCTGATCAGCTCTGCTGTAACTGACCCGTGAAGTTTGAATACATTGTACTCCGTTCTTCTTCATTCGAACGGCTACAAACAGTCACCAATTTGTTCCCTGTCCCATCTTTATAGCTGCCTGATATCTTGTCCTAGCATTTACGGCAACTTCAAATCCTTCGCTGCTTGTTTGATAAACTGAAGAGTTCTCTCCAGCTAATGCAGGGAGCGCGGAAACTTTTTCAGTGAGCGAGATTATATCTGCACTTTAAGATTACGAAAAAGTTCTATCCCTTCCCTGCTTAGTTTTTTTTCGTTTGTCGATTTTGCCGCCCCTTACCCCTGTCATGTTATGTTAGCATGTGTGGTACCATACGCACAGTCCAAATGATATTGTCTATTTTTGGCAGGCAACTCTTTCGTTTTTCCCCTTTCCTCTCTCCCTTCTTTTTTTTTCTGCCCGCACAGCTGGGAAGACACAGAGGCTACCTTCTGTGATGGTAGTAGAATATTCTTAGTCGAATAGTCAAAAAAAATGTTTACCCGATGATATGGACCAAATCGCATAGCCTGGTAAGCGAGACTTCAATCTGGCAAGATCTCGATAAGCGCGGGATGAAAAATTTTCCACTTAAACACTTGGTCCCACTTAATGAGATAAAGTCCTTGAGGAAAAAAAGCTTTTTTTTTTAATCAAGATTTATATTAAAATGATTGATTTGGAATCAGTCAAACAACAGAATTGTGATGTTTAATGGCCGATGTCTTGTCTCTTCACTACCGGTATATCTACTATGTAAGCAAAAGACAGATCATACGTCGATTATCAGGCCAGCCCACTTTTCAGGACCATACTGTATAAACAGCTGCTAATAGTGTAGATAAAAAATAAGTTAAGCACCTCATCTGGGATTGGCGCTGTTTGCTGGCTTCTCCCAAGACACACAAAGAAATGTCGAATCCTGACGCCTGTTCCTTAACAGCATTCAAGAACTTTCCCATAATCTTGTGAGCGTATGGAAGGAACACTTCGTCTAAATATTTATCATACTCTTCGTATGAAATTAATTTCTTATCGTCATCAATTTCATCAATACATGTATATTCTCCAATAATCTAAAAGACATCAGAACGACATTATTATTTTACTTGAGTGATAATCTTGACACGTATGTATTTATGCACGAGCTAACAGCATATGGAAATGAGATCTGCAAAAATGTCCTATAGATCAACTGCAACCTCTTAACTTGCACGATATTTGCTGAACATATGTCTATGGGTATTTGTAACAATTACAATGCAGATATATTACCTCATGCACAATAGCTTTAAAGTCCATAGAGCTTGTGGATTCGTGGTGGCAAGTTTGGGCATCGTTTTTGGAAGAAAACAATCTGCTCATCCAGAATAGTTTTATATTGAACCAATTTTGCTCCCAGCTTCATAATAATAATAATAGTAAGTTCTTAAAAACGCATAAAACCGAAGTCTCAATGCTTTTTACAATGATCCTAAAATATATACTAAGTTTAAATTATGATTAAAAATATGTTTCCAAATACAATATAGTCAATTCAGACTATATTATCTAATTGTCATATGTTATCTATATTATCCAATATATTATCCAATATTATCCAATATATTATCCAATATAACTATATTATCCAATTAATGTTTAAAATATTTAATAAATAAAAATGTTTTAAGAGATGACTTAAATAAATTTATACTATTAGAATTTTTAATATCTTCCATGAGTGAATTACTGGCAGATCTCAGATTTCGTGCTGGAATGTACTTTGTGAGAAGGTCGGATATATAAATAGGAGCCAGTTGTGTATAGATTTAAACGTGATCAATAAAATCTTAAAAACAATCCGTTCTTTTATTGGTAGCCAGTGTAATTTCTCAAGAATTTCCGGATACTATCTCTGCGTTTGGCACCAGTTAATAACCTGGCTGCAATATTTTGGATTCGCTGCAGTTTGTTTATATCACTGGAGGGAAGGCCATATAACAGACTTACAATAATCCAACTTTGATGCTATAAACGCATGTATCAGTCTCTCAATCCGATCTCTGGAGAGATACTTTCCACGACCAATGTTCCTTACTACCGCGGACGGAAATTTAAATTTGAATCGAAAATGACACCAAGATTACGAACTTGATTTGTAAGTTTGATGTCAGTCGAACCAATAGTAAAGGTGTGTATAGGTGAATTATTGGTAAAGCGTGATGAAAAATGGATGATTTCAGTCTTTTCTGGATTACATAACAATTTATTCCTTTTGTTCCAAATAATGATATAATTAATACATGTTCTTAATTTCTCCATTGCGAATGTCTTGTCACCAGAATTAAAAGCTAGATACATCTGAGAATCATCTAACCAACATTGTGTGAATCTATTATATCTTCAATAGGTGCTGTGTACATAGAGAATAGTAGTGGTCCTAGGACTGAGCCTTGAGGGACACCATAACGTATTTGAAGTATATGGAATTTTCAATTTTAACAGATTGAACTCGATCTTGTAGATAAGATCTAAACCATCTGAGAGCACTTCCATCAAAACCAAAACGATTTTTGCATTCTTTGTATTAATCCCCTCGCCCGGCGCGAAGCGCCGGCCGAAGGCCGAAGGCCTGAGGGCGAGGGTGATAATATCGACCGGCGTTTAGTCCCTTATCACGCGAGATCCAAGCGGATCCCTATCTCGAATGCAATTTAATTTTATATATATATTGAAGATCAACGGCCCATGCGCGGCATCGGGAAATTTGGCCCTGGTAACTAGATATGGTAAATAAAAAATATCTGCATTTGAGGTTAAACGGTGAATGAAGATTTGAGCTCAAAAAGATCGTGAAAAGGCAGTGAAAATGCAATATATCGTCGTCCGAAGATGTCAAGTTCGTAAATCAAGTTCGTAAATCAAGTTTTATACGTGGCGTCAAAACTAAAGGTAAACCCGTTTTCGGTTTTTTAAACCTGTTAGTCAGTTACAAAGATAGTTTGGCAAACATGTCCGAGTATGTTATTCAGGCTTTTATTTGATGTATCGCATGATTTTCTTGCGTTAGTAGTTCAAAAGATATCGTCGTCTGAATATCTAAAATATTTATACGGAGTTTGTCAATCCAATCCAAGCGTCGTCGCTTTTTTCAAGCTGTTAGGTATCAGTTACAAAAATATTTTTGTAGGAATGTCAGAGGCTGTTAATCAAGCTTTCATTAGATATGTAGAATGAGTTCTTAGAGTTAGTACTTCAAAAAATATTGTGCTCGGAACATTTCACTTTTGGCATGTCGTCATGGCAACCGAAATTTAAAATTATTATAACATCAACCCAAGTTAGTTTTAGGGTTAGGATTTGGGTTAGGATTAGGGTTAGCGATTATTTGAATTTCGGTTTGTTGATATATCGAGAAAGCGCCAATCAGACCTTTGAAGGGCTTTCGCTCGAAATTGAATAGTCCTTACATGAGATATACCAATAAATTATGTGCTTTATGATATTGCAGAATAAGAAATGTTAATATAATTTTGAATGGCAGATTTTATACTTTTATTTAAATTATCCATCACCATTGTTTCGCTCGGTCACTTTGCAACCTCATCCACAATGGAATAATAACAATACTTGATTATTAGCCTATATAGTGAGTACCAGTACTGGTGGTAAGGATGTAAAAAAGTACAGATTATAGCTGTATTTATACTGCAAGTCTATACGACTAACCAGGACCAACCTGGCTGGATGCCACCTTGGGCCTGGCTTACATTTTACTCACTTTAATAGTGTAAACATACACCATACTGCCTATAACAATCAGCATTTATGCTCATCTGATATTATGGCATATGCCCTTCTGGCCAATGGCTTAGTGTGTCTGTTTAAATTCACCTTTGTCCTGGATAGTAGGCCTGGACAGTGCCAGTCCTAGGCTTTCAATGTATATTTTACACAGCTTTTGAAGGATAAATACTGTATAATGTATAATTGGGTAGGTTAACACTCACTGTGTCAGGGGAACATGTTAGGATTAAACAAGTGGTATCACACCACTGACAAGAAGCAGCTGAAAGGAATTTCATCCTGAATTAATATATATATATTGGTGAAATAATTAGATTAAGCAATATCGTTCTTTGTTGTATATTATGGGCTTTTGTCATTTCAATTTTTGAAATTGTGTTACCGGTACTTGAATACCATTGAAATACTGGTACATGAATGTGCATAATTATATAATATTAATAAAAGTTAAGAAACAGAAGTCTTCTAAAAGAATAAAAGGTTTATCAGACTTATCAATTTGGTCTAGGATAAATTTAGGTTTGCAATCTTTTGGTATCTGCTACTAACAATTAGACAATAAGGAACATGCAGATTACATTATTACAGTAGGGTACATGTATGATGTATCTGCTTATACTGACAATTAGACAATAAGGAACATGCAGATTACATTATTACAGTAGGGTACATGTATCTGCTTATACTGACAATTAGGCAATAAGGAACATGCAGATTACATTATTACAGTAGTGTACATGTATGTAGGGTACAAGGTTATGCAGTCTCGTGAATACAATTGTACTTTGAGTAAAATTATGAGTATGCCACTGTTACGGTACTGTAAACATGCATGTTGAAATTTATTATTAAAAGCATAACTGACATAATTAACTTTAATTATGTAATATATAATTAATAAAATTATTATTTAAATTAATTATTTAAATTAATTATTAAAATTAATTAATTATCATCTTCTCTTCCTCAATATATATTTTAGCCATTCGCGATTGTTTTTCCACGCCGGTGGAAATACTCACACTCGATCTTTCTCATAACTACCTTGCTCGGTTCCGGTAGTTTTTGTCATTTTTTCCGAGTTTGTATCACTATTAGTCAGGTCATTAGTGTTTTTTGGATCACTGTTACATTTTCTGGTAAATTCGAATTATAGTAAACTCATTTAAATAAACAAATAGCTATCATGGCGGACGTACGCGTGCCTCGTGCTTTCCAATCGTGGGAAACGAACACGAAAAGTAGCTGGTTCGTTCGTTCTACTGAAAGTTCTTCGATCATCTATGAAATTGGGTTGCACGAAGGGCTACCAAGTGCAAAAATTTAGTTGCCCAGTGAAAATTTGGTTGCCCCGGGCTATCGGGCAACCGCTAATTTCGAACCCTGCCTGCGAGACAATTGTGTTGGCAGACTTTCCCACTTGGGTTCTATTCAGTACACTACCCACAAATTGCACCCAAAAAATAAGCAGTTTGAAAATCTGTTCAGTTTGGCAATATTAAAGCCTCAAACAGTAAGCGGGCGAGGGGTTGTTGCGTACACGTATTTCTAGTATCTGATGGTCAATTGTGTCAAAGGCAGCTGAGAGATCCAGGAGGACCAATACCACTTCTTGATGCTGATCAACTGCTCTTAATATATTATTTGAGACTTTAAGTAATGCAGTCTCTGTTGAATGAAATTTTCGATAAGCAGATTGAATCTTAGGACAAAGATCGTTTTCAACAAGATAAGGATTGATTTGACTTGCAGCAGTTCTCTCAATAGTTTTTGATAAAAATGCCAAATTTGATATTGGCCTATAACTAGGGAATAATTCTGAATCCATAGTCGATTTCTTAATTGATGGGCGTACAAGGGATAGCTTGAGCTCTGTAGGAAATTCTCCACCAACTAACGAACCATTAACAATATCAGTTATAACTTCCGATAATATACCAGATCCAATTGGCAGGATTTTGTCAGAGACTCTGTAATTATTCGTTGAATAACAGTTTTGGATACAGTTTTACAATCCGTGAAAGAACACAAGCATGTTTTCTCCTTTATCATATCCCGAGACACGAGGCTGGAATCTAACGTAGATCTTAATTTTTCAATCTTAGTTGTAAAGTAATCATTAAATTCTTCAGCTAATGATTCGATACAGCAGTGTTTAGGAAGTGAAGTAGATTTTTTTCTAATGAACATCCGGTCTACTATTTTGAAAAGCTTGGTTTGATCCGCATTCTCGATCAGATTCTTGTAGTATTTCAACTTTGCAGATTCAATTAATGCATTATAATCTTTACAGGTTTCCTTGAATAATTGCTTATAAACTTCCAAACCAGATGACTTATATTTCCTCTCAAGGCGACGTTTTCCCCGCTTTACAGCTCGAAGCTCATCGTCGTACCAAGGAGAATTCGGACGTAACGTAACCAATCGTTGTTTTTCAGGTGAATATTTATCAAGCAGAGATTACAAATATTTGAATCAGGAGCAGTGAATAACTTGGATGATTTAATGTCTTCAATAACACAATCTATATTTATGTTTTTCATGTTTCTGTGCTTGACCGACAACTTGCTAGGTGGTGGTCATGAACAATCTAATATGCAAGTGATTAAATTGTGATCAGAAATATTGTGTGATGGCAGGATGTGGATATCAGATACAAAATTTTCGTCTTCACGTGACAAAAGTAAATCCAGTGTGTGCCCATGTCGATGGGTGGAGCCAGTGACATTTTGATTTAAATCTGTTGATTCGAGAAAATTTAAAAATTTCGTTGATTCATCAACATGAAAGTTGAAGTCACCACAAATAAGAAGTGATTGTCTAGAAAAAGTCAAGACCTCTATAAGTGACGAAAACTCCTAAGAACATATCAACTGTAAAGTTACTTCTTCTGGATGGTGGGGGTCTATATATAGTCACCAGTCGAATATCGTCATTTTTATGGGAGATCGATAGATCAAGATATTCAAACGAATTTATAGAAATTTGAATATTCTCTGTCACTTTAAAACCATCGCGAATTATGACTGCAATTCCGCCACCTTTACGAGCTCTCCTTGGTAGATGGAGAAAATTATAATTTGGAAGCGTATTCTGAATATCCACTATACAATGACTATCCAGATCGGATCCGTTCAGCCAAGTTTCACGTGTTGCAAGAATGTCTAAATGATTTGATATAATAAGATCACACAATAAAGTGGATTTCCTAACAATTGATCTTGCATTTAAGACAGCAAACTTGGTAGAACATTCAGTTTTCTGAGGGATAATCGTATTCATAAGTGGAATTTGAATTAAGTTGTTTACGTTTCTGGAGCCAACTTGTTTTAATGATCGGCGATGCGTGGGAACAATGGTTTGAATAGATTTATATTCTAGCTCACCAATTCCCGCTGTTTTTCGATCCCAGCCATCTCTTTCACTTCCATAAGGCTCAAGGTAGACACAGAATCCATGAAACCAAAGGTTCTGGAGTAAACAGAACCAAGTTCATAAAAAACATCCTGCCGTCGACTCCGGTAGAAGGTTGGAGTGCCTTGGCGCCAGTAATTTGCATATCCAGTTTGATCAGATTTTACGCTTAATATAGAAGACTTTGAAATCAAAGTTGATGTCTTTATATAGTCGTCTTGATGTGGTTTCTGAGTTGCCATCTTTGGTCCTGGATTCAGCTCCATATCCATTGAGACCACGATATCTACATAAAACTGTAGTGATTATGTCCATCCATCTAAACGAATACTCGCGCATAGTTATGCTCGTTTGACAAGACTTTATTGCAGGCATATTCCAAAAGATGTTCATCACCCATGGAATGCAATCTGTACTGGAAAACCTGGACAGCATCTCTTTTGCTTACCTGTATTGGGTACTGTCGTCAGCAGATTCTGGCTCATTGTAAACAATGGGTACAATTCATTGAAAGGATCTGTTAAAATAAATGTTTTTAAAATTACAAAATTAATGCGTTATAAAACAGTGATATTGCCATCTTAACAAATAACGAAGCATGTGAAAGGATAACAATCTTGGTGAATGCATACAGTACATTTGACTCTGAAAAGATCTATATGAAACTTTTCAGAAGAAGAATAAAAACTTTGTAAATAAATACTAGAAAGAAGCACTGTGCATTTTGGCAGCATAAGAATGATTATCGAATCTCGATCAGCATAGCAATGTTGATGTAAGCTATTAATGGGTCGTATACAAGCTCAAAATGCGAACATTTGGCTGTTATCGTCATAACTTCAGATCACAACAAAATGTTTAAAATCTCATCCCCATTCATGTCGAGCAGGACCTTTACTTACATTTTCTTCTGGCTAGTGCCAGACAATTTTTTTCAGTTGCAGAAGAGGTTGATTGAGGCTCGCCTCGACATGAATGGGTTATAAGTAGTAGTATTTTCTCTTGTTGCCAGACTGAAAGTAATGGTTAATTGTCAATATACTATGCTTTACGGCTTGTCATACTGAGGTCATACTAATTCCCACTTGGTCGATCAATAACTCACTGTTTCACATAGTTTCACATTTCTCAAGTCATCCTCTAATTCAAAATTGACTGCCAAGACCGCATTGGTCATTGGAACTTCTTTCTGTCTCCCTTTGGTGCGTTTTTCTTTGGAGTCAAAGGATCCAGCAATTATTGCCTTCACACCAAATGGATATGTTGGATCATCACAGCATAGGTACTGTCGTCTTTCTTAGAAGTGACTGGATAACTTCTCCAGTTGCTTGCGACTGGATTCCCAACTTATGTATTAAGCTTCAGGTTAAAATATCGGAAAAGCTAAACTTCAGAGATCCGGATGATTTTTAAAATATATTGTGGCTACTTACCTGCAATTGTACCAGCATCATCATAATTGATTAGAAAAAGTTAACATTGAAGACAGGCAATGCAACATTCAAAAAATCCGTCCAGCTGAATGGTTGAATCACTTGTGCAATATCAACTTTGAATTCATTCCTCAGCAAGTCGTTGCTGGACAAGCAGTTTGAATAACTGTCCATCCAAACATGCGCAATCTGTTCATCACTGATCATTTCGCCTTTTACATTAATCTGCAAAATAATGTATATAGTTGTAATAATGTAGCGCACACAAAATGTTTTGCTGCATGTGATAAAAATGCTTTACATATACTTGCTTATATATAATACAATTGTGATGATGCCATAATACCGCACTAAAAAAATTAAAACAAAAAATGCCACCATATCTGCCAAACTGTCTCAAAAGTTATTGAAAGTTACCAAAATGGCAGAAAGGTGGTGCATAATGTCTCAAACTATATTAAATTTCGGTACTAAAAAATCACTGTACTAAAAAGGTGCATAGACACAGTGAACTGTTTTTGTTTTGTTTTTAATTTGGCCAGTCTTGAGAGGACATTAACATACGTGCAGTGACTCATTGAACACATACACATCCTCCTCAGGGTTGCGGTAATCCATTGCCATTTCTACATGTTGACGTCCAACAACGGTCACTGCCTTTTGGATTTTCCCATCAGAGGAAAAATCTCTTGGCATGTTATTCAGGTATGACTAGAGTTGGGAATCTTTTATGTCCTGCCAAAACACACCTCCACATTCTGCTAGGGCGGATTTTTAGGGCATTCTTAAACCTTTTAGCAGAGTAAGTCTCGGCATGACACAAAGCATTTCCTGTTTAAAAGGGTGAAACAAAATAGAGTTATGTGTTGTCTTAATATGGTTTTAGTTTATTTCACATCTAATGAAACCCTGACAGTAAGATCTACAAATATTTCTACCATATGAACTTTTGCATTATTTAAGACTTTATTAAACACAAAATAATTTATTTGGTTAGAAGTGAATAAACTAAGTCATGCGATATACCTTTCTGCACGGTGGCTAGCACTCATGCATATCGCCACTTTGAGTGGCTGTTTACTAAGTTCAGACAACAAAAACC
This sequence comes from Chrysogorgia sp. JL179-B06, assembly GCA_035772405.1. Lineage (NCBI taxonomy): Eukaryota > Metazoa > Cnidaria > Anthozoa > Scleralcyonacea > Chrysogorgiidae > Chrysogorgia > Chrysogorgia sp. JL179-B06. The sequence continues at coordinate 349,457 of JAYKKM010000395.1, read as the reverse complement.
AATAAAAAGGTGACATGCATTAGTGATAGCCATCATGCAGAAAGGTCTGGTAGTTTTTCAGCAACAGAAATGCACTAATTATATAACCATTTATCACCATCTCCTGCACAATGATCTTACGCCATCCTAGTTCCTTGGGCAGTTTTCATCTTTTAAAGGTCCAAACTGCCGTCTATGTACTTGTCATAAACAAATCACCAGCAAACGAGTCACTATATTGTCAATAAAATTTATTTTTTTTACAGTAAGTATAAAGGCTATTTCCAGCACACAAATTGTATTTAGGAATGGTGCATCCCACGAAGTAATATATATTTTTTGATTATGTATTATTGCAGTCGAAGCTATTTAGTCTAAATTTTCTCATATTGCCTCAACAACATCATAATATGATATGGTAGGTGCTGGATTTGCCATTCTCAATAACAGTGGAACAAATATTTGAGCAAACCACAACTTTTATATTGTTCAGTGAGCTATTATAAGCATTTGTAAGGTTACAGCATAGCTGATGTGGTCGTGCATTTATACCTATTGTTAAATAATTATATTAAAAATATGTTACAACTGTAACTTTTTAATTGCTCGCTTAAAAATGTTAATGTTGTCAATGGCTCTTGTGTTATTGTCCAAAGAGTTCCATAAAAAAGCTGCTTGATAAATAATAGACCTCTTTAAGTAGTCTGATCTAGGCTTAGGTAATACTAATGTCAATTTTTATTCTTAAGTTGTAGTTACTGTTAAATTTAATAAATAAAGATTGTAATGCAATAGGAGAAACGTAGTCTCTGCGAATATATATCCTTGATTGTATAGGTGTATGCCACTCTAAGCTATAATAATAATTTTTATTGATCCATCTGAAATTTAAAAATACAATGGATGTACAATTATATATAAGATTGAAAAAATTTACACATTTGAAAACTACAAATACGAATAAAATATATACAAGCTAATTTTAAAATGATTTATGTCTTATTTCTCGGGGAATAAAACTGTTCTTATGCCTTTCTGTTCCTGAAAATGATATGAGTACTATGCCTAAGATTACCCAATTAGTCGTTGATGAAAAATGTGGCTTTGATTTCCAGTGATAATATCAACTTCCTTGGCCAGAGCTTTATTTCTTCTCTCTTCGAGACTCGGCAAATAATCATAAGGAAGCCCAATTATGCGTAAACTTCTCTTTTGCACGCGTTCTAGTTCCTCCTTAAAGTGCTACTGAAACTAATTTTTCGACCCCTTTTTTATTGGCTTAAAAAGATATTCACGTTTTTAGAAGCAGTTTGATATATGTATGAGCATCGTACGTTGAGTAGAAGTGGTCTAATTTTGCCTCCAAACTTCGTTATCAGATGCGAACTTTTTAAGCCGCCATTTTGGTGTCCTGTGACGTCAGAAGATGGACGGAAGTGGCAAAGCAAACAGTAATATATATAGACCTATATAGCGTTTGGGGTATTCGCAGTGATTTCTCGTGGATTTTTGAGGCCAAAAACTATATTTTTTACAGGAAAGCTAAATTACTATATATAACAATCTATATTCTGAGGGGATGTCGAGTAACGAGTCCGATCGTAGCGCGAATACATCAGAAAGTTCGACTATCAACTCTAAGAGCACGTCTGATGACGATACAACTACAAGTACTTCGGGATCAGCATGCAATGTAGCATCTCATAGCTTCGCTTATGATGATGAACCACTGGCAGAACCAGGTCAAGTTGTGGATACCCCAGATGATCCGGATGGAATACTACCATCGACGTTAGAGCAGAGAAGCGACGGCAGAATACCTTCAAACCAGTGGTAAATGGATTTATTAAAATTGATTTATAAATATACCTTGTGCACGTGTTTACATTATGAATATGCCTATTGTCAGTAAATATATTGGATATAAAGTACCTTGTCAGAGATTCTATATAAAGCATTGCCTTATATAAATTTGCCTTTCTATCAATGACACAACTTTATAGGCTAAGTTGTAAACATATATAAATATCTGTGGTACAGTGTGTTATAAATAGTATAATTCACTATTCTATATTGTGACTTGTATATATACGAAAATGTAGACATGCTTTAACTTAATTTTCGTAGGTGCAGTTGCCAATGTTGCCAAACAGAATTGCTGGAGGGGGTCATGGAGTATCGGTGTTGCAAGGAAATGACACCAGCCTTGAGAATGACATTCGACGGCAGCATTGAGCACATCAGCTGCATCACCCAACATGGTGATTTTGGCCCAATGACCCATCAGGCTGTATTAGAGAATGTTGGTCCGCTTCTTAAAGACAGGAATGGTCGCTCTTATCGACGGCGAGGATCACAATCTTTGAACCAGTAAGTTATACTTCTGGATAAATTTGTCTACCAACAAGGTCAATTTATTACAGTTCATTTGCCCCGGCCCCCTGCCAACACTCATAAGTCATTTGCATTGTATTCTTTTAGATATTTGAGAGCAGTTGCCTATAGATGGCTCATTAAATGGATGTGTGGCTTATTGGGATGGGAGAACACAAGACCTTTGCCAGCTTGTGTGTACCATTTTATTCGGAAAGCATACCCAACAGCAGACACAAAAGGATACATTCCAGCTGAGCAGCGTTCATAAGGACATTAGTGTATATATGTGTTTAGTATTTACACTTCAAGCCTCAGCCATGTTTTTTTATTGTTGATCAGTGGACAAATATAGTCATCCAAAATGTGTAAGCAAAACCAAGCCAAGGCTTGAAGTGTAAACAAACTTATGAAAGGTGTTGATATTTGTAATGTTCTTTTATTATCTATACTAAACCCATCCTACAACAAATGAAACAAGTGCCCGGAGAAAACCAACTAGCTGTATTATCTATTCTAGCCCACCATATAAAAATAGAAATCAGAGTACCCAGAGAAACCAACCAGATTTTATTTACTTGTCATGAGTAATTTAGTGTCATGAAAACCACAAATTATAGATGAAATGTGGTAAATAACTTATTAAATAATAGAAAATGTTGCATCATACTAACCAATAAACATTCAATAAGTTTATGGTTTGGTACATGGTGCATTTACTGTACCTCCAATACTGACGATGCAGTATGCCATGGCTGTTGTGTGATTTTCATAAAGCGTGTTAAAATTATTATTTCAATACTATTATTTATTATTATGGTTATAAATTACTGCTAAATCAATATTCGTATTGAACTCTATGAAAATATACAATATTTTACAACAGCTTTGCACATCCTGCAATGCCAATGGAGGTTTCCAACGATGACACTCACAGGAATTAGAAATAATTTTTATATTAGGATTATTGTGTTATAACTATCTGATTCTCCATAGTAATGTACTAGCTTATATTACGATATTATTACCAATCAACTTTATATGAACTATTTATGTATATAATTACATTATGGTTATTATACTATATTATTATAATTCTAATTTTCCATCTTCATTTCATCTGGTTAATCCTGAAAAATAGAAAGGACAAAGATTAATCAGAAAACATGAATAGATATAATGTTTTATCAATAATAGAAATTTGTACATCACCTTGATTGCTGACCATGGTCTCGTTGATCCTCAAAAATAGAAAGGACAAAGTTAATCAGAAAATATAAATAGATCTAATGTTTATCAATAATAGAAATTTGTACATCACCTTATTGCTGCCCATGGCACCAATGTAATTGATCACACAAGCAAATCACATCACAAGCAAACATGAGTCTAAAAACAATTTGTACAGTATTATTATTTCAATTAGTTCTAAGCAAACAATTGCAAACTTAGTTATGTTTGGTCAATAACACACACCAGCTGTATCACAATCATCTTCAGAAAGTTGGATAATTTGACCATATGTGTAGAGTTTTCCAGATGTATCCAACTGTGACCAAAATGCCAGTACCCAGGCATGGGAGGCTTAGAGGGTACTATCACTTGCCCAAGGCGATCCCCCAGGCTAGTGGAGGGAAGGAGGCACCTTACATCTCCATTTCAGACCGGCATAAAGCAAAATCATACCACTGCCCATACATAACCTTTCACGACACAGAATCAGGGCATCGACCACGTGGGTGTCCCCTTTCATGGGGTTTTTACATTTCCCACATCTGCGTATTGGCTGGGTTTGCTGAGCTGTTCTACTCGCTTCCTGTTGTGCAACCAAGTCGCTCTGTTGCTGTGTCTGTTCTTCCACTATAAGTAACAAATTACAAATTCAACAATAAAATGTTTTTCAAAATATGTTTGGTATTCCAATTTCTGGAAGTTGTCAGTGTGAATGTTACTCACAGGTAGGGAAAAGTGCTTGACAATCCAAAGCTTTTCTCTCATTGTGGCGTTTGATGGCATCTTCTCTTGACCTTCTATCTGTAAATTGTCTACACAAAGGTTCAGGTGCTTTCTTTTTGTATTTCTCCACAGTTTCAGATAAATCCTCAGAAGTTGTGAACAGAATGTTTCTCACAGCATTGACATATTCTAAAATAAATATTGAAACTTGTTATATAAGTACCATACATCAAATAATTTCAGTATGGGTTATTTCCGATAGATAGGGTTTTTAGGACACTTGGGCAGAAAAGGGCAAAATGGAGTGAAATTCTTCTCAGAGATCCCACATCAACCCATTCCATGGTAGTAAAGTAAAACAAAAGATTACCATAAGTAGGTTGAACAGTTACTTCACGAACGACTTCTTCACCCAGCTTAAACTTTGGAAATGTAACATTGAAGATAGGAAGACCATCTTTTGTTTTCTTCGACTTGCGTTGAACGTTTTCATTAAAATGAAGAATGGCAATAATATGTCTGCAAATTAAACAGTATACAAGAATGACAAATAATTTTTATTAGAGTATAGTACATCCATGTACACAGGCGCGTATTTAGAAGTTAGTCGCATAAATTAGATTTAGAATTTGCAATTCAAAATACCTGTGAATAACAATCCTATTCGATAGGTTTTTGTTCTGAATTATTCTTAAGAAAAGCATAACCAATAGGGTTGTTCATGAAGTGTCTAATTTATGCGACTAACTGCTAAATCCGCGCCTGCATGTACAGTCCTTTTTATATGAAGCAAAAGGTCACCTGCAGAAAGTTCCCAGCCAAGAGAAATGGGTCATCTTTGGATGCCAGTGGTTGAGAGTCGAGTGAAATCCTTCAAGGCAACTGGTTTGGCCATCAGGTGAAAGCTTCGCAATATCCTTGAGGATGCTTTTCTTCAACAAAATTGAGCAGATTCGGTCATAAGCAACAGTTCCTTGAAAGATACAATTCATTTATAATTTATCTATACTAGGTGAATTTAGATACTAAAATACTAGATTGGCATGGCTATATGACAGGTGCTTATATTTCTCAAGTAATTTGATCATACTGAAAATTCATATAATATTGTCAATATAGGATCAGGTCTCGAGATATTTTTTTCCATATCTGAGAGGATTGATATGAAAAAATTAAAAATATACCTATAGGAATCCATTTTCGTTCTTCCAGTTCCCCATGGGCACAAGATGTAAATAATGGATCTGGGTGATCTTCACGTTTGCCAGCCATATGTCGAACAGTTGACTTCCACTTAGCCACAATGAGATCCTCAAAACCAGGAAGGGTTGTTTGTGCACTCCAATACAGATGCTTGCGGACACCTTTTAGCCAATCATTGATCACCTCGCATCCCTTCTCTTTGCCAGTTTTCCTGAGTTGCTTGTTTATACTCTTATTTACATGCCAGATGTCATTGTAGTGTTTTGTCCCTTTCTGTTTGGTCCGTATCCACTTGGCAATTCCTTTATGTCGGTCACTAATAAATATGTCCATCTTAAGACCAGATTCCTTTAGGAATTTGAATGCTCTTTTTGCACCCTCAAGTTCCATTGCATTGCTGCTGCCAACTTCGTTTGCCTACAAAGAAAAATTAAATTTTTTAGACAACATTTTTTCTACTGTTTTGGCTGTTTAGCCAGACCTATCCAATACAACAGGTCCACATCAGTTCTAACATTAGGTTGCCATCAAACCTGCTTTATCAAATAAATTATGTAAAAAAGAAAGTATATACTACAGCATAGTTAGTAGAGGGGGATGGTTTGGAAGCTGCATTGTCTTTCAAGATGATGCAATGATCATGTTATTGTTTTGGAGAAAGCGTTTGTTATTGGTTGGAGAAAGGAAATTCTATGGACACGTGACGGCGAACGACTCACAGCACGTGACGATGAAGGACTACACTAATTAAATCCGAACGTTGTTATTGGATGACTGCTTCATTATACAGAAAATACAATACATTCAGTGACCGTGAAAGTGAACAATAACATAGAACAATGATTTTTGCGGACCTTCCAAACCATCCCCTCTACTAACTATGACTGCAGTAAGTTCCATATATGTTTGCACCACAATAAACAATTGTTTTGTGTTGGGAAAAACACCACAAACATCCAGGATTATGATGGCAAGCTTATATGGAAAGAATATAACATGGTGTTTTCCACAAAACCAAACAATTACAGGCATACTGAACCACAAGTCTATTAATTACTATAGATAAACATGCCCAAATTCATGATAAGAATAAGTGTATACCTGAAGTAATTCAAAGTGGACCAATTTTGATGTGGTATTGCTCCATATAGTATAGACTCCATACTTAGCGCTATGACCCATTGAATCAAAGCGTCCATCTGCTGACCATGTCTGGGATTCTTCTTCACTGTTCTTTACATCCTCAATCAAACCAGACTGGTTAACTTCCCAATGTTTCAAAATAGCTGGGAACAAGAAGGTACTTTGATGTAAATGGTATGTTCGTACCCATGTAAAAAAATACCCGGGATCCCGGGCGGGATACCTGGGATCCCGGGTGGGAGACCCGGGATCCCGGGTGGGATACCCGGGATCCCGGGTGGGATACCCGGGATCCCGGGTGGGAGACCCGGGATCCCGGGTGGGATACCCGGGATCCCGGGTGGGAGACCCGGGATCCCGGGTGGGAGACCCGGATCCCGGGTGGGAGACCCGGGATCCCAGGTGGGATCCCAGGAAAAATAAATAGAAAAATACCGAAAAGCAACATAAGCAAGATCCTGGGTCCCAACTAATTCAAGATGGCATTCTGGGTCCAATAAATCACAGGAAGCCAAATCAAACTATAACTATTAGTGTTATTGTATTATATTATATTATATTAAAGTAAATGGTTTGAACCTAGGAGTATCATTAGATCTGTGAAGTTGATCGTCCAGGTTGTTGTTCTCTTGGGGACTGACGTTTCGACGGCCTCAGCAGCGGTCATCGTCGATACGTTAGTCACCAACAATAGTCTTTCTCAAGACTACAACAACCTGGATGATCAACTTCACACATCTAGTAGTAGAGATTTATTAACACATCCCAAAAAGGGCTTTTCAGCGATAATTTACAGGTGGCCTATACAAGACCTTGTACAGAAAATTACAATAACTCTATTCTAGATACAGATTGTAATAAAATAGTATGTTCAAGTCAAGATAAATCTATTAACTAGCGTATTCTTTAGTTTGTTTTTAAAAAGTGAAACGTTTGGACATTGTTTCAGTGATTCTTCAATAGAGTTCCATATCTTACATGCACGATAGATAAATGCGCGTTGACCAGTGGTCGTCCTGAACTTAGGAGGGCGTAAATAACCCTCATTACGTAAAGTGTAAGGGCGCTTTTTTAGTTGACAAGACATTACTTTTGAACAGAGGTAATTTGGACCTATGTTATTAATACATTTATATGTCATTACAGCTTCTCGAAGGTACAATACATCACTTACAGGAATCCATTTTAATTGTTTAAGAACAGGTGTAATGTGATCAAACTTACGTGTTTTTGTAACAATTCGCGCTGCGTAATTTTGTACACGTTGAAGTCTAGTTATGTTCTTATTAGATGTGTTTGACCACACCGTAGAACAATAAAATAGTTTGCTAAAAACTAATGATTGAATTATAAAAACTAATGTTTTTTGGTCAAAAAGGTGTTTTACTCTACTTATCTGTTTCAATGACAAGTTACATGAAGAGACAACTTTACTGGTATGATCATCAAAAGAGAGATGTTCGTCCAGCTTGATTCCCAAGTCTTTAACACACTTTGATGGACGTAGGACCTTTCCAAGGAATGATAGTTGAAGATCAGCTGGCTTTTGTTGTAGAAGTTGACGTGTACCAAACAATATGAACTGAGTTTTTCCTGGGTTGATGAGCAGCTGGTTGAAACAACACCAACTAGCCACCCTGTTTAGGTCGTTCGTAAGACAGTTCAAACCATCAGCGAGATCAGCAACTTTAAGTGCCATATAGAGTTTCGTATCGTCAACAAAAGAGTCAATCTCCGAGCCAGTGCACACAGGATGGAGGTCATGGATGTATAAATTAAATAATAACGGTCCCAAAATTGAACCCTGCGGCACACCATGGGTTACAATTCTGGTAGTCGAAAGGGTTTTACCAATTCGGACTTGTTGCTGGCGTTGAGAAAGGTAGCTTGCGAACCATTGCAGAACATTCGGTGAAACACCAAAGTTTTTCAATTTACTCAATAGTAAGGGATGGCTAATACTGTCAAATGCTTTGGAAAAATCAAGCAGGACCATAGCGGTGACTCGTTTTGTGTCCATAGCGTCCAAAATATAATCAGATATCGAAAGGCCCAAGGTTTCGGTTGAATGTTGTTTTCTATTTCCACTTTGGTTGGTTGGAAATCTATCGGTTTGGATAAGATAACTTGTAAATTGGTTATGGGCTGCACGCTCACAAACTTTAGAAAGGACAGGTAATAAAGATATAGGACGATTATTCTCGGCTTCTTCATAATCGTCGTTCTTAGGGATAGGAATGATCTCAGATTGTTTCCATTGGCTAGGAAATGATCCAGTGAGGAAGCTTGAATTAATTATTGATGTAATCGGATGAACTATTGAATTTAAACAATCTTTGAGGATTTTTATATGGGTTGTATCGTTTCCAGGAGCTTTATTCGAGGGCATAGTGGTAATAATTTCACTTACTTCCTCAGTTGTCACTTGTTTAAGATGAAATATATTGTTGTCTTCTATAACTGTATCAGGCACCAAGGGTTGAAAAAAGGGTGGTAAATCAAATTCATGTGCTATTTCTTCAGCTAATTTGGCACTCTTTGCTCCCACGGCAGCAAAGAAATTGTTAAATTCCTCTGCAACTACGGAGGCATCTTTTGTAAATACAGGCCGATTAGACTCCCCAGATGGCAGACATTGGCGTATGGTTTTCCAAATACAATTACTGTCTCCTTTACTAGATTTAATTTGTTCTTTGACATACGCGACTTCCGCTTCTCTTAATCGTTGTTTTGTCAATGTTCTCCTTTCTTTAAACTCTATCCAATCTCTTTCGGCACCAGATCTTCTCGCTTTTCTATGAGCTAGGTCTCGTGCAATCATGAGGTCTTTAATTTCCGATGTCATAAAAGGAATGGGTTTTGCAGAGACTTTAACAGTCTTTAATGGAGCATGCGAGTCTAATACAGAGGACAATAACTTGTTGAATGTCTCCACCTTGTCCTCTGTGTTATCGAATACATCCAACATGTGCCAAGGCACCTTACTGATGTCTTCTGCAAATCGAGAGCCATTATAATTCTTATAGCTGCGGACCTGAATATACGACTTCCTTTGCTTAGGCTTTCTCAAATTAAGGTTCGCCTGAACTAGAAAATGATCGCTTATAGTCAAATCAAGTGTACCACTTTCTTTTACCAGTCTAGGATTTGACACAATGATAACATCAATTAGTGTTTGACTATTCTCATTTACACGTGTCGGTTTATCTATTATTTGCTTTAAATTATAATTGACACAAAATTCTTCCAAAGCTATAGAAAGCGGACCTTGTTTAAGCAAGTCACAATTAAGGTCTCCAAGGATTGCTATGTCTTTATTCAAAGTTAAAACATAATCCATAGTTGGTGAGAGATGATTATTTAGGCAAGATATAGGGCAATCTGGGGGCCTATAAACCACACCAATAACCAACGAGCGCAATTTATGTTGTTGGCATTGAATCCACAATTGATGAAAGTTGTCAGGTGAAACACTACTGAGATCTTTGAGCAAGGTGACTTTAAGTCCATTCCTAGCATAAACACAAACTCCACCTCCTCTCTTTGTAAGACGATCAAGTCTATAAAGATTATAACCTGGGATACGGATGCTTGCGTTAGAGTGGGAGTCATTTAACCAAGTTTCTGAAAGTGATAAAATGTCAAAGTCTTGTGAATGAACCAAGTGTCTAAGTTCCGCATAATGTTGTCTATTGAGCGACTGGATATTCAAATGAGCAATATTCAGATGTTTCTTTACCCTCGAGCACGAAATCGCTTGGTTTAAATCAGTACTTTTCTGGTTAAGAAGGTGATAATTATTAATTGGAATATTTACCAAATGTCTTTGTGTTGTCAAACCCGTATTATGCGGATACGAGCGAGACCCCGATGGCCGTGTTGAAATAATCACAGGAACACTATGTCTTTGGCTGTTATGACATTCTTGGGTAGTTGAAACTGGCCCAGGATTAGGTTCGATGTCTCCACTGGTAAGAAGAATATTGAACGTAGCACTAGAATTAGAATAGTAGGAAAATCTACTATAGGATCTCCGTTTATGGAATGTAATTTCAAAACAACACGCTCGCTTTCGTCGTGGTTGAATGAAGAAGACATACTTTATGCAAATTCCAATCTTACTCTGATAAAAGCACGAATGGCAGCCAAAAGACATGTCTTCTAACGTAAATCTTGAAGTAATATAGACATTATTGTCGCTAGAATTCGCACTAGCATAAGACCCCCAAGACAGGCGATCGCTTGTGCTTGGTCGATCGGACAGATCTTGGCGAATTCCGTAACTAACTTCGATCGTATTCTTAACCAGACACGGACCCAGAAGGTCAAAGTTTACCTGTTTGCTCGCATTTCGTAACCAGCTATTCCACAACAGGTTAGATCTTGTCTTTACGTACGTGATACCACTGGTTTGTGTTCCATCGTAGATCAAGGAAAACGATAAATAAAGCAAAAACACGGAGCTTACAAAATGCATGACCGCCTTGTTGTGTAAAGAGGTTAATCCATACAATTACGACATAAAAAATCAACTGTATATATATGAACTGTACATCTAATGATATTATTATATTATATTATATTATATTATATTATATTATTATATTATATTATTATATTATATTATTAGTATTCGTACCCAGACTCCACCCTCTGTTTGGTGACAAGTTGCGACAAAATCTGTTTTAAATACACTGTAAACTATTAAAATGAAATAAAAAATAACTTACATGAAGAGTAGCTGTTTTGGTACCAATTTCAAATAATTTTGATAAATTTATGCGAGTTTACGGTACTATATATACATATTTAATTAACAATATTACTTTCAACATGATACCGCTACTTGGTTGTTCGAGGAACCGGTATGCGAAAATCGCGCATCCACGTTTTGTATCTCCCTCTCTTTCGTGAAGTTGCTGGCTCGAACGAAAGCTGATATGGCCTCATTTACTACAATGACATCCGGACTGGCAGGGAATAGATTATGGCGCAACCAATCAGAACAGAGTTCTGAGTCAGGTGTGGTATTTAGTGTTCTGTGATTGGTTAACACTCGACACTTGATACGTGTGACCATGCTTTCAAGCATCGCGCTATATTCAAAACTGAAAACTGCGATCTGAACGTATATCTTTACCGAACGAAAGAAGATTATTTGTGATAATGGAACCTTCTAACAAAGGGAGAACTATTAGAAAACTCAAAGGTAAGGTTCAAAAGAAAGTGATTTTAAAATCCGTCAAGGCAATAGTGTGTTTTGCTAGTCCTTTGAAAGGATAAATAGATAATTAGAGTGAGTTTATAATATAGCATATTAATTCTGATCTATTTGTAATTTGCGTTGCTTTGTAGAGCCAAAGGATTTATTGATTTTCTTCCCGAAAGATTACTCCGCCGTTACAGTTTCAAGAAACAAGGTTTTAGGAACTACTCAACAACTAAGTGGTTTGATTTCAAGGAAAATACCTGGAAGCACGTGGATATTGGCGAGCCAGAACCATGGAAAGGTCTAATAAAACCGGTGAGCCAAACACTTTCATGTGTCTATACAGTTTGTAATAATGAAGATTATATATTAGTATATATTTATCATTTATAGACACGAAGCGAGGGGAATTCGTCGAAATATATATCATTCGTTCGAATGGCGTTCGAACAGCTTGCTACACGGCTTGCGTTCGAACGGCTTGCTACCAGCGTTCGAACGGCAGGCTACTAGCGTTCGAACGGCTAGCGTTCGAACGTTTGTGAAAGTCGACGAATTCCCCGAGCGGAGGGTCTATAAATGATATATTATACCGAAACAATATTGAATGCCGAATGCGAAACGTCTTGTTGTTCCTCCATTGTTGATGTGCTCGTATTTCGCGCGTGGCATTTGGTTCGCGCGTGATACTCGAGACGAATTCCCCTCCACAGTCAGAGGGGAATACACTATAATTATTATTATTCCCCTCCATAGCGGGTTCTTAACAAGATTCCTGTGGCATGTTGAATTTGTTTGGACAAATTACAAGTAAATAATTAAATATTTAATTAGAGATTTTTTAATACCAGTGAAGTGAGTATACCGGTATGGTTACTATAGACATTTTTCAGTCCTCTTGATGCAGAAAAATTCTGGTAAAAATGGTTTAAGTTGGTACTCAAAACATTTGTGTGTCACTGGTATACTATGCCTTAGTTTATATCAGTACAGACTTACCGCTGAAGATATATATATATATATAAGAATATATATATATATATATAGAAAGGATTTATGGTGAAGGAAAATTTCGAGTGTTGGAATACATACATTTTAAGACCAAACCGGGACCAGTTGCGAAAAATGCAACTTCAAGGCCTTCTGGCTAGAATTGAACCCGCGATGCTAGTGCAGTGCTCTGACCACTGAGTCGTTGCTGAGAGCCTAGTCACGAGTTCTGTATATATATGGTGGTAATGCCGGGATAAGATTCTGGGTATATTATAACGGAAGCCGTTGCTGAGAGCCTAGTCACGAGTTCTGTATATATATGGTGGTAATGCCGGGATAAGATTCTGGGTATATTATAACGGAAGCCGTTGCTGAGAGCCTAGTCACGAGTTCTGTATATATATGGTGGTAATGCTGGGATAAGATTCTGGGTATATTATAGGTAATATTTATAGGTAATATAATAATTAATTTTCCATTGCAAACATTGGTTATGGTGTATGCTAATACTGTAGAGTTAAACAGATTTTTTGTCAAGAAAATTATTAGATATTTTTAATAACAAAGCTACCTTTATTTTATCAGCTCATTAGTGCACTTATTTTGATTGGGGGACACAGAACAGACAGAAGACAAATGGCAAAGAGAACCAATGAATATCCAACAACACATACTGTAGCAGATAAGTGTAGGAATTTGAACAAGAAAAAATATAGCTATTATTTAAAAACTAAAAACTAGAGACATTAATATAATGTAAGATTGTTACTTAATAAACTGTAATTATTAGGTATACATGTATATCATATATTAACATGTTTAACATACTAAATTGTAACTATTAATGTATATATTTTAAAGTGTTTATTTCCAATACCGTAGCAAGTTAGTTAAATATTTATTTGAATGTATCATATATTTTGAACTAGTTTCCCAATTATTTTAAAAAAAGTAGTTATAGTTTCATTATGAACTAATTAAACTATTTATTTTAAAGAATTAGAGTTGAAACTTAAAAGTTATATTTTGTCACAATTAATACAATATATATGTGTGCAGTTTAGGAAACCTTGTTTCCATGATCTACCTTTCTAAGAGTCCGAAGTGGAATTCCCATATTCCACAAGGGATGACATTAATTTAATACCTGATAAAATCTCCCACACAAATTTTTGTATTAAAATCCCAGGCAGGATCCCACATTCCCACTTCAAAGTCTCAGCAGGGATTACCCGGGATCCCAGGCGGGATTTACCTGGGATTCTGGGCAGGATTTACCCGGGATCCCATGTGGGATTTACCTGGGATCCCGGGTGGGATTTACCCGGGATCCCAGGCCGGATTTACCCGGGATCCCAGGCCGGATTACCTGGGATCCCATGTGGGATTTACCTGGGATCCCGGGTGGGATTTACCCGGGATCCCGGGCGGGATTTACCCGGGATCCCGGGTGGAATCCCGTTCCAAATTCCCGGGTGGGATCCCACCTGGGATCCCACCCGGGATCCCGGGTATTTTTTTACATGGGTACGCATATTGTGGCAAGGTTCATGTGCCTGAACATCAACAGAGCTTGACTGATATTGACTCCAGACATTAAGATACCAAAGCTTGTCATAATATTCCCAGCTGCATATCTTCCCATAACCATAGGTTGGCTTCTCCATGTGAAGTCCTCCATAAGGCATTTACTACATGCCTGCACAACAGTAGCCATAGACCCAATATGTTTCACCTGAACCTTTGGATTTTCAGCCTTGCAATTGAAGCAGAATTTTCCAAATAACTCTACCAGTGGACTGTAAGATACAAGGAACATTGGTTCGTTGTAGGAACTGGTTCCTTCATCAACACTGTAATAGAAGAACATGTCTCAGTTATTTTTCTATATTTATCATTTTGTTTGGGGATCAACTGATAGATTTAATAGCATTTAGATCTTTTCTGAGCAGTATATTCTTGAACAGTATATATCTATATTAATAGAAAATATTCACCCCCTACCTGACAGTGTTTCTTGTTACGTCTTCGTCCATCTCAACAGCAGACTGGCTTGATTCTTCAAGAGAAGAGTAATCCATTGAAGTTGCATCATCAAAATTCTCTTCTTCGCTGTCTTCATCGCTGTATGCTTTATTCAAATCTGCCGTATTTACACGTGGTGGACGTACAACATTTTCTGCTTCTAGCCTCTGTACTTTCTTCTGCAAGTTCGCTTTTGTCTTTTTAAACCAGCAGAGTTTCTTTTGAAGGGCTTTCATTCTCTTCTTCAAGCCATGACACGACGTGCACGAGCTATGAGAGCTAGCTGTAAGATCGAATTCAGTGTCACTGTCGTATGATAAGTCATATATTGTATCGTCAACATTCTGACTTGTTGTTGGAATATTTTCATCAACTTTTGCTGGAGAAGAGGCCAACTTTACAGGCGACAATCTTTTACGAATTATCTTTGAAGTAAACATATGCAAATTTTTAGTATAAAGCGCCAATTACCATCGCATAATATTAAAATTCACCATGTGCGTGGGCGAGACGCCTTCGGTGCAAATATATACCCAATACTAACCTGTCTTCGTCTTCGATCTGTTAGCTGTTCTTCAGCCGGTGGAACTATTCCAGCTACATCAATTGTAGGAACAACATCTTCCTTCAATCTTCTTTTCATATTCAGCGCTTTAGCCAAAGTAAGATTCACATCATAGCATGAATCTTCAAAGTGGGCTGAACAAAGACACGAGGTCGCGGAAGCGTGAAAGCTCGGTCTATGTTTACGGACAAAATTTACCCACTTTCTCCGTCTTTGCGGATCTGTTTCTTCGTTAGGAAACAGATGCATAGATATTCCTTCGGTTTGTTGTTTATTGGCGCAACTAACTAAGTTAGGACCACCAGCAACACAGCGTTTTCCTCCGCGATAGCGTTTTTCGCTACTAGTAGAACACGCCATGATGAACTGTGTTCATCTTATGACGTCACACGGCATCAAAATGGCGGACCAAAAGTTCGCACAGCAAGTGCCAAAAATCGCAACTTTGGAAGGCTATAAAATCTGTTTGAAAAGGCCAAATTTAATTCTGTTTGTGGGAAACATATCAGGAAAGTGAGTACTTTAAATTAAGCCAATAAAAAAGGGGTCGAAAAATTCGTTTCAGTAGCACTTTAAGATACTGTGGAAGACCCCCCCCCCCCCCATACCGATGAACCGTACTCAAGCAGTGGTCTAATTTTAGAAACATGTGGTTAGACCCACTTCAACAGGTAAATTTGCTCTTCTGCATTCTCTCAGGCAGTACAAACTTTTGGATGCTTTGCACGTAGTCTCCTCTACGTGTATATCCCATTTAAGGTCATTTTGAAACCAAACTCCCAAGAGTTTAAAACTCTCGATTCTTTTAATCTGAACATGCCCTACTTGTAATAGTGGTGGGGGCGGTGTTCCAGTAAAATTAATCCACATATCCTTTGTCTTTTCTATATTCAATTTCATCTTGTTTTCTTCAAAGTATCGATTTTGCCGCCCCCTACCCCTGTGTCATGTTATGTTAGCATGCATGATACCATACGCGCAGTCCAAATGATATTGTCTATTTTTGGCAGGCAATTCTTTCGTTTTTCCCCTTAACTATCTCCCCCCTTTTTCCTTCCCAATACCCTCCTCATCGTCCGCACTGCCCCAGCCTGAAAAATCAGCCCGCACATGGTATCCTTCTGTGATGGTAGTAGAATATTCTTAGTCGAATGGTCAAAATTTGTTTTTCTTCCGATTATATGGACCAAATCGCCTAGCCTGGTAAGCGAGACTTCAATCTGGCAAGATCTCGATAAGCGGGATTAAAAAATTTTCCACTTAAAAACTTGGTCCCATGAGATAAAGTCCTTGAGGAAAAAAGCTATTTTTTTTAATCAAGATTTATATTAAAATGATTGATTTGGAATCAGTCAAACAACAGAATTGTGATGTTTAATGGCCGATGTCTTGTCTCTTCACTACCGGTATATCTACTATGTAAGCAAAAGACAGATCATACGTCGATTATCAGGCCAGCCCACTTTTCAGGACCATACTGTATAAACAGCTGCTAATAGTGTAGATAAAAAATAAGTTAAGCACCTCATCTGGGATTGGTGCTGTTTGCTGGCTTCTCCCAAGACACACAAAGAAATGTCGAATCATGACGCCTGTTCCTTGACAGCATTCAAGAACTTTTCCATAATCTTGCGAGCGTACGGAAGGAACACGTCGTCTAAATATTTGTCATACTCTTCGTATGAAATTAATTTCATCGATACATGTATATTCTCCAATAATCTAAAATACATGCAAATCAGAATGACATTATCATTTTACTTGAGTGATAATCTTGACACGTATGTATTTATGCACGAGCTAACAGCATATGGAAATGAGATCTGCAAAAATGTCCTATAGATCAACTTCAACCTCTTAACTTGCACAATATTTGCTCAACATATGTCTATGGGTATTTGTAACAATTACAATGCAGATATATTACCTCATGCACAATAGCCTTAAATTCCATAGAGCTTGTGGATTCGTGGTGGCAAATTTGGGCATTGTTTTTGGAAGAAACCAATCTGCTCATCCAGAATAGTTTTATATTGAACCAATTTTGCTCCCAGCTTCATAATAATAATAATAATAGTAAGTTCCTAAAAAAGTCTCAATGCTTTTTACAATGATCCTAAAATGTATACTAAGTTTAAATTATGATTAAAAATATATTTCCAAATACAATATAGTCAACTCAGACTATATTATTATCCAATTATTATCCAATATATTATCCAATATTATCCAATAACTATATTATCCAATTAATGTTTAAAATATTTAATAAATAAAAATGTTTTAAGAGATGACTTAAATAAATTTATATTATTAGAATTTTTAATATCTTCTGGAAGGGAATTCCATAGGTATGGAGCAACAGACGAGAACAATCTTTGTCCATAAGTTTGAGTCTTCACCTTACAAGGCATTTCCAGGAGTGACTTACTGGCAGATCTCAGATTTCGTGCTGGAATGTACTTTGTGAGAAGGTCGGATATATAAATAGGAGCCATGTTGTGTATAGATTTAAACGTGATCAATAAAATCTTAAAAACAATCCGTTCTTTTATTGGTAGCCAGTGTAATTTCTCAAGAATTTGCGTGATACTATCTTTGCGTTTGGCACCAGTTAATAACCTGGCTGCAATATTTTGGATTCGCTGCAGTTTGCTTATATCACTGGAGGGAAGGCCGTATAACAGACTGTTACAATAATCCAACTTTGATGCTATAAACGCATGTATCAGTCTCTCAATCTGATCTCTGGAGAGATACTTTCGAACACGACCAATGTTCCTTACTGCCGGTGATGATGCGCGACATATATTGTTAATGAATATATTGAATATATTGAATCGAAAATGACACCAAGATTACGAACTTCATTTGTAAGTTTGATGTCAGTCGAACCAATAGTAAAGGTGTGTATATGTGAATTATTGGTAAAGCGTGATGAAAAATGGATGATTTCAGTCTTTTCTGGATTACATAACAATTTATTCCTTTTGTTCCAAATAATGATATCATTAATACATGTTCTTAATTTCTCCATTGCGAATGTCTTGTCACCAGAATTAAAAGCTAGATACATCTGAGAATCATCTGCAAAAATCATACAACCAACATTGTGTGAATCTATTATATCTTCAATAGGTGCTGTGTACATAGAGAATAGTAGTGGTCCTAGGACTGAGCCTTGAGGGACACCATAACGTATTTGACATATATGGAATTTTCAATTTTAACAGATTGAACTCGATCTTGTAGATAAGATCTAAACCATCTGAGAGCACTTCCATCAAAACCAAAACGATTTTTGCATTCTTTGTATTAATATCTGATGGTCAATTGTGTCAAAGGCAGCTGAGAGATCTAGGAGGACCAATACCACTTCTTGATGCTGCTCAACTGCTCTTAATATATCATTTGAGACTTTAAGTAATGCAGTCTCTGTTGAATGAAATTTTCGATAAGCAGATTGAATCTTAGGACAAAGATCGTTTTCAACAAGATAAGGATTGATTTGACTTGCAGCAGTTCTCTCAATAGTTTTTGATAAAAATGCCAAATTTGATATTGGCCTATAACTAGGGAATAATTCTGAATCCATAGTCGATTTCTTAATTGATGGGCGTACAAGGGATAGCTTGAGCTCTGTAGGAAATTCTCCACCAACTAACGAACCATTAACAATATCAGTTATAACTTCCGATAATATACCAGATTCCTTAACCAAGTTTGTTGGTACTGGATCCAATTGGCAGGATTTTGTCAGAGACTCTCTAATTATTCGTTGAATAACAGTTTTGGATACAGTTTTATAATCCGTGAAAGAACACAAGCATGTTTTCTCCTTTATCATATCCTGAGACACGAGGCTGGAATCTAACGTAGATCTTAATTTTTCAATCTTAGTTGTAAAGTAATCATTAAATTCTTCAGCTAATGATTCGATAGAGCAGTGTTTAGGAAGTGAAGTAGATTTTTTTCTAATGAACATCCGGTCTACTATTTTGAAAAGCTTGGTTTGATCCGCATTCTCGATCAGATTCTTATAGTATTTCAACTTTGCAGATTCAATTAATGCATTATAATCTTTACAGGTTTCCTTGAATAATTGCTTATAAACTTCCAAACCAGATGACTTATATTTCCTCTCAAGGCGACGTTTTCCCCGCTTTACAGCTCGAAGCTCATCGTCGTACCAAGGAGAATTCGGACGTAACGTAACCAATCGTTGTTTTTCAGGTGCATGTTTATCAAGCAGAGATGACAATGTATTGTTATATTGTGCTGTTAGATTACAAATATTGGAATCAGGAGCAGTGAATAACTTGGATGATTTATTGTCTTCAATAAAACAATCTATATTTATGTTTTTCATATTTCTGTGCTTGACCAACAACTTGCTAGGTGGTGGTCATGAACAATCTAATATGCAAGTGATTAAATTGTGATCAGATATATTGTCTGATGGCAGGATGTGGATATCAGATACAAAATTTTCGTCTTCACGTGACAAAAGTAAATCCAGTGTGTGCCCATGTCGATGGGTGGAGCCAGTGACATTTTGATTTAAATCTGTTGATTCGAGAAAATTAAAAAATTTCGTTGAATCATCAACATGAAAGTTGAAGTCACCACAAATAAGAAGTGATTGTCTAGATAAAGTCAAGACCTCTATAAGTGACGAAAACTCCTAAGAACATCAACTGTAAAGTTACTTCTTCTGGATGGTGGGGGTCTATATATATAGTCACCAGTCGAATATCGTCATTTTTATGGGAGATCGATAGATCAAGATATTCAAACGAATTTATAGAAATTTGAATATTCTCTGTCACTTTAAAACCATCGCGAATTATGACTGCAATTCCGCCACCTTTACGAGCTCTCCTTGGTAGATGGAGAAAATTATAATTTGGAAGCGTATTCTGAATATCCACTATACAATGACTATCCAGATCGGATCCGTTTAGCCAAGTTTCACTTATTGCAAGAATGTCTAAATGATTTGATATAATAAGATCACACAATAAAGTGGATTTCCTAACAATTGATCTTGCATTTAAGACAGCAAACTTGGTAGAACATTCAGTTTTCTGAGGGATAATCGTATTCATAAGTGGAATTTGAATTAAGTTGTTTACGTTTCTGGAGCCAACTTGTTTTAATGATCGGCGATGCGTGGGAACAATGGTTTGAATAGATTTATATTCTAGCTCACCAATTCCCGCTGTTTTTCGATCCCAGCCATCTCTTTCACTTCCATAAGACTCAAGGTAGACACAGAATCCATGAAACCAAAGGTTCTGTTGTAAACAGAACCAAGTTCATAAAAAACATCCTGCTGTCGACTCCGGTAGAAGGTTCGATTACCTTGGCGCCAGTAATTTGCATATCCAGTTTGATCAGATTTTACGCTTAATATAGAAGACTTTGAAATCAAAGTTGATGTCTTTATATAGTCGTCTTGATGTGGTTTCTGAGTTGCCGTCTTTGGTCCTGGATTCAGCTCCATATCCATTGAGACCACGATATCTACATAAAACTATAGTGATTATGTCCATCCATCTAAATGAATACTCGCGCATAGTTATGCTCGTTTGACAAGACTTTATTGCAGGCATCTTCTAAAAGATGCGTTATAAAACAGTGATATTGCCATCTTAACAAATAACGAAGCATGTGAAAGGATAACAATCTTGGTGAATGCATACAGTACATTTGACTCTGAAAAGATCTATATGAAAATTTTCAGAAGAATAAAAACTTTGTAAATAAATACTAGAAAGAAGCACTGTGCATTTTGACAGCATAAGAATGATTATCGAATCTCGATCAGCATAGCAATGTTGATGTAAGCTATTAATGGGTCGTATACAAGCTCAAAATGCGAACATTTGGCTGTTATCATCATAACTTCAGATCACAACAAAATGTTTAAAATCTCATCCCCATTCATGTCGAGCAGGACCTTTACTTACATTTTCTTCTGGCTAGTGCCAGACAATTTTTTTCAGTTGCAGAAGAGGTTGATTGAGGCTCGCCTCGACATGAATGGGTTATAAGTAGTAGTATTTTCTCTTGTTGCCAGACTGAAAGTAATGGTTAATTGTCAATATACTATGCTTTACGGCTTGTCATACTGAGGTCATACTAATTCCCACTTGGTCGATCAATAACTCACTGTTTCACATAGTTTCACATTTCTCAAGTCATCCTCTAATTCAAAATTGACTGCCAAGACCGCATTGGTCATTGGAACTTCTTTCTGTCTCCCTTTGGTGCGTTTTTCTTTGGAGTCAAAGGATCCAGCAATTATTGCCTTCACACCAAATGGATATGTTGGATCATCACAGCATAGGTACTGTCGTCTTTCTTAGAAGTGACTGGATAACTTCTCCAGTTGCTTGCGACTGGATTCCCAACTTATGTATTAAGCTTCAGGTTAAAATATCGGAAAAGCTAAACTTCAGAGATCCGGATGATTTTTAAAATATATTGTGGCTACTTACCTGCAATTGTACCAGCATCATCATAATTGATTAGAAAAAGTTAACATTGAAGACAGGCAATGCAACATTCAAAAAATCCGTCCAGCTGAATGGTTGAATCACTTGTGCAATATCAACTTTGAATTCATTCCTCAGCAAGTCGTTACTGGACAAGCAGTTTGAATAACTGTCCATCCAAACATGCGCAATCTGTTCATCACTGATCATTTCGCCTTTTACATTAATCTGCAAAATAATGTATATAGTTGTAATAATGTAGCGCACACAAAATGTTTTGCTGCATGTGATAAAAATGCTTTACATATACTTGCTTATATATAATACAATTGTGATGATGCCATAATACCACACTAAAAAAATTAAAACAAAAAATGCCACCATATCTTCCAAACTGTCTCAAAAGTTATTGAAAGTTAGGGCTAATTGGAAAATGGATACATGACAAGAGAAAATCACCCTAGAGCCTATTGTGTTATCGCAAATCACTCTAGGGCCTATTTCTCAATGTATACATGCATGATAAGAGAAAATCACCCTAGAGCCTATTGTGTTATCGCAAATCACTCTAGGGCCTATTTCTCAAATCGTTCCATATGAGTTTTCCCTGACCAATTTTATCTCAGGGCCCAGCTCCGAACGATCTTTACTCAGTACATCTCACTGGAGTGGTTGTCCCAAACTTCCATAACCCCATACGACTCTAGTCAAGTGTATTCCTTCGGTTCATTACATATAGAGTATAGGACATTAAATGACAATTTTTACTAATAAAAATTATAGTTAATGAACGATACGAAGTATTTGCTGATCGTTATACGACATAATTCATTCGACAAAACAGAATGTAAAATTGCTTAATATTTCAAAGGAGTAATTTTTGTTCAAACAATACCCTGTCTTAACACAGACAGCTTTACAGCATATAGAACAAAGCCGCAATATTCAGCTACCTTCTATCGACCACTATCTATTCATGATTGTTCACTGTCCATTGATAATGAACAATCACAACCTTAGTTATAATTATTCGGCCTTAAGCCAGAAACACATGTTACTAGTCATTCTTACAGGCAGTTTCAAACAGTAAAGTTCGTTTGACACACCCACCCACGTTCCCATAAAACCAGAGTTTATCAGAAACAAATGAAAAAATAAATAATTTAAAAGTATAATAATAAAATAAATAATTTAAAAGTATAATGTATACTAATTACGTAAGCTTATGTTCTTCCACTAGGGCCTGTATAGTTGCTGCTAAAGCACATTGCGCTAAATAAACTGTAATAATTAACGAAAAAGGGACACTCCTATATGTGAGTTTTGAACATCTTACAGTTGTTAATACTACTTCCGAACTTTTTATGTAGTCTAGCTTTTATGAACAGTTATACTATTTGTACTAATTGTCATTACATGCTTCGTATAATCACAAAGTGACGAACAATTGACCCATAGACCTCGATTTCGTATGGTGATGTACATGCAGAGTCGTTCCTTAAAGTCCATTGCGAAACGTTATCCAAAATCACTTTAGGGCTAATTGGAAAATGGATACATGATAAGAGAAAATCACCCTAGAGCCTATTGTGTTATCGCAAATCACTCTAGGGCCTATTTCTTAAATCGTTCCATATATGAGTTTTCCCCTGCTCTGAACGATCTTTACTCAGTACATCTCACTGGAGCGGTTATCCCACACTTCCATAACCCCATACGACTCTAGTCGAGTGTATTCCTTCGGTTCATTACATATGAAAAAACAAGTGAGTAAGTTTTTCAAAGACAATTAAAATTACATGAGTCGAAAGGACAGATTCCATTTGAGGTCTTTAAAAAAGTTACGAGTACGTGTTTTTCAAATTGCACAAGTAATCATGCTATTGTTACTTATTAATAATACATGAAGAGATTCTTTCCAATCAAAATTATTTGTGCAAATAACATAACAAAAAAGAGTTAACAGGAAGAGGTTTTCTCTACTCAAAAATGATTTTTGCACAAAGTTAAAAATAAATTTTAAATTTGCACTGTATTTAATTTTACAGCACTGTATTAAATTTTTCTGCAGTATGTTTCATTAAAATTGCACTCTTATTGTCAAGGAGTTAACATTTTTTTCATGTATATGTATTTATTCCTTTTATTTATGCCTTCTATTTAATTATTCCTTATATCATTGAGGAGGTGAAGAGACATAACTTGTCAGCTATACTGACATTCATCGATTTCAAAAAGGCCTTCGATTCAATTCATCGTGCTAAAATGATTAAAATCTTGAAGGCCTATGGAGTACCCCCTAACCTACTCTGTGCCATCGAATCGATGTATGCCAACACTTGTGCTAAGGTCATTACTCCGGACGGCGAGACAGAGTGGTTTAACATCATGGCTGGTGTACTCCAGGGTGACACACTGGCTCCATTTTTGTTTATCGTCATACTAGATTTTGCTCTGCCCAGGGCTATTAGTGGGCACGAGGCAGAGCTCGGGTTCACTATCACTCCAAGAAGATCGCGACGTCACCCAGCAGTCGTCCAGACATACCTCGACTTCGCAGATGATATCGCGCTGCTGACGAATGAGGTTGGACAGGCGCAAGATCTGTTGACTCGGGTAGAGGAAGAATGTAGGAGAGTGGGTTTGAGATTGAATGCCAGGAAGACTGAGGTGATCTGCTACAACACGCCAGAGCATACATGCCTGAAGACGATGGATGGGAGAGAACTAGAAGAGGTCGAGGACTTCAAGTTCCTAGGATCGTGGGTGGATTCGACTGAAAAGGACATCAAAGTAAGAAAGGCGAAGGCATGGAGGGCGCTCAATCATATGAAGACAATCTGGTGTTCGGATATGTCTCGCGATGTGAAGATTTCATTCTTCATAGCCACCGTCGAGTCCGTCTATGGCTGTGAATGCTGGACTTTGACACCTACGTTACAGAAGTCAATAAATGGGTGCTATACCCGCATTTTGCAGCTAGTGTAGTGCTCAACGTATCCTGGTGGATCATGTAACTAACGTCGTCCGTTATGGTAAGCTCCCACGGGTCGGTGACAAGATTGCAGTACGTAGGATGCAGCTAGCCGGACATTGCCACAGACACCCGGAACTGCCTTCCCATCACACAATGTTATGGGAACCGACTCATGGGAGAAGAGGAAGAGGGCGGCCAAAGCTGAACTATGTGGCTGTCCTGAAGAAAGATGCCGGGGTGGAGACGACCGGTGAGTTCGGAAGCTTGACGAAGGATCGGAAAGTGTGGGGACGCCATGCTCATGCCAGGCTGACGCTGCCTTAATAGTAGTATTCCGTTGCCAGCGCCTTCCATTGCATTCATTAACTCGTGCTTGTTCTACATTCTTTGCATTCCTCTCAAAGGCTTTTTAGGGACTGTAAATTATATTACTGCCAGCCTAGATAAGATCCTTAGCAAACAATATGTTGTATCAATACCTTATAAGAACTGTAGTTACTGTACAAATGATAGATAAGGATATGCTTAGATTTAAAACAATTAAGTTGTCTATTGTTGTCTGCTAATATTACTTTTATTTTGAGATAAAAACTGATGGCCCACAACTCAAAGCAAAAGGAATTGAAAATCATTGACAGTTAAACCAACCAATCAGGACCTGGATTCTGATGGTGTGCACTTTGGGATCTTGCGCCCTGTTGCTAAATTCACATAACCATCCTATTACAAAGTGCAAAAAAACCGTTATTTTCTCCTGAAATAAAAAAATTCTTGTCCTTTAACAAGAACTTGTTAAATCTCCTGAATCAGATTATACATTGTATTGTATTGTCCATATGCCCCTCGATACCGGAATGTAGTAAAATATATATTCTACGAGTTTTTTAGTTCCTTGTAAATTACATATAATACCA
The DNA here is from genome assembly GCA_035772405.1 of Chrysogorgia sp. JL179-B06. Classification (NCBI taxonomy): domain Eukaryota; kingdom Metazoa; phylum Cnidaria; class Anthozoa; order Scleralcyonacea; family Chrysogorgiidae; genus Chrysogorgia; species Chrysogorgia sp. JL179-B06. Next base: position 323,620 of record JAYKKM010000395.1, on the reverse strand, counting down.
ATGTAATAACAATTGGAGCCGCAATAATGTTATACGTGATTATAAGTACCAGACAATATCGTATTTGTGCTGCCATTTGCTTGTTCCATTACAGCTGTTACGGAAAAACCTAAGAAAATAATAATTCGAATTAGTAGACTGATACTAGGTATATAAAGTTATATTCTCAAGATAAGTGACGTGCACGATTAACAATTTCAGTTTTAAAACGATATTCTACATTTACGAGAACATCATGTAAATTTATCATAAAATAACTAACTTGTTTCAATTTCCCATATTTTAGAACCAATCATCGATGCTGCACAATTGAAAGCCGTTGTCTTTCCACATTTTCGCATGCAGATTGAAAAAGAACTCTTGGCGATGATTGTCTTTGGTTGCGAGAGATTCCACGAATACACCTATGGAAAGCAAATGCAAGTAGAGATCGATCATAAGCCGCTCAAAGCAATCTTTAGAAAGCCATTTAATGAGTCACCACTGAGGTTGCAGAGAATGCTACTGAGACTCCAACTGTATGATCTCAAAGTCTCCTACAAGCCGGGATCGGAGCTTTATATCGCTGATGCGTTAAGCAGAGTATATTTGGACATCCAGCCAGACGATCAGCTAGAAGAGTTAGAAGAGTTAGAAGTGCATGTTGTATTGCCTATGTCCGAGGAACGCTTATAGCAGTTGCAAGAGGAAAGTAAAGCAGATAAATATATCCAGCAACTGAAAGAGCTCATTGTAAATGGTTGGCGAAGTACAAGTTAGTCCCAATAGTCATGCATATTGGGGAAGTTGTATATTGGCCATGTATGTGTGGTGATATTGAAGAAATGGTCAAGCAGTGTGCTGTATGCAATAGCAACCAGAAGCTTCAACAAAAAGAGTCTCTTAAACCTCTTCTGGTTCCATCCAGACCATTGCAAAGGATTCGCGTTGATATTTCATGCAGAAGCAGTATCTTTCAGCTGATTTCTATTCGAGGTGGTTCGAAATCGATTTGCTGAGTTCACTTACGTCATCTATGGTAAGTCCACGTCATCTCTCCACCCCTTCTAGTAGTACCTTTCCTTTATCTTGTTAATTCCCAAGTGACCAGACATCGGCAGATCATGAAGGGTTGTTAGCACTTCCGGAATTAACTTTCGTGGTAGACCTGGTGCTACGACGGAAACCTGGTTTTCTTTGTTCGCATCTGGAGCAAGAATCGTTGACATTCCGTCAGCGTTCCCATGACGTCTTTATGCCTGATGTTCTACAGTGAAATGGAATTCGGAAAGCCTTTCTAGTCAGTGTGCCATTTGACCTTTTGGTTATTTGAAACTTCATATCTACGTCAATGCACTGTGATCTGCATGAACAGTGAAGTGGTTTCCCTGTAAGTACGGCTCAAAATATTCTAGTCTGCACACCATTGCTAACAGTTCTTTCTGCGTAGTGCTATAATTTTGTTCGGCTTTCGATAAAGTTTTAGCTGCAAAGCTGATGACTCTTTGTTTGCCATCTTGCACTTGAGATAACACTCCACCCAGTCCCACATTGCTTGCATCCGTGTCTAGGATAAACAGCGTATCACTTCTTGGGTAAGATAGCACAGGAGCAGTTATTAGCTTTTGGTAAAGGATGTTTTGCATTCCTCACTCCAGTGGTACTGTATTCCCTTTTGTTCCAGTTTGTGCATAGGCGTGGCTATATCTGCATAGTTTGGGATGAAATGGCGATAGTATCCGGCACAGCCAAGGAAGGAACGTAGACCCGACAGGTCACACGGAATTAACCACTCTTTTAGTTAGTGCTTTGGTGTTTTCCGGATCCGTTGAAATTCCATGTTCAAGATTTTGCACTTTCTGACGTTTTAACTTGAGACCAGCGTTTTAGGATTAGAGGTCTTGTGATCCCATTTACGCTGATTGTTCCTCTGTGCCAATAAGCATATCTTGTGCCAGGTCGTCACATATTTGTACTTCATGTTTCGCACTGATTCCCCTAATTTGATTTGGACCACATAGACAATGGGCTAATTGTTTGCTCCAACTACAAGTTGCGCCGCCGGTCCTGTCTCAACAGTGAGTAGTATTCACGGTTCTCAACAGTGAGTAGTGTTTCAAAATTCAATGCTGTGTGAAGGGCATCATCCAAATTCTTTGGGGAAGTTTGATGAACTCCTAGGCATAGCTTGCAGGAATCTAGGGCATTAATAAATTGCTTGCAAGTCACCATCCAAGTCGAGGATTTTATCTTTGAGCCATGTAGCATTCACATTACTTTCTCTGCCAACCAGCCTACTTAAACTACTATCATAAAACTTTCTTATGTCAGATAATTTGATTGATCTCGCTATGTCTGTATGTTTATTTGGTGTAAGACATTCTTCAATGTACATCATTGTTTAAGCAAGCAGCGAACTTGCATAGTCTTTCATCCTAGCATAGTAGCATTGTCATCATTTGAGGATGTAAGGAATGCCCTATATCGGTTTCTGAATTCTGAAATAGATTGGAGATGGTAAGCATCTTTTGCAAATAAACTACCATCAGCTAGAGAGCTTGGCAAGCAGGCTTTCTGATAAAATCATCGCAGTTATCAGTACGAACTCGTCGAACTTTATACATTCGTTTATGTGTATGTGGGGGTTCATCTTTACATGTTCTGCTCTGAATACCCTTGATTCATTTGCAAAATAAACACAAGATTATAATTCTGTTTTGGTATCTAAGCTGGAATGTGTTCTTTTAGATGGTGCATCCCCAGAAGATCGTTTTACACTTTTTATTTGCAACTGATTCTAAAGCACGCTTGAAATTGCCAATTTTGCCTGGCAGTCCATATGCCACTGGGCTCTATTTGCTTTAGGGTTATCAGCAACATTTGTATCACCTTTCAGATCTGATAAAACAACGGTGCTCTTATTTGGTAATAGTAGACCTTCATCAGTAAAGGCATCTGTCTTCCTTTCTAATGCTGAATATCCACATACATCTGGATTCAAGTTTGCAGATGGTACTATGAGATTATGGTCATCAGGTTGACACAGAACACAATCCAATCCATTTATCTACTGCAATAAAGAAGGAAAAGTGTTTCAAAACAAATAATATAAAATAATGAACAACACAGACTAAGAAACCAAGAGAAAACAATAGTAAAGGTAGGACAGGTCCAGTAAAAGGCACAAAAACTAAACACAAAATGGCCGCCATTTTGTTTCAAAAACAACAACGAGAAGAGGTTTAAAACAAAATAATTGCATAGAAACTGAACATTTAGGCATCATATTACCATTGCAACCTTAACTCATACGAGACTGTGAGCTTGAATTTAATAATTAAAACTCTGACGTTGCAAATTAAAATATAAATTTGAATTTGAATTTTTGCCATAGGGGGATATATGGGAACCGTCAGCGACTTGTCGGAATGTACGCACCATAAACACTCAATATTCAAAATGGCGCTTTAAGACAGCTTTCGTCATGGAATTCATGGCTATCGATATAACTCATTATACGGTACTAGAAATGCCAAATAAACGGTTTAAAGATCCCAAGGTAAGTTAAAGCAATTTCTTTTCGAATTGAATGATAATTTGATCGTCGTCCGAATTTATCAAAGGCTCTACTGTTACAAACATCTGTTGTGTTTAGGTGTTATTTGGTGTATTTTCGTGTTTCAATTTGGCCATAGAGACCAAACAACATAAAATCTGAATAACTGAGTTATCGGGGATCCTTAGTGCTCATTTTGACTTTGCAATGGTCTATTTAGTAGGTCTTATATTTGTCATATATTTGAAATCGCTAAAGTCGAACATGATCGCTTTTCCATGCTTAAATTTTGGGCAAACCCTTCATTCCATATTCTTGACACCTTAACGAATCACTGTGCCGAATTTCAGAATGTCACAATTTGAAGGATTTGTATGAAATGGGTATCTTAACAGGGTTCCTTAGGGATCAGAGCTCCTGAAAAAACGCTGACTCACTATTCTATGCCAGCAGCATACCTACTTACCTGTCCCTGGCCTTGTAAGTTGACTTCATCAACATTCGAGCGATTCAATGACACATTTAAACAAGAGTTTTCATAAACATTGTATTCAAGTTTATATTCGTGTTTAGTTTGTATTCATTTTGAGATCACGGACCAACCTGTCATCTTTTAGTGTTGGGCGTGTGCGATTGTAATGCACCTGTAAATGTTAAGCCCCAGAGGGGGGTATCAGGCATATGTGGGGCATTTTACCGTGTTTTCCTGCCCCACTGTCGGGAATTTGATTGTTATTCTTGGCCTGAGGGTGGGGTGATTTGATCTCACCAAAGGATCGCGCATCTTTCGCTTGAGACGAAAGGCCTATTTTGCCTCTTAAAGGTAATCCTCACATAAGGATATTTCATTACATTTGACAGATTCTTGCCAGACAGTGGGGCATTTGATCGAAAATTTGCATGAAAAATCAAATGCCCCACATATGACCGATACCCCCCTCTACTAGGGCTTAACATTGACAGGTGCGTAAATATTGTGAGCGTATCAAGATACTTGCCACTTTACTGATAAGTGGATAAGTGTATTTCTGTGAACATATCCAAGAAAGAACACATTGTACAACTCCAGCAAGGTTGAAGAAGAATTCGCAAATAGTACGCGAAAAATAAAGAAATACCACCAAAACCTAGACTTGGCTACCACAGTTTCATGTTTGAAATAAAATATTTACCTTATTATATTGACAACATATCTAGCAAGTATCACTGAAATTGAAAAAAAAAGATAATTATTTTAGAATGGAGTAATTGAAAAACCTCCATGTCGGGATAAATAACAGGAAAAGACCAGACATCCTTCATTTTATTTGCAGAATTTTATTGCATTACACAAAAACCCGGTAACAGTTTGAATAAATTAGCATAAAAATTATCAAGTGTTATGAAATAAGCCAAAAAATTTTCTTAAAAATATGGTCTGAACAGTAAATATTTGAAAGCAAAAAGTTACTTTATATTGACATGTCCAGCAAATATCACTTGGCAAAAATCTATGAATGGATTTACATACATAAAACATTGTAATACATGTTTGTTTGCAGAAATACAACTGTATACATAGAATGAGGCCGTGTAACAAATATGGCTGTGAATTTCGAAGTATTGGTGTGGGTCGTATATGTCTATGGTATGAAAAAATCAACAGCTGCGGTCAAGGCCCCTCAGATAATGTTGACCAAAATATATGTCAGGTTGGTTTGAATGGTAGCAGTTGATTGAAAACATCAGCATCATAACTTTTAAGGCTATCAACGGCCACCATATTCACACAACCACTAACCCTATAACAAGTACCCATACCACAAGTGCCGCTTCTTCCCCTGGCAGGAGTCGCCATCACCACCATCAATGTCTCAGTTAAATATCTAAGACATCTTTGCAGGGCATAAGAGAGCTGTTGTTAACAAAAAAAGCAAATCTAAAGAGATAAAAGCAATGATAATTTTCGCTCAAGCTTTTTGCAATTTTCTCCTTTGACAAAATATACTTAATTTCTTTGGTGAAATGTCATATGTTGTATAGCATTAACACATGCTAATAACTGGCTCTTCATCAGTATATCTCAAGTCAAGCTACAACAACACAGCAGAGACGTTTGAGTTACCAAGTCACACTGAGAAACATTGTGGAATGCTCCTTCAAAAAGGGTCGTTTATTTGATGAGTTTTAGGTTCTCAGTCCTAAAATAACATCTTCATCTTGGCCAACACTCTCGTGATATACTCACACTGTAAACCTACTAATAAAATGGCTTGCATCACATGTGTAAATAGCCAAAACATATTTCAAATCTACATAGGAATTCGCCATTTCTCGGTCCACTTTGTCTTCTTTGCTGCTCGAAAACGTCCAAAACATCGCCACAATCATATCTTGCTTGCAAGCTATTGTCTCAACAACTTCGAACGCCGCCACGCTGCGATGTACTTGAAACTAAAAAATGCAACCAATTACAGGGTTTGTCATCAAAATCAAACTTGGCCTGTGAGTGGATAATATGTGCATGGGGCTGCTCAATTTTTTTATTATCATGAAAACGTGCAGGTTTTTTCGATTGACAACGTCATGCGACCTATATATTTACTGGGCTGCACAAGAACTAGTTAAGCTTCCACATTTGCACTCTAAGGGACTCAAGTCCACAACTGGCTCCATGGTGTCAAGGAAAGCAAGAAGATCAGTGACAAAATCTGACCCAGTGATCATGCACTACATCTGTTCTTCCGGTCGATTTGGATGCAGCATGTCGAATGATTTCCAGAACACATTGTAGCTCTTCTCAATCTTCAGCCATTGTTCGTATGAAGAACATGCGAATCTTTGAGAAGCGTAGGCAAATGGTTGTCTTCCATCTTTGTCAATCAGTAGTAGGAAGCCAAAACCTTTTCCATTTGCGAGGATGGTGTTGAAGGCATTACATCTCTTCAAGAGTCTCTTAAAACGAAAACCACTTGAGTTGGGATTTCTACCATTTCTTACATCAAGGACTCCTAGATTGAGAACATGTACAGGATCCCACATAACAGGTAAGGCAAGTTGGCCATCTTGACAATCCACGATTCATAACTCCTGAAAAAGCTTTTCACGAAATAGCCTTGCTTGGTATGCACCATCTAATGCATTACCACAAAGCCTAGAAAGAACTTTTTTGCAAAAGCGTCTTTCGATTGCTCTGATTGTACGAATATTGCGATTACTTCTTATTGCTGAAATGTTTGCACAAGTATCTTGTGCACATTACCACCATCACCAACTTTTATGTATCCTTTATTTTCAATCGAATAACAATGTACAACCAGTCTCTCGTACTCTCACATACTCCTCCCCACTCCTTACCCCCTTTGTTTATCACTTTGTCCACTCCTCGTGATTGACAGGTACCCTTGTATTTGAGAGACTTTGTTCATGAACACTGTGATCAACAAGCTATAAAAATTTATTTTAATTAGTCTGGATTTGATAGACTTTTAGTTTGTGCGTGATGTATTAAGCATTCTGTTCACTTTCTGTTAAAACTCTTCAGTTACAGAAAAGGGTTAATTTTGAGATCAAGCTGGGGAGGGATATTATGTACGAAGGTGAAGGCGGTGGTCTAACATGCCTGGCAGGCCTATCACAAGGTCGAACATCACCAGGACTAGCTGGAACATCCGCTTCTGAAACTTCACTTTCGGAGTCCTCTCTTCTGCAATGTTCTCTGATGTCTCCTCTTCCATTTTACTCCTGTCGTCGTCATCTTCTGTTATATAATTTGGTATCTTGTGGACCATTAGGGCCGTTTATACGGAAGAAAATAAGCCGCGGCTAAGATAAGACGCGAGCTGTACCATTTATACGAGCGCGTCTAACCTAAGACGCGAACAAAGTGTTATAAGAGATTGCTGTTTATTTTAAAGCACACCTCTATATTTTCAACAAGATGAAGAGGATTCGACATTCGAATTTTTTGTTTGAATTATGGACGAGAAATCCAAGAAGTGGACGCAAGGTGCGAAAGAGACATGAACGATATGGAGGATGCAGAATTTATTGCAAACTTTAAACTATCCTGACCAGCTTTCACAAAACTTTGTGAAAAAATTGGCCCAACCATCGCTAAGAAAAATACCTTCGCTAAGAACACTGTCAGTTAAGCGAGGAGTTGTGCGGTTGCGCTTGCACACGGTGTCTTAGGAGGTAAGACACGAGTACCGTTTATACGAAAGTGTCAGCGTCTTATTTAAGAACTAACTAAGAACAGCTCAAACCTCTGTTTTTAAATAGGATGCGTCTTATTTAAAATAAGACGCGAACAGAATTTTTGTGTCATTTATACGGCCAGTTTGCGTCTTAACAAGACACGTCTTACCTTAGATGAGTCTTATTTTCCCTCGTATAAATGGCCCTAATGAGACGTTACACATGATCGGTGGATTGTCCCCCTGTTTGCAAGATGACACTCGAACCACGCCTTTCGATAATCGTGTATGGACGACAGTCAATGTGTGGACAGCTTGTGCTGCTTTATCTGCTGCAGAAGCACTTTATATCCTATTTGCAAAGTTGATGTCTTCGCTCTCTTCTTTGTGTTATTATATCTCGCCATCTTCTCTTTTGCCTCCATATCTGAGACCTGAGCCTTGTCTAGTGCTACTGCAACGGTGGCTGAAATTGTCAAGTCTACTTGAGGGACCTTGGTACGGATCTCACGACCCAAATGCAACAGAGCAGGAGAAACACCTGTTCAGGCATGAGGTGTCGCCCTGTAATTCAACAGGAACGTATATAGCTCTTTGCGCCAATCCTTCCCAGCAACGTTGCACCACGGATTGACTTTTCGATGGCATGGTTGAACCTCTCTCTCTACTTGTGCATTTGCTTGCGGCCAGTATGGGGTAACCTTGCGATGTGCTATACCATGATCTTTCAGGAATGACTCAAACTCTTGGGAGACAAACTGCGGCTTATTATCGGTGATAACCCTTTCAGGTATTCCTTGCAAAGCAAAGATCTTCTTGAGATGTTTGATAATACGACTGTCGAGGTAGTTGTTTTCAAAATCACCACTTCCGGCCATCATATGCAAGCATCCTCACACACGAATAAGCGAGAAATGTGGGAAATGTTGGCAGGACGTGCATATTGATTTGTGTGGGAGGTTTGTCCGGCATCACTGTAGGTTTGAGCGGTTCTGGTGCTGGTTTAGGAGCCATGGACTGACCTGGTAAACACAACTTGATCATTGACTCTATTTCCCGATCAATTATCTTGTACCATCTGCTTCATACGCACCACCCCTTGATGACCCTTGTGAGCACTTTGTGGAATGGTGGCCCTCAGACACTTTGGTGCAAGTATTCTTGATCCACGTAAAACTAATCCTTGCGAGGTGGAGAGTTCATTCTTAAGCTTTTCAAAGGGTTGAATCTTCTTGTGTTTGGTCCATTGGCCAGAATGGAGGTGTTTCTTCACTTGTTGAAGGACTGGATCTGCTGATGTAGCTTTCGATATCTGCTCGAGACTGAATTTTTGTGAAGAACATGCAGATAGATATGATTGATTGCAAGATCGATTTAACGTATATGTATATGCTCCATTGTTGCATTTTTTCTGATATTAACTCTATATTAATTACTGTTTTAGGCATTGCTTTCTCCAAGTGTGCTGATTGAAGTAGACAGGGCAAAGAACTACTCAAAAATAATGACCAAAAATCTTTTGGCATTCAACAGTACAAAGATCTTCACTTACAGGAAAAGGAGAAGAAAATGGTCAAATGTTGGACTCAACAAAAAATTAACCTAATAACAGGCAAGTTTTTAGATAATTTTAAATATATATATATATTTAATCAGAAAGCCAGCCTTCACCAAAAGGTAGTTCCAAATAATTTATAAATATTAGCAAGGAACACTTCTTTTAAAAAACGTTGATGTTTCGGGCACAGCCCTTCCTCAGAATAATAAAAAGATGTGCCAACTAGAGCACATATATACAAAATTTAAATAATTAATATTAATAACTTAAATAAATTACATTAAAAAATCACAAAGATCTATCCTTTGTGAATAAAACTATTAAGTTTGTAAGTGCAGAATGCTTCTCTATTTGTTGGATTATGGATATCTGTTTTATCAATAATGTTGACAGATAAATCTTCAAGACCCTCAGGCCTTTTTAAAAAAAATGGACATACAAATGTTCTCCTGGTATATTGCGCTGACCCCCTCTGTAACGATTCAAACTACTCTTATGGTTATTGAATCTCTTACTGAAAGAGGTGATGGTACTACCTAATAAAATTTATTACATTTTTGCAGCTTAATTGGTAAATAATGCCAGAAGAATCGCAATAAAATCAGTAATTAATAAAATGTGTTTAAAATCAGAATCCCGAAAAATATGCGAACTCCCGATACAAATCGACATATTTTACATATCGGTTTACTGTGTGGCTGCATACCTTTCAGGCCTGATTGTTGATTAGACTTAGGAAGTTTGGGACGAAGTAAATTATCTTTTAAATTTTTTTTGGTCTACGAATAGAGATGAACGGCGCCAATAGAAATACTTTTCTGGAAGTGGCTGTACAAGCCAATATACGATAAAGTTCATTAATAATACGGCAAGCTCCAGAAAGAGGGATGAAAATCCAAAACTAAGGGCCTAGTAGAGCGGTCATTATTAGCAGATGGTTTTCTCTTGATAGCATCAGAGTGAGAAATATGCCTGGCAATGTGCAAATTTAAAAATTCATCATCATAGCCCTTCTTCTTAAACCAGGTTTTCATCTCCTTACTGCAAATACGTCTAGTACGTAAAGCTTGGCTATAGTATAGCCTGATTAACATAATTTGGATGATAAGAATTCCTGTCAAGGTACTGATGGGTATCTGTCGGCTTACAATATAGATCGGTGGTAATAGATCCTGCCTACAGACACTAGAACATCCAAATATGCCAGAAGATTAGCGACACTCCACGTAAATTTGATAGTTTGGTGAAAAGAATTTGGCAGTAAAAAATTCATCAAGAAGAACGCCATGTGTCCAAAAAATAAACACATCATCTAAAAATCGCCACCAATGCCATGGTTTAAAAGTAACAGATTGAATACTTTTTTTTCCAGATCTGCCATAAAAATATTGGCATAGGCTGATGCAAATTTGGTGCCCATGGCCGTTCCTAACTTTTGGTGAAATATCTTATCGAAAATAAAATAATTATTCTCCAATACTATATGTGCCAAATCAACTAGCTATGCAGAGCTTTGGTGAGTGCTTCTAATCCCACCGAATGATGTATGTGCGAATAAAGACCGACCGTCAATAGTGAATAACAATGCTTGCTCAGGAATATCCTTAACCCCTTCTAACTTATTAAGGAAGTCAGTGGTGTCTTGAATATACGAAGGTATGTCCTTTACAAGAGGTTGTACGTTTGAATCTAAAAACTCAAAGATCTCAGTCGGCATGCCACAATGGGACGCCATGGGCCGTCCAGGTGGGTTAACGCTTTTATGAATTTTGGGAAGTAGAAAATTTACCTAAATTAACCTTACAATCTAAGATATTCAAAACACTTAGAGTCGATATAACTAAACCTCAACCAGTCTATAAGTTTATCACAAATGAGGGAGAAAACCTCACAGCTAGGATCAGATTCAATGCTCTCATAAACAGCCAAATCACTATGTTGTCTATATGCCTCAGCTGATGAACTCGGTTGCGACCGCTTCGCGTAAGTCGTATTCTCACGCTATTTTTTCCGTGTTACGAGATAAACCGTTTATCCATCGAGGGATTTGAAGAAAAACACGTATTCTATCAGAATATATCGGTTTAGAACTGAAAAATAAAAATCTACGTGCAGGTAAGATTTCTTCGTAAACAACATGGATTTCCTGGTAGCGCCACAAGTCAGACCTCAGAATAAAGCAATCTGATTGGTCCATTGCAAAAATGTAAACAAATACGCCGATTGACTAAAAATGCCACCAAACAGAAAGGCCAAATGAAATAATTCCAGAGATATGATTTTTTGTTAGCTATTAATTAATGCACAGGCACCAATTTGCAAACAGTTTTTAATTAGTTGTACAATGCATTTCCTTAAACAATTGCCAAGGGCATTTACATGGTCTCATGCACGATATCTTTCAAAGAACTGTGAATCTTACAGTCTGTTACACTTTATTGTATCAACCTCATAAAATCATTAATACATATTACACACTTATCACTTTCTGATGCCTTTGTGTTTCCACAAGAGCAGTAGTTTGCTAGGTTTTTAATGACCCTGTTCGGTATATGAGTTCACTGCTTTCCCTGTTTGATTTGCTGATCTGTAAGTGATGCTCAGTGGATCAAGCTCTCTCAGCCACACAATAGACACAAACTCGTGTCTGAACACCACCATTTGTCACTCTTTCGTACATTGCATGTATTCTGCACATATTTAGCCAATTTGACATGTTTGGCCTCTCTTCCTTGCATTGAGTTCCAACCCAATGCGAGGCTTCACTCAGGTCAAACGGATGCGACTGTCGGGCTGAACCTCTTCAAATCCACAGTCCTAAGATACTATTTCTGTGGTTTAAAAAATTCCTATGATCCTGACACCCACAAACTTTTAAAACTATATGTACAAAATGTAATACTGCCCGAACCCTGGCACAACCTAGCCTCCTTCGCAGGCATCACCGCGCTTGTTCCAGCCGGGAGGGAAGACGCGGGGGGACTGGGGCGGGAAAGGCGAAAAAAAATTGCGCTGGGATGCCTGCCAAAACGAGAAGGTTTTGGACCAGTCATGATACCTTTGTGGACCAGTCATGTTACCCCCACCCCCACGGAAGTTTGTTGTTAACATTTGGAAACGGCTCGGACTAAGCAAAACGTTCGAGGATACCGAGATACACAAAGACAACAACATAAAGACAAAGCGCGCGGAGATTGAAGTGAAGAAGAAATAAAGTCAGTAACTTGTTGCCGTTGCTAAAATCATCTTCAAAGCGGCGTTAAGAGTCACTTTCTCGACTCTCTCACGGAGCCTTCAGCCTTAATTAATCATCGCAAACCTCATCGCCGCATCGCGTACTGGCGGAATTGTTGCAAGGACCTTCAGTGTAAAAAAAGTAGAGTGATGCGTAGACAATGTTTTGGATATTAGTTAAATTAGAAAGGTGGTGACTTCCGAGTCTTGTCTTATTTCTCCCTATAACACTTTTATTATTGTAATTATAGCTTTTATCTCACCCCAAATCGGGCAAACTTTCTCTTGAAATCGAACCAACTCTCCTTATGCGCTAAATTATAGAATACCCGTCCACTTTCGCTATTTGTATCTGTTGATAGTTAGTAAAAGGTTCAAATTACGGAAATTTCATCATATTGCTTCGTTCTATTTTAAAACCCCATTTAATTTGATAACTACATGTATCAACAAGTACACACAATATAAACCTTCGACATTATATTTAAAGAGATTTTAGAGCAACCTTGTTTGTATTTCTGTGCCTTTAAATGCGGTTTCAAAAGTGGACAGGTATTCTATAATTTCTCCTTATACTTAAATTATACTTGAATTATACATTGGCCTGCTTTGAAACATAACATAAATAGTAAAGTTTATATAAATATTGATTATTATATAATTAGTTGTAGTATTTCTATTATTTCATGCTACTCTTTGAAAGCATGATTAAAAAAGGAATCATTCAACCAATAATGCTGGTATTTCTTAGATAATCAACAAGAGTAATATTATATAGCAACATAATAAATCACAGCACCAGAGCATCCATTGATAACAGCCATGGCTAACCAGAGCACCCATATACATTGATAACAGCTATGGCTAACCAGAGCATCCATTGATAACAACTATGGCTAACCAGAACACCATGCATTGATAACAGCTACTGTATGGCTAACCAGAGCACCCATTGATAACAGCTACAGCTAACCAGAGCAGCCATTGATAACAGCTACAGCTAACCAGAGCAGCCATTGATAACAACTATGACTAACCAGAGCACCCATTGATAACAGGTATAGCTAACCAGAGCATCCATTGATACCAGCTACGACTAACCAGAGCCCAATTGATAACAGGTACGGCTAACCAGAGCACCCATTCATGGCTGATGGGTTCACCCTTATAAAATATCAGATTATTATTCATTATTATCCTTATTATTATATGATAAAATATGAATTATATACAAGGAAAGTCGGCATTTTAAAACAAATACAGATTAATGCATGGGTGTTTAAAATAATATTAAATACTGTACATAATATATGCTAGTATACAGTCTGTTATATCCTATACTAAATACAACAGCAGTTTTGTAATATGCAGTAATCAATCTGGCAACAACACTGAAATTAGTTGAATACTTTGTATGTCATTATTAGGCCACACCAATTTAATTTGTTGTTTTGCAAACCTGCAGCTTGATTGAGCCAGAAAATTTATGACATATCTGGTTGGCAATTTATTATAACAGCTGGAGTTTTGACCAATAGACCTCTTTCATAATGGTGCTCAAATTAAATATTCTTTTATATTCATTTAAATTAGCCTTTCTGACCTCGTTCGTGTGTCTGTAATTCCAAAGAATCGTCGCTTTGTAACGAGGCCAGAAAGGCTAATTTGCATGCATATAAAAGAATATTTAAACTGGCCACCATTATGAAAGAGGTCTATAAGAATGTGTGTTATGTCAGGCAATATGATATGATATAGCATAACTCCATGTTGCATTCTTTGTAAATATATGCAGAATTTTAAATGTAGGGAGGATTTATAAACATGTATAATAATTATATGAAAAATTATTATATGTAGAATTGTTGAAATTAAATATTTTAGTTATAGTTTGTGTCATAAATTGTTCTGTTTTGACCATATTATCCTGTAAATGAAGACATCAAAGCTTTTCCTAACTCTAGTATCTGCTGTTGAGGGACTGTAGCACTTATTCTTAGTTAACAACAATTTGGGGCATGGATAATTTGCCAATGCACGTGAAGTACTCTGTAGTGAGGATGATAGGTATTCCCCCATGTACAGATAGTATGATCATCAAATACAATTCTTTCCAAAAAATTATTGTTGGCAAACATTTCTGGTGTGACAAATAGTAATTTAAACTTAGAAAGTTCATTCAACAGACGAACCTCAAAAGGAACATCACGCCAAGGTAAATCGATTTTGAATGTACTTAAGGGTCAATCTTATTGTGGCATCTTATCCTCGATCGCTAAATATAATGATAATCTCGAGCTCCACACATCAATGAATTTCGACAAAGAAATCAGAAGGAAGTGCGATAATTATAAAACAAATCCAAATTTTGTCGCTGCTTCAAAACTACTACTTGAACACGAATTCGCTTGGATGTTCAAGGCACTACATTTTTTTGCTGCTCAAAAGCGGGATCAGTTCTATCCCTACCCGGCCGGAAAAACTCGGTTCAGTGGGGTTCAGTGGAGCGCGGTGATGCCTGCGAAGGAGAGTAGATCAGTTCAATTTTAGCCAATATTTCACCAAAGATAGCCAACAGCCATGTTTATTTCGACAATATAACTTTTCCTCTCTACCCTCGACACTAGACTTTGTCATGCGCAAGCAAGATGCGCAGATCGAACCAACCTTGTCTCGTTTTGGCAGGCAACTCCACGCGATTTTTTTCTCGCCCCAATCCCCCGAGAGTTGCCTGCGGAGGAGGCTAGGCACAACCAATCAATTGTTGTTATTGATCTTATACTTTATATTTAAACTTTATTACTCCATATTTTAATACCTATTTTATGTGTTTTGGGGCCGCAGTAATTGGCACGTGCTGTTGCGGTCACCCAGCCATTTATGTTGTCAATATGTTAAGTAAAGTATTTGTATTATGTTATGGCGAAACTAATAAACTAAACTAAACAGCGTTACCAAGAAACAAGCAGTTTGTGTTAAAATAGTTCTTGCATTTCAGAAACAATTTCTGAACTAATTCACTATCTACTTCAACCCTACTGCATATAGCTATGGCATCCCTCAGCTGCAATATTCAAAAGTTCCTGAATAGCAAAATTCCAAGAGAATTTTCTAGATTCTAACCCAGTAAATCTGTACGAAAAGCTCTTGAAAAGGCGCCCACACTTCATGGTGTTTCTAATATGCAGTCCATGAACTTCACAATTGGAACTGAACTTGCAAGTTCATTTGAAACAGTTGCCGACTTGAGCATATTTGGATTGGTGTATTGCATTGCTATCTCTAGCAGAAATGTGAACCAACGCTGCCATGCATTGTTTGTGTTATGAAGTTGCTCGGTTTTCACTAAATCAACATATTTACCAAGTGCCAATGTGTATTCTTGCCTCGACTTTTGCTTGGATATGAAGGCAGTAACTTTACCTCTTTCTTTTTTCTCTAGGTCCTTTAGCGTTTTCTTGAAACGTTTTCGCTATTTTAATTCGCTTGTTATAGTTCCATGGTTTCCACGTTGCTGTGGAGTGGTCTCCAACCGCCCATAGTTGTTTTAGTATTCTGGCTTATATTGGCAAATGATGAGAAATAGGTTGCAGCATTGTTTAGCTCACTAGACATAGATGTAACCCATTTCTGATCAGCAGGAATCAACTCAAATTTAAGTGACCTCATGGCCTCTTTCAGTTTTTAAGCATTTCCCTTCTATTTCTTCCATTTCCCTTGTCAAGTGCTCAGTGTACTTCTTCAAAAGTGGGTGATCTTCTTCGCAGTTGGCACCCAACAACAAGTGATTGTTGTTGCACTCTGTACCCCTTGAAGGAGGTTAAAGGTACCCTAACATGAGGAAGAGGGGGAAGGAAAAGAAGGAGAAGAGAGGGGAGAGTGAGAACCTATGGTGTCATGGCATGGAATCTTGCTTTCATGTTCAGGTCTGGGTTTGCTGTCATTCTATTAAAATACTGTCTCCAATCTCAGTGTTCCAACGCATTGTCTCCCATCTAAAACAGTGTCTTCAATCCCAGTTGGCCGCACTAATATAAACAGCCCTAAGAAAGGATACTTACCAGTTGCATTGTCATCTTTCCCAAATGGGGCTCCATATGCTCCTATGGCAACATATATCACATTCTTCTCATTATTAAACCATGCCAGGCAAGGGTTTTCTTTGTCAACCATGAGGTAGAGATCAACAAGTCATAACAGAAAGGGCTTTAATGGTCTGTGAACACCAGGTGCTGATTCAACAGAAAGTTTTGTGGCCAGAGTTTGTAAATCCACCACTTCTCCAATGTCTATGCTCTTCATATATTTCATTAGGGTTTTACAGGGAACAATTTTGGGGATTTCACATCCTTCCATTATTTGATACTTTCTGTTCTTCTTTTCACCAGTTTGGATAATATCACAGCTATTGCGTATGCTTGTGTACTTTCTTTTACCCACAAGTCCATCTTCATATAATACATGCATACTTCGAATTTGGTTTGATTGACTTAATTCATATTCTTTGAACTTGCCCTTTACAATCTCTGGCAAAGCTTTCTCTATACACACTTTGGATTGAGAAATATATGCCTTCATTTGAGATGTTGATGCTGTTCCAACCAAAGTAATCCGTCATTCACTGATTTTGTATCAACAGGATTTGGTCTTGTGTTTGTAACACAATGAACTGACCTCACAGCTGCAAGCGTCTTTTTCTTCCTTCGCATTTGCTGTGACCTTGAAAGGTTTAACTTGTCACTACAAGATTCCAAAATACTTTCTTGGTTGTGTTGTATTGCCTGTACTAGGAGAGCATCTATCAGGATAATTTTCTTCTTGTTCTTGAAGCTAAGAAGAAAATACATTAATACCCACAGTTAATTCTGACCTGTAGTCAAGTATAAAGCAGTCACTGGAATGCCCCAGTACAGTGCCTCCATCACACTACCTGTCACACATAATTTATTTGTTTATATACAAACAGAATATTTGGAGCCTTGGTTTGTTTTATATTTTGCAAATTAATTACTGGTACAAAAACCCAACACAACAGTAACAAATTATACATTGAAACAATCTAAATTAAAAATAACCAAGGAATGGTTGGCCATTTATACATACATGGCTAGGACGTACAAGGGGGACATTCCACTGACTGATAATTTACACTACATGATCTACGTTTGGAAATCCTGAGTGTTTCCTTCACATTGTTAAAATTCAATTAGAATAAACACTCAGTTAATTTATCACTGCATAAATCTGCATATAAGGGGTTGTATAGATTGCATTCTGATACAGAAATACCAGTCAGACTCAGTACTGAAATATATTATATTACTGGTTCTAAATCTCACCTTTCGCTTTCTTTTGGATATCAATACTTGTCTCCAATGCAATTTTGTTGTTAATTCCTGCAGCTCGGCTTCTTGTTTCTCTAACTCGTGTTTGACCTCTTGTATCCTTCTGGTCATTCTCTGCCTTTTTTAACATTTCAGCTTGTAAAACATCTTTTTTCATGCGTTGGTACGCCCCCCAGCTGAAACCGTCTTTTCTTTGTGCTTGAAGGTGCGTTAGAGTTAACATCAATAGCCATGATTTAAATTGATTGATTGATTTTATTATATTTAAACAGGGTATTCTCGTCACCAACAAGGTGTTTTTCAGAGAAGCCCTGTATTGAGTAATACAATAAAATAATATAAACTACAAAATGATATAAGCATTAGGAAAGTAACAACGAGTAAAATAGTATAAAATACAAAAACATAGCATGCATTAATAACTACATATAGGTTAAAATAACTTGCGTTTAAAAGACAGTAACGAGGTTGAGTTACGTATATCCTGTTCCAGAGAGTTCAAATCATTTGAAGCTTGATAAGACAATTTCTGTTTCCCCCAATTAGTTTTGGGTCTTGACAAATGTAAATGTGATTTGCTTCTGGTATTATGAGTATGTATATTACTATTAAGAGTTAAGTTAAAATTATAGGCAATTAAGTTATTAATACATTTAAAAATTAGAATACAGCGATGTGCATGTCGTCGATGGGATAGGGGTTTCCACTTCAACGTTGCAAGAGCTTGACTAGCAGATGACATAGACGGTACATCAATGATCAATTTTGCGGCCTTGTTTTGTAAAACTTGAAGGGCATCCATTAATGTTTTGTTATTCTTGTCTCCCCAAATAAAATCAGAATAGTCAAAAAGTGGGAGAACTAGTGAATTATAAATGGTTTTGCGAGAGGTAACAGGCAATAAATGTTTGACTCTTCTTAATAGCCCCAGACGTTGCCTGACTTTGGACATCAGGTTATCAACATGATCATGCCAGGACAAATCGTCGCTGAGAGTAATTCCAAGATACTTATAGGAATGTTCACGTACAAGAGCTTTTTCATTAAGAAAAATAGATATGTTGCTGAAGAACTTCAAACGACGACTGCTTCCAAATTAGACTTTGTGTAATTTAGTGTGAGGAGTTTATCATTAAACCAATGAGACGCAGTTTTGAGGTCTTCATTTAGGTTGAATTCGATGTCTTGAGATGATTTGGCCGAATAATAAATAAGAGTATCATCGGCATATTGCATTATTTTGCAATGCTTGATACAATTTGGCAAATCATTAACGTATACTAAAAAAAGTAAAGGCCCCAAGATGCTTCCTTGAGGCACACCAACAGACACGGGTATAGAACTTGAAATGCTTTGTTTTATGGCTGTAACTTGGGAACGATTTGAAAGATATGATTTAAACCAGGCAATAGCATTAACGTCAAGGCCAATATTTTCCAATTTAGACAGAAGAAGATGGTGATCAACTGTATCGAACGCTTTTGCCAGATCAATGAAAATAGCACCAGTGACAAGGCCATTGTCAAACTTATCCAAGATGTTATCCGTAAAATGGGCCAGTGCAATACTCGTGGATAAGTTTGGTCGAAAACCAAACTGATCTGATGAAAATAGTTTAGACTCTTGTATATAACTGGAAACTTGCAGATGAACAGCGCGTTCGATTATTTTGCTCAAAGTTGGTAGTATTGTAATTGGTCTGTAATTGTAAACATTGGTTCTTTCACCAGATTTGTATAAAGGTATAACCTTACCCTTTTTCCATATAGAAGGGAACAGAGCAGAGGATAACGATTTATTGAATATATAAGTTAAGTAAGGAGAGATTACTGCGGCGGAGTCTTTCAGCAAACGGGCGCTAATTCGATCAAGACCAGTAGCTTTTTTAGATTTCAAGGCACACAGTTGGCTGGTAACAAACGACTCATCTAATTCCTTAAACGTAAAGCTGGAATTTGAAGCTGTACAGGGTTGAACGGCTCGCAGATTCGAGTACAATTTGAGTTTGTTAGCCAAATTAGAACCGATATTAGAAAAAAAGTTGTTAAAAATAATCTCTGCAATGGTTTTAGGATCGCTATAATTTATTTCTTCTGATACGATACAGGAAGGTGCGGTTTCCTTATTATCGTGGGATAATATATTATTAAGGATTTTCCAAAGACCACTGCTATCACCTTTATTATTAGCGATAAGATCTTTATAGTATTTTGTTTTGGCTTTCTTAACTTCTTTGTTTACATAAGATTTCAGTTTACTATACATAGACCAGTGATGTGTTGACTGCGATTTTATAACCTTCTTATGATGGTAATCTCGATCTCGCATAGATTGACTTAAGGCTGGAGTTAACCAAGGAGCCTTATTACCTTTAACCTTAAGCGATTTAATAGGTGCATGTACATCTACAATTTCAGTAAACGAATTGCACCAGCGTATTACTACATCGTCGAGATCGCAATCGGTGTAAACAAAGGACCAATCTTGATCACGGAGATCTTTTAAAAAAGTAGATTTGTCATAATGCTTGTAAGAACGATATTCAATAATGCGAGGACAGGCTTTAGGTACTCCAGATTTCATAACACAATATACGAGGGAGTGATCACTTAGTGAAACAGGAACCACTCCGCTTTCAACTATACGATGATTGTTATTAACAAAAATAAGGTCGATAGTTGAAGTAGAGACAGGTGTAACTCTCGTGGGACAAGATATCAATCGATCCAAGTTATGCAAATCAGAAAAACTATTTCGTAAATGCCGTTTGTGAGTTGTTGATGAAGCGTCTCTGTTACGGTGAGCAAAGTCAACATTAAAATCGCCAAGCAATACAAGTTCGATGTTTTTTGGAAGCCCATTGACAGTAGAATTGAGTTCGTCAATAAATATAGACAAGCGAAAATCGGGTGCTCTATAGACGGAGCACACAAGCAGTTTCTTCGCCTTTGGCCTTTGAATCTCAATCCAGCATACTTCCAAGTTATTTTGCATAAGATCTGGTCGAGAAAAATAGGGCAAGTCATCGCGAACATAAATCGCAGTTCCGCCACCAGTTTTTCCCGAACGATCCTTATGTACAATCGAATATCCAGGCAAATGAAGTTCGGAATCATGAATTGATGAATTTAGCCAGGTTTCCGAAAGCGTAATAATGTCATAAGGCTTACCTAACATAAGTAATCGAAGAGAATCCATTTTATGTAAAATACTTCTTACATTCAGATGACAAATTTTTAGGCCGCGAGCTTTAGGTGAAGGATGACACGAAGGAAGACTTGGCTCGGGACCGGGATTAGTTGCAACGTCATTTGAAAGAGCGATGAGACACCAGGAAATAGACACGTTCTGCAATACGCGACAGCCGATGAGGAATTTTGTACAGCCATTTATATAATCCTTTGATTTCCGACCAATGGTTTTCGGGTTAAATACAGGTTTGGAAGCCTCGGTTTCTTCAGACACATATAGTACATCTCCCTCAGTATACGGATGGGATAGATGATGGTTTGATCCAAGTAAACTTGAAAAACTTAGACATAGGTGAAGAATAATGCATAGATTTCGGGACGTCAAAAAACCATGACCGACCGCCATGACATTACCTACTAGGACCGCCATGACATTACCTAAATGTTCAGTTTTACTTGACTGACCCCAAATAAATACATTTTTCATGAGTTTATGAACTGAACTATATGATTTTAGAATTAATCGTTTGAAATTCAAATCGGTACAATCCCGTCTTGAAAACCTACCTTGATACGACTCGCGACGGGCCACACTCTCCAGGATCCTGATTTTGGGCCCTTTCTCGATATATGAGCAACCGAAATTTAAAATTATAACAACCCAGTCAGTTTTAGGTTAGGATTAGGGTTAGCGATTATTTGAATTTCGGTTTGTTCATATATCGAGAAAGCGCCTGATTTTGTCCTTGGCACTGAATCTAAGCTACACCCTGATATTCCAAGTTATTCTATATTTCCACCTTACACAGTATATAGAAAGGATAGAAATGGCCACGGGGGAGGAGTTCTTCAAGCTATAAAATCCGATCTCGCTTGTATAGAAGAACCTGACTTTCATGTAGAAGACTGTGAAATTATCTGGTCATCTCTTAAAATGGCTAACTGTAAGACCTTATATCTTTCATCATTGTATAGACCACCAAACTCCATCAATCGTGTGTTTACCGAAGTACCAAATCACCCAAATATTATCATTGGAGTTGACTTTAATCTTGGAGACATTGACTGGAGCATTGAGACACCAACATCCTGTAACCCAGCTATTGCATCACAACACAATAAATTTCTTAATATTATTAGTGATCATTCGCTAACCAAACATGTCAAAACTCCAAATAGACCTACTTCAGGAAAACCTTAGATTTACTGCTGTCCACATATCCAAACTCTGTTTCTGGCATATCAACCACACGAGATTGAGTGACCATCATATTGTTAACTTTGAGGTCAATATGAAACCTACAAGATCTACCAAACCCCCTCATAAAGTATACACTCATAAGCAAACTTTAAAGGCTTGAATGAATTCATGACAGAGTCTTCGTCTGCTTTCTTTGCATCTAATCCTGAAGCAAATTCGGTA
This sequence comes from Chrysogorgia sp. JL179-B06, assembly GCA_035772405.1. Lineage (NCBI taxonomy): Eukaryota > Metazoa > Cnidaria > Anthozoa > Scleralcyonacea > Chrysogorgiidae > Chrysogorgia > Chrysogorgia sp. JL179-B06. The sequence continues at coordinate 301,156 of JAYKKM010000395.1, read as the reverse complement.
GAAGAAAACTGGAATATTTTCAAGCGCACTTTATCGACTGGAATTTCTCAGTTCATACCGCGGAAATCTTCATGCCCAAGATACAAACTCCCATGGATTAGTCATGAGATAAAACGAGAGATGCGTAAAAAAGACCGTCTCCACAAAAAAGCTATTCGCTCAAAAACAATCAACACTGGAAAGTATTCGAATGCCAACGTAACTTGGTTGCAAATCTCATCAAAGAATTGCATAACCGTTATCTTAACAAAGTCATTGGTGGAAGTCTGGCAGATAACCCAAAAAAATTCTGGTCTTATGTAAATAGCAAAACCGAGAACATCGGTATCCCTCCATTAAAGTTAGGGGACTCCATAAGTAACACTGATAAGGACAAATCAGAAACCTTGAATTCGTTCTTCTTTTCTGTTTTTACTCGCGAATATTTGCCTATTCCGGACATGGGTCCATCACCTTTTCACTCGATTACAGACTTACAGATTTCACAAGAAGGAGTTGCCAAACAGTTAACTGAACTAAATCCTCAGAAAGCATGTGGGCCCGATGAGATACCGGCAAGAGTTCTTAGAGGTTTTCCAATCAATTTCTCTGTGGCTCACCTTTTTTAGCAACAATCATACAATTCTGGCATGGTTCCATCTGACTGGTCTAAAGCACTTGTTACTGCTGTTTACAAAAAGGACAAGTCTGACCCAGCAAACTATCGTATTTGTTGCAAGATAATGGAACACATAGTCCTTAGTCACTTGGCTAAACATCTTTCTGCTAACAACATCCTGATCAACGAACAACATGGCTTCAGACAACGGTACTCCTGTGAAACCCAACTTACCACAGCAATCAATGACTGGGCTTAAGCCATCAATATGTGCAAACAGACTGATGTTATTCTGCTTGATTTCTCTAAAGAATTTGATTCAGTCCCCCACGAGAGATTACTAACCAAACTTGATCACTATGGCATCAAAGGGAAAATGTTTATGTGGGTTAAAGTCTTCTTATCTAATCGTTCACAAGTTGTCTCAATAAATGGTGTTCACTACTCTTCAAAACCTGTGATTTCTGGCATACCACAGGGCTCAATATTGGGCCTGTTCTATTCCTACTATATATTAATAACATTTCCACCATAGTACAAACACGTTTGCGCCTTTTTGCCGATGAGAGAAGTTGTAAACCAAGAAGATTGTTATATTCTACGAAGAGATCTCAACCATCTGCACTCTTGGTCTAAATCATGGCAACTTAGCTTCAATGTGCAAAAATGTTTCCATCTTGGAATAACTTGTAAGAAAACCCCTGTTCCTTCCAACTACTCTCTGAATGGTAAACCAATATCCAGGGTCTCCTCTGCTAAATATCTTGGTATTACCACATCTGAAAGTTTGAGCTGGAATGAACATTGCGATAATATTTGCAAAAAAAGCCAATTCCACCCTTGTCTTCTCAGGTGAATTCTAAGCAGCTGTACTTCTGAAGTAAAAGATACAGCCTACCGCACCCTTGTACAACCTAAGCTTGAGTATGCTTGCAGTGCACGGCACCCCTACACTCAGAAAAACATTAGCCAAGTAGAAATGATCCAACGACGTGCAGCAAGATTTGTCAATAATGATTATTCCCACCTTAGTCATGTTACACCTATGATTGAACGGTTGGCTTGGGACTGCTTGGAGGCCCGAAGACTGCTTTTCCAAGCGACAATGTTCTACAAGATCTACATGAATCATGTTGGTATCTGTTTCCCTCACGAAGTGTGCCTAATTACAAGAACTACTAGACTGCCAAATAGTTATCCTTTTCATCAACTTGGTGTGTCCAACGATGTCTACAAGAATGCTTTTTACCCAAGGACTATAGTTATATGGAATAATCTACCCATAAAAGTAATTCCTGAAACTGTTGTGCATTTAAGGACACTATACTTCCAGTCATTAGATCATTTGTATAATTCTTTCATTAGTGCTTAGTCAACGAAACTTTTATTACATGTATTTTATTGTATATACATTTTATTTATATTTTAAATATTCATTTCATTTCTATTATTAACATATGTAAATTTTATACTCCTACTATAGTTTTGCTGTATTAGGAGAAATCTGATTAAATATTAAAGATTACCACCGATCTATATTGTAAGCCGACAGATACCCATCAGTACCTTGACAGGAAATCTTGTCATCCAAATTATGTTAAGCAGGCTACATATTTGCAGTAAGTACAAGATCGAGGGAGATGAAAACCTGGTTTAAGAAGGGCTACGATGATGAATTTTTAAATTCGCATATTTCTCGCTCTGATGCTCTGAAGAGAAAACCATCTGCTAATAATGACCGCTCTACTAGACCCTTAGTTTTGCATTTTCATCCCTCTCTTCTGGAGCTCGCCGTGTTATTAACGAACTTTATCCTATATTGACTTGTACAGCACTTCCAAAGAAGTATTGCCATTAGCGCTGTTCATCTCTTTTCGTAGACCAAAAAAAATTTAAAAGATAATTTAGTTTGGGCCAAACTTCCTAAGTCTAATCAACAATCGGGCCCGAAAGGTATGCAGGCATGCGGTAAACCGAGATGTAAAATATGTCATTTGTATCGGATTCGCATATTTTTCGGGATTCTGATTTTAAACATACATATTTTATTAATTACCAATTTAGCTGTAAAAAAGGGGAAATTTTTATATAGGTAGCACTATCACCTTTCCATAAGACATTCAATAATCATAAGAGTAGTTTGAATCGTTACGGAGGGGGTCAGCGCAATATACCAGGAGAACATTTGTATGCCCATTATTTTGAAGAAGGCCACAAGGGTCTTGAAGATTTATCTATCAACATCATTGATAAAATCCATAATCCAACAAATAAGAAGCATTCTGCATGGACTTACAAACTTAATAGTTTTATTCCCGAAGGACTTAGTCATCGTCATTTTTTAATGTAATTTATTTAAGTTAATATTTTGATTTTGTATATAAGTGCTCTGGTTGGCACATCTTTTTATTATTCTGAGGAAGCGTTGTGCCCGAATCGTCAAAGTTTTTTAAAAGAAGTGTTCCTTGCTGATATATATATATATATTAGAGGAAATAACATTTTTAATTTGCTTTTATTTGTTCTTGCAGATTATGTTATTGGAGCCTATCCAGGTGTCAGTAATAGTGCTGTGCGACATGCAATTACACAAAAAGTCAAAGATGAGGTGTGTAAAGGAACTGAAACATTAACGGAAACAGCACAATTATGTAAACAATGATTATTACTTTGGCAGTAAGGGTATACATTTGTATGTCTAACCGTGAGTTTTAAATGCAATTACATTATAGAATCATAAAACGTCGGGTATACAGATGTACCCTCATGCCAAAGTAATAAGCAGTGATGAAATATTTCATCTGTTATGAAAGCCTTTGCTCGAAATGTTAGATCTCTAGCTTATTACTATTTTGGCAGTATACCAACCCCCATTGTCTATGTAGCACAACATCACATAAGAAAATTTCATATGTGAAAATGTTCCAATTCCAGGGTTGTCTTATTTCCAAGGTAATTTTCAACATACTGTTCAAAAATCATGAGCACCCCTTAAATCACCATAGCCCTCCACTCTAGATAAATTATGAACCATCACTAAATGGGATATTTTACGAAAATACTGTATCGTTTTAGTACACATGGCATATGTTGCTATGGCAACAGTGATGTTTCTAAGTGACTGCCAATTACTGTTTAATAATGCTGAAATAATTTCTGGCCCCTTCACCATTTGGAAATATGTTGATGACACCACCGTGTCCGAGACTGTGGTTAAGGAGAGCTGAGTAAAGCGCAGCGAGCATCTGACGAAGTCCATAAGTGGGCAAGGAAGAACCTGTTCCAACTTAACAGATATAAGACAAAATATCTCATCATCAGTTTCAACCATTCTTCTCAGGAACATAGACGGGAAATCCATCCGCAGAGTGACTAGCGCTAAGCTACTAGGAGTTATCATTAACTCTAGTCTAACATCGAAGACCTCGTTAAGAGAGCTTATTGAAAGCTCTATTTCCTTGTACAGCTTAAGCGCACTCGTATTCCACAGAAAGATGTCGTAACCTTTTATTGTACATGCATTAGATCAAGTATGGATTATGCTTCTCCAGTGTTTTATTATGCACTACCCATGTACTTACAGGTAGATCTAGAAAGAGTCCAGAAACGAGCGTTGTCATGTATTTTTCCTGTAATCTCATAATGACGCACTAGTCATGGCAGTTATTTATTCCATTCACGACCACCACGAATTTCTAACAAGGAAACTGTTTAAATCAATTAGTAAGAACCCTAATAATAAACTGAATAACTTACTTCCTAGGAAAAATTTAAACAATACACAATCTTAGGAAGAAAATAATTATCGCTGTTCTGCTCATCAAAACCAAGCGGTTCTCTAACTCATTTATTATCCACAGCTGTAATAATAAATGACCAGTTTGTTAATATCTCACTTTGTATATACCATAGTATTTTAGGTTATTTTAAATGTATTATATTAATATAGTACTTATTATGCCAGTATGATAGTATCTAGGATTTTGGACTCGTATCATAGAAGTGATTCGTATATTTTTTATTGACATTTGTAAAAGTTATGCAATTCAGTAATTGCTGCAATGTAGCTTGCTATTAATCTGTCCGTCTGTCTGTCTGTCTATTCTATAATATGATAAATTATTGCAGTTAACAATCCGTTTTCATATTTGGAGAACGTTTTTAAAATTCCGTCGCCGTGTAAATGAGACATGAAAATGTTTCATCCGTGTGGATAACTTCGCCCAAAACACCACTAGAATTCAATTATTATTCAATATATTCATATGTTTGTCGTGTTGTTGGCAAGTCTATTCAAACCTGTCTTACAGTATTTTGATTTACGACGCTTTTAGTTTTTTCAACAAAGGCATTCGAATCCGTTCAAATCTAATTTTGTTAATGATGATTTTTTGGCTTCCTATTAACTTAAAAGATTTTCACTAGCAGATAGCAGACTCAATAGTGTCGATTTCTTTTGTCTTGAAAAGTCAAGTCGATCCAGCATTGTAAGCCAATCGAATTTTCGATGGATTTCATGTAAATACAGAAATGGTTTAAACTTCATGCCATTCCACTTTTCAACAGATGAATTATTACGAATCGGAAATGCTAAAAGTTTGGTGTAGTGCCGAAATCGTGAATAATAGGTCTAACAATTTTGAGAGAAGGCCTTCATCATAGATATAGGCTCTTTCTAGTTTCCGCAATGCTATGCGGCTGATGCACTGACACACTGCAGCAGTAAATCTGTTAAATAATGATCGGGAAAAACGGTTTAGGGATTAAAACGGACATGCGCTCTGCCTCAATCGTTATATTTTCGTATTACTATTACATTCATTGGTTTCGACGAGGATTGACTGCAAACGGTGCCACGAGTGCAGTATACAGTCGAACTTGAATTAGGTTTTGCACAGTAAAATCACAACATTTCAACTGGTAATCTCTTGCATGATTGTATTCTTATCAACAGACATGAAACAGACAAAGAATGAAGCCGAACATGCAGATCTATTTTGCTTTTGGTCTCTCTACATTTTAAACTTCACGCTTTCCATGTCGGAAATAGTCGGAGCCCGAGTCATTTTCACACAAGGTTATGTGTATTGACCGTGAACCGCAAGCACAGTTAGGTTATTTCTGAGCAGTACTGTACATAAAAATACAAGGAGCACAAAAGCTTGACTGCCCAGCAACAATCCAGATATGCAGTTTGAATCTTTGTTGATTACAAGTTAGATGCAACTCAACATATATCGAAAAAGTAGCTGTGTGGAGAAAAGAAGAATGTATTAGATTTAGTGAAGCAAGATTTAAAAAAACATGAAAAGCATAAAACTATAATGCACCACATTAGGCAAGCCATTTGGTAGGTCCAAAAGTAATCAACAAAATCCACGACCAAATCCATGTAAAGCATGTAATCCAAAACATCACCAACTCAGCAGAAATAAGAAGCAGCATAGATCAGTTTGTTGAGAATGAGTTTTTGAATGCGCACCTGAGAAATCCAAGCCAACAAAAGTAAATCGTTGAAACCACCCGAACAAACAAGACAGAAGCAATCACAGAACAACAATGACCAGGAGTCATTAAAGAGAAAAGTCGATGAATGGAAGAAGTCATGCCCCCATCTACACATTTTTTCACGCAAACGAGACGGGAATGAGGGGGAAAAAGTAAGTTCCTCCTTGTCCATGAAGAGGAATGGCAGCAAAGGCTTCTTCAGAGATATGGCAGTGCATGGCTTCTTTCTTTAAAGCAACAAATCGAATACACCAGTAGAGTTACTAAAATCTTCCAAGATCTACAAGGAAAAAGTCAAAGTACAGGATTACTTTAACAATGTGTCACTTCCATGTCATGTTCGCTGGGTGCAAGCGTTTCGCCAACATCATCAATAATGGTGTAGAGACAGAACAGATTATTCAAATGATTACCTTCCTCGTTCTATCGATAAATCCGTGTTTGGCATTGCTTGCGTTTTGGTAGTCGTTTGTCCCAGAAACATACCAGAATTATCTTGACAGCAACCTGCGTTTCAGCAGTTAATACTGCCATTACAACTCCTCAGTTCCAGCATACCTCCTCAGACCACCACAGTTTGTTAAGCACTGTTTGAAAAGCATATTTGCAGCCAGAGGTTACCAGAATACAGATATAAAATGTCTCCACTACAACAAAGGCGATTTTCTCATGCACAGCTGCACCAATAAAGAAAGAGTATATGTCCTAAGCATAATAGAACCAAGATGCGAATGTGAAGTTTATACCTTTGCAAGCATTTCTTTGTCGTTTTTAACCCGTATGACGAGTGTGGTTTTGCAAGCCTGCTGGAAACCTATACAAACAATGTGTTCATCACGCTAGATACAGAACGTTTAAATGTGGTAGATACAATTTCTATTATGGCAGTATCAAAGAGCAACCCTTGCACAAAAATAAAGCTGATGAAGCACCTCTACAAAATACAATCAAGAATGCCGACAAGTCTACTGACGATGCACTTCAGTTCAATAATGCAGACGCAGTATCCGATCCATGCAAAACAATGGAGCCAGTCAGTGTTTGCCACAGTAATGCAAAAAACTGCAAGACAAGATTTCCACCATTTCCAATCTGGCATTCCAGGTCGAAGACAGATTCCCTAAATGATGCAATTACAGTCGTTGAGAATCTGACCAACAAACTTTGTAGCGTGTGGAGAATGGTTTTCTGGTAAGAAATGGCCCTGTCAAAAAAGAAACTGAGATCCACCAATATTGAGTACCATAAGATATTTTATAAGAAGCTGCCACAAAGAAAGAAGTTTTGCAAGCCAGAAAATAAATAGTCAATGTGGGTAAAACTTATGCACTCAAGGTTGGCAGGTAAAACGTACGCAGTTAATTTTGCACTAACCATGCTGTGGGAAATATAAAGTGTTTCATTAGAATAGTTTAACCTTTTCTTCATATTTCTGAGCAGTAAACTCCTACATACAGTGCAATTATCTGCTTGAATTTTTACCACTTGACAGGATATCAAGTTTCGAAGACAATGTTTATTAACTTTGCCAAAACAAAAAATACAATATAATAAGTACACGATACATGGCAGGGTATCCGCAACAGCAGTGCCAATTACTGTGGGCCCAATGACTAAACTTTCTCGCTTTGCCTAGTCAAGCGGGAATCTGGAATGTTTTTATGGTATTGTGGTATGACCTGTAACCTACTTTACTTTGGTTTCATATAACCTTGTGCATGTAGGCTCCCCTTTGTTTACGCAATTTCCTGCCAATTGCTAAAACGTAAACCAAAGCGCAGTAAACATACCAAAACCATTATTATTTATCACAGTTTTAAATGATTTTGTATTTTGAGTTAGTGTTTCCTTGTATGTAATACACTAAGGAGTGTTACCTTCCTTGAGAACTATGAACAAGCAATTTCGCATGTCAGAGGGATTACTTCACCATCGTCTCAAAATTAAAAAAGAAGGGAAAAGTCTCACCAACTCTGGCAAAACTACAGTAATTGATCAAGATGCAGAACAACAGCTGGTGAAATGTATTGGAACAATGTGCAATCTTGGGTTTAGTCCAACAAGAGGACAAATCAAAGATCTTGTTCAAGAGTATGTTCGCAACCATAAACTTACAACACCCTTTAAAAATGATCGCCCACGATTATTCATGGCTAGAAACAAACTGTCACTGAAAAAAGCCAACATGATAAGTTCAGCTAGAAAGTCTGCCACTTCTAACCCTTTCATCATATATTGGAAAAACTGGCTAAGGAAAAAAAGTTAAAGCCATCACAAATATGGAACTGTGACGAAAGCGGTTTCCCAAACGATCCAACAAAAGTGCAATGTTGTCAGGGACAAAACAGCGTACAAACTACAAAGTTACTTGCAGAACAGAACGAGAAAACACGACAACCCTGGCCGTATGTAGTGGTGCAGGAAGAATTCTTGATTCTAAAATTTTGTTTGCAGGTCAACACTCGCAGTCAACCTGGCGAGGTAATAGAGTTCTTCTTGGGACATTTTATGGCATATTGGAGAACGGCTGGATGACACGGACGTCTTCGCCGAATGGTTTGATCAATTTTCAGAATTGATCACCCGTCACCGAGAGGCTGCTGTCATCGCTAACTATTCCGGTTATTATGAGCCCGCAATGCGTCGAGGCTTTCCGTGTGAGAACAGTGAACACTAGCTATAGTGCACTTCAACATGGCGGTCAGGTAAGTAACAGGGAAGCTTTGGTAGAATACCAACAACTGAATAACTTATCATCGGTAGTGCTGTATAACACAGGATTTAAGACGAGGAAAACATATCCAAATATTTTCGTAGTCGAAAGAATAATTTATTGTAGAGCTGTTGGACATGCGAGTACTCCTTGCAGATCTTAATAATATCATGATTTGCTTTTTGATTTTTCAAATACATACATTTTCTCATTATTTTTTGCTGCTTATAAGGATCACAAGTATCGTTTGGTTTTGTTAGAGTAGGGTTTACATTATTTGATTATTTTCCATTTGATCGAATATTGGACATCTACTTCTTTTAATTTCCAAATATATTTGCTGAGCTCAGTGGCAAGTTTATGTTTCGAATTTCTGAAAGACTTGGTGCCTATCTAGTTTTAAGTGCTCTCAGTTAGTCCAAAATAGGTTTCTTGCTTCATGTTATCTTCTCGTAATTGTGGCTTGGTAAACTATCGCTTCCATTTGGCATTTCCTGGAGAGTGGGCAGACATCATCCTTCTGGCAGCAATAGTATTCGTTAGTTGTAATTGGGTTGTTTTGAATTCCTTTGTTAAGCACAGATTTATTATGCAATGAAATAATATTTTGCATGCTGGGCATACAGCAAAAGCTCAATTTCAGGGTGTTGTAGAAGGTGGCGCTTTGGGGGAAGCATTCATCAATCAGGTGCAGAAACATGCGATCGATGTTGGTAGCGACATTGGCACTGTAAGGTGGATTAAACCATATTATGTTCCTGCTTCTTGAGTGCTTCCCTTTCGGTGGTTATGGGTTGAAATTAAGTTGGTGTTCATATCCACTTTTCTTGAGTGCTTCAAGTCGTTGTCGCTGAATATTTTACATATCTGTTTTTTAATGTTCTCTCTTGTCCTGTATGTTCTAATCCATTGTTTCTGTATTTTGTTAGTTTTGATAGTAGTTAGGAGCCTACAAGTTCACATGTTTCGGCACTGTCAAAGCTTCCTATGGTTAAATCAAAGAGCGAGTTCGTTGATTTCATACAACATGGTGTGCTTTCATTGAAAAGTAGAGATTTCTTTGCTTGGGTGATGATCTTTTTCGGTTATCTCGTCATATTTTGAAGCAAACGCTAGGGCTTTCTTCAGCAGTTCTTCTGATATAGATGGGTAGAATTAAACTATATCGAAGCAGATGAATGAGTATGTGGGTTTATCAGGAATGTTTTTGTATGACCTAATGACAGAGTCGGTATTTTTCCATTGATTTAAGCCAGTAGGTGCCACTATTTTAGAGTTGATCCTTTGGAGAATTTTTTTACTAGTGATGCCGATTGCTGATTTGGATGGGTATATGGTTGTTGTTGAAGTTTGGCAATAAAAGTCAAGGGTTATAGTAAAATATTGCTGTTTTGTATTTACTACTTTCTGTCCTGTATTTGAATTTCAGAAATATTTTAGCAACTCTTAATTCAACTGTTAATTCATGGTAAGCTGCCTCTCCTGTGCAGAATTTATTTGTAATAAACGAGATGGTTTTAATCTGAACCTGTTCTTCTTCAGGTAGGCCTTTGTAGGACAATTGGTCTTATAAATGGACCCTTTGTTGTCTTCAAAACATTCTGAATTAAGTTTTAATGATTTCGAAAACCACAAGGCCTTTTCAACATTTGTTTTTAGCTCTTGCAATTTTCGACCCTTTGTCTTTCTTTTACGTCTTCTATAGCTCCTCCCCTGTTTTCAAATCCCATTTGTTCTTCTATCTTCTCTACATACTGGTGAAGATGATAATTTTGTGTTTCTATTTTCTACATGTCAATCAGCTTTCATTAGCATCTGCTCCTAATTCTTTAGCTCTTGTCAAATCGTTGTAAAGCTCATTGCATCGAGCTTCTAGACATTTATTTTCTTCTTCAATCATTGTGTTCTTTATTTGACCTTGCTTCGTCTCAGCCATAAAATGACTCGCTGTGATGATTTCGTCTTGTCGAACACCGATTTTCTTGACCATTGCGGCAATTTTAACGTAGTCACAACCTCTTACCTTTTAACTTAACATTAGCCTCTGAACATATGCATCTCAGACTACCTTCGACCTTTCATCAGTATTGTGGTAAAACTGTCACCAATCCTGGACGACGATTTTGAATGTGTAACATCGTACCATCTTTTCAACCATCTGTTGCTTATATTAATAGTGAAAACAATTTCATCTCTGCTTATACATTCATTATGCAGGGTGGATTCAGACAGGTTTGATCGATTTATATAAACCTGTCAGATTTTAAAAACCTTCTGTTCTAGTAATATACTTTAAAGCTGTAATTTAGAAATTTCTTTATCATTTATATAATTTCTGACTTTATCATTATATGTTCAATTATAATTCGCCTTTTAATCAATATCTGACGGTAATAACAATTTGCGTCCAGAAACTACATCCGAAATTCAGGGCAGCATCTCTTGCACAACACACGTTTTGCGATTCTCGCAAATCACACAAACCTATTGATGAAGGCCCACAAGTCACAGCAAACTGGTCAATGTTGTCCCTGTGAGCGTACAAACCGGTCAAGATGCAATGCGATTGGTTGAATATCACAGCAAACCGCTCTCAAACCGTGCAGAGTACTGGAACTGACTTCAAAACAATATTATGTGCCTTCATTTTCAAGTACACTGCTAGCGCTTACAGCTCACTGCCTGCAACTGATCATCATGAACCAGAATTGCTAATACTGCAATGTCCTTGGAAAACGAACATCCGGTTTGGCTGTAATGTATTACCAAAGCCTTGTAGAACAATGGTAATTTGTGGAAATGTGCCTACTTTTGCTGAGCTAATTTTAATGTGCTGACATTCAATCTCATGAGTAAATGCCATTATAAGATTATTACATTAGTCCTTCAATGTATGTAGCGATTCCACAAGTTATTTTTGTATATAAGACAAAGATTTACAGTTGATTTCACATTGTTTTACCAATCAACTGTAATAAATAGTTTGATATAATAATGCTAGATGTTTGCCTGTTTGATATAATAATAATAATGCCTGTATATACAAATATTAAATGATAAATATATCTTTAAAATGAAATGTTCTAGTGCGTGCTTTACTAAATATCCAGTATAATGTGCTATAGAATATTCCTTTGAACCGGTCCCAATTTCTAATTGAATATGCCATAGAATATTCTGCAGAATTTTTCTATGGAATATTCTATTGAATATTTTCGTAAGGGTGCAGCTCTCTTTCATGGTTTCGTGTTGATTAAAAAGGTTAATAAGGTTTTGTTTATTGCTTCTCCTTGGTAAGTTTTGTTTGTACAGCATCTGGTTGTCTTCAGTTATGGTTTACTAGATATAGGGTAAAATATTTTCATAGCAGAGCTCTTTATTAGGCTAGTGCGTTTTTTAAAAAAAACAAAACCGAAAACCGACTAACTAACAAAATCGGGTTTTTTGTCCGCCATCTTGAAAACAATTTTTAAATTGGCATCAAATGATTTTGCCTTGGGAGCAAACGGAATTGGTAAAAGACAAAAAATGTTTTGTTCATAAGATATTATTTAACCAAATAAATATTCAATGATATAACTTAAGTTAAAACAAAAAAGGTTTTCACAAATAACAATTACAAGACAGACTGCTGCCGTGTTACGCACACAACTTGCATTTGACCAGTATTGTATGAATGCTATTATTGCTTACTGTTTAAATAATAAATACGCTTGTCTGGCTGTTTGACTGTTTCCTCTATACAAGTTCTCGTCCAAAAAAACGAGCATGTCAACCTTTTCAGGCTTTAACTGCGCTCACTAGTCGTTCTGACGGGGAACTGGAAGCTTGAATCGCCAAATATCGCTTAGCAAGCTGTTCGAGAAGCGGAAAGTTGCGCTGATTACGTTGCCACCACTTTAAAGGATCTTCTTCACCGTCGATCACTGGGTATGTGACGTACTCTTTGATTTCTGCGGTCAACCGGCGACTGGGCTGGCGATGGCGATTCCTTTGGCTTCTTCAAGCTTGTCAGCGCACCAAGGCTAAGTTTAACCTTTTTTGCTGGGTTTAACCTTTTAATCTTCGTTGGATTCCAGGAAAACGGCTTGTTGAAGAAGCTCTTCTTTCACCACATCAATTTCCGACGGTACTTCGTTGGACAACTCTTCAGTTTGGAGAAAATCAGTTTTGTATCTCGAATCAAGAAATGATGTGACATTCATCAAAACTTTGAGATCTTCTGGCTCATATCTTGATTTTAAACGACGAAAAATTTCTTCCTTTAGTTGACATGTTAAGGCGATGGAGAATTGGCTTCAGCATACTGATCTGCTGATAAAATATCAATGAACTCTTTAAGCGGAGACAGAGCACTGTTAATGCACTCTAATACCTCGAGATCTTGCCATGATGGGACCAGATGAGATGTGGCTTTGTCGTTTCCCAGGACTCTTCTAATTGCCTGCTTATTGAGCAAAACGCGGCTGATCATGTGCTCGGTTGAACCCCAACGTGTCGGACATTCCTAAAAGAAAGGTAAATATATAAATACTGCCATTTGCAAGACACGGTTAGGTGAGCGATTTTTCTCACGTTGGTTTATGGTTGAAACTTGCATGTTTCACCAGAAACCGATCAAGTTGCGGCGTCCATTTGACAGGTTTCTTTGAAGTCACGCCGCAACTTGTGTTATATTTTGTTTTTAAATGTTCAACGTTAATTTCCGGTGAAACGCGCAAGTTTCAAACGTAAACAAACATCGAAAAAATCGCTCGCTTAACGGTAGCTCGCAAATGGCAGTAACCGAGTGCTCATCATTGCATTCTTGCCAAAGTAATGACCACATCACACATGACCTATTGATGGGAGAATTATTCAATAAGATGAAAGAGTGTCCAATGGTCATTAACGTCCCATTACAAACGGATGTTGGCGTGACAAGCACTTTATTTAACTTTGTCAATTGTCACACTTTCTTTTAACTGCTTTGTATCATTATGACGGAACCAGGCATGATTTTTGCAGTCGACAATTACAAATATTTTTGATACGCGTAGCGGCGTAGGGACATAGTTCACTAACTTTACTTCTCATCGTGTTCGCTACTCCGTATCTCGGTGTAATCTTGCCCCTTAGTTACTTTACATAATACTCGAAACTCAGAAATTGTAAATTAGCGAAAGCTACTAAAGGTGTAATAATATAATGATGCACCGATGCCAGCTTTACTTTTTGTCCAGGTTTTTCTTGAAGTTGAGCAGCTGTCAAATCCCTTCGTCTTTTCCAGCTTGTTCCAAAAGCCGCCACGACTCTTTTGCAAATTCCCAGTGCACGACTTACTTTCGACTCTTTGGCTAAAGTGTTCGTGATAGCTAGTTGAAGGTTGTGGCCAAACGTGGAACGTTCATCCATTTATTATCTTTGCAAGCCTTTTTTATATTTGCTCCGTTATCGGTTGTGATCGCGACCTGTTTTGATTCGTCGAGCGTCCAGTGCAACAGGTCATCGTGCATGCTATGAGCTAGGTTAACAGCGCAATGGTCTTCAGGGACGTACCTTATAAGTGTAACATAAGCATACGTTAATTAATAAGCTAATAGCCTAATATAGCTCCCATCTTCAGGGTTATTCCGACCTCCGACAATATATTTAATAACGGCGATAACCAACACTTACCTTGTGCCAAGATGTCTGGTCATCAAGTTCCAATCGCTATCTATCCAATGTAGTGTGTATCCTATGTAAGGAGTGAGGCCGTGAGAGGACCACATGTCTGCCGTTGAAGAAAAGTAACCAATGTTGCGCAAATCTTCCATTACTGATTCCCTTGTCGTGTCATAAAGTTTAACCACTTGATTTCTGGAAAATGTGCTCGTGCTTGGAATCTGGTATCGTGGATCTAGCACACTCAGTAATTGCTGAAATCCTGGTCTACGAACCGCGTTGAAAGCAACATTATCTTTACACAAGAAGTGTGTGACGGTATTGGTAATTGCTTCGTGACGGTGGTTGCCAGGTGTTAGCGGCGTTACTTTAGCAAATGCACTCTTGATGGAAGGCTGCGAGGACGACGGAGATTCTGGCGTTTCAACCAAATCACTGGTTTTCCGTTTCTTCGGATTTATAGCGTTGGGTAAACCACCCAACGCTATAAATCGACAGATGCCTTGATAGGTTTGATGTGTTTGATCCCTTATTTTTGACGGTCTGCATACATATTTGGCATACAGAACCATCCTGCGCTTCTTCCGTGTTCTTAAAAAAGTTCCACATTAAACTTCTTGCGGCCATCGAAAGTTTACTTTTAATTGAAGAATGTACCGCACATGTTATGAATTTAATGTCATCTAGTGCGTCGTGCATGCAATACCAGAATAAACTTAATCTGATTTATTATCGGCTCAGCTGTCAACATGCACGGTTTAGAAATGAGTCATACAATAAGTAAGGGATGCGATATCAGATCTAGACGCGGTTAAAGTGCCAATGCAGCCAAATTTTGGATGCTCGTTTTATTACTTTATTGAAATATTCAGTCTTTTGCGATCATTTTGATGTATATATGACACTTATCTGAGCAACAGAAGTTGTTAAACTTGCCGTCTAAAGCTAGTAACTGCATAAGAAATTTTTAAGCCGGCATGTTTTTATCTGTGACGTCATAACGAGGACACGAGGAAGACTACAACAGTAAACAACACTACGAGTTGATATTGGCGTCTGTGCTTTAACACTGCTAAATGTGTAGTCTTGTCAGTTACTCGCAAAAGACACCCAATTGTTTATGATTACAAGATCGGTCAACATTCACTAGTATACAGTGAATCTCAAAAAGATTTAGGCATAATCATAACTAAGGATTTGAAATGGAATGCCCACATAAATAATACCTTAGCTAAAAGCTATAAAATGCTTGGCTTTCTCCGTAGACACTCTTGCAACAGCTTTGATCTTAGTTCAAGGAGACTTCTTTATTTAACTATTGTTAGGCCCTATATTGGCTACGCGAGTGAAGTATGGGCTCCGCAGGTCATAGGTAATATTGATAAAGTTGAGAGCCTTCAGCGTCGGGCTACAAAATATATTTTAAATCTGAATTGTCAAGATGATCTAGGCTATCGTGAGCGTCTCTTGCGATCTAATTTATTACCAATCTCATACTGGCATGAAATGAAGGACTTAATATTCTATTTTAAGTGTAGCATGGGCCTTTACAATGTACCAATTAATGATTTTGTTAAAGCTAGGCAATTTTCCAGGTCTTTACGTAATAGATCATCTCTTGATTTATTCGTACCTAAATGTCGAACTAAACTATTTCAATCTAGTTATTACAACCGTATTCCTAAATTATGGAATAATCTTCCATGTACCATTCGTAGTGTTGAGTCAGTCAACCACTTTAAGTCTTTATTATTTAATCGTTACTCTACTGCTCTTTCAAATTACTTTGAAGTTGAAAACAAAGTTACTTGGAAATCTATCTGTCCTAAATGTTGTACATCGCGTAATATTATATCTAGTAAGATTTGTTGTTATTAACTTTTATATTCTTACATTATAGTTTTAGTATTTGTTGAATATGTATTTTATTTTTGGATAGGGAGTACTTAAGTTGGAGCCATGCTCTGTTGTACTAACCCTCGCTGTGACAATTTTATTGTTTGTTTTTTTTAGTCAGTGTAAGCTTTGTAAATAAATAAATAAATAAATATTGTTGGTGGCTTTTTAAACATGTTCCTGGTCGTTTTCGTCTACGATTTTTACCAGATATTGAATACTATCATGGCAGAAGATTTAAATATGTCTGTTGGTTCGAACAACTCTTCGAATAGCCGAAGCGAGAGTGACGGTGACTATGCAGTCGTAACATCACACGCCATCATGTACGCTGATGAACCTTGCACGACCCGGTCAATCAGTTCAAGCTAGTGATACTGACGAGGATGGTCTTTCTCAACTTACCCTAGAAATGAGAAGTGATAGAAGGATCCTTATTAACGAGTGGTAAGTAGAGTCAAATCGTCATTGACAAATATGTTATGGTTTATTCAACCTACGTTTTCTCCCAAACTAGTACATGGCAACTCTAATGGTTACGTGATGGTTACACGTATTTTTAGGTGCATTTGCAAATGTTGTCGCGATGAAATGCTTGTCGGCATTCTAGAACGTAGATGTTGTCGAGAAATGATTCCTGCTATGAGAATTTTGACCCTCGATGGTGGCGAAAAACTACTCCATGAATGCATAACGCAGCATGAAGAGTTTAGTGCTATGATAAATCCCACCGTTTTGGAACAAGTTGGACCGTTATTTAAAGATAGAAATGGGCGATCATATCGTAAACATGGAGGTCAAACTAGAAACGAGTAAGTTGATGTTTTCAATTCATATTTTCAGAACTATCCCTGCAAAGCCCGGGAAGCATGAGGAGTTTTTGAGGACATAATTATAAATCATAATATAAACACTTATTTATTATTAACTTATATGTTATGAGTTTAGGGCAACTGGCTATAATAATAGTGCTGTCAAAATCTTCTAGGAGATCAAAATAATTGTTTTCATTCTCTAATAGGTATTTGAGAGCTGTTGCATACAGGTGGCTAATAAGGTGGATGTGTGGTCTACTTGGTTGGGATAATTCTAGACCATTACCTGCATGTGTCTATAACAAGATTCGAAGACAGTTCCCAACACAAGAACAACGTGGATATATTCCAGCTCAAACAATAACAACAATTTTTATCCTCAGATATTTACAAACCTGTTATTATATAAAATACACAAGAACAATGTGGATATATTTCAGCTGTTATATGCATCACAAAATAACTGCATTCTGATTGCTTGAGAGGAGTACAATTACTTCATTGTTTGTACTGCAGTGAATTATTTCATTAATTGTACTCAGCCTTGATCGTACCCAGGCACTGCGATAACAAAATGGCGTAACGTTTTTTAAACACAGATGAATTTACTCTGGAGTCTGGACAAGGGTTAATGCAAGTACACAAAACAGTACAAAGATGTGCTTGAAAGTGGCTGTCGACCAAAATTATATTGTGGACTTGGAGTCTGGAGAATTATCTCCCACAATAGGCAAGAGCTCGATAAATTTTGTCATGTATTAGTATAATTATAGTAAACAAGTAATAATGTGATATTGCTCGTACAAGTAAGGTTTTACACTACTTGTGATATTTGAAAATTGTGCCAAATTGTACTCGCCTAACAACGGGTCGTGCAATTTTGTCAAAATTTTCAAATATCACTCTTAAGCGTAAAGCAAGAATTTTTATCCCAAAATATTTACAAACCTGTTATTGCTATATACAATACACAAGAACAATGTGGATATATTTCAGCTCAAACAAGAATTTTTTATCCCCAAATATCTATTTAACAAACCTGCTATTATATAATATACAATACACAAGAATAACATTATTATATTTCAGCACAAACAAGATCATAACAAGAATTTTTTATCCCCAATTGATTGGTCAATAGATTGGTCAAATGAGAACAGAATGCAATGTAACACAACCAAATGTAAAGAGTTAGTCATTAGAAAAAAGGGTAATACTGCTGAGTATCCAATAAGGCATAATATTAACCAATGTAGCCATGTAAAAATACTTGGGTTAATTTTCCAGCCCAATGGTAGGTTTACAATACATATAAAGAAAAAATTAGGTGAGGCTAATAGATGTTTATATGTTATTCGAGGGTTACGAAAAGAAGGATACAGCCAGGAGGAAATCGATTTATTCTTTAAAGCCGTAGTACTTTCCAAGCTAGTTTATGGCCTTCCGGTATATGGAGCATGTACTGCAGACTTAAATTTGATTCAACATTTTTTAGATAGATGTTTTAGGAGATTTTATATTTCAGAACTATTTAGTATCCAGGAACTTTTAGAAAAATATGATAAAAGACTTTTTCTGAAAATTAAAGCTAATAGTTGTCACCCACTGTACCCACTTCTGCCCAAGGTGAAAGAATCGTCACTACGACTAAGACGTAGAACCAGCCAGCTGCCCAAGATAAATACTGAGCGATTTAAAAATAGCTTTGTAAATAGACTTTATTTTAGATATAATTTGATAGTTTAGCTTTTATTAGTAGATTCTAATATCATATATTGTAACTTTTGATATGTATTTTTATCAAATGAATAAAGACCAATTATTATTATTATTATTATTATTATTATTATTATAATACTAACACAAGATTTTTGCAGTTTTAGCATAATTTTTAGTGGTATCCTTTGGTTTACAAAAATTCTGCTAAACCAAAAAAATATTGTATTGGTATCATAAATATCACCATGTAAATCTTAATAGAACATAAATTATTTTCACATTTAGTTTGTTATAACTGACTTAGTTTGAAGTGATTGGTCTCAAATGAACGTGGAATTATTCAATTTTCACTCAGCTGCTGTTTAATCCGACTCGGGAATATCTGACAATGACTAAACAACCTGTTTAATCCGACTCGCTCGGCAATATTTTTTTGGGCAACACTTTCTTGCTGCGGCGAATGATCTATAGAATCAATTGAAACGCATTTTAAAACTTACTCGAACAGAACAGAATCAAACAAGCAAGGGAACACGTATTATTTATGTATTATAATATGGCCTTATGAATATTTATATTATGAAGTGTCAGTTTACCTGTCTGCGCTTGCGATCTGAAACTCCAGGAGAAGTCGCAAGTTCAGCAACTCCTGCCACGTCGATTGTGGGAACAGCGTCATGATTTAATTTCCTCTTCATGCCAAGAGAAGTAGCGATTTCCAAATTTGTGGTGAACGAACTCTCTTCAAAATGCGCGGAACACAAAACAGATGAGCGCGAAGATGTAAAATTCGGCCTGTGTTTTCGAACAAAGCACTCCCACTGTTTCCTTCTTTTACAGTCCTTTTCCTCGTTTGGGAATATATGGGTAGATATACCTGATGTATGTTGACTATTTTGGCAACTTACATGACCAGGGCCACCAGCAACACACGTTCTACCTCCGTGTTTACGCGTTTTATGTAAAGCACTCGATGTACTCGCCATGTTGTATCTCGCCAAGTCGAATAAGCGTGTCCTCGTTATGACGTCACAGTACAAGAAATGATGCGCGCAAAGTTCGTATCGCATTTCGAAAATTTTGAGATTTCAAACAGTCATAAAATTAGTTCTACTGGACCAATTTGCGTTCTGATTACAGGGAAATAACCGCAAAAGTTTGGCGAATTTATTAAACGAATAAAAGCAATACCTAAAATTTGGCTGCATAAGCACTTTAACCGATTCTGAAACGTTTTTTTCGGTTTTCCGATATAAACAAAACCGTAAAATCAGTTTTTCAAAAAAACCGGTTTTTCCGGTTTTATCGGTTAACCGCACAAGCCTACTATTTATTACTCTAATACTACGGCGAGTTATTCTCGACATCTGGAGATATCGAGAAAAATCCTAGTCCTGATGAGGATTTAGTGAGAAACACTGGACGCAAACGATCTGCAATTACAATATCGCTGCGCAAGTCAACGAAACCCCAAGTAAACGGATTGTATTGGTGGAAGAGAATTGCAACCCTAATGACATTGGATTGTATCGGTTTCCTAATGCACAAAATGTCTCATAAAGAAAAGTATGACTTAGGGAGCCTTTAATAAATTGTACTCTCCCTACATCCATATATTCACATACATGTCTTCTAGAATTTGTGGCCAGAAGGATAGCAAATTGGCAAGCATGTCATCATCCTAGTTGGAAATTTCCGAAGAGCATGCCTTCGGACCTGCCCACCTAGATAATACATCACAACAAGCAAGTAAACCTGTCAAGAAAAATGCTGTATATGCCCCTGTTATGTACATAGTGTAGGTCAGTTGCTTTTTCAATGCTTACACATTTCTTTAATTTTGAGTAATTATACAGAGTAAGTTGGTCATCCATATCAACTACAGTCGAACCTGTATTAAGCGGTTGACTGCTTAAAGCGGGTTTGATTATTTGTATATTGAAAATGTGACCTGCTAAAACTCGGTTTATAAATCTGAACAGAAATTAAGGGAACAATAAAAAATATCTATGAACACAAAATAACAATTTAACGCTGTTAATAAATTTACATTGTGTTAATAACAAGATGTAAAAGTATTAACGAACTAGACAAAGAAAAATTGATTCTTCAAACGTAGCTAGACCGCAGAAAGATAGTGTCTGATTAATTTGGCTCAAACCGTCTCCCTAAAAATTGCTAACAAAAGTTCTCAAACCTGTATTAAGCGGTCCCCATATTAAGTGGCCACCCTTTATTAAGCGGTCACTTGGCAAAGTCGAGAAAATTTCGTAATTTAAATACTGTTAAAGTAACCTTTAGTAAACGGTCACCTCTATTAAGTGGACGCGTTCACACCTTGGAAAGTCCGAAAGTTAGTATTTCATTGTCTTGAACTCGCATTAAGCGGTCACCACAAACTTTCTGAGGAAATGCGCGCTGTACCGGAAGTAAACATTCAACCGCTTGCCAAATCGCATTTAAAGCTATCCCAGAGTTCATAGAAGGGGTGATAGCCAAGGTTCTTTATCTAGAAGTTGCTGGCCATGAAAATACATCGATTGCATATTGGCTTCTCAAAACGGAAATGTGCTTGTATTGCTGATCCGTCCTTCGACATATTTTGCAGCCTTTCTTCGAAAATACAGCTTATTCAGAAGCAAAAACAAAACATACAACATCGGCCTATGGGGATGATACTTTTGTTGGAGATGGAGAATATATTCTACTATGCTGCTCCAGTTTGGCAAATGATATGGTGAGCTTTTATTTTAAGCTAGGATTATCACAGAAAGATCTTTTCCATACCTTGGCAATGAAGATGTAAGTTCGTTAAAGTGTTTATGAAACGAAAAAATCGATATTCCATAATGTGTTTCCTTCGAAAGTAAGTTTTGAATAACGATGTCTGTTTAAATTGTTTCTTTAGCATTCACTGTTGTCCAGTTATAAGCATTTGAAATTTTAGCGTGATGACGTCACACAAGGTGGAGACGCTGTGCTGAGAAATATATACTATATATATGGATAATGATATATGGATATATACCTTTCTGCCAAACTACTCTTGACAGAAGCTTTGTTTAGAAATAAATTAGCAATGTCTTCATTGTGCTGTTGGCAATTCCTGATGGACCTATAGACACTGCTCATTTTGTCATTGCAGTTCACTTCAGTTAAAACTGTTTTATACAGTACTGAGTTACATCCTTAGTTTGACTTCAAAAATGGTGGGGAAATAGCTGTTTCTATCAACTTGGGGGGCCACATCTGTTTCAGTATTTAAAATGATAATACTACAAAATTTATATTCAATACAGATGCTTTGAAAGAATAGTTCCAATTATTTATAATGCACCAGTAGCTCCTGATGACTCTGCACAGTACAGAGAAGCAAAAGAAAAACTACATAGAGTGTCAAGTACAGCTTGTATCCCTGGGTCATAAAGTTAGGAACAAAACTAATTAACAATAAAACCATACTGGATGAACAGATCAATTTTTTCAGGCAGAAAGATCCGGCCCTGCCAACAAGAATCCACAATCTGTATGGCCTTTATAAAGCCATTGTGCGCAAGGTAATATTTCATTGTTTAAGTTACTCTCATTCAAGTAGAAATCTTTTTACATGGCTATGTTTTTTGTTATGTAACCACAAAAACATCATACATGGGAGTATGTCATCCTTCATTCTTAAGGAAAATACAACTGACCAAATGGAATTTTAAGACATGTGTGCATGTTTTTATATTATTGATGACTACAGTTCTGGTGAAAACAACGAGACACCATCAATTGCAATAAACAAGTATGAAGCGTATTTAGACGAGATATTTCTTCCATATGTTCGGAAAATTGTCCTAAAAAGCTCCAATGCTGTCAAGGAACAGGCAGAAGGGTTTGGAAATTTCTGTGCATGTCTTGGGAGGATATTACAAGAAATAACTACACCTGAGGTACTTTTTACATTTTAAATTAATGGCAAAAAATCCAACTCTGCTCATTGTATATTTCAAATTGGCTTTCCAGCAATTGCAGAAATGTATTCGAAATTGTGTTCCAACGAGGTCTGATCGACATGTTATGCATATCATCCTACCAGAAGTGTCAACACTCATCAAACAGATAATTGGCCAACAATTAAGCGTCATTCAACCTGACAAGTTAAGGCAAGGGGCATCAATTGAACATTCAGGAATCTTTGGAGGCATCCAACGTCGTTGTATCAAAATTCCAAGGAGAATTGTGAATAAAGATGCCCTTGAGCTTATTGATAAATGTACAACATACGGTACCCGTACAATAACATATGGTACCCGTACAGTAACATATTACAATATCATATCACATAAAATGTAATTTATTTTGAATTTACTAGCATTTGGTAAAGATATTGGACAGAATGACAATGAAGATGACACGAACGGAAAGGATATGGCAAATCGAAAGGAGATGGTAAATGGAAAGGAGACCAGCCAGGCAGACAACGAAACTTGTTGCAAATATAAAAAAGAAACTGTCTGCCAAGGAACAGTATAACAAGATGCTCATTAATGAGGAAAGGAAGTTGGAGGAAGCTCTAGCGGCTACTGAAAAAATTAAGAGCACTACTGCTGAAGAAACAATCACCAACTTGCACTGTGAACTATCACAAAAAGAGAGAAAGTGGAAGGCCACAGACGATGCACTGAATTGCACGATTTCCCAACTACAGCAAAAGGTTGCCACAGCAGCAGTTGAATGAATATTCAGGGCATATTAGAAATTTTCACTGTTAGAGCGAAATTAGCGATTATGGTCTTATAGCCGATCATGGTATTATTTTAATTATAATCTTGTGCCCATTACTTCTAAATGTTTCCTTTTTAGGAAAAAGACGGCGAAAAATATCGAAGCAGTCCTGATTTTCTTTTCGTCAGTTAGATTGTTTCAGTTTGAGCCCAAATGTTGACCTTTCTAATCATATAAAATGTCAGTTAATTAAGAATTGTCTAACATAATGGCTAACATTGTTGACTAGGCGTTAGCTATAGCATTGTTGATTGGAAACATTTCAAAATTTATATGTACCGGTATACAAGTAATATATGTCAATTGTTGCAGCTTTGATTTCTCATAACCATGGTTGGAATTATTGAGTCAGCGGTAACTGAGGCGTAAAGACGCTATTTTAAGTGCTCTGCATTTCTTTGAGAATTTTATACACTTTTGGTCAGTGACGGGATTTTTCACTATTCAATATCCTGGCTAAGGATCTCGTGGTAATAACCTGGTAAATATTACTATCAATTTGGGATTTTTTTATGAAAGAATCTACACTTTTCTACAACTTTGGTCGTTAATTGATACAGACTTCGCACGCTAATCCGTTGGGAGCGTGCACAACGTGATTTGGCGTACATTGGTTGATCGCGTGATCAGCGCGCGCTAATTACGAACGATGACGCAAGAAAACCGGGACGGAGAACGTAGATTCCCGTGTCCTATGTGCCCAAAACATTTCAGCACAGAACGAGGACGATCAATACACCTAAATACATGCAAGAGAAAACACGATAGCAACCAATCTCAGCCGGTAAGTGGAGAACCATCAACTGTCACTGCTGCGGCTGCCGTAAGTGGCCAGAGTGCGAGTGGCCTGCAGCAGAGCAGTTCACCATGTGTCAGCCATACCAAGGATGGCCAAAAACAAGTGGTAGATGCTGCGTACGAGGAAATAGTCTTCTGGCGGAAGAACTTATTTCTGTTACCAAGTGGAGCTGCTGGGAAGTCGTTCGTCAGAGAAACTGAGAAATTAATAGGTGCATGGAACTCTGATTCTCAAATCCTGCGTGATATTTCGTTAAAATTTGTGATGATCATGCCGGCTCTTTCAAATTCGAAAGAGCATACCTTATGTTTGGCACGACGTCTGCAGTTATGGCAACAGGGGGAATTTGATGGGCTACTTCGGGAATGTAGAACAATCCAGTCGACACTAACTGCTGCCAGGAAGGTCACTAATGAACAACTTTCCAAGACATTCGCCAGTCTCATCTTCCGTGGCAAAGTCAACGGAGCTCTTCGCTTGCTAGACGAGCAATCATCCGGTGGTGTACTTCCTCTTAGTGATGAGGTATATCAAGATCTGCGAAAGAAACACCCAGCCGCGAAACTGGAGGTCGGTTCCGTCATGTTGCAAGGTGAAGTACCATTCGTTGACCCAGTACTGTTTGCCAACATCGACGAGGAAACCATTTCGAAAACTGCGATGAAGACCAATGGTACTGCTGGTCCTTCAGGCCTTGATGCTCTTGGCTGGCGACATATCCTGGTTTCGCGGAATTATGGAGACGCCGGAAGAGATCTGCATTCTTCCATTGCGCTAATGGCGAGAAAGCTGGCTACGCAAATGGTAGAGGTTGAACCCGACCAGTCCACTAGTTTAGAGGCGTATCTATCGTGCCGTTTGATACCACTGGACAAGAACCCGGGTGTGCGGCCTATTGGGATTGGTGAAGTGCTCCGGCGGATCATAGGCAAGGCGATCATCTTTACCATCAAGCCCCACATCATCGATAGTGCAGGAGATCTGGAACTTTGTGCCGGACAACCTGCAGGCTCTGAGGCCGCAGTTCACGCCATGTCTGAGATTTTTGCGGAAGAAGAGACAGATGCTGTCTTGCTGGTGGATGCTGCTAATGCCTTCAATTCCATCAACCGGAAGGTCATGCTGCATAACATCAAGTACATTTGTCCTGCAATGGCTGTGTACACATACAACTGCTACTCCACAGCATCACGATTGTTTGTGCAAGGGGGTAAAGAAATTTCATCTGCGGAGGGCACTACGCAATGTGACCCGATAGCCATGCCGTTGTATGCCGTCGCCATTACTCCCTTGTTGCAAATGATCAAGTGGAATGAAGCCCAGGATGTACGACACGTTGCCTTCGCTGACGACCTGAGTGGTGCTGGTAAGCTGGTAGACCTACGTTCCTGGTGGGATAACATCGTCGCCCACGGTCCGCGTCTTGGTTACTACCCACGAGCCAATAAGACCTGGTTGATTGTGAAGCCACATCTGGAAGAGACAGCCAAAGAAATCTTCGCTGGAACTGATGTTTGCATTTCAACCAGTGGACACAAATACCTTGGAGGATACATTGGCTCGGAGGAGGGGAAAGCTGAGTACGTCCGAACTTTGGTTGGGAGGTGGTGCAACCAGCTCCATGTGTTAAGTGAGATTGCGAAATTCCAGCCTCAAGCAGCGTATGCCGCTTTTGTGTCTGGGTTTCGCCATCGGTTTACTTACCACATACGCACAATCTCAGGTATCGAGACGGATATGCAGCAGATCGACAACGTCATCGACACGAAGTTCCTGCCTGCACTCCTCGACCACAGCAGTTTGTCCAGACATGAACGTGGACTGCTTTCGCTGCCTACTGGACTGGGAGGTCTTGGTATACCCATCTTCTCGGACATTTGCGCAGAAGAAAACGCGAACTCGAAGACCATCTGCCAAGATCTCTCAAACAACATCGTCATCGTGGTCTTTATTTGCATCCTGTAAATAAAGACCGACCACGTCAACCTCACTCGGAGGGATTAGAAGCACTCACCAAAGCTCTGCATAGTAGGAATAATTTTATTATTCCCACATCTGAGCTAGTTGATTTGGCACGTATAGTATTGGAGAATAATTCTTTTATTTTCGATAAGATGTTTCACCAAAAGTTAGGAACGGCCATGGGCACCAAATTTGCACCAGCCTATGCCAATATTTTTATGGCAGATCTGAAAAATAATTTTATTCAATCTGTTATTTTTAGATGTGTTTATTATTTCCACGCATGGCAGAACTCTTCTTGATGAATTTTTTACTGCCATTAATTATTTTCACCAAACAATCAAATTTATGTGGAGTGTCGCTAACCTCTGGCATATTTGGATGTACTTGTGTTTCTGTCGGCAGGATCTATTACCACCGATCTATATTGTAATCATCAGTACCTTGACAGGAAATCTTGTCATCCAAATTATGTTAAGCAGGCTATACCTTATAGCCAAGCTTTACATACTAGACGTATTTGCAGTAAGGACACTGATTATCAATCTAGATTGAGGGAGATGAAAACCTGGTGTAAGAAGAAGGGCTATGATGATGAATTTTTAAATTCGCCGATTGCCAGAACCGGCGTATTTCTCGCTCTGATGCTCTCAAGAGAAAACCATCTGCTATAATGACGGCTCTACTAGGCCCTTAGTTTTGGATTTTCATACCCTTCTTTCTGGAGCTCGTCATGTTATTAATGAACTTTATCCTATATTGGCTTGTACAGCCACTTCCAAAGAAGTATTTCGATTAGCGCCGTTCATCTCTTTTCATAGACCGAAAAAAATATTTAAAAAGATAATTTAGTTTGGGCCCAAAAGGTATGCAGCCATGCGGTAAACCGAGATGTAAAATATGTCGATTTGTATCGGGTTCACATATTTTTCGGGATTCTGATTTTAAACATACATATTTTATTAATTACCAATTTCATTGCGATTCTTCTGGCATTATTTACCAATTACGCTGTAAGAAATGTAAGAAATTTTATATAGGTAGCCTCTTTCCGTAAGAGATTCAATAACCATAAGAGTAGTTTGAATCGTTACTGAGGGGGCCAGCGCAATATACCAGGTGAACATTTGTATGCCCATTTCTTTGAAGAAGGCCATCGGGATCTTGAAGATTTATCTATCAACATTGATAAAACAGATATCCATAATCCAACAAATAGAGAAGCATTCTGGACTTACAAACTTAATAGTTTTATTCCCAAAGGACTTAATCTTCGTGATTTTTTAATGTAATTTATTTAAGTTATTAATATTAATTATTTCGATTTTGTATATAAGTGCTCTGGTTGGCACATCTTTTTATTATTCTGAGGAAGGGCTGTGCCCGAAACGTCAAAGTTTTTTAAAAGAAGTGTTCCTTGCTGATATTTATATATATATTTATATATATATATCAAAACAAAATATGTAGGAAATTGGCGTTGATAAAAGTGCTCAATACCGGATATATGGTAGAGCGTATTACAAATATTTCCTAAAAGATATGTTTGTCACTACTCAGAGTTTCATGCACAAGGCAATCATGATAATTAGCTTTTCTTCTAAACAGAGGTGGCATCTCCTTGCTCCGTTTCGGTAGGCAGCAGCGTGCTTCACAAGGACCATTTCAGTCTGAAATTTTTTTTTCTTTTAATTCCCAAATGTGTTTTGAAAGTTCGGTTTCGTTCCGATATGTTTTGTCACGAAACGATTTCAGGTGGTTGCTGTATCTTCTTTTAAATTCGTTAGCTGTCATTCCGATGTACTGTTTTGTCATTTGGTCATCTGTTGTAGTCACTTCGGCTTTGTAGTTCACGCTCTTGGCCATGCAGTTTCCGGTGATGGGGCATTCGTCCTTTTTCCGGCAAGTGCATCTGGGGCTTTCTTTCGGGTCTTTCTTCGTTTTGCTGTTAAGGATTCGGTGGTTGTGTTTGTTAATTATATTCTTCATGTTGTCCATACAACTGTAGCTTACTTTGACGGTGTTGCGGTTAAAAATATTGTGGAGTTTGTTAGATTGGGGAAAGTGTTTGTCGATGAGGTTCAAGAAATTCGGATCAACACGTTGCAGATGATTGCAACAGAAACACGTCGATGTAAGAACATGGCCGATTAAAGGTAAGGGCATATCTTATTTGTATCAAGTAAATTTACCTTAGGGACTGGAACTGGACAATTGTAAGAAAATCCTGGCTTAACAGAAAAACGTCCCACAATGCAATGCTATATTACAGCCACCAAATTTAAAACAACAACACCAAAAATAATATTCCTTTTGAAAATGAGAGTAAAAACAATTCAATTTAATAAGTAAATGCAAAATGTCGGAGGTGAAGAAAAATACAAACCGTTTCAGGTTTTTACCAATGTATTTTTGCACATGTGACATTCCATTTCTAGTAAAGATCCAACTTAAATCATGTCCTCTTGTGTTCTTGGTCACATGTGCAAGTTCTTGGTCATACTATATTGTGTACCAAGATAATGATTTTTGGAGGATGTTTTGTATTTATTTATACGTTTCCAAAACTTCTGACTGAAGAAAAACCATGACATTTCGCTTGGATGAACGGTTATTTGTACTCATTATACACATTAGTTCGATTATATCAGCCAGTTCCATATTCACTTTTTGCTTTGTCTTTAAACAATTAAGTTAGTCACGTATTTAATTGCATCTTATATAATTTAAATAAATTTTATAGGAAATTAAACTCTGCATATAAATTATGTAATAGATAAACACCGAGAATGAGGGATTTATGCGGCATACAGCCCAAGGTGTTTATCTGACTTTGAGGTTATGAGGATATTACATTGAGGTTTCCAAAGTTCTGTCGATTTTGTCCACCTTTTTTCTTCGTTTCTTATCTTATTAGTATTCATAGGGATGTATGGCGCATACATCCCGCAGTACATCAAAAGAAATCGACTCAATGTAATAATAATAGTGATATAAAGCCTTATCAGCATATTTTATATGAGTTCAATTTTTGAAAGGGGTGGTATAAACCTAAAGAATCAGACTATGACTACATTTCAGGCAGTTACAGTGCTGCTCAGAAATAACCTAAAGGCCATTTTACACTTCAATCGTATTTCTTTGTTTCGTGAGCACTAGAGCAAAACTAATGACTTTGACACAAAAGAAAACGCTACGTTTCGGTAGTTACGGTTGAAGTGGGAAACTGCCTTTACGAAAACATAGTCAATAGAAGTATGGTCTGGAAACGCTGCGAACTTCAAAGCGGCGAACAACCAGATGCGATTTATGTTAGATGCCCTGAAAGTGCACAAGTCTTTTGTTTTACGTTCATTAATATTTATACAGCACGGTTGAGTGTCTAAACCAGTATGTGTTCAGCAAGTGTGAAAGTGCACACATTTGCATAAACATGAACAAAAACATAGAACAAAGACTTTGGCCACGCCTCTTGACTATGTGTGGACATACCTCTTGGCTATGACTTTGGCCATACCTCTTGACTATGTGTGGACATACCTAGGTCGTAGTCTTGCATGACCGCAACCACACTTCAAATTTCACATGATAGGAAATACGATCATTTCCGAAGTCTCGCAGCCTTTTCAGTTCAGCATCGCAAGATCTGCAGTTAGCTTATTTCTTTCTCTTACCCCATCGGAGTGGTAGTTTACAGGATGCTGCTCAAAGTGGAGGAAAGCAACTTTTAAACGAACAGCATTACAATTACATCGTTGATAAGATGACAGAGAACGATGAGTTAGGATCAGACGAGAGCAGCTGGGTTGCAAGCACGAAAAATCACGCTACTGTCAATTCAGGTGGAAGCCAAACAAGCTTAAAATATTGGCGTTTTGTCTCAAAGCTTTGACAGAGAAAGACACGTTTGAAAACGTGATATTCACGCATTAAAATAGATATCACTTGGCAACAATAATAACGTTGACACTTCATTGTTCACATACAATACGGCAAACTGAATTAAAATTTGCCAAACTCGTTTTAGCTGCAGAACTTTCAGTGAATTGTATTTGGTACATGTTCGTCTATCAGAGCTAACAGTAACACCTACTTTGTTTTAGCAGTTTGTATTCTGATTATATGATATAATCTGTATAATATTCAGATTAATCTCACTTAAATCGTCTCTTTCCATCCAATCGTCTCTTTCCAAAGTTGCTGAAGAATTTGTGGTAGCCGAATATGTGAAGCCAGCTGTGGTAAAGTCGATTGACCCTAATCAGTATGGGACAATTTCAGGTTATTCTACCGTCATGGCTTTAATAAGCATGTTTCATAAATGGCTAAAAGGAACTGACGGCACAAGTTCATCAGAGCAGATTCTACTGTTTGACTACCGTAAGGCATTTGATCTTATCGATTATGCTACGCTCGTCAGGAAATTGAAACATGGATCTTCCACATAGTATCATCAATTGGATTATATCCTTTCTCACGTGTAGATCGCAGAGGGTAAAACTGGGCAGGACCGATTGCGATGGTAAAACTGGGCAGGACTGTTTTTCGGGGGTGGGTGTAGGCCCATCTGGGGACCCTGGCTGTTTCTGGTTATGATAAATGACCTCACTATTTCTGGCCCCTTCACCATTTGGAAATATGTTGATGACACCACCGTGTCCGAGACTGTGGTTAAGGAGAGCTGAGTAAAGCGCAGCAAGCTGCTGACGAAGTCCATAAGTGGGCAAGGAAGAACCTGTTACAACTTAACAGCGATAAGACAAAAGATCTCATCAGTTTCAACCGTTCTTCTCAGGAACAATTGGAACAATCATTTCCGACTGTTTAAAGACCTCGTTAAGAGAGCTTATTGAAAGCTCTATTTCGTTGTACAGCTTAAGCGCACTCGTATTCCACAGAAAGATCTTGTAACCTTTTATTGTACATGCATTAGATCAAGTGTGGATTATGCACTACCCATGTACTTACAAGTAGATCTAGAAAGAGTCCAGAAACGAGCGTTGTCATGTATTTTTCCTGGAATATCATATAATGACGCGCTAGTCATGGCAGGTATTTATTCCATTCACGAGCACCACGAATTTCTAACAAGGAAACTGTTTAAATCAATTAGTAAGAACCCTAATAATAAACTGTATTCAGTTATTCACTTACTTCCTAGGAAAAATTTAAACAATACACAATCTTAGGAAGAAAATAATTTTCGCTGTTCCGCTCATCAAAACCAATCTTTTTATCCACAGCTGTAATATCTCACTTTGTATATACCATAGTATTTTAGGTTATTTTAAATGTATTATAATATAGTACTTATTATGCCAGTATGATAGTATCTAGGATTTTGGACTCGTATCATTATAGACTTGTATAATTTTGGACTCATATCATTTTGGACTCGTATCATAGAAGTGATTCGTATATTTTTTATTGACATTTGTAAAAGTTATGCAATTCAGTAATTGCTGCAATGTAGCTTGCTATTAATCTGTCTGTCTGTCTATTCTATAATATGATAAATTATTGCAGTGAACAATCCGTTTTCAAAAGTTAGCATTTTCATATTTGGAGAACGTTTTTAAAATTCCGTCGCCTTGTAAATGAGACATGAAACAGCGCTAGAATTCAATTATTATTCATATGTTCCTCATGTTGTTGGCAAGTCTATTCAAACCTGTCTTACAGTATTTTGATTTACGACGCTGTTAGTTTCAGGCATTCGAATCCGTTCAAATCTAATTTTGTTAATGATGATTTTTTGACTTCCTATTAACTTAAAATATTTTCACTAGCAGATAGCAGACTCAAGCAAGAGTGTCGATTTATTTTGTCTTGAAAAGTCAAGTCGATCCAGCATTGTAAGAGAAATGGTTGAAACTTCATGCCATTCCACTTTTCCTTGGTTGTATATTTTAATGATCAATGATCTGACAACCCGTACGAGCCCGTGGAAATAGTCGACGACACTACCCTCTCAGAAGTAATTTATAAAGGAAATCCAAGTTTAATTCAAGAATCCGTTGATGAAGTTCAAGAACGGTCACGTTTGAATAAGAGCTTAGAATTGATTTTTCGCAGAAGCCTATTAACGACAACCCTCTCAATCCCCATTTACATCAATGATAAACAGATTGATGTTGTCAACCATGTGAAAATTCTAGGTCTTACAGTCAGTAGTGATTGTAAATGGAAGAGGCATGTCAATAAAACCGTATCCAGGGCCAGCAAGCGTCTTTACTTGATCACACAATTAAAAAGAGCAAGAGTTCCTGCTAAAGAGATAATTCAAATATATTGTGCGTGTATCCGCTCGGTTCTGGAATATGCCTCACCCTTACTTACACTTACGTCAGTACCTAAATTTGGATATTGAAAGAGTTCAAAACGGTGTTTAAGAAGAATATTTCCAGGCGTTTCTTACGAAGAAGCACTTAAATTAGCTAAATTAGAAACTTTAAAAAAAATTTTAAAATTATATGATGTAATTTAATCTGACGATAGATTTTAAAACTTAGGAAAGAAGCTGTGTGGAGAAAAGAAGAATGTATTAGATTTAGTGAAGCAAGATTTAAAAAAACATGAAAAGCATAATACTATAATGTGCCACTTTAGGCAAGCCATTTGGTAGGTCCAAAAGTAATCAACAAAATCCACGACCAAATCCATGTAAAGCATGTATCCATGTAATGCAGAACATCACTAACTGAGCAGAAATAAGAAGCAGCATAGATCAGTTTGTTGAGAATGAGTTATTTGAATGCGCACCTGAGAAATCCAAGCCAATAAAAGCAAATCGTTGAAACCACCCGAACAAACAAGACAGAAGCAATCACAGAGCAGCAACAATGACCAGGAGTCATTAAAGAGAAAAGTCGATGAATGGAACAAGTCATCCCCCCATCTACACATTTTTTCCATGCAAACGAGAGATGGGAATGATGGAAAAAAGTAAGTTCCTCTTTGTCCATGAAGAGGAATGGCAGCAAAGGCTTCTTCAGAGATACGGCAGTGACGTAGTCCTCAGATGCAACCTTTTGCCGCTTTTCTTTGAGTACACACAAACGTACAATCGAAGAAGAGTTTCCACAAGCAGAAGTGTACATCTGACTTTCACAGAATGCAAGCCTGGACAAAATGGGTAAAAACGGCGTTCAGACGGAAGACCAAGACAAGCTTCTTTCTTTAAAGCGACAAATCGGATACATCAGAACGAAAGAAGACTGTTACACCAGTAGAGTTACTAAAATCTTCCAAGATCTACAAGGAAAACGTCAAAGTACAGGATTACTTTAACAATGTGTCACTTTCGTGGTTTTGCAAGCCTGCTGGAAACCTATACAAACAATGTGTTCATCACGCTAGATACAGAACGTTTAAATGTGGTAGATACAATTTCTATTATGCCAGTGTCAAAGAGCAACCCTTGCACAAAAATAAAGCTGATGAAGCACCTCTACAAAATACAATCAAGAATGCCGACAAGTCTACTGAAAATGCACTTCAGTTCAATAATGCAGACGAAGTATCCGATCCATGCAAAAAACTGAAAGGCTGCAAGACAAGATTTCCACCCTTTCCAATCTTTCCACCCTTTCCAGGTCGAAGACGTAGATTCCCTAAATGATGCAATTACAGTCGTTGAGAATCTGACCAACAAACTTTGTGGTGGCATGTGTCATGAGGAGAATGGTTTTCTGGTAAGAAATGGCCCTGCAAAAAAATAAACTGAGATCCACCAATATTGAGTACCATAAGATATTTCATAAGAAGCTGCCACAAAGAAAGAAAAGAAATAGTCAATGTGGGTAAAACTTATGCACTCAAGGTTGGCAGGTAAAACTTACGCAGTTAATTTTGCACTAACCATGTTGTGGGAAACAAAAAGTGTTTCATTAGAATAGTTTAACCTTTTCTTCATATTTCTGAGCAGTAAACTCCTACATTACATACAGTGCAATTATCTGCTTGAATTTTAAACGCTTTCGTCGACTACCGCCTTTGACAGGATATCAAGTTTCAAAGACAATGTTTATTAACTTTGCCAAAACAAAAAATACAATATAATAAGTACAGATACATGCCGAACAAAAAAAAGAAAAATACACGATACATGGCAGGGTATCCGCAATAGCAGTGCCAATTACTGTGGGCCCAACAACTAAACTTTCTCACTTTGCCTAGCCAAGCGGGAATCTGGAATGTTTTTATGGTATTGTGGTATGACCTGTTACCTACTTTACTTTGGTTTCATATAGTCCAGTCAATCTGCGGTTTAACATCAAACAAATTGCAAAATAAATGATTTTAGCTTTTTCATTACCTTGATACATTCAGAAATAACATACCAAAAGTCCCTAGAAATCAACCTAGTGGAAAGTTTAAAAAATCAAGTTTTTCTTACAATTTACCTACAAAAGCACTATTCTTTAAAAAAGGTGAAATTTCAAGTTCACGTTTAGCAAATATTACCTATGTCTTTAGAAAGTTCTCAAAAAGCTGTATGAATGACATTTAAGCGGATAGTACAATTTTCTAAGCCCATTTTGAGTTATTCGCTCAAGAAAAGTGGAAAATGCAACAAAATTCTGTTTTTTAGCAGGTTTAACCTTACGTAACTCCAAATCGGAATGGAAAATTGTACTACCTGCATAAATGTCCTTCATATGGTTTTTTGAGAACTCTCTAACGACATAGGTGATATTTGGTAAAAGTGAACTTGAAATTTCACTTTTGTTAAAGGATAGTGCTTTTGTAGTTAAATTGTAAGAAAACCCGGATTTTCTGAACTTTCCACTAAGTTGATTTCTCGGGACTTTTGGTATGTGATTTCTGAATGTATCAAGGTACTGAGAAAGCTAAAACCATTTATTTTGCAATTTGTTTGAAGTTGTACCTATATTTCAGGTAGATTGACTGGACTAATATAACCTTGTGCATGTAGGCTCCCCTTTGTGCCCATTTTTGCACGGGTAAAAATTACGCAATTTCCTGCTAAAACGTAAACCAAAGCGCCAAGCGCAGTAAACATACCAAAACCATTATTATTTATCACAGTTTTAAATTATTTTATATTTGAGTTAGTGTTTCCTTGTATGTAATGCACTAAAAAAAGTGTTACCATCCTTGAGAACTATGAACAACCAATTTCGCATGTCAGAGGGATTACTTCACCATCGTCTCAAAATTAAAAAAGAAGGGAAAAAAGTCTCACCAACTCTGGTAAAACTATAGTAATTGATCAAGATGCAGAACAACAGCTGGTGAAATGTATTGGAACAATGTGCAATCTTGGGTTAGTCCAACAAGAGGACAAATCAAAGATCTTGTTCAAGAGTATGTTCACAACCATAAACTTACAACACCCTTTAAAAATGATCGCCCACGATTATTCATGACCAGAAAGACACTGTCACTGAAAAAAGCCAACATGATAAGTTCAGCTAGAAAGTCTGCCACTTCTAACCCTGGAAAAGCTGGCTAAGGAAAAAAAGTAAAGCCATCACAGACATGGAACTGTGACGAAAGCGGTTTCCAAACGATCCACAGAAGCGCAATGTTGTCAGGGGAAGAACAGCATACAATCTACAAAGTTACTCGCAGAACAGAACGAGATAACAGGACAACCCTGGCCGTATGTAGTGCTGCGGGAAGAGTTCTTGATTCTAAAATTTTTGTTTGCAGGTAAAAAGTTGCAGTCAACCTGATGAGGTAATAGAGCTCTTCCTGGGACATTTTGGAGAACGGCTGGATGACACAGACGTCTTCGCCGAATGATTTGATCAATTTTATAATTGATCACCCGTCACTGAGAGGCCGCTCTCATCGCCAACTATTCCAGTCACGATGAGCCCGCAATGCGTCAGAGGCTTTCCATGTGAGAACAGTGCACTTCAACATGGCGGTCAGGTTAGTAACGGGGAAGCTTTGGTAGAATACCAACAACTGAATAACTTGTCATCGGTAGTGCTATATAACACAGGATTTAAGACGAGAAAAACATCCAAATACTTTCATAGTCGAAAGAATAATTTATCGTAGAGCTGTTGGACATGCGAGTACTCCTTGCAGATCTTAATATGATGATTTGCTTTTTGATTTTTCAAATACATAATTTTAATTTTCTCAAATTATTTTTTGCTGCTTATGGATCACAAATATGTTAAGTGGGATGGATGGCCATTGCAATTCTGCACATGGGAGCCGTCATTTTTTGTTTTTGTTCTCCAGAACTTTTGAGGTGCATAACTTTAAATTTTATGTATTGTGTGCATGTATCTATGTGAATTTGATGCTATGATCAGGTTTATTGGCAGAATATGAGCAGAATCCTTGTTTGTATTTGTTTCTTTAAATTCAAGTTGAAAATTGAAGGGATAATTCTGCAATTTCTCCTTAATTATATTATTTGCACTAAAGATTTGTAAAACTTGTGCTTATAAACTTTAGGAGCTATGCCAACCCACCACAACCATCTGACTCGAGACTGCACGAAAGTAGCCGTCATTTCTACTTGGCAATTCGTTCTAGCCTTTCGTTCAAAGTCTACAGCTCCTGCTATGATATGTTGAGATGGAACTGGATATATGGCGCTATTTAAGCAAAAACAAAGGAGTACCATCACAAGAGAGGCCATACGATGTTTAGAAAGGAATATTTTCATAGTTCTGAGTCTCTTTCTGAAAAAGTATTTCCTCGATGAACATGGCCAGGGACAAGATCTTCGATTCCCCCTTAAAATAAAGCCAATTCTTAACTGGACCCCAGCTCATCAAATTGTCGAGAATAACAAGGTTGTTGCATTACCAAGAGTTCCATTAGAAATGTTTTCCATTCACATTCTTAAACGGCCATGTGATGCAACTAACTTGTTTGAAATGGAGTAAAGATGAATTATAATGATTACCCTACCTTGTATTCAATCAGAGTGTTGACAGTTGTAGTTATATTTTATTCTCCTTCACAGGAAAAAATTGAGATACACATTGTAAATAGATATAGTTAGTACACTTTGGTATTACAAGTAATATTGGCATTTACACTTCTTATCGTCCAACCACAGGTAGCCCAAGCTCATTATATGGGCTTTCTTTCAATATTTTTTTACTTTACTCTTTATAAGTTAATTTCTATTAAAAGGTATATTTTTGCTTTTGTTTGTGATTTTGATGAGATTTTGCATGGCCACCCTCTCCGTCAATTCTATTATAAAGAAGAACGCTGAACGCTTGTACTGCAGGCACATGTAATTTTATTATAACCGTCAGTTTATAAACAGTTTTAGTATCGCAAAAATTCCACAGAAATACAAACATTTTTAACTTTTAACTGCATCCACGTGTTCTTTGTCATTACCTTTATCTTTTGTGAAAGTTTGAAACCATTTTGTTCAGAATTGAAGTACCTGTACTCGTGGGAATAATCAACACGTTTTGGGACGTCTAAATAAATAGGAAGGTAGGCAAGCCGGAAATCACACACTCGGGTCACTTCAAGAGCGAATATATCACAGACAAGCGATCCTACGGCAATTTAACGCCAATACACAACTCCTCGATGTTTTCTCATTGTACTTAGCTAAAATCGAGTCTCGTTGTATTTTCTCTTCTCCCCAAAATCGCTGATATCAAACTCTATTTCACCACGGAGGCCAGCGTTACGATGCTGGCACAGATCAGAGCGGATCTTTTCAAACTGCCGAGCGATAAATCACCCCCCATGCCAACCCGTGACGGGAAGTGTCACTGCAAAAATATATACAACAAATCCACAACCCTCCCCACCCAAGGGATGATTTGTCGCTCGACAGTTTGAAAAAGGTCCGCTCTGATCTGTGCCAGCATCATAATGCTGGCCTCCGTGGTGAAATAGAGTTTAATATCGGCGATTTTTGGGAGAAGAGAAAATACAACGAGACTCGATTTTAGCTAAGTACAATGAGAAAACATCGAGGAGTTGTGTATTGGCGTTTAAATTGCCGTAGGATCGCTTGTCTGTGATATATTCGCTCTTGAAGTGACCCGAGTGTGTGATTTCCGGCTTGCCTACCTTCCTATTTATTTAGAAGTCCCAAAACGTGTTGATTATTCCCACGAGTACAGGTACTTCAATTCTGAACAAAATGGTTTCAAACTTTCACAAAAGATAAAGGTAATGACAAAGAACACGTGGATGCAGTTAAAAGTTAAAAAATGTTTGTATTTCTGTGGAATTTTTGCGATACTAAAACTGTTTATAAACTGACGGTTATAATAAAATTACATGTGCCTGCAGTACAAGCGTTCAGCGTTCTTCTTTATAATAGAATTGACGGAGAGGATGGCCATGCAAAATCTCATCAAAATCACAAACAAAAGCAAAAATATACCTTTTAATAGAAATTAACTTATAAAGAGTAAAGTAAAAAAATATTGAAAGAAAGGCCATATAATGAGCTTGGGCTACTGTGGGGCGTTTGCTCTGCTCTGATGCTGTTCACTAAATTTTTGGAAAAAACTCACTTTATTGTTCTTATTTACCATCTTGTGTAAAAGTATGACGTTGGGGAAACTTGGGAGAAGAGTTTGATGGCAATAATCTTTACCTCGGAAAGGAATTAAAATCACAACATGTATTTGGTAGAAAAATGGTCTCTCGTGCACAGCAGTTTAATGAAGGTCTGCTTGTTAGTCAGAAAGCTACTCAAGCTCTAAAAGTCTTTCAGTACTTTTGTTTAGCATCCATAATGGTTCTACTTGTGGGGGACGTGTCAACAAATCCTGGTTGGGATCCTAGATTACAAAGACCAGGTATGAAGATTGCTCACCTACATATTGACAAACTCAGATTGCTCCTATATTATAATCCATTTGATGTACTAACCATAAACGAAACTTGGTTGAATAGTACTTGGCATGACTCTGAACTAAAGATTGACGGATATAACTTCACACAGAAAGATCGCGAGAACAAGCAACGTGGTGGAGGAACTTCTATTTATTATAAATCAAAATTCATTGCTTACCCTAGGACCGACAACCTCTGATCGCCTAGAACACAGTACTGCTCCGAAATAACCTAACACTACGTTTGCGTTCGAAATGCGTTCCAATGGCGTTCGGAACGTTGTGAGAACGCGAGTTCTGGTTTTGATGAATCGAAAAGTTCGTCGGATATGATTTACCCACTCAAGCCGACTGCCAAAACACACTCGACTGAGTGATCGTCGCTGGGCCGCTAGACTCTTACCGGTGGTATTTCGTCGAACAAGTGATTCTCACACAAGTCAATCAGTCATTATTTACATTTCGATGAACACATTGATCGAAAGAAACTCTTCTTGAACCTGTCGGTTCTGCATCATTGGTGAAATTGAGTTTTGTAAAGATTATCCGCATCCTATGTTTACATGCTGAAATGCATCCTAGCCTCCTCCTCAGGCAACTCTGTGGCTTCTTTTTTCCAAGTAAAATACCTTACACAATCCCTATACTTCCCTGCAATCCCAACCAAAACCTTGGGAGCTATTTGACATGGAATAAAATAAGGCACAGAGTTGCCTGCAGAGGAGGCTAAATGCATGTTATGCTGAAATGAAATCGTCTGATGTATGCGAGGAATTGAATAATATATGGATGTGCCCACGGTACTGACACATTGTGAAGAACATTCATTAAGCTACATAATCCACAGCGCGTTAGTGAATGAATTGTTTCGGAAGGTTATTGTATGAACACTCACAGAACGAATCTTCGACAATTTGAAGGCGATTACTCGCTCATTTGCATGAAATCAGCATTTACTGATTTAGCATGGCATTGACAAAAACATGCCACTTTAGAAACACTCGTAGAACGAACACCATCCTTCATCTGTGTCAATTCCTGGCAAGCCCTCGGTATTTTTAAACAGTTTGAAAGAAACGAATCAACGATGAACACTCACAGACCGATAATTACATCTTTCACCTGCAGCAATTCCGGCCAAGCACGTGATTTCAACAGTGCTTGAAGGCCATTACTCGCTCATAAGCAATTTGCATGAATTCTTGCATTTACTGATTTAGCATGGCATTGACAAAAACATGCCACTTTAGAAACACTTGCAGAACGAAACACCATTCTTCATCTGTGTCAATTGCTGCCAAGCGCTCGGTATTTCTAAATAGTTTTAAAGAAACGAATCAACGACGAACGCTCACAGACCGAAAGTGACATCCTGTGGCAATTCGCAAGTATGTGATTTCAACATAGTGGTTGAATCGCTCATGCGCTCAGTATTTCTACATAGTTTGAAAGAAACGAATCAACGATGAACACTCGACCAAAAGTTGCATCTTTTACCTGTGGCAATTCCGGCCAAGCGCGTTATTTCAACAGTGCTTGAAGGCCATTACTTGCTCATTTGCATGAAATCTCCATTTACTGATTTAATTTAGTATGGTATTGACAAAAACATGCCACTTTAGAAACACTTTATATTCATATGGATTTGTTATTGTATGTTTATTATATGATTGTTTATAATTCGTCATTCTTTTCCATTTTACCATTTTATCATCGATAGTACACATACTGTATTTCAATCGCTCCATGCGGGCAGCAATCGCTTTGTCGATAACAAGAAAACAAGACCAACTCATACTGATCTAGGTGTTCTAAACCCTCTTCAAAAAATATTTAACTTTAAGGAAATTATTCTATTCCTTGAATATGTGGAAAGCTCTCCAAATGATCAAGTGATGCTAAACCTTTTAGTCTAAGAGCTGAATCACACGACGCATTGCACAACCCACCTTACAGAAAAGGTTTGACACTTGATTCTTATAGAACAATATATGCTTTTTAACATGAGATACTTTGTACTATCAATTTGTGGTTAGGTTTCGAGATATCGTGGTTTTTTAGCCTCAATATGGTGGAATAACATGAAAGCGAGGCTATGTACCTGGAGGCATATAGAATGGTCGGCTTTTAACCAAATCTCACAAAAATGGTCTCGTATGAAAGCGCTCGCAAGGGGCTTTCTAACAGACAAGAGTACGTACTCATTGTGTCACGTGACAAATCACGTGACCTCAAAAACACGGAATGTTGGCATTAACTTGCTTTAAAACCCTTGAAAACGGATTCTTTCCCAAAAAAATAACCATCCAAAAGTATTTGTCAAGTCATTTTAACATGCTAAGACAAAAAATACAATTCAGGAAGCACTGTACAAAATCCGTGATGAACAACATCACTAATAAGACTGGAACCAATTGCTTAGGTAACCAGGCTTTCTTCACTGGCGGCCATATTTGATTTATCATTTGCTGATTCATTAATAGTTTCAGAAGAAAAGGATTATTTCACAACAATTGTTGAGTTTGATTGATATAAAAAGTGCTGTTTATAACAGGAAAAACAATCACAATGTTTTAGATTGTGGGAGTCATGGAGGTAAACATTATAATATGTGAAAATGAAATAATTAGTCATTCGAAAATTCGATTCAGTTTGAGTTATTTTGTATATTCAGTGAAGGCTTATTTGCTTTGCAGATAGATGATGGAGTTCGTTTACTTCCTGCTAAACGAAAAAAGCTTACTAATTTTAAACAATGTATAATTTGTCAATATAGCAACAAGGATGATTGCTTAAGAAGAGCACAAGTTCCATCAATTGAAAAGTTTATTTATGCTGCAAATGTTCGCAAAGATGATTGTTTTGATAGATTGCATATTGATATTGGTAATCTTACTTCCAGAGAGATTTTGTGGCATAATTCATGTTACGCATCCTACACTAGTGAGCGTAATTTGCATAGCCTATCAACGGGTCAAACGGGTTCTCTTCAAGTGAGTGAAGTAAGTGAAGCGAGTTCGAAATCGCAACGAAACCGTCCATCGATTGACTGGACGAAGTGTATATTTTGTCGGAATGCTTCTCGCAAAAAGGATTTTAAACTTATCAATATTGTGACTTTTGAAGCGTGCAATAGCATCAGAGCAGCTGCTGAGGCTAGAGGCGATGAAGAACTACTTCCTGTATTACGAACTGTTGATCTAATTGCTGGTGAAGGCAAGTATCATAAGTCTTGCCATGCATCATATGTGAGCAAGGCAAATATCAAATCGCGATGTATAGATGGAAAACCTGTTAACGAATACGAGGAGGCGTTTGCTGAGTACCTTGGCATAATACGATCTGAAATCCTAAAAGGAAAAGCGTACGATATGAATTACCTACTACAATTGTACAAGGACATGCTAACCAAGAGAGAAGTAAATGCCGATAGCTACACCAGGCAAAAGCTCAAATTACGTTTAAAGTCAGTCTTCAAAGACAGTCTTGTGTTTCACCAACCGCATGGAAGCACAAAACCAGAAATTGTTTACTCAAGTTCCATATCACTTCTTGATGTTATTAACACAGCTGCAAGAACAACCGAGAACACCACAACTCCAGTTACAACTCAGAATGCATTAATAAGGGATGAACCAAATGAATCAATTAAGATAATCTATAAAGCAGCAGTCATTATCATAAATGACTTAAGCAAGGGAATTAAAATCGATCCCTTATCTCTTGAAGATTTGCACATACAGAAGGCGCGAACACTGATCCCTGATAACCTGTATTGGTTGGTGAGGTACATGGTAACCTCGGAGGTATATGCCGCTGATCCAAGCCCTAGATGTTCAAATGTCGCACATGAAAGGAAGATACTAATGATATGCCAAGACGTCATACACGCTGCAAGTAACGCCAGAGTGAAGCTTCCAAAGCATGTATCGTTAGGTATAACTATTAAACATCTAACAAGGTCGAAGCAG
This sequence comes from Chrysogorgia sp. JL179-B06, assembly GCA_035772405.1. Taxonomy (NCBI): domain Eukaryota; kingdom Metazoa; phylum Cnidaria; class Anthozoa; order Scleralcyonacea; family Chrysogorgiidae; genus Chrysogorgia; species Chrysogorgia sp. JL179-B06. The sequence continues at coordinate 257,941 of JAYKKM010000395.1, read as the reverse complement.
CTCATAACTCTGCTCAACCGAATGGGACATTGTTGTTCATATGAACAGACCGAAATAGTGGAAACAGCCCTCGCCAATGAAACTATCGCAAGATCAGAGTTGAATGGAGGTATTATCATTCCATCAAACATATCACCTGGTGTATTTGTCCATATGGCAGCAGATAACAATGATTTCAGCGAGGAAACCATCGATGGGAAGAATACTACCCATGCGACGACCTTTGTTGCTTTCCAGAGGAAACAACGTGGACCCGCAACGCCACCCGGAGAGGTCTACGTAGATCACTCACAGAGGAAAAGGTCTTTAGATTCGTCAAAACCTATAGTGACGGTAGAGGATATCAATGTTGGAGGAAGACGTCCAGCAGTTACACAATACGTTAGTAAGATGACGAATGCAAGTTGGCTACAACCAAATGACCAGTTCCTTTCCGCTTGTCAAGACGACTTGGTATGGCTTATCCTACGCATATGTTCCAATACTATGCTTGAAGAAAATTGTCAAACGGTTGTTGCTCAGAAGATTCCAGGTTGGAGTGGATTTCAGTCCCTCAGATTCTCGGATCCTTCACCGCCTACTTCCATTGGCTACTGTCCTATGATTCAGGCAGATGCAAACGAGTACAGCACAATCAACACGGTCATGAAGCTCTCGTTGAAGATGGCAAATGTACTTGGACAGTCCGACTCTGTAGTAACTTTTGACTTAGCAATTTACGTTAAGGCAAAGCAGCTTCAAATGAGATACCCGGAAGAGTTCAAGAACGTCGTAGTTCGCTTAGGAGGATTTCACATAGCTTTAAACTATCTTTCGCTCCTTGGAAAGATGTATACAAACTCTGGTTTGGAAGATCTTCTTATTGAATCCGGAGTATATGCGCCTGGAACTACCACCGCATTGATAGCAGGAAAGTCATACAATCGTGGAGTACGAGCCCACAAGCTTTGTCTCGAGGCTCTGTTTCGACTAATGTGGAAAACGTTCGCAAGTTGGCTTGAACAAACAACGCCAGGCTTAGATGAAACTTCAAAGAAGAAAGTCCTCGAGTTACTTAAGAAATGCCAAGATTCTGACAATAAGCAAGAATACCTCAAAGAAAACTGGCAGCCGCTAAAAGATGGCTTGAGCGCACTTGTGCATCTATTCCAAGAATTTGAAAGTGAAAGAAAAGTCAAATCACAGCTTTTTGCATTCTGGAGCGAATACATGTCAATGGTGTCGTTTCTGCTTCAGTTTATCAAGGCTGAGCGAACTGGCAATTGGAACTTACACTTGTCTTCCACCGCTAAGATGCTACCCTATTTCTATGCCATGGATAGGGTGAATTATGCAAGATGGCTCCCCGTATACTTGGCAGACATGCATTCACTACAGGAACAACACCCAGAAGTGCATTCGCAGTTCATAGCTGGTAACCATAGCGTGAGTCGCTCACAACAACCCTTTGGTCAAGTTTGGTCAGATATGGCACTTGAGCAATCGATAAACTGCGACTCAAAATCAAAAGGAGGTTTGGTCGGCATAACCCAACAGGATGGTGCAGTTGATCGGTGGTTCTTGACAATTCACGAACGTGCAGCCATTACAAGATCACTTAAAGGAATGTGTGGCGTGGAGAATGACAGGATAGGAACACACAAGGAAACAAGTGTTACGCGTATCGAGCGAGATGAGAAGGATGTCCAGAGGCTTGTCTCATGTTTTACCACTGGCTTAACAAATAACCCATTTGTAACTGAAGACGAGGACATCGCTGACGACACTCCGCTTAGCAATATTGCAACAGGGGTAGTTGTACCTAACAAAGTCGCAGATCGCTTGGTAAATGCGTCTGAGATCGGAAGAAGTAGTATGCACGACTTCATCAATTTAAGGCTTGATACTAATGAAGTTTGTTTCTGGGATCCTCTTAAGAAGCTGAAGATTGTCACTTTTAATGTTACGAAGCGAAATATATCTCTGAAAGGGACTCGTGGAAAAGTCGTAACATTGAACGCTGACCGAGAGCTCTTTGGACGACTGCTCGTAGTGGCGAAAACAAGGGATATCAACCTCAAAGAGATCCTAAGCTACGAATTGTGCTGTGTTCCAGTTTCCCTTGTACATCCAGATGGGACTATGCGAAAGACAGCCAAGAGCACATTGATGCCGATTTTGGAGAGGAACGTCGAATCCATTTCTAGATTACCTGTATCGGAACTGCGAACAGCTGTTGTCATCGATGCCATGGCATTGATTCAAATGGTTAAGTCAGCAGGAGCAGCAACGTTTGGAGAGATGGCTAGTAAATACTTCGACATTATAACTCGGGTATTGAGTCAGAACAACTGCAGCCGGGTAGACCTCGTATTTGACCAGTACCGTGCTGTGTCTATCAAAGCAGCGGAACGCCAAGAAAGAGGAGAAAGTTTGTCCATGGAGATTAAGATTCACAATCAGAATACGCCAGTTCCCAAGCAGTGGAAGAAATTCATATCGAATCCGAAGAATAAGCAGAATTTGGCAAAATTCTTGTGTGAGTCTCTACGTATCATTTTTGAGACACAATTGCATCCACAGCAGAATGTTGTTCTAGCGGGAGGCTTCAAAGATGGCAGAGAGACGGTTTCGTGTATCAGCGGAAATTCAGCCAGTGTTCCATCTTTGTTTTCCGACCAGGAAGAAGCAGATACAAGACTTCTATTGCACGTCAAACATGCTTCGACACTCATCAAAGAATTGTTGTTCAGTCCCCTGATACAGATGTCGCACTGTTATGTGTTGCTCATTTCCAGAATGTCACATGTGACGAGCTATGGTTCCAAACAGGACTTAAAGATAAAGCGAGATTCATTCCAATTCATTCATTACAGTCTTCCTTAGGTCCTCTGCTCTCGAAGGCCTTGCCAGCACACCATGCACTGACAGGCTGCGATACAATAAGTGCTTTTTCAGGTATCGGCAAGAAGAAGTCTTGGAAGGTATTTGTCAACGATGCCCAAACACAACAGCAACTCGCCAGCCTAGGTGAAGAGCCCCTTACTCAAGAATCTCAACTCCAATCTTGTGAGGCATTCGTATGTTCTCTTTATACCACTGCCAGAAAATTTGCTAAAGCTGACGATGCACGGCATTTCCTTTTTTGTCGGAAGAACAAGACAAGCGACAATCTGCCTCCCACATCTGACAGTCTATCACATCACATTAAAAGAGCCAACTTCCAGACATATATATGGAATACAGTCCTTTGTCCAATGCAGAACCTTCCTTCACCGGAAGGATTTGGATGGAAATTGGAAGATGGTGTACTATTGCCAGTCCTTATGACGAAAAGTTCGGCACCAGAAGGAATTGCAGAGTTAACAACCTGTGGCTGTGAGAAGTCGAAATGTTTACGCAATTGTTAATGCAAGTCAAGTAACCTTCCTTGTACAGAAGCATGTGCGTGCATGGCTGATCATGAAAGCTGTTCAAACCCCGTTAATGATGTTGTCGACTCCAGTGATCTAGAGAGTGAAAGTGACGATCTTGACACTTAAACATTTCTTGGCTATTTTTATTTAGATGAACTGAGTTGCTTTTAAAGCATAAGTTTTCTGAACAATAACGTAACTATTACATACCTTGTTATTCTGTAAGAGATCGCGATCTAACCGTTATGCACTTCAAATAGGGTAGCTGAAAAACCTTTATATTAACAATATTTTATCGTTTTAAAACGGCTTTCATTAACCTGAATTGTATTTTTTTGTCTTAGCATGTTAAAATGACTTGACAAATACTTTTGGATGGTTATTTTTGTGAAAGAATCCGTTTTCAAGGGTTTTAAAGCAAGTTAATGCCAACATTCCGTGTTTTTGAGGTCACGTGATTTGTCACGTGACACAATGAGTACGTACTCATGTTTGTTAGAAAACCCCTTGCGAGCGCTTTCATACGAGACCATTTTTGTGAGATTTGGTTAAAAGCCGACCATTCTATATGCCTCCGGTACATAGCCTCGCTTTCATGTTATTCCACCATATTGAGGCTAAAAAACCACTATATCTCGAAACCTATACCACAAATTGATAGTACAAAGTATCTCATGTTAAAAAGCATTTATTGTTCTATAAGAATCAAGCGTCAAACCTTTTCTGTAAGGTGGGTTGTGCAAACTCCTTAAATAAGGCCTTTTCTGAAAATAGCTCCCAGACTATTTGGGAACAACGAAGAACCCGTTCCGGATGCGTTTTTTGTTAGGTTATTTCGGAGCAGTACTGTATGTGTGGTTAGAATTTATTTTCCCCAACAACAGCAAGAGCAACCACCTAATGTTGAGACCAAGATATTTAATCCTAAACATGAGAGTATACATATATCTACAGGATGAATCGATTATACGGATGGCATCATGACAATGGTATATTGTTTGATGTGACATTAACAGGTCGGTTATTGATTGCTTAACAATTTTTTTTCCTATGTCTAAATATTTATTTCCTATGTTCATTTCTACTGTTGACTGGGCCTAGTTCCAGATAGCATATAATGATAAACTTCTCATGTAACCATAGGTTGCATCGTTTGGTTTTGTAAGAGTAGGGTTTACATTGTTTGATTATTTTCCATTTGATCGAATATTGGACATCTACTTCTTTTAATTTCCAAATATATTTGCTGAGCTCAGTGGCAAGTTTATGTTTCGAATTTCTGAAAGACTTGGTGTGGTGCGTATCTAGTTTTAAGTGCTCTCAGCTTGCTCCATGTTATCTTCTCGTAATTGTGGCTTGGTAAACTATCGCTTCCATTTGTCATTTCCTGGATAGTGGGCAGACATCCTTCTGGCAGCAATAGTATTCGGTAGTTGTAATTGGGTTGTTTCGAATTTCTTTGTTAAGCATTTCTTTGTTAACCACAGATTTATTATGCGATGAAATAATATTTTGCATGCAGCAAAAGCTCAATTTCAGGGTGGCCCTTTGGGGGAGGCATTCATCAATCAGGTGCAGAAAAATGTGATCGATGTTGGTAGCGACATTGGCACTGTAAGGCAGATCAAACCATATTATGTTCCTGCTTCTTGAGCACTTCACTTTCGGTGATTATGGGTTGAAATTAAGTTGGTGGTCATATCCACTTTTCTGGAGTGCTTCAAGTCGTTGTTGCTGAATATTTGACATATCTGTTTTTTAATGTTCTTTCTTTCTCTGGGCGATTTGTTAAATGCAGCTAATCCATTGTCTCTGTATAGTCCAATTGCGTTTCTGTATTTTGTTAGTTTTCATAGTAGTTAGGAGCCTACCAGTTCACATGTTTCGGCACTGTCAAAGCTTCCTATGGTTAAATCAAAGAGCAAGTTAGTTGTTTTCATACATCATGGTGTGCTTTCATTGAAAAGTAGAGATTTCTTTGCTTGGGTGATGATCTTTTTCGGTTATCTCGTCATATTTTGAAGCAAACGCTACGGCTTTCTTCAACAGTTCTTCTGATATGAATGGGTAGAATTCAATTTTATCGAAGCAGATGAATGAGCGTGCGGGTTTATCAGGAATGTTTTTGTACGACCTAATGACGTAGTCGGTATTTCGCCACTATTTTAGAGTTGATCCTTTGGAGAATGTTTTTACTAGTGATGCCGATTGCTGATTTGGATGCGTTTATGAGTCTGCACATAGGGTTGTTGTTGAAGTTTGGCAATAAAAGTCAAGGGTTATAGTAAAATATTGCTGTTTTGTATTTGCTACTTTCTGTCCTGTATTTGAATTTCAGAAATATTTTAGCAACTCTTAATTCAACTCTTAATTCTGCCTCTTCTGTGCAGAATTTATCTGTAATAACAAGATGGTTTTAATCTGATCCTGTTCTTCTTCAGGTAGGTCTTTGTAGGACAATTGGTGTTTTTGTTAGGATAATTTATGTTATAAGTGGACCCTTTGCTGTCAAACATTCTGAATTAAGTTTTAGGCCAAATGATTTCGAAAACCACAAGGCCTTTTCAACATTTGTTTTTAGCTCTTCTCAATTTTCGACGCTTTTGTCTTTCTTTTACGTCTTCTATAGCTCCTCCCCTGTTTTCAAATCCCATTTGTTCTTCTATCTTCTCTACATACTGGTGAAGATGATAATTTTGTGTTTCTATTTTCTCCATGTCAATCAGCTTTTCATTAGCATCTGATCCTAATTCTTTAGCTCTTGTCAAATCGTTGTAAAGCTCATTGCATCGAGCTTCTAGATATTGATTTTCTTCTTCAATCTGTGTTCTTTATTTGACCTTGCTTGTTATTCTCGACATCTCTGGAAATATCGAGCCCTAGTCCTAGTCCTGATGGTGAGGATTTAGTGAGAAACACTGGACGCAAACGATCTGCAATTACAATATCGCTGCGCAAGTCAACGAAACCCCAAGTAAACGGATTATATTGGTGGAAGAGAATTGCAACCCTAATGACATTGGATTGTATCGGTTTCCTAATGCATAAAATGTCTCATAAAGAAAAGTATGACTTAGGGAGCCTTTAGTAAATTGTACTCTCCCTACATCCATATATTCACATACATTTCTTCTAGAATTTATGGCCAGAAGGATAGCAAATTGGCAAGCATGTCATCTAGTTGAAAATTTCCGGAGAGCATGCCTTCGGACCCGCCCGCCTAGATAGTACATCACAACAAGCAAGTAAACCTGTCAAGAAAAATGCTGTATCTGCCCCTGTTATGTACATAGTGTAGATCAGTTGCTTTTTCAATGCTTACACATTTCTTTAATTTTGAGTAATTATACAAAGTAAGTTGGTCATCGATATCAACTACAGTCGAACCTGTATTAAGCAGTTGCCCGCTTAAAGCGGGTTTGATTGTTTGTATATTTAAAATGTGACCTACTAAAACTCGGTTTATAAATCTGAACAGAAATTAAGGGAACAATAAAAAATATCTATGAACACAAAATAACAATTTATATGCCTTACGTCTGAAGATATTAACACAATGTAAATTTGCAATAAACAACTTGCTAGACCGCAGAAAAATAGTGTCTGATTAATTTGGCTCAAATCCGTCGATAGGGGTATCTAGTACGTATTCCTTATAAGGAAGCGCAAATAGAAGGCATTGACGAGCAAATAGAGTGAATTAACGAGCAAATAGCTGACACGTTCAACCCTCGTACCAGCCTCCTTGTTAATTATATTGTAACCGACCCCAAAACAACAAAGGTCCTAACCCTTTGGCAAACGTTTTCTTGAGAAATAAACCAACCCCAAAGCTATAGAATATATCAAAGGAAAGTTAAATTATCTATTTACAACATACGTACAGCTTTATCCTGGTAGCTAACTTAGTTCTCTTTAAAAGCGCGGATAATGGAACATGCCAAAATATAATTTTCCTAATACGGATACCATCTTGTAAACAAAAACAGGGCTGTCTTCGACGAACGTTTTCTTGAGAAATAATCAACTCCCAAAGCTACAATATATATTAAAACAAGATAAATTATCTGTTTACAATATGCGTACAGCTTATCCTGCTAGCGAACGTAGTTTTCTTAAAAGGAGCGGACAATCGAACATATCGTAACGTGTTAATAATCCCACATCCAGCGGGCTGGTACGAGTGCCATGTATTTGTTCGTTAATGCCTTCTATTTGCTCGTCGGTCACTTCCTTATATGGAGTACGTACTAGAAATACATATGAATCCGTCTCCCTTAAAATTGCTAACAAACGTTCTTGATGTCAATAAAATTAGGTAAAGTTTGTGGTGACCGCTTAATACGAGTTCTATCTCTACCTTTGACTTTTAGGATTATCGCAGAAAGATCTTTTGCATACTTTGGCAATGAAGATGTAAGTTCGTTAAAGTGAAAAAATCAATATTCCATAATGTGTTTGCTTTGAAAGTAGGTTTTGAATAACGAAGATGTCTGTTTAAATTTTTTCTTTAGCATTCACTGTTGTCTAGTTACCATATATACTCAGGCGGTGTTCGCATAGCGACCGCAAAGCACGACAGGGAAAATGAAAAAAATTTCATTGTGCGTCTAGTCGTGGTCTGGTGAACATATGCAAATATAGCCAAATGGCATTAAGAATTTATTCCCCTTACTAAAAGAATATTGTAAACATGCAAATCTTGCGGATTTCGCTGGGAAGACAGCAGCTATCGACGCTTCATGCTGGATTCATCGAGCGCTAGCAATTTCTGTATCTGGAGATGGAAATCGAGAAAGGCAAGTGGCTTCGTTTGTAAAATATATACACTAGTCAGTATAAAATGTGCAACTTTTGGGCTAAAATTTTGCATCATTTAGTCATGAATATTCATGTTATTTACTTTCAGATTAGGCAGTATTTTCCGAAAACATTTAACGTTGGTAAGAAGCGCTGGAGTTATTTCGTTTGTTGTCTTTGATGGATCGCCTCTGCCTGCCAAGGCAAAGGAAGCAGCGAAAAGGCAAAGGTGAGTAAGATCAAATGACTTAGTATTATTAAAGCATGTCAAAGATAGTTACAGTAAACCTATAAACGGCTAAATATATTTTCACCATACCACTGTAGAACGAAAGACGATGCATTAAGAAGAGCAAACGAAGCAGCCAGTCGAGAAGAGCAGAACAAACTACTTAGCCAAGGGATATCTATTTCATTTGAGGATATTTCAACATGCATAGAAGTAACTATTACTATATATATGCCTGTATATTCCATACATAATGATCTAATTATTTAACTAGAGTATAAGGCCAACTAATAACTAAAGCCATGTTTGTATTATTAGGTATGTATTAAGGAGAATATTCGTTACATTGTATCTCCATTTGAGTCTGATGCTCAGATAGCATCTCTTGTAAAACTAGGTCATGCAGATTTTGTCATCACAGAGGACTCTGATTTACTCACCTATGGTTGTAAAGAGGTATACACTTTGCTTTTGGTTTCACTGTAGTTATTCGCATAACACCAGATCTCACAGCCCAAATGAAATTTACATTGTAGGGTTGAACTCTCCTTTGACTTGAACAATTATTTGGCATTTAGACAGAGTAAAATGCAAAAATAGTGCATGCCATTGCCTCTTTTACTCTGTCTTGATTTTATAGCATAATATGTTGAATATAAATTATTTTTCATGATGCTTACAGATATTTGTAAAAGCAAAGATGTGTGGTATTGGAAAGCATATTGTCCTTGCACAAGTTTTGGATGGTTTGAAATTAAATTTTCAACAATTTCAAGAACTGTGCATTACAGCTGGGTGTGATTATCTGGAAAATGTTGAAGGAATTGGAATCCATAGGGCATATGCATTTGTTCGTGGTCACCATTTGCTTGACGAATTGGCAAAGAAGGGGGCACCAGTTGATTATGAGGAGCATTTCGCCAACGCCTTGGCTGTTTTTAACCATCAGACAGTCTTTAGCATTGGCAGTATGAAATGTGTTCCTCTGAATGAGTGGAACAAACCTGTTCCAGACAAACTTCAGCATTTTTGTGGAATAGTAGTAGGAAACTGCCGGTTCTAACTTTTTCCAAAAAAAGTAGCCAGAATCGGCATAGGGGTGGTAGGGGTAGCCAGTATCTCCCCCTATTAAAACACTGTTAAAAATAAACCTAGGGGGGTACCACCCCCCTCAACTTTTATCCCCCTATTAAAACACTGTTAAAAATAAACCTAGGGGGGTACCACCCCCCTCAACTTTTATCCCCCTATTAAAACACTGTTAAAAATAAACCTAGGGGGGTACCACCCCCTCGACTTTCAAAACTAACAGCAAACAATAAGACGAAAACACATCATTTCACCCCCACCCCCCTAAACTTTGAAAATCAAAGATGGCGTCCCCACGTGTTCCAAAAATTATTTCCAAGGTACGACAAGGGGGCTCCGTTTCAGAGCCCCCTTAGGATTCTTTCGTCACGCTCAAAAGCAAAACCAAAGTGGTTTTGTTTTTTTTTTTTGGTGGGGAGGACTACTACGTGTTATTCAAACTACGTACCAAGGGGGGCGTTTCACCCCCCTTGGTACACAATAATGACCAGGTATGACAAGGGGTCTCCGTTTTGGAGACCCCTTAGGATTCTTTCGTCATTTTTAAATCGACTCTCTCACTGAGTCCGTCTGAGATATATGTGTAGAGAGATATGTCTAGACCAAGTGCGATAAAGTTATGGACAGTGACCCTACAAGACGCTATCTCAAGTGGCGATCTTGGACATGTGAGAGACGTGTTAGTCAGTCTAAGACCAAAGTTTAGAGTGGAGAATATAGACGCAGCTCTCGCGTTCGTGGAGTGCTTACCTAAGCTACCTGGGTTATCACACGCGTTGAGACCGTTACTCGTCATGCTCGTGGGATTTGCCTACAAGCGAGGTAGAGAAGTTTGTATTAGAAAGACTGTTCTCGACGTGGTGACTTTCGAAATGCATCCGAGTGTGAAAAGCGTTGTTGACAAGTATGGAAAGATTCGACTCGGTGAGAGAGGTGTTACCGCTACTAGTGTGACGAGTAGATTGACGATACGTGATGACTTGAGAGTCAACGACGTGACTAGTCTGTGTTTTTTCGAGCGAGTGGATGTTAGGTTGTCGCCTAGTGAGAACTACGATAAGATTCTGCTGACTAGCGTTCTATTCAACGACGTGAGGAGCATGATGGTGTCGTCGGCTAGTGTGTTAGATGATGGTATCATAGGTGGTGAGGTGTCTAAGTGTCTCGAGTGGTTGTCTTATATGAGTAGGTTTTTCGTTAGGAGTTCGAAGTTAGGTCATGATCTCGTCAGGTCCGAACTAGAAAGAGTCTCCAACGCCTATGAGTTCGATGACAGTGACCTACTAGACTCTTTTAGAGACATCAACACCATTTTGAGGAAGTTCTTCACTGTGAGACGACGATAAAATGGGATGCTTACCCTGCAAGTCTCGACAACGCCAGCAAGTAGCCGTCCAAACAGACCAGTCATTTCGTGATGTCACTATGAACACACACCGCCGTCTAAAAATAGGTATTAAGTTTGGAAAAGAGGCGACTAACTTCGAGTTAGACGTGTTGGCTGGCTATGAACGATATGATGACACGAAATATGGGAGCGTGTCTACTCCACCTGCTTCGCTCCCAACGATAGTGGAAGAGTAAAAAATGTCTCGTAACCTCAAAAAGGTTACGAGAGTGCACACTACTCTGTCCTAAAACACCAGTCAAGATATTTTTTATAAGCTATCTTCCACACCGTCTCCGGATTGGTGAGGTGATAAGCTTTTTCGAGCTCGTCTCGTCGGGTCACTTGCCTATCGAGATATTCTTGACTAGTTAACGTACGACTCGTCCACTCCTCTTCACGATGGTGACTAGTGTTGATCCTTGAAGAGTTTTTCTCTTTCGCAGTGGTGGGAGGTGTTGTTAGTACAGAGTGATCGATCTCTCCACAGACTACACAGAAGACTAGTCCATGAACTTCTTCGACGTTAGAGTGATCACACATCTTTATTCGGCCTCCTCGGGGACTCGGTCCTCGGGGACTCGGTCCTCGGGGACTCGGTCCTTGTTTTTGTTGTAGACATGTTTTCCCACAGTCAGTCCACCTGATAACAGTCCTAAGAACGGTATCATCGGGGTTAGCTTTGACATGAAACTTTTCAAGTCCCTAGTTAGATAAGGATCTCTTTTAAGCTCTTTCTCCATCTCCTCAGGCTTTTCGACAGCGTCTAGTCCACCCAACAACTCGGCAAACTTCGATAGAAACATATCACAGAGAAACACGGTGCTCTTCTCGCGAACTTCCGCCTCATATTCAGCGTAGAGTTTCAAGATAGTTTTCGCGTTAGCTTTTCGGATGTACGCTTCAGTTTTTTTAACTTCACCGTCAGCGACTAGTAACAGCAGCTCGTCTCGCTTCTTGGCCACTTCTTTCGCGAGACTCGAAGTCTCTTCGCTAGGTGTGTCACTATTAGTTAGATCTTCTGGATTCATTCTTTATTTGGGGTGAGAATTTCGTGTCCGTATGGGAATCTAAGGTTAATTTCGAGACAAGAGTGTTTTTTCGTTCGCAACTTGGTCATGATGTCAGCCACTTCATCTTTGGAGACACCATTCAAGTAGTCGTTGATGAGTTCAAGCATGTCCTTCTTATTCGTGTTATGGAAGCTAGTTATTTTTGAGATGTTCTCGCGATAAGGTTTCGCTATGCTAGTCAGCTGTTGTGTCAACACGATAGTGGATAACCCGTAGTGACGACCTGAGTAACCAAGTTTCACGAGCTCGCTAGTTCTGTTCTTAACATCTTGTCCACTCGCACAGTCGTCTAGTATGATCAGTGTGTTCGTGTCAGTGTATGTGGTCACGACATATTTCAACATGTCATTCACTCCATCTTGTTCCACTGGCAAGACGACAAAGTCCTTGTCATGATAGTGGTTCCAGTCGTGATAAGTCGTGTTCCACAGTATAGTTGGACAGAGTAAGATGATATGATCAAACACTCCTTTGAACTTACTCTCTAGCATTTTCAGCAAGTAATAAGTCTTCCCACAGTAGGTGGGACCGACGATCAGCATATTGAATGGAGCTTCCATCTTTTATTTTTAAAGTTTTCTTATACTACACGATATAAGAAAACTACTTTTCGAGAGTCTAGTACTGAATGCTTTTCAAGTTCCCCGATGCGATGTTAAGTAGTCCATCTGACAGAACGAATATGTGACAGATCAAGTCGGTAGGAGTTACTTTCTTCGTGATCTCAAGTAAGATTCCCGACTGTGTGTTCATGATGTTTTTGCCAGATCCATGGACTTTCTGATCTCGAGTACTACGAAGATCGATGGCTAATGCGAATTTGTCCTTGAAGAATTCACGATGAGTGACGGACTGGTTCTCTTGTCCGAAGAGACGTTCTGCTTCTGAGTAGTAGCGAGTCTTCGGAATGCCTTGGCTGTAGATCTCGTTGGGGACACCTTCGATGGTGACTTTCACACTATCGATATTCGGGTAGACGAACTCCTCTGAGTCGGTGATAGCGGCTTTCGTGAACAGTAACACTACAGCTTTCATGCTCCTTCGTGGCAAGTTAATGTTCTCGTTGATGAGAGTCGCTCCTTTTGCCCACGGACTACGCTTCATTAGCGTGACGTGTTCGTAGGGTAGTGACTTACCGACCATATAGATGTTTGTGATATCACTCGCGAGGTCAATGTTGTCAATGGTCTCATACTCTAACTCTAAGTTCTCGAGTGTGTATCCAGCGACAGCGCTACCCGACTGCGCGATCATGATGTCAGTGGCTGCTGGCAACTTGATGAGAAACTGAAGATTGTTACTCATGTTGTATGGAGCGTACAGACCAGAGTCACCGATAATCTTATCGAGTGAGATTTTCTGCTTAGTTCCAAACACGCTGAGAACCAGTGCGTCTGACAACTTCGCTGCGTTCCCACTTGCAGCTCCGCTGTCATCTTTCGAGATGAGTTTCCTCAGGTTCTCACCAGCGACGCCGAACTCCATCATCTCTCCACGCTGGATGTCTGTTAGCCATAAGTCTTTGTAGACTTCAATAGTGGCTTCGCCAGTATTGTCATAAGCAACTTCACCAGCCATTTTGATGGTCAGCTGACTCTGAAGGAGTTTCGAGAGGTTATTCAAGAACCAGCTCTTAACGTTGACGTTCTTAAAGTCAAACAAGATGTTCAAACTTCCTGGCACCAGACAAGAGTCGGGTTTCAGTTTTGGAATGTTAATATAGAGTGTTTCGTTAGGACTTACACTATTGGGGTTCATAGTGACCACATGTCGAGTTCGTGGACCAACGATACTACTCATAGTAGTCTTTTTTGCGTGAGGCGAGAAATCTTTGCTAGTCATTTATTATAACGTGAAAAATTTCGTAACTTGTAAGTTACGAAAGGTCGTGGAGTTAGAAAACAGTGTCGTATCCAACGTGGTCGATCAGATTGACACTCTCAAGTGAGTCAGATCTCTGGAGACGAACTTTCCTCTTCGGAGAGAACAAGGCTCTCAATGATCTCAACAACGAGACTAGACACATCATTATTTATTTGGACCAGTCGCGTGATCTCTATGTGTATTTTGGATATCTTATGCTTCGCTATGTTGCGACGTGTTACTACTCTCCCACACTCACATGTTAGCGGCTCACTCTTCCACTCACTAATGTGCTCAGCGTTGTCGGCATAATACTTTTTGCAACTCTTAGTACTATACTCAGGGGTCGTCGAAGATCCGTATCCGTTATAGAAAGGACTTCTTTTGTGCTCGTTCAGCTCAGCGTTATACAAGTCTATGTGATGACTCTCTAGATTTTCGAGCTCTTCCTCAGTACCGAACACCCTGTCAATCTCAACTATTCTCATCTTGTCTGTTCCGACTCCGAGAAATTTTTTGTGAAGTTTTGATCCACACGGGCGAGTGTTGATGTCACACCTGTGATTGGTAAGTCTAACACTGAGTGGACATATAGTTCGACCAACATATACTTCACCGTCGATCATCGAGTAAATCGCATAAACTTTCCCGACTTTTTTCCCCTCAAAACCCATCTCGCTATCTCTTTATCTAACCTCCACTTTAAACTCGACTCGATTTCCGCCACTCTATTATCATCCAAACTATAGCAACAACAACGAGCCAAAGATTTTTCGCGAGAAATGCTAGCATGCTCACACCCGCTTTCAACAGTGTATAGACGAAGTTCGCGACTCCAACTGCGAGTGGTCCCAGCTTCATTATCATGTTCTTAACAGCTTTCGCGAAAGATGACGCAGCGCCAGCGCCCTTAGCGATAGCTGACCTCGCTCCGATGATGATGGTCGTTACCAGTCCAGCGATAGTGATCGCTATCGCTGACAGACTAACGAGATTTTTTTTTATCCAGTCTTTGAGTTTCTCGAGACGCGACACGTCTTTCTCTCCTGTTCGCCACGCGTCTCTTCGTCAACACGTTGACGTTCTAATGCGTCGATGACGGTGTCTATGTCAGCAGACTCTCGAGCCAGCTCGTCAGCTGTCTCAACGTCAGTGCTATTCAGAATCTCCTCACGAGCACGATAACCCCTTTCCTCAAAGTCGTCAATAGTGAGTTGGATAGCTCCTCTATCACCCACTCTACTTTCTGGTAACATCGTGCTAGTTGGTCTTAACACGCCCATCACGACACGTTGGTCTTCAACGTTAAGCCTTTCGAACACGTCTTGAGGCAAACGCTGTTGAGTTATATCTATCATCGGGAGGTCTTCGCCAGTTCTACTTTCACTCACAGCTGAGTTAACTAGTTGTTTGAACTGTGACACAGCAGTCGCATTTTTCTTAGCTGTGTTACTCTCATAGGAGTCATACGCGTTGTTGAGAACTATTTTGTCAATCGAAGAGAATTTGCCGCTTCTTAGTCGCTCTCTAAAAAACACTTTGCCGTCTCTGACTGAGGTCCGGCTTCTGAGCTCGATAACACTCTCTGAGAGTGGGTTGAGTTTTTGATCGTGAGTTTTCTAGCACGTATTTTTCTAGTTGTACAAACACATCTCGACTAATATCACCACCGAAACTCGTCTCGTCGTGAGTTGGTCGGCTAACGATAGGTCTCTTGTCAGTTTTGACTCTCTCATCAACTACCTTCGGGTTGTTATCCTCGATAAGAAATCTCTCACCAGTTTTTGCTAAGAGACGACGCTTAACGTAAGTAACTCTCTCAGTGACTAGCGGGTCGTCGTCAGCTAGTAACCTACCGTCTAGGTCAACGAGTGCAACGTTGAGTTCGTTAATATCTAAGTTATCATATTCGGGAAACCGCTCTTCCATTTCAAAGTTGTCCTCAGCCTCTGCCATTTTATTTGTTGAAAAAAAAAATTTTTTTTTTCTAGAGAGGTACCACCCCTCTCTACTCTTGTCGCGACCGCTGACCACGTGCGCCCGTCCCGTAAACAAAAAGCCGCTAAAATCTCAAAAACCACTACGAATTTTAGCTTTCTTGTAGCCGTGACTTGTGTTAAAAACACGTACGAAGTGTCTAGAGACACTCGCTATGAGAGCTACGTTTAAAAAAAACAGACGCTAGCGAGCAACTCGTAAGGTTTTAAAAAATTGTATTTTCTGTACAACACGCTAAAAAATTACATTTTTTTTTTTGCAAGGCTCTCAAAGAGAGCTAGTTTCGATCACCTCTGAAGGTGAGAGTGCTTCGTTTTACTCAAAGTCAACTACGGACTCGCTGCTCCTCTTTCTCCACCTGGTGTTCTTTCCCAACCTGCTGGCTCCGGGTTATTCACCATCGCACTTTCAAACATTTGAAGTCTTCGTTCGTGCTCCTGAATTTCAGCGTTGCATGTGGATATCTCAACGTCTATCTCTTCTCTTTTTCTGATGGCTCTCTCCCTTCTTCTCAGCGTGGCTGTCCTCCCTTTCTCCTCTTTAAACTTTAGTTGGTGGAGTCTGTCTCTGCTCACCGGGAGATCCATTTTCGACTGACCGGAGAGGACGCTATTGAGGTTGTGATGGTAACGTCGCTCGTGTCGCGCGCGACCCCACTTGGCGGTACATTCCCAGACGACAAAGGCGAAAAATTTTTTTTCAAAGCGAAAATTTTTTTTCATTTCAAAAAAATTTTTAAAAGTCTCTTTGTCGTCTGGGAATGTGCCGACAGTCACGCGATCGTGAGAGACTTTTAAAAATTTTTATGTTTCCTTTTTCAACTTTTTTTTTTTGAAAAAAACTTCCTATACGATTTTTACGTTATTTTTTCTTACGCACCTTTTTACAATATGTACTTTTTGTGTTTTTTTTTTTTTCACAAATTTTTCACCTCGCCCTCTGGAACCCACGAGTTATGTTTGTCGTCGTAACCAGCCCACTTGACCAAGACCATTTTTTTCTTGTTGACAGTCTTTCTTTTCAAAATTTTCTCGACGCGATACGTGGCGTCTTCTGTTTTCACCACGGCTGACAACTCTTCTTCGTAGAATTTCCCGATGACGTCTTCCCCGCTCTCGTCACTAAGGACATAGACGGTCGGATCACCACGGACCACCTTACTCACAGAGAAGATCTCTTCAGTGAAGTTTGCCTCGTAGCCCTTCGCGAACGTGCTCTTGTACTTGCTTATTCTCACCTTTTGACCGAGCTTGTATTTTGGTAATGGGAACTCGCCCAGGTCACTACCAAAAAGTGTCGTCCACACCTGACTCTCGTTAGCCTTGTTCACGTCCGCTGGCTTCGCGAGAGTGCTACCGTGTTTCGTGTTATTGTAGTTCTCGACGAGACCGTCTAGAACGTCTATCCACTTGTGAGTTCCCTTGCTATAGAAATATTTCCACATAGCGGTTTTTAGAGT
The DNA here is from genome assembly GCA_035772405.1 of Chrysogorgia sp. JL179-B06. NCBI lineage: Eukaryota > Metazoa > Cnidaria > Anthozoa > Scleralcyonacea > Chrysogorgiidae > Chrysogorgia > Chrysogorgia sp. JL179-B06. The sequence continues at coordinate 240,648 of JAYKKM010000395.1, read as the reverse complement.
CCTGTTGAACCTCTCGACTATGGCAGCTTTCTTGTCAGACTTCGTGGAGAAGTACTCCACGTCGTGTTTCGCTAACAAGCTCTTGACACCGACGTTGTAAAACTCTAGTCCCTCGTCAAACTGTGCGAACTTCGGGTATGTCTCGAACCTCTCGTGAAACTGTCGTAGTAACTCGTCTACGGCTTTCGTCATGTTTTTCGTGTCTTTACGATACACAGGGATAGCGAAAGCATAGCGACTAAGAATCTCGACACACGTTAGGATCCAGTAGTAACCGTCGTTCTTGTTTTTGTATTTTCCCATGTCAACGAGATCTAGTTGGATTTGCTCACCAAGATACGAGACCCACGTCTTTCGAAACTTGTGACGTCTCACCACGGGCTTGTACCGTGTATAGGTGTCTTGTGTTTTCAACCACTCTTTCACAGACTTTCTGGTCACGCTGAGACCTTCTCCTAGTGCTTTTTGATATAGTCTCTCAGCACTTTGATAGCCAGTCACAGGATTATAATACAAGTCTCTGAGACTTTGCTCGGTCACGACATCGTTGTCCATACTTTTTATTTTGAGACTATATTAATGTCGATCAAAACACTCCCTACGTTATCCACACCGCTCACGTTTGTCTTGGTGTGAAAGGATAAGTTATTATATGTTCCACTACGAGTGGGCACGCTAGACTCGACAGTCGGGTAATGTAACACACTACCACTTAACGTAGACTCTGACGTGATGGGAATAACTGAGATAATGCTAGACTGTTTACCCGATGAGTCTATAGTCTCATCGACGAGAGTGTCGCAGTGAATCTCTACGAACCTTAAGCCTCTATTGATGTCTACCCTACCAGGACTAACCACCTTTGTTGCTCCCATTGTGGTGTTCGTTGGGAAACCAAGTAGCTCTCCAAACTTGTACAACTTAGTAGGACTAAGTGTCTTTAACGTGCATGTATGATCATGTAAGTTATGAGATATTGTTATCCCGATGTCTTTTTCTTCTAAGAAATAACTCGCTAGATTATCGAACGACCAATAGCCTTCGGGTATCGTGTATTTCGACGAGTTATATTGAATCTCGTCGTTATAACCTTTGATGACATTCTTATAGTCCCAAAACACGCTCGCTGACTTCACAACCAAAGTCGAGCATTTCGGAAGTACCAAGCATCTGTCTAGTGTAATCGTTTTCTTACTGTTCTCGACGAACACTGATAGTTTCTTCATTTTTATTTACGAGACAAATAAAATGATACGAGCTTACTACGGTGAGAACTATGACAAGGCGATCAAGAACTCTGAGATTGCGACTCGAAAGGCTAAGTCAGATCTTTTGAAAAAATACCCGCATGCCACGATGAGTAGGTTCGAGTTCGATCCAGTTCAAACTCAACAAGGTGACGTGACGAGAGTGGACGTCTACTTTCGAAATAGTGACATGATCTCGACGGACATCACCAGCTCCACTTTTAAGAATGACAAGAGCATGTGGATATGGTTACACAACAACACTCCTTTTCCAAAAATATGGAATAGTGGTGGTACAGTCCAAAAGTTGCCACTGACGGAGTCAGCTGGTTATGGTAAGGACATCGTGAGATATCCACCTCACACTCTCGACTACCAAGTCAATAATTTCGACATCTTCGTGGACGATAAGAACTCTTTCAAGTCAAACTTTCCTAAGATAGTCATAGACACGAAAAAATACTACCAGGACGGACCTGACGGGAGTATGATCAATACAGTGTGGACTTTGTCCAAGAGTTACTACCAGGCTATCGCTGCAATGTACATTGCCACGTATAGGTCTGGAGTTTCGTTACAAAAACTTAACAGCTAGTCCTGACGTTCCAAAACAGATCACGAGTCTCATGAGATTTCACGTGTATTTCACCATGAGGAGAGTGATGTTTCGTCTAGACAAGAGTAAGACTGACATCGCTAACATCATTAGACTGTACGTCCCGGACTATAGAGTTTTAAGATCAAACCTCCCGTTAGGAGGTAATTGGCTCTTAGACATCAAAGATCTTCAAGGTGACTATAAGCGTTATTGTCCTAGAACATCGGACGGGATCACCGAGCTAGGTCAGGAGTTACTGAATCAGTCTATAGAGGTCTATGTCTACGCGTTGCTTGGCGCACAGGCAAAAAGCAAACAAAGCATCGTTGGGTCTCGTGCAAGTGCTCGTGAAGTTCAACAAGTCTTTAGAAACATCGTGGAAGACGCGGTCGTTCAGTACTCTCCGAGTGTGTGGATTAACTTAATGAACAGAGCTATCAAAGACACGAACGTCAAGTTAGACATGGCAGTCACTCCAAACACATGGTTAATACCGCGAAGCATGGTCCTATTGAAAACACCTGTTCCAGGATATAATAACTTACTGAGAGAGTCAACAGAGACGAATATGGTGTTTGGTTTCAATAGTGGACTCAACTTTGAGAGCACGAGTAAAAAACCTGTGAAAACACACACTAGTGGTGGCGAGCATCTTGAAGTGTTAGACGAAGAACCAAAAACTCCTTCGACTATAGAGCCTGCGAAGCCTACAGAGTCTACGACTAGTGTGATATCTTCGCTAGCGTTAGTTCTCGTTGGAGTGATAGTGAGTAGGTTCGTGGTGTGAATAAATGAGTTTGTATATTGGATATGGAGAAGGTGGTACCACGTCAGAGAAAAAAGAGCCACCGCCGCCATACGAGACTGTTTTTAACGTCAACGTTAAAAACTCAGAAATTACGAGATACACATCCACCAGAGTGGAGAAAATAGAAGACGGGAGGTCTCGTCTCTTTCAAAACACGTATCTCAAAAGTCCGACTGTAGACGTCGGCGCCGACTTTGTGAAAAATTCGAGATCTAGAAGGATGGTCTTTGAGTGTCCAGAGCTAACTCGTGTTAACGTGTCTATATTCGTGGTTTTCAAGTTACTAGCCACCCCGTCAGTGGATAACTACGGATATATCGTTGGTAACGACAACGGCTCCTACGATAAGTTCATAGGCTACAAAACGGGGTCGAACTACCAACTATCGTATGGCGGTGGGTGGCCTGTGCAAGAATATAACTGCACGTTACCAAGCGGAGTCGTGGGGACTGACAAGCATCTGATATCCTGTCATTGGCTGATGAAAGGTAGTCACGTACGTGTGAATAACATGATATTGTCTCGCTCAGCCTTCAACGCGAATATTAAGAGTATTGGTGCTCCTTTTGGGTCTATATTCTTTAACGAGCGTCTCGAAACAACAGAGAGAACAACAGGTGTATCCGGTGAGATCTACGGCTTAAAAGTTGTCAGTGGGTTTCTAGAACCTGTTGACATATCAAAGCTGAACAAGAGTATGATGATAGAGTACGGACTAGTTTGAATAAATGAGTCTATATCTTGGGTATGACACGGACAAGACGTCACGGCCAGCGAAAAAACTTCCCTACGAGACTGTTTTTGGTATCAACATGTCTAACGCGTTGATCACGAAACATACTGGCAGGACAAGAGTCACGAGAGTCAAAGACGGGAACTCTTACTTTCACCAAGAAGTCTACAGTAAGAGTCCTTCGATGGGTCCACTGAGGGATTGCCTGCACAACGTGAGGTCGTCGAGGATGTTATTCGACTGTCCCAGACTCACTACGATCAACGTGTCCATCTTCATAGTCCTCAAACTAATTAAGCCTCCGACTCCTGGAGGTTGGTCATATATCGTGGGTAACGATGACGGGTCCTATGACAAGTTCGTTGGTTACAACGCTGCTTCGAATGACAAGATATCATTCGGAGGCGGATGGCCAGTCGGAGAACTTAACTGTACGTTCCCGACGAGCGTCAACTGGCAGAGTAAGCATCTGCTTTCATGTCACTGGATGATGGACGGGAGTCAAGTTCGCGTGAACGACATAATGCCGTTGAATGGCGAGTTCATCGCAAACAAAAAGGCGTGCGGAGCCTCGTTCGGCTCTATATTTTTCAACGAGCGGTTCGAGACGACGAGAATGGCTGATGATCCGTTCAGCTCAGCTTTCTCCAGCAAAAAAGCACCATCATTAAACAAACCAGTCTCTTCCATGATCTACGGACTAAAGATCGTGAGCGGTCTATTAACACCAGCTGATATCTCAAAGTTGAACAAGAGCATGATGTTAGAATATGATATCATGTGAGAGTCACAATTATTTTTTTTGTAACCGTTCGGGTTACAAAAACAACGAGACTCTACGAGTTCTAGCCTTGCAAGTTAGGATATAACTCCGGTGCAGATGGATCCGTTGGTTTCCCTCTCACCATTGTTTCAATCTTGTCAGCGAATAGTCGACTGTCAGTTTCCTTGTCTGTCCTCTCAATGGTCTTCTTGTTAGTTTTGACTGACTTGAACCTCTTCACCGTGTGTTTGATACCCTCCGATCCAGACAATACCGTCGCTGCACCAATAGCAACAGCCGCTGATATAGGGTTCGGAACTAATATCGATGTGACTATCCCGCCGACGAGCACGACTGTGGTCACGACTATTTTCACGATAGCTTTCACTTTCAAACGTGTCATCTTCTTCTTCGAACTTTTCAAATCTTTCTTCACTGTGAGACTCAGCTCTTCTAAGTTTTGGCCGTACATGTCTTTATTAGTAACGTGGAAAGTCTCGTAGTGAGCGATCACTACGAGAGTTGTGTACTAAGGGGGGGGCGTTGTATCACCTCACTTGAAAGGATCATCTGGAATGAATTTCTGCTTCTGAGCGTATTTCACAGCAACTGTCCCAGCAGTTACCGCAACCGCGAGTTTCAATGTTCCAACGAGACTACTTGGTGCTCCGAGAGACTCTCCAAGAACCTTCTTACTTGCCATGCTAATTCCAACTGCGGCTGCGACGTAGAGCAAAGTGTCATAGACTTCGTTCATAATAACTTTTCGATCTGTCATCCTTTTATTATAGTGTCAGTCAAAAGACTCTAACGCGTGAGCGCATGGTGTGAACGTCGTTGTAACTTGACTTTTTGATTTCTCAGGTCCCTCTTGTGGAGATTCTTGAAACTTGTCTCGAGACTCACTACGTTTATAGGCGTAATACAACGCACCGATCCCAGTGATAGCCCCAATAGTCCCAACGACGTAACCAAAACTAGAGTTACTCCGTTCATCCTCACGGTCCTCACGGTGAGACTCATTCGCGAATTTTTCGCGAGCTTTTCTCTCTTTCGCGTCTTTGCTGATCGCAGCGAGTCTCTTTCCCGCAGCGACTCTTTTCGGGTCTTTAATTTTATCAGACTTGTTACTCGTTATGGTTTCCATGTCTCTTTTATTTAGTTACAGTTAACTGTGAGGTCATCTCACAGTTAACTCACAGTTAACTCACAGTTAACTCACAGTTAACTCACAGTTAACTCACAGTTAACTCACAAAATACCAAGGGGGGCGTTATAGATACCCTTGGTACGACTACTTCAAAGCACCCATCTCACCACTTCGCTGACTCTTGAAGTACTTGTTCTCGTATTCTAACGTGCTTATCTTTTTCACTCGGAACCTCGCGTATTCTTCCAGCTCTTCAATCTTTTTCTCAAGTCTCAAAACTTTCAATGCGTAATCTTCTAACTTCGAGTGACCATTTGAGCGAACTCCTGCGAACATGTTTATTGTGGCTCGTCAAATAGCAACTTCGCTCCGGTTGTGGAGAGCTTGTAACCACACCAAGTGATAAAATAACCACCGAATAGGGCTATGACACCCAAAACTCCTCCCGCCACACGCCTGTCGATCATCTCCTTCACCTCACATCTGGTGAGCATCTCCTCTTCACTCTCACTCTCGAACTCAGACTCAGTTATCGGATTGTTGTCGTTCATTTATTAGTGTAGTGAGAACGAGTTGCTATAAGATCACAAAAATAAAAGAGAGATGACTGCTATGATAACGGGTGGTCTATTTAATGCACTTGCATTCGCCGGTGCTGGGTTTCTGTTCAAGAGTCTTGACGGGAACAAATACGGCGACGAAATGAAGCGTCACAACCTCGCCTCAGAGAAACTCGCGCGAGATAGAGAGTTGTGGAACGAAAAAGAAGTCGAACACCGCGACAAACTAGCGAGACTTCGACTCGCCTTGTCGGACGCTAACCATAATATCAATGATACTAGCGCAGCTCTCGACGAACTCAACGCGACACTTCGCGAGACACACGCGAAGAGACCGGAGCTGAGAGACTACTACACGCCGTCACCAGAGATGAAGGAGTATCTAACGATAACTGAGGGGGTGATGTTCGCTGGCATCGGGTGGGTTGGTTACAAGGCATATAACTACGTCGTGTTTAAATCGAGAGGTCGTCGCTAGACTTTTAAGAGTAGAGGCAGGTTAATAAAGGATGAGTATTAGTTTTGGGAAACGTGTTGAGAATAAGAAGTACAAGAGCTCTACAGTAGCTATCGAGATGGGTCCTATCCTCTTCAAGGACGTGTTCACCTTCGGAGTTCAGAAGAGCAAGTTCGATAGTGAAAAGTTCACAGCTGCCTTGTGTCTTAACGAAGACCAGCTTGCGAGCTTGGAAGGTGTTGGTAACGAGATTCTAAAAGGTCTCGACGACAAAACCATCACAGGGACCAAAAGTGGTCTCTATAACGACAAGGTCTACGTTAAGTGTGACCCAAACTTGTTCAGTGCCTACACTGAGGCAGACAAGGAGATTAGTTTCGACGAATTAGTCAAAAAGGAGAAGTTCACCGTGAACGCTGCTGTGGACATTAGCAGTGTGTTTTTGAAAGATGGGGTGGCACATCTTCAGTTGTATCTCCACGAGATGGTAGTGAAAGATGAGAAGAAAGTTGAGAAAGTGAAAAGGAAGCGTGTGGTCTTCTAAGTTAGATCGTGATCTCCAAACAGTCATGTTTGGAGATATAAGTAAATGATAGTTGCACTGTACTTGCTCAACACTCTCGTGAGCAACTATTTCTCTATTGAAAAGACAGCTTTCGAACTTGAGATGGATAGACTCGCCGAGATTTTGTCTCTCATGATTGAATCATCAGACGTGTATCTTAAAAACGTACGATGCAATAAAGAGACATGACACGTCCAAAGGGCTCTTTAAACAAGATACAGAAACCGAAAGTGAAGTACGTTCGAAAACCAAGACCAAAGAGCGAATATCTCACTCTGAAAGATTTGAGACGTATCGCGAAGGAACGTGGTGTGAAGCTAACGACAAACTCATCTCGAAACGTCATCAGAGAGAAACTCGACATGGAACCAGAGGAGTCACCAAAAAGATATGATCACTGTAAGGGTAAGAAACCAGCCCAAGTCATGATCAAGACAAACGTAGCCACTGGTGAAGAGACTAGATATAAGTCTATATTCGAACTGGCAAACAGCGTGAAGATGTTCGCTGGTTCTATCACGTATCGTCTCAAACATGGAAAAGACCTCGTCTTCGATGGGGTGGTCTACAAGATTCGAAAATCTATGGGGTAGGGACACTTTTTGAAAGACTCCACGTCTTTCAAAAGAATTGATCACCCACTTGTCTTAAAGCAGTGCTACAATAAAGGTGATGAACTACTTCAAGAGAAAACTTAGTGAGTGGTCGAGTTGGGTTGTTGGAACCCCAGAACCCACTGTCGATCCACCGAGGTCTTATTTGAGAAGTAAGCTTGGCGAGTGGAGTGACTGGCTTGTTGATCACACACCTGAGTCAGTTAGAACTGCTTTCACAACTCTCAAGAGTAAGGTCAGCCCCTTGCTCGAAGATCCGGAAGAAGAGTTTCATGATGCTGAAGATCACGTCGTGGAGAAGACTGAGAAGTTCGTACGAGGGTTCTCGGAGACTTTCACCATAGAGAGTCGAGGGAAAGTAGATCCAAAGACTTTCCTAGAGAAGTCAAAAGACCTCGTGATCGATCTTTGGCGTAACGAGGTGAAGAAGCGGAGTGGTGTGAAAACAAAACTCGCTTTGGAGTGTGTTATGATCAGAGCGACTGACAGTGGACCAGTAGAAGCAGTAGCGATGTTTCGCTCTCTCGTGGGCATCACGTTACCTGGAACGGACATGAGTGAGTTATATGACACGTCAGTCGGAAAAGTTCTCGAGAACTTAGCGACCTACTTGAAGAAAGGTAGTGGATGGAGGGTTTTGAATGTCATCAAGTTAGATATACACATCGACACCTATAAGCCGATAAGCGCGTCATCCTATATCCCAACACCAAAAGTTCTAGCTGATAAGAAAGCTATCGTCAACGTTCAGAACAAGACTGATAACGAGTGCTTCAAGTGGTCCATCACGGCTGCTCGATCGTTGAGACAGAAGAACATGGAGAAAATGAGTAAGAACCTGAGGATAGAATCCGGGAAGTTTGACTGGACTGGAATCTCATTCCCAACACCACTATCGGACATCAAAAAATTCACGAGAGCCAACAAGATTAACGTCAACGTGTTCGCCTACGAAAAAAAAACGGGTGTATATCCACTTCTCATCGGAGGTGAGTCGAAAGACACCGTCAATCTGTTGCTCATCACGGAGGAGGGCGAAGATGGAAAAGTTAACTCTCACTACGCGTGGATTAAGAACATGAGTAGGTTGTTGTCCAGCACGAAAAGTAAGCGTGGACACGCGACCTTCTTCTGTTCTCGCTGTATCAACAACTTCACCTCACAGGACGTCCTGGAGAAACACACCGAACGATGCTCTAACGTGGACAGCATTAAGACCGAAATGCCTGAAGAGGGGAGCTCTATAAAACTCGAAAACGTCTATAAGACACAAGACGTCCCGTTCGTGGTCTACGCAGACTTTGAGAGTTCCATCGAACCTATCGATGGATGTGTTAACAATCCAGCAGCTAGCTCAACGACCAAATACCAGCATCACACACCGTCCGGGTTCTGCTTCCATCTCAAGTGTTTCGACGATAGTCTCCACTACGAAGAGCCCTATCTCTACACGAAAAAGACCGAAGGCGAAAACATCGGCGAGAAGTTTGTCGTAGAGTTGGAGAGAGCTATTAAGAACATCTATGAGAAGTTCAAAAAGGCGAAAGAGATGATCTTCAGACCAGACGACAAGAAAGTTCACGATAGTAGCGACACGTGTTGGCTATGTCAAAAAGACTGGACTCAAAAGACGAAAAAGGGAAAACCAGATCGAAAAGTGAGAGACCACTGTCATCTCACAGGCAAATACCGTGGAGCTGCTCATAGTAGTTGTAACTTGAAACATAAGTTACCGAAGTTCATCCCAGTTATTTTTCATAATGGGTCTGGCTATGACTCACATCTCTTCGTGAAAAACCTCAGTGTCACAGAGGGTGACATCAAGTGCATTCCAAATAACGAGGAGAAATATATCTCGTTCAGTAAGGACATCATCGTGGACTATGAGACAGATAACGACGGAGAAGAGAGGCCTATCAAGAGAGAAATCAGATTTCTCGACAGCTTCAAATTCATGCCATCGAGTTTGGACAAGCTAGTCAAAAATCTTGATAGTGACGATCTAGTCTCAACCAAAAGAGTGTTTGAAGACGACTTCAAGTTAGTCTCTCGGAAAGGTGTCTATCCCTACGAGCATATGACCGGGTTATCATCTCTCGACGAGAGATGGTTACCAACTATCGAGAAGTTCCACTCTAAACTCAACGACACCGACATCTCTGAAGAAGACTATCAACACGCTACTGAGGTTTGGAAACACTTCGATATGAAGACTATGCGTGAATATCACGACCTCTACCTCAAGACAGATGTCATGTTACTCGAAGACGTCTTTCAGAACTTCAGAAAGACGTGCAAGACTCACTACCAGTTGGATCCAGCGTTCTATTTCACCTCACCTGGGTTAGCATGGGACGCTCTATTAAAAACCACTGGACAGGAACTCGAACTCATCACAGACATAGACATGCTCTTGATGACCGAAGCCGGGATCCGTGGTGGGGTTAGTATCATCACGAAGAGACATGCTGTGGCTAACAACAAGCACATGGACTATACCAGCAGTGAGGAGCGAACTGGTGACTCACTATATGACCCAACGAAGCCGAGCGTCTTTCTACCAGACTTAGACAAAAATAATCTCTATGGTGGTGCGATGTGTGAATCACTACCCACACATGGTTTTAAGTGGATGACAGAAGAGCAGCTAGCGAACTGGAGAGACACGCCATGCATTCTCGAAGTGGATCTGGAATATCCAGAAGAACTTCACGACCTTCATAACGACTATCCACTAGCACCGGAGAGAGTCATGGTTAACGGGATAGAGAAACTCATCCCGAACCTGAATGACAAGACTAGCTACGTGCTCCACAAGAAAAACCTCGAGTTATATCTTAGGTTAGGATTGAAGCTCACGAAAATCCATCGTGGGTTCACATTTTTCGAGAGTCGGTGGATGAAACCATACATCGACCTCAACACCCAGCTTAGAACTAAGGCGAAGAATGAGTTCGAGAAGGACTTCTTCAAGCTTATGAACAACAGTGTGTTCGGCAAGACGATGGAGAACATTAGGAACAGGGTTGACATCCAGCTAGTCACCACGGAGGAGAAGATGAGAAAGTTAGTTGCCAAGCCTAACTACCATCACAGAACTATTTTCGACGAGAACTTGGTCGCCGTCCACATGAGACGAACCAAAGTGAAATTTGACAAGCCTGTCTATCTCGGGATGTCTATCTTAGATATTAGTAAGACTATCATGTATGAGTTTCATTATGACTACATCAAACCGAAGTATGGTGACAGAGCTACTCTACTTTTCACAGACACGGACAGTCTCATGTACGAGATCTTCACTGAAGATTTCTATGACGACATCGCTGACGATGTTGAGAAAGAGTTCGACACGTCCGGTTACTCGAGAAACCATCCTAGTCGTATTCCAGTAGGTAAGAACAAGAAAGTAATTGGCATGATGAAAGACGAGCATCATGGTGAGCAGGTGTTAGAATTTGTTGGACTCAGGGCGAAGCTATATGCATTCCTAACACTACGTGGTGACCAGAAGAAGTGCAAAGGTGTTAAGAAGGCTGTGGTTGACAAAAACATAGTGTTCGACGACTACAGAGAGTGTCTTTTCAGTAGACTACCTATCTACAGAACAATGAATGTGTTCAGATCTCACAAACACGAGATCTACACGGAGGCTGTGAACAAGAAAGCCTTAAGTGCTGACGACGACAAGCGACACATCTTACCAGATGGGACTAACACGTTGGCACTAGGACACTTCAGGATCGAGAAGTTTGAATAACACGTAGTAGTCCTCCCCACCAAAAAAAAAAACAAAACCACTTTGGTTTTGCTTTTGAGCGTGACGAAAGAATCCTAAGGGGGCTCTGAAACGGAGCCCCCTTGTCGTACCTTGGAAATAATTTTTGGAACACGTGGGGACGCCATCTTTGATTTTCAAAGTTTAGGGGGGTGGGGGTGAAATGATGTGTTTTCGTCTTATTGTTTGCTGTTAGTTTTGAAAGTCGAGGGGTGGTACCCCCCTAGGTTTATTTTTAACAGTGTTTTAATAGGGGGATAAAAGTTGAGGGGGGTGGTACCCCCCTAGGTTTATTTTTAACAGTGTTTTAATAGGGGGATAAAAGTTGAGGGGGGTGGTACCCCCCTAGGTTTATTTTTAACAGTGTTTTAATAGGGGGAGATACTGGCTACCCCTACCACCCCTATGCCGATTCTGGCTACTTTTTTTGGAAAAAGTTAGAACCGGCAGTTTCCTACTACTTGGAATGTATCCTTGAATAAAAAAGTTGTCAATGCCTATGTAATTTCATGAAATAAATATATTGATCAATTTTCTTAACTTACATCAGATTACTCGATGACACAATTTCCATCAACATTGCCTCGGGTAATGTGGATACAAAGAGTGGTGTGAAAGTGAATAATTATCAACTCATTAAACAGGTGATTTTCATTTCAGTGATACAATTTTCATGCGGGAAAATTCAGGAATAGAAAAACAGTGCAGATGTTTTGGTAATTTTCAGAGAACCCAAACAAATGAATTGGGTCATTCCAGAAAACTAAAACAAATGAAATGGGAAAGTGAATCATTGATTTCTTATTTCAATTAACCATTAGCAAAATGAACTCATTAAAAATTTAGGTGCCTGATAACAGTGACAACCAGAATAGCACGAATGAGGACCAGTCTTCAGAAGAAACACACAAAGAAACAAATGGTATGTTTTTTGTCTAATCAATATGAAGAATAGACTGTAGTTTATTACAAATCCCAGTTTCAAAGCCCATTGTTTTTGAAGCATCATTATCATTCCTAACTACTTAAGGGAACAAATTAGGGCATATTGTTAGGGACCAGTCATTAATTACAGGGGAGGGGGGCTGGTGGAAAGAGAGGGGGTCAGGTATTTTTTGTACATGGATAAAGGGGGGGGGGCAAACAATTTTTGTGCAAGTAGTATTTACCTCATTTGTGTAATTTGAAGCATGGAAATATTAAAGTTCTATGAAAGTAGTTAGTCTACAGTCTAAATTAAAAAGTTTTTTCATACCAGGACCATGGAAAAGGAAGGTGGGGGCATTAAACTCCAATAATTTTTTCATACACATTGTGATATTTATTTACATATATAAAACGCTACTGGTAATCATGATTGGATAGTATGGATAGCACTGCTCTTCACAGTCCAGAAAAACGCCTCATTGACATATTCGCATTTTGATGATGCGATTTGATTGCGTTTCCAGGGCTCTGAGAGGCCTCAGATTTCAAGATTTTCCCCCTAGTATGCTCATGTCTTCAGCATTCGCTAGCCCTCCTAACCCAAAAATGGTCCATGGTCCATGTTGTGAAATGCCAAATAATGGTGTGTATATTTTCTTACTGCGGGGGGGGGGGGGCAAATAAAATTCATAGTATCCACAAGGGGGGGAGGGGGCAAGAAAATTTGAACATTTCATTTCCACCAGCCTGCATCCCCTGTAATCCATCACTGGTCCCTTAGATCGCAAGTTGCAATGCTACTTGATTAATAGGCCTTTTTTTATTTACTCTGTCTAACACCAGAGAACGGTCATTTGTCAAAAAAACAACTATTTTAATTCTTGATATTCAAAAGGAATTGTTGTGCATTCGTAGTTAACAATTTTAAATCTAGATTTTTTACTTTAGAAACTGACAGACTGGAAGTGGATATCATTCAGATCGATCCAATACCATTTCCATACAAAATCCCCTCATTTCCAGTGATTACTGTGAACTTAAGGAAAGTTAAATATGTCCATGAAAAAAAAGAATACGAAGGGCCACTAAGTATCACGCTTGGCCATTATGGTTGCACATCCTGATGTTCCATAAAAATTGACGACAAATCATTTTTGGTCCTTTGGGAGTTATCAAGAGATTTACCAGCGAATGTACCGACAACTAGTGGGAGTGATGATGCTGACACAGGTGAACCTCATTGCTTACCATTTAAGGTTTTGGGAAGTGCTTACAATACTTAAAGACAGAATGCCCTGGAAGAGGCATATGAGTACTTGTATGACTACAATCGACCTGTCTTTGTTAAGCTGGAAGCAGAGCCTGAGAATGAACATGATAACGGTACATTTGCTGTAGAGAACCTTCGCCGAAGTCTTCGTCACCTTCCCAAATTCCACGCATACTTTCCCGCAGTCCCTTTCGAACATCACAGGCATCAGCTTTGATCCACCACCAACCATTACTGATGCTTTTTTGAGCTTGCTTCAAGACTTTCATCTACAGTAAGACAAAAGTGAGACTTCTAGCTTTTGTGCACCTGTTACAAATATGAAATCATTGGTGAACTGTAAAACAATATTACACATTATTATTTATTTAAAAAATTCCTGGTTTCTGATTGGCTAACAGCCAACTGTGAAATTGTCATATCAACTCAATGGCAAACCAAATATGGATTTTTCACATTCATATTAGCAAAATCACGTCAAAGAGTCAATATGAAAAAAATTTGGACGCGTTTGCGAGTAGTAATATATATATATATATATATATATATATCAATGTGTTTGGGACTGGACCGAGCTCTAAGCCAATCAGAATCACGAATTGATTTGAATTGACCAATCAGAGCACAGCCAGTCCCATATTTCCAGGGGGGTTGAACATTTTAAAGGTGTGGTCACCCTGTTAAGAACGACCAGTCGTCAAATCAGGGGGGATATGCACCTGGTCGTATACAAGAGGTTTTTTGAATTTTTATATATTTATCTCATGAAACCTGGTGTTGTTGTACGACCAGTTTTTTGATTATCCTTGAGTTTGACGACCAGAGAGAGAGGAAGGTCAATCAAGGTGATCGTATTAATTTCATGAGATAGATATCAAAAAGTCAAAAAAAACTTTATAAACGACCATCATACCTCACCCGATGTGATTTATACTTACGCGTGCCATCCAAAAAAACGTCCATATTATTTTTATTGGAAGAGTTGTAAGATGTTGAAATAAAAATAATCAAAAAAAAATTTGATTATAGAATTAATCATAGAAATTTCCGCCATGGAGCTCTTACCTCGACGCCATCTTATGGCCGAATGACTGATATTTCTTAGTTACGGTATTTTTAAAAAAAGATAAAATTTGTAGAGGGCAATATCTCAAAAAATTATTTGGTGTTTTTAAATAGATGAAATATGTTTAAAAAAAATAGATGAAATGCACTTTAACACACAATAAAAAACTTTTTTTGAAAAACAAAATTCTCTTTTTATTTTTTTATTTAATCTAAATACATTTCTTTATTAATGGAACTAAGTATGGAATCATCAGTTATCATAATTGTTGTTAGATATTTATGCTGACAAAGAATTCCCCCATCTACCACTTCTAAATATAATTTATACATGGATAGATTACCCGAGGGAGAGTATATACAGTGTTGTAAAATATATTTTTGATTTGGAAAATTCTGTCGAAGAGTATTAATATCACAGCGGGTATATACTGGTTTTTTTTGGTTTAACATCTTTCTATTAAATACTTTCTCCTCGTCATCATCACTACCCAAAAATGCTTTCAAACTATCATCACTATCAGAATCACCATTATCCTGAATAGGTTTGAAGGGTTTGAAGTCATCGAAATTAAACTCTTTCGACGTATACGTATCCCGTACACCGTACGCGTATCCTTCTCCTTTATCGTTGTAATCCCATATGAGAGGGGAACCATTCATGGGTATGAGGTTGGGTTCTCCGGAAGCTTCGTTCGTTATTTCTTCTTTCGTAGCCATTTTTATTTTTTCTTTAAAACTTCTTAAGTTTGTAGATATGTTTGGACAATGTTTTATATATAAGCACGTAGTGTATAAATGAAAAAGAAAAAATAGTTTCAGCTTATTTATATGAAAGTTTTTTGAGAAAAATGTTTTTTCATTTGTAAAAAACCTAGGGTATAAAAAACGATATCATAAAAAAAATGGTCAGTTATTTTGTTGAAGATGGGATATATACCTCCGCGAAAGATTTGGTCATTTCAAATGCGTAATCCAGAAAATGCTGAAAAATTGATAGAGGCAGCGAAATTAATTCACACTCCACAGAATTGTCTTAAATTAAATGAAATATCATTTTTTGAATGTAGTCGTGAAATTGTAAAAGATAAAGAAATTGGATATCTTCAAGGGGTTGTTTATCTCAAAGAAGCAAGAGATGATATTTTTGATTGGCTTCCATATGGGGGAGAAATCCTTCGTTCTTATGCTGATGATTTCTACCATTTTAAAGGTAGAATATATGATCCGTCCACGTTATATCGATATGGAAAACGTCAGGGTAAAATGGGAAAATTATGGGATAGTGAAAGAATCTATAAATTAGCTGATTATAAGAACAAGCATCGACAAAAACAAAAGGAAAAAAGAAAAAAACTTTTAGAGTAAAGAAAGAAATTCATGTAAAAAAAATAACAATGATTCACATGTTTTTATTATAAAAAATAAATTTATACAAGAGAAGGAATTATTATGTCTTTGTCAGTTTTTATAAACTTAACATTTTTATGCAAAAGATGAGGAATATCTTCCTCTGATAATATTTTTATTGTTTTTCCAGATTCTCCATGATTGATAATTTTCAGGGTTACTTCATACGGGTGTTGTTCCACACCATTTTTTTTTATTACAGAACATTGTTTTGTTTCAATTATTGTAACAGGTTTGCAATCCTCCACAAAATATATATATTCAGGATATTCTTTAAGAAGAGATTCACATGATAAATAGCGCTGAAAAGTATTTTTGGAGCAGTCAAAAAAAGTTATACTATTTCTACATATACTACAAAAACGTAATACGGACATTGTTTTTTTTCAGTGATGATAAAGTTTTTTAGTTTAAACATCTTATATAATATTATATATTTGTCACAGAAAAGATATAAAAAAAAAATCAAAAACAGAACAGTATAAATAGACGTTTTTTCTTCTTTTTTTTATAATGCATTGCTTGTCGTACTTCAGTTAACATAAAAATGAAGTGTAGGAGTTGTATAAAAAAATCGAAAACGAAAATAAAACGAATACGAAAACGACGACGTTCTAAAAAAATTCAAAAAGGAGGATGGAAAAAAGATCATCCGAATTATAATCATATTGGAAAATGGTAGACGATGTATTTAAAAAAAATTTTATTAATCCAAATAAGTTTTTTTCCATCTTTGTATTCTATCATCACATTCACATAGCTCAACTATTTTACTATAGATAAGTCGTCCGTAATTCTGTTTACAAGGATAACAATAATGATGGTTTACAAAGCATTCTTTACATGTGTAATGCATGAAAAAATTATAGAAGGAATTCACTTCACAACAACAGAAACTGCAATATACCATCTTGACAATATTTTTTTGGACGTTTTGTGAAAATTTTATAGTTTGACAACCTACCTTTATAGATTTTTGGGGTATAAAAGCAGGGTATCAAATATATTTTTCTATTATATTTTCAACATGTGGTTGCGCTCAATGATTGATTTTGGAGAATGTGAATCTCATGATTATCTTACATTTTATTATCATGCTGAACCCATACAATTAGTAAACTATGAACCTGTGATTCCCTCGTGTTTAAGATATTGATATTATTTATATCTGAAAGATTGTCAAGGACCTCGATATTTCAAATTGTTGATAGTAGACACGTTTGGGGCTCCGGAGGATAATTTACAGAACCTCTTATCATCATTGAAGGGAAAATATATAAATATTAATAATAATAATGTAAAATTAGCAAACTCAACACCTATATTAAACATTAAACCCTACAATTTCATTGACCATAGGGTAGAGGGAAACAAATATTTTTTTCTTCGTAATGTTTTTAAAATAAAAAACTTTTGATTTGAAAGTTACAAACAGAACAAATATCGAGTTTTATTTTTTGTAAAAAATTTTATTACAAGAAAAATAAATATTTTTAAAAATTAATTGGTTGTGGAATTATTGAGTAAACATTATTTATTAGTTTAATTTTTTTATACAAGAGATGATCACTTTTAGTATCAATAATTGTTTTTAGGGTTATTCCCTTCTCTTCAAGTAATCCCTGTTTAATAACTTTCAGAGTTAGTTCGTAGACTTGAGGTGGAGAACAAAATGGGGGATTACATTCTTTACATAGTTTAGCAGGTTTACAATCCTCTACCAAATACGTATAGTTAGGAAAATGTTTTTGAAGAAAATGACATGAATAATAACGAGGAGTATAGTCATAATATGCTACACCCCTATAATTGACACAGGTCACAAGATCTTGTTCTTGATTCATCTTGTACTAGATATCAATATGATTAAATCAAATGTGTAATCTTATATATATAATAAATAAAAAACACGAATTTTTTTTTAAAAAAAAGTTTTTATTGAGTATATACTACAGCTTTCATTAAATTATTAGAATCTATTATTAGTTTAATTTCTTTTTGTAAAAGATCAGAAGCATCATAGTATGAACAATTCCATTCATCATTTTCATGTTCATGTTTCTTTTTAACTTCCAGAGCTAAGTAATATGCTTGAGGAGGAGGCGTTGAGGGAGGTTGACATTTCTTTACAACATAGGTAAAGTGGTGTAATTCTTTTGCTAGAAAACGACTTGGATAATAGTTACTTTCATCTTCAATTTTGTAGGGGTTAAAGTCATCAGCAATTATTCTTTGATAACTTCTACCGTTATGTTCATCACAATCACGATAACGTACATGTGAATTCGACATCATTCACAAATAACGTTTAACATGTGGGTAACGCGTTTATATATAATTTTTTATAAAAAAAAATATAAAAAGAAAAATCAAAATTAAAAAAAGACAGATATTCTAAAATATATAAAAAAAAATCAAAAAGAAATTTTATTAGGATATAAATAAAAATGTAAAAAAATGGTTTTACAAAAATATCATGGAAGCCGTGGAAACCGTAGATGCTCGATATAATAGATTATTCTATTCAAAATATCCCTGTGGACAATGTCTTAACGGAAATATGTGTGGGGAAGTGTGTACGAATTATACACCGTGGAAAGATCCAAAACAAAAACGTTGTTGTAGATTAAAGAGATGGTTGTTAAAGAAGATATGTTGTTAAAAGATTTAAAGAAGAAAATCCCATAAAAAAAAGAAACAGTATAAATAAGAGTAAAAAAAATAATTGTTTTTATATTTGTTAACATGGAACGTAAAGAAACAGCAGATGAACGATATAATAGATTATATTATAACAAACATCCATGTGGAAGATGTATTAACAAACACCCGTGTCCGATTCATCCAGATGAATTAAAACTTTCAAGACTAAACAGTTTTAAACGTTGGGTGTTAAACAAGTTAAATATACGGTGGAAATATACAGTGAATGTTTCAGTGGAAATAGGTCAAGACGAATAGAAGAAAAGACGTCGAAGTTTTTTTAAAAAGATTTAAATGCCTGTACGAGAGCGTGATTTTGATGAAATTCTTTATCCCGACATTCAATATTTATTACATGCTGAATTGTTTGAGATAGAAAAAACACGAGATTCAACGTTTTATTTTTTGGAATGGAGAGAGCATACCTATCAGTTTAGATGTGCTGATTATGATTATAAATATTTTAACATTTATGTGGAAGATAAAAATGAACAATCTATATTTCGGAAACGGTATGGTGGAAAAAGATATTATAGATTTTTAATAACCGGTTTTAGCTGGACTATGTCATTTTATGATCAGTTAGTGGGAAAACATGTAGTGTTTATTGATAGAGAACCGAGATTACCCACGTTAATTTCGACCTTTGATTGTTTTGAGGTAAATAATATCCCATGTTATTCAAAAACGTTTTTGTATGGTAAATGTAAGGATTCAAGATTTAGATTAGTAAAATATCATTTTCGTGAAAATTTTGATGGTCAAGAGCTTTATTTAGTTCTTATTAAAGATGAAAATATATTGTCTGTACTTAATGTGATTTATGGTACCAGTAATGGAAATTATATTGTAACATTAATAAATAAAATACATTTTGATAAATCTATGTTGCAACTACATGTATATTTAAATTCTTGTGGGGAATTATGTAATAATTTTAATGAATTAAATATTTGAAATAAAACAGTTCAATAAATCGAGAAAAAGCGTTTTTTTATTTAAAAAAAAGAATTTATATACACTTCTTGATCTATGAAATTATGTATACCACAATCTCCTGCCACATGTGTTGTTATATATTGTTTGTAATTAAGCTTTTTATTTTCTGCATACTCCATAACTTCCAAATTTATATATAATCGATTCATAGGAAAGCATGGATTTAGGATTTGTTCACATTTACGTACAATAAATTTTTGATTTCGACAATTTTCTTTAAGATAGTGAAGATCATACTGTTTGGGTTTTGACATATTGCTTGCATGAGATTCAACTGAAGAATGAACCAGAAAACAAAATGTTTTTTATTTTATTTAGATTAATGTTTATTTAGCTTAATGAATTTGAAAAGCTATATAAAGAGTAAAAATATGACATTTCAAATCACAGCAATATGATTGAAACAATTTTAAGAGTTGTTCTTTATTTTCAATATTTTAACCAAGGAGAAATTGGATATTTATTTTGGTTATGTGGATTATTTGATTATTATCGTGGAAAATATGTCACATGTCCCATGATGAATTGTGAAAACATTCACCCACGTGAAGAAAGTTATAAAGTCAATATGAAAAAAATCCAAGCAACCCATGGAATGCAATCCTATTTTATCCTAGAAGATCGTTTCTCTTATATGATCCCGAATTTACAAGCAAGTCAAAGAAAATATACCTGGAAGAGATCATGGCTTCAACAACGTACTATACTAGTTGAATCATCAGACACGTTATGCTGTAGTTTTTTTTCATTTCCCAATTGTTTTAAAGAATTATTTATTTTATTACCCCTTGAAAACATCTCAGATGAATTTCAATTTTTAAACACCAAAGATAAGTACCATTATACATATTTGCTACAAAATCTAACGTTTGAAAGAAAATACAAATCTTATACCCTGGGTTATGGAAAAGAAAGTTTAGTAAGCAAATTTAAGCACATACAGCGCGAGAAAGGTGATTTAAATCTTTTTTTAAATATTTATTTGTTAATGGTAGCACCTAGTATTTTCAATTCTTATGTTTATTGTAGTTCAACTAAAAATATTATCATGATCACTTCATGTTTTATATTTTATTGTCGTGAACATAACCCTATAGGAAGTTTTCTCAATAGACAAAAAAAGGGTCTTTCTGAAAAAAATATTAGATATGATTTTTGGAATTTTATATATTATATAAAAAGGGTAAAGTATCCTTTGATAAATATCGGTATAAAAATTGTAAGAGTCAAAGTTATTTTTTTGAGTTTGATCCTTTGAAATTAAATATTTTAAACAAACGTAATTATGATTTAAATGAAAATCACACCCTACTATTACATCCTGTTGATGTTACACGAATAAAAGATTATGGGGGACATACGGGAGAATTTAAGTATAATGAGAAAGTATTTGCACATGTAATAATGGTTGAAGATGAAGTAAAAGATTTATTTACTATGATAAGAAAATATATACAAACAACATTGAATTATAATTTAATTTCAAAAAATCCTATATATGAAGACGAACTGACTGAACCGAATGTTAATTGGGATATTTTTTATAAACGTATTAGTGAACAAACGTGTATGTAAAAAAAAAATGGAATTAAAAGACTGTATAAAATTTAAAGTGTTTGCGTATGATGTTATACGAATGGAAGAAGACGAAGAAAATGAAAAAGAATTTTGGATGAGATGTGGCAGATTTTGTTTTGCCCTTCGAAAATTTTATATGGAAAAAAATGAAAAATGGAAAATAAGTGAATGTTGTAAAACTATTCATGAAATATCTATGGTCCATTTAACGAATGCTGGACATTACAGTAAAAACAAAAGATTTGTTGGATTTCATGAGGGGGTTGATCCTTTATATATTCAACAATATATGGAACATTTAGATGAATTTTACGTAAAAAACTATCAAAGAAAAAATATATCAGTTTTGATTTATTATATTTTTGAAACCATTCATCCTTTTTCCGATGGAAATGGAAGAATAGGGAAAGCACTTGTTGCATTTCTAGAAAATAAAATAGAATGTAAAATAAAAACAAAAAACAACATAGAAAGTTATGTAAAATTTTAGGAGTTATGCAAAGAAAACAAAATAGTTTATTTGATATAAAATGTTGTAATCAATTATACACGTTATTAGTGTAATAAAATTTTTTTCATTTTGATGGAATACAATTTTTTTTAAATTGTGCGGAGGGTATAAAATAAGCACTGTCCCTACAGTGATTCATCATTTACCCTTCACTCGGGAACAGATTCAAAGATGGTGGAACTTTATGCACGACAACAATATGATCATTTTTATAAAACGCAATCGTATACAGATTTGTCTGCAAAAATAATTGCACAAAAAAAAATCAACGGTAATGCTATTCTCGCAAAAGTATATCCTACAAACAAAAGATGTGACAAGTACACATACAATAGCGCTGTTGAAGTGAAAAATGATCATATTCCTTCATTGTTGAATGTTCTTAATAAGATTAGCATTCAAGAGAAATTGGTGCAGATATTTTTTGAAGTGGTAAGATTTGAAAATTGGAAAAAGCAAACATGCCGTTTGGTTGTTCGTACAGATGCGTGGGGTGGTTTGGAAATTTGTTATCAACATCAAGATAACGAATTATCCGATGCAATGGAATTTGACGATGATCCAACACCGACAACCAGCAACAACAACAACGCAACGTCAAGTGAAATCGTATGGTCTGATGACTGGGGTAGTTTTCATATAAAAAAGAAAGATTCCTTGGATGAATATATTATTGCCCTCAGAAAGTATAATCATGCAACAGGTCATAAATCCCCACCTACCACAGTCAAAAAACGAGTATTGAAGAAAAAGAAAACTCCACTCAATTTTGACGAGGATGTCGACGATGACGACGAAAAGATTAAGAAAATAAAAGTAGAAAGTGATGATGAGGTTTGTCACCGTTTAAGTCCAACAGTAATTTCAGAAATATTTTTTTATCGTTTTAGATGTTGTAAAAATATACAAGATAAGTAGTAGTAAACTGGGCGTCCGAACCCACTACCCTCATTCTGCCAACCGCATCCCAAAAAACTGTCGTATTCTCCAAAAATCCTGTACCGCGGGCTCACCCAGTGAGTCGTAATTATTTTGAATTAGAGTTTCCCCAATTCAAAATGAGTTAGAACCCCCCCAGCCCCAGTACCCCAGCTGTGTCCCCCTACCCTGGGGTAGATAGCGCGTTGCATCCTATCGTCGTACATAACAAATCCAATAAGACTCTTGAGATCACTCTCCGTGTATCCAGTGACTTTTTCTAGGTAGGCAATAGTGAGTAACCTCTCTCGATAGGATAAGTCCGAGTCGTATATAATTTTTAAAAACTTTTCACTTATCATTTTATTTTGTAATTCGATAGTGTCCGAGTGCGAGTGTATCAACACCATTCTCAAGAATATGTCGTTTATCATCGTCAGCACTTAATGCAATCTTATTAATTTGTTCTGTAAAAATTTCGTGACCATGTGATCGTAGTGTCGTCATTTTTCTACAAGCTGACTTTCGGGATTGTAAACATTTAAGATAGTCGTTAAAGCCAATACACTTTTCAACTACACCTTTTTTAACTCCTTTACATTTTTTCACAGTTATTTCGTTAAGTTTGCAAGCGTAGAGTTTAGATCTGAGACCAACAAATTCTAGAACCTGTTCACCATTTTGTTCGTAAAAAAGAGTTAGATAAAAAATGGGTTGTCTATCTAGCAAAAACAAAAGTAAGTCTCAACCAGTAGATCAACCACCACGCAACATGACAATGAAAACTCATCGAAGAGTGAAACTTGGTTTGAAATTTGGAAAGGAAGATGGTACGGTAGAGTTGGACGTTCTAGCTGGGTATGAACGATACGATGATAAGAAGTATGAAGATTTACCAACTGTCACACCATCAATAACAGAGTCGTAGTGTAGTAAAATATTTTTGTAATCTCAAAAGATTACAAAAAAACAAACTGGTGTACTTTGTTATGTCTCTAGGTAGGTGTTTTTGAATTATCGTCTTGTTTCTCACTCTTTGTATGATTGTACATATGTTTTCCTACAGTGAGTCCACCGGATAGTATTCCAAGAAACGGGATTAGTGGTGTTAACCTTGACATGAGACTTTTCAAATCTTTGTTAAGATAAGGGTCTCTCTTTAATTCTTTTTCCATCTCTTCTGGTTTCTCTACTGCATCAAATCCACCCATCATCATGGCAAATTTTGATAGAAACATATCACATAAAAATACAGTGCTTTTCTCTCGTACTTCAGCTTCATATTCAGCGTACAACTTTAGAATCGTCTTCGCATTAGCCTTTCTAACGTACGCTTCGTTCTTTTTAATTTCACCATCACTCGCTAGAAGTAAGAGTTCTTCTCTCTTCCTATCGACCTCCTTCGCAATGTCTTCAGTGGTTTCGGAGTTTGTTGTTTCTTCTTGCGCAGAGTTAGTTAAGTCTTCTGGATTCATTCTTTATTTAGGTGAAATAACCTCATAACCGTAAGGATGTCTAAGATTTATTTCTAGACACGCGTGTTTCTTTTCTCTTAATTCTTTCGTGATACATATCACGTCTTCTTTAGAGACACCATTCAAATAGTCGTTGATAAGTTCAAGCATATCTTTTTTATTCGTGTTATGAAAACTAGTTATTCTCGAAATGTTCTCTCGATAAGGTTTTGCAATACTCGTAAGTTGTTGTGTTAGAACGATCGTAGACAATCCATAATGTCGACCAGAGTAGCCTAGCTTGACAAGTTCACTTGTTCTGTTTTTTACATCTTGACCACTCGCACAGTCATCTAGAATAATTAGTGTCTTCGTACCCGTGTAGACTCCGACGACATGTTTCAGTGTCCTGTTCACGGCGTCTTGCTCGACAGGTAGAACAATGAATTTCGTATCATGATAATATTTCCACTTATGATACGTCGTGTTCCAGAGTATAGTTGGACAAAGAAGAACGATGTAGTCGAATGTTCCTTTGAAGTGTTTTTCTAACATCTCTAAAAGATAGAAAGTTTTTCCACAATAAGTTGGTCCTACTATCAACATGTTAAACGGGATATCCATCTTTTATTTTTTGTTTTTCTTACATCTCAATGTAAGAAAAACCATGTGTTGTGACTCTAGTTTAGTACTGAATATTTTGTAAGTTTCCTGATGCGATGTTTAACAATGCGTCTGATAGTACGAATATGTGACATATCAAGTCGGTGGTTGTAACACGTTTTGTAATTTCCAACAGAATTCCACTCTGTGTGTTCATAATCTTTTTACCTGATCCATGTACTTTTTGGTCTCGTGTACTTCGCAAGTCTATTGCCAATGCAAAACTATCTTTGAAGAACTCCCTGTGAGTAACACTTTGATTGACTTGACCAAATAACCGTTCGGCTTCAGAGTAATACCTTGACTTTGGAATCCCTTGGCTGTACACTTCGTTGGGAACACCTTCAATAGTAACTTTGACGTTGTCGATGTTCGGGTAGACAAACTCTTCAGAGTCAGTGATCGCGGCTTTAGTGAATAACAACACTACAGCTTTCATACTTTTTCGTGGTAGGTTGATGTTTTCGTTAATCAACGTTTCACCTTTTCCCCATGGACTCCTTTTCATGAGAGTGGCGTGTTCGTAGGGTAGTGACTTTCCAACCATGTAGAGACTTGTAATCTCACTTGCAAGATCGATGTTGTCAATAGTCTCGTATTCGAGTTCTAGATTCTCTAGAGAGTATCCAGCAACGGCACTACCAGATTGTGCAATCATGATGTCGCTAGCTGCAGGTAGTCTGATAGCAAACTGAAGGTTGTTTGACATATTGTACGGAGCGTACAATCCAGAATCTCCTAAAATCTTATCAAGAGATATTTTTTGTTTTGTTCCGAAGACGCTATAGACTAATGCGTCGGAAACTTTTGCGATATTTCCACTTGCAGCTCCACTATCGTCTTTAGAGATAAGCTTTCGCAAGTTCTCTCCACCAACTCCGTATTCCATCATCTCTTCTCGCTGGATGGTTGTTTTCCACAAGTCTTTGTAGACGGCGATGGTAGATTCACCAACATTGTCGTAGGCGACTTCACCAGCCATTTTGACTGTGAGTTGACTTTGAAGAAGTTTGGCTAAGTTATTCAAAAACCAACTCTTGACATTGGCGTTTTTGAAGTCAAACAGAACATGTAGACTCCCTGGAACAAGACACGAGTCTGGTTTCAGTTTCGGGATGTTAATGTAGAGTGTCTCGTTAGGGTTAGCTTTGTTAGGATTCATCGTCACAACATGACGTGTACGTGGTCCTTTGATGGTTGACATGACGGATTTCTTTGCATGCGGACTTAAGCTTTGGTTGCTAGTCATTTATTACTATAACGTGAAAAATTTTCGTAACTATATAGTTACGAAAGGTTAAGTGATCAGTAGACTGTGTCGAATCCAACCTGTTCTGGGGGTGGTTCGGTGGGTCTGTAGTCTAGCAGGATTAAGTTCTCTTGTGAATCTGTGCGGCGAGGTCGTGGTTTGGGAGAGAAATGTCTTTTCAAAAATTGGAGAAGTTGAAAGCACATCTGTTTATTAACGTCTCTTAACCTATATAGGTTAAGAGAGATTTCTGTCTACTGTTCGCCGAGTAGCTCTTTATGGACTTTAGACCGTCTGTGTCTCACTACGTTAGCACGATTAGTTTCACGCCCACACTCCTCGCAGAGGGTTCTCACTCCTCTCTTCTCGCGGACTTCGTCTCTGTTGTCGACATTATATTTTGCGTCGTAGTGCTTTTTGTAACTCCTCTCGTCAAAAGTCCCGTCGACCTTAAAGAACACCCCCGTACGATTGCTGTTTAGAGACGGCTTGAGTCTGTCTATGAAGACGCGTTCAAGCTCTCTTAGTTCACGCTTGGTACAAGGTAAGCTTTCCATCTCTGCGATTCGCACGTTTGACCAACCCACCTCGTCAACTTCTCGATATAACTTCGTGTTTTCGTATCGTTGAGTCTTAAAGTTACTTTTGTGTTCGCCAAACCTTTTTTTGATGCCACAAAACGTGCTACCAACGTAAATCATAGAGTTGACCACGTTGAATAACATATAGACTTTTCCGACTTTCTTAATCTCACTCATCTCTGTCTCTCTTTATCTAACCCCCACTTTAAGCTCGTTTCGATCTCTGATATTCTATTAATAGCCAAACCAAAGCCACGACTACAAGCCACAGATTACGAGCTAGCCACGCTAGTCCGCTCACACCCACTTTCAAAATGGTGTAGACGAGGTTTGCAGCACCAACAGCCCAGGGACCAAGTTTAACGAGCGCGTCTTTAATGGCTTTCGCGAACGTCTTCGCGGCACCCGCTCCCTTCACGACCGCAGTCCGCATGCCAACGATGACAGTTGTGATCAGCCCAGCGATAGTGATACCTAACGTCGATACCGAGATCATATTTTTTTTTATCCAATCTTTGAATTTCTCCAGTCGACTCACGTCTTTCTCCTGTGAGTTGTATGTCTCTTCAATGACACGCTGTCGTTCAAGAACATCGATCACTACGTCTATGTCAGTGGACTCTCGAGCTAGCCTCTCAGCCGCCTCTACGTCACTATCCAAAATTCTCTCACGAATATTCTCACCACGCTGCTCGAACTCATCAATAGTGAGCTGGATAGCACCACGGTCACCTATCCTACTTTCAGGTAACATAGTGTTTGGCGGGTTCAACACACCGTTCACAACACGCTGGTCCACCTCGCTAAGTCTACCAAGAACATCGTCTGGTATGACTACTTGGTTAGCGACAGAGATCATGGGCAGGTTAGAAGCCGTGTTAGTCTCATTCACTGCAGAGTCAATGAGTTTCTCAAATTGTAGGACAGCGTTTGAGTTTCTTTTTGCTGAGTTTTTCACGTACGAGTCGTTCACGTTGTTCAGAACTATTTTCTCAACGGTGGAGAATCCACCACTCTTAAGTCTTTCTTTGAAAAAGACCTTACCGTCTCTCACGGTAGTTCTATTTCTAATTTCTATGACACTCTCTGAGTAAGGATTAAGTTTTTGACCCTCGCGAGAGTCTTGTACGTACTTGTCTACTTGAATGAACACATCGTTCGCTACACCCACCCCCTACGTCTAGATCACCACCAAAACTTGTCTCGGCTAAAAGAAGACGGTTAATGTATGTGATCCTCTCAGTGATTAGCACGTCGTCGTCAATCAGAAATCTCTGATTGAGATTGTCAAGAGTTGTGTCTAACTCTTCGTTATCCAGATTATCGTACTCTGGAAACCTTTCTTCCATCTCAAAATTGTCTTCAGCTTCAGCCATTTTATTTGTTAAGGTTTTCGAGAAAGAAAAAAAAATTTTCCTTAGAGGGACCCCCTCTACTCCTATCACGACCGCTGACCACTACGTACGTGCGCCTACCGAGACGAAAACAAAAAAAAGACCGCGAAAGTCGAAAAACCTGTAGGAAACATAAGTTATCACTACGTAGGTAGTACCTAGAGGTACTCACTCTGTAGACTACGTTGGGAAACTAGACATTAACGAACAACTCGTAGGATTTAAAAAAATATATATTTTCACGTACAAGACTTTTTTTAAAAAAGTTAGGCTGCCTCTAAAGGTGAGACAGCTAAAAGTTATTTGTTCGCTCCAACGTTGGCGAGGGCGGCGCTCTCCCAATCTCTTGCTCGAGTGAGGCTATCCTCCTCGCGTGGTGGTTCACCTCAGCCTTAACGGTGGCTAACCGCTCACTCATCTCTTCCATCTTCACCGTTAGGCTCCTCCCTTTCATGATGGCGACTCTCCTGGCTTTCTTCTCCCTCGCAAGTAAATCCTCGAGACGCTGGAGAGAGAACCTAACAACGTTTTCATTCTCACCCTCCATGGGTTGTTTTTTTTGTTTTGACGTGATCGTAGTTAAGGATGACGTGACCCTAGTCAGGGGGGTTTACGCCACATTCCTGAGTGTCTTAGCAACTAGAACTCTATTTTCGTCCAAAATTCTATTTTCGTCTGAGAATTTTTTTCTCGTCTGAAATTTTTTTTTTGAAAATTTTTCTAAAAATAAAAATTTAGTTGCTAAGATATTCAGGAATGTTGTTGTTAGCAACGAGAGATTTTTGAGAAAATTTTTTGTCTTTTTTTTTCAAATTTTTTCAAAAAAACTTCTTATACGTTTTTAGCTTTATTTTTGATTGCGCGTCTTTTTACAATACACACTTTTTCATAATTTTTTCATATCACTCTCAGGAATCCAAGAGTTATGTTTCGCGTCGTAACCAGCCCATTTGACTAACACCATCTTTTTCTTGTTCACCACCTTTCTTTTTAGAATTTTTTCTACACGATATGTAGCATCTTCAGTTTTTTCCACAGCAGACATCTCTTCCTCATAAAACTTTCCAATGACGTCCTCCCCACTTTCATCACTAAGAACGTAGACATTTGGATCTCCACGAACCACCTTACTCACGGAGAAGATCTCCTCTGTAAAATTTGCTTCGTACCCTTTGGTGAATATACTTTTGTACTTACTTATTCTTACTTTTTGTCCAAGTCTATATTTTGGACGTGGGAACTCGCCCAACTCACTCCCGAAAAGTGTCATCCACACTTGACTCTCGTTGTCTTGTGTCACGTCTACAGGTTTCATGAGAATACTACTGTGTTTCGTGGTGTTATAACTTTTTACAAGACTGTCTAACACATCTATCCATGTGTGAACTCCCTTGCTGTAGAAATGTTTCCACATACTAGTCTTTAGAGTTCTATTGAGTCTCTCAACGACAGCGGCTTTCTTGTCGGAGTTTGTAGAGAAATATTCTATGTCATGTTTTTTCAATAAGTCTTTAACACCTACATTGTAAAACTCTAATCCTTCATCAAACTGTGCAAGTTTCGGATATATCCCAAATCTCTCGTGAAACTGTCGTAGTAACTCTCCTACAGCTTTGGTCATGTTTTTCGTGTCTTTACGATACACGGGGATAGCGAAGGCGTAGCGACTCAGAATCTCAACACATGTGAGAATCCAATAGTAGCCTTTGTTCTTATTTTTGTATTTTCCCATATCGACAAGATCAAGTTGCACTTGTTCTCCAAGAGAAGAAACCCATGTTTTTCGAAATTTGTGTCGTCTCACTACGGGTTTGTATCGTGTGTACGTGTCTTGTGTTTTTAACCATTCTTTCACAGACTTTCTACTCACGTTCAGACCTTCTTCTTGTGCTTTTTGGTAGAGTCTCTCCATACTTTGATAACCCGTCACAGGGTCGTAGTACAAGTCTCTTAGACTCTGTTCTGTTACAATATCACTGTCCATACTTTTTATTTGAAAGTATATTAATGTCAATCAAAACACTCCCTACATTATCCATATCACTCACGTTTGTTTTGGTATGAAAAGATAAGTTATTGTACATACCAGTACGTGTAGGAACGCTAGACTCGATCGTTGGGAAATGTATCACACTACCACTGAGCGTATCCTCCGATGTGATAGGAATAACTGCGATAACACTACTTTGTTTACCTGACGAATCTATAGTTTCGTCAACAAGCGTATCACAGTGAATCTCGACGAATCTTAAACCTCTGTTAATATCTATCCTACCTGGACTAGTCTCCACTCCCTTTCCCATTGTGGTGTTCGTTGGAAAACCAAGTAATTCTCCGAACTTGTAGAGTTTAGTAGGGTGTTCTGTCTCTAGTGTGCACGTGTGATCGTACAAGTTATTTTCCAATGTTATTTTGATATCTTCTTTCTCTGAGAAGTATGTCATAAGATTCAAGAAAGTCCAGTACCCTTCAGGTATTGTATGTTTTACTGCGTTGTACTGAATAACATCGTTGTAGTCTTTAATCACGTTCTTGTAATCCCAAAACACACTCGCTGACTTCACAGTTAGAACTGAAGCTTTTGGAAGTACTAGACTCCTATCCAACACGACTGTTTTTTTACTATTCTCGATGAACACTGATAGCTTCTTCATTTTATTTATTGAATAAAATGATACGAGCCTACTACGGTGAGAACTATGATAAGATGGTTAAGAATTCTAAGATTGCAATTCAAAAAACAAAGTCAGATCTTTTGAAAAAATACCCGTACGCGACGATGAGCATGTTTGAATTTGATCCTGTCCAAACTCAACAAGGTGACGTAACAAGAGTAGACGTCTACTTTCGAAACAACGATATTCTCTCGACTGATATTACCAGCACTACATTCAAGGAAGATCAAAGTATGTGGAAATGGTTACACAACAACACACCTTTCCCGAGAATATGGAACAGTGGTGGTACAGTACAAAAACTCTTGCATACGGAGAGAGCCGGGACTTCCAACGTGACGTTCCCACCGTACGTACTCAACTACCACGTCAACGACTTCAACGTCTACGTGGGACGATAAGAATTACTTTAACTCTAACCTACCCAAGATAGTGATAGACACAAAAAAATACTATCAGGATGGACCAGACGGGAGTATGATCAGTACAGTGTGGACATTGTCGAAGAGTTACTACCAAGCTATTGCAGCGATGTACATCGCCACGTACAGATCAGGCGTGTCTCTACAAAACCTAACACCTAATCCTGACGTCCCAAAACAAATCACAAGTCTCATGAGATTTCATGTGTATTTCACCATGAGAAGGGTGATGTTTCGTCTTGACAAAAGTGGACCTGACATTGCAGACATTTTGAGATTGTACATTCCAGATTGGAGAGTGTTAAAAAACCATCTCCCTCTCGGTGGTAATTGGGTGAGTATTATTAGAGACTTACAAGGAGATTACAAGCGTTATTGTCTAAGAGTGAGCAATGGGATCACCGAGTTAGGACAGGAATTACTCAATCAGTCCGTAGAAGTCTACGTCTACGCATTACTCGGTGCACAGGCAAAATCTAAACAAAGTATTGTTGGCGGTCGCGCAAGTGCTCGTGAAGTTCAACAAGTTTTTAGAAATATTGTGGAAGATGCAGTTGTACAATATTCACCAAGTACATGGATTAATTTGATGAACAAAGCTATTAAAGATACGAATGTTAAGTTAGATATGGCAGTCACTCCAAACACATGGTTAATACCACGCAGTATGGTATTGTTGAAAACACCTATTCCAGGATATAATAATTTACTGAGAGAGTCGTCAGAGACGAACATGGTGTTTGGTTTCAATAGTGAACTTAACTTTGAAAATATAGTGAAGAAACCAAAAACACACACGAGTGGAGGAGAGCATTTGGAAACACTAGACACTGTGAAAAAGACATCGTCTCCCTCGACCTCACCTATCAAACCCTCTACGTCCTCTACGTCTAGTTTGTTTCCCGTGTCGTTGATACTGATGGGAGTGGTGGTAAGTAAGTTCGTACTCTAGAATAAATGAGTTTGTACCTTGGATATAGTCAATCAAAAAAGGTAACAACACCACCACAAAAGACGCCACTACCTTACGAGACTGTTTTTAACGTTAACGTTAAAGATGCAAAGGTTGTTTACCAACACGCTGGAGGTAGTAACAAAGTGGAGAGAATAGAAGACGGGAGATCTCGTCTTCATCAAAACGTATATCGTAAAAGTCCCACTGTGGATGTCGGCGCCGACTTTGTAAAAAACTTGAGTTCTAATAGAATGGTTTTTGATTGTTCACAACTAACTCATGTTAATGTTTCTATATTTGTGGTTTTCAAGTTACTAACTGCTCCGTCAGCGGATAGTTACGGATACATTATTGGTAATGATAATGGTTCTTACGACAAATTTGTAGGCTACAAAACAGGATCAAACAACCAACTATCGTATGGTGGTGGATGGCCTGTACAAGAATATAATTGTACAATACCAAGTGGTGTTAATAGTAGTGAAAAACATCTAATATCTTGTCACTGGTTAATGAAAGGTAGTCATGTACGTGTGAACGATATAAAATCATCTGACTCGAACTTCGACGCAAATTGGAAAAACATTGGTGCTCCGTTTGGATCCATATTCTTTAACGAACGTCTCAAAAGTTTCGAGAGTACGACAGGTATATCAGGTGAGATATATGGTTTGAAGATCGTGAGTGGATTTCTAGAACCAGGTGATATTTCACGTTTGAACAAAAGTATGATGTTAGAATACAATATAGTCTAGTGTCTTTTTTGTAACTAACTTAAGTTACAAAAATATTGGACAATGCGATCTAGGTTCTAACACCCAAGTCTGGATAACCTGGTGGTGCAGACGGAGCGCCTGACCTATTAATACCATCGACGAGAAGTTTCAAATCCACGTCTTTGTCTGTCTTTTTGACTTCTTTGTTGAACTTTTTCAAGGTGATGAATCGTTTCAAAGTATGTTTGATTCCTTCTGATCCAGATAGTACGGTAGCGGCTCCAATAACGATAGCTCCTGATATCGGGTTCGGGATTAAGATAGTCACGGCGACTCCACCTACGAGTAAAACTGTAGTCACTACTATTTTCGCGACAGCTTTCACTTTGAGACGCAACATCTTCTTTGAACTCTTCATGTCACTCTTGACACGATGACTTAACTCCTCCAAAACTTGATTAGGCATGTCTTTTTTATTAGTGTGTTTTTTTTTTCACTTGAAAGGGTCGTCTGGAATAAGTTTTTTCTGTTGTGCGTATTTCACAGCGACTGTTCCAACACTCACTGCAACGGCGAGTTTCAATGTTCCCGCGACACTACTAGGTGTACCTAGAGACTCTCCAAACACTTTCTTTGACAGCATGCCAATACCAACTCCAGCAGCGACGTAGAGTAAAGTGTCGTACACTTCATTCATAATTACTTTGTTACTTGTCATTCTTTTATTAGTATGTTTTTTTTTCCTAGTCGAAACTCTCCATGGCAGATTTTGTAGTAGGTGTAGTAGTAGACGTGTTAGTTGGAGCTGATGGTGGTGACTTGTCTTGTTTGTACTCTTGATACGTGAGGTATAACGCGCCAACACCTGTGAGAGCGCCAACTATTCCGATAACGTACCCAAAGCTAAACCTACTATCGCTAGACTCACACTCTTGTGTTGTCTTGAGTCTCTCCATAGCTTTTTTCTCCTTCGCAGTTTTACTTATCGCGGCGAGTCTCTTACCTGCTTCGACCCTCTTTGGGTCTTTAATTTTAGTAGGATTTGAGTTAGTTATAGTTTCCATCTTTATCTATTACTCAGATACTTTTGAGTAAAGAAGCAGTAAAAACCAGGTCATCTCACAGGTACCTCAAGTCTACTCAAAGTTTACTCAAGTCTACTCACAGGTCATCTCACAGGTATCTCTCAGATACTTTTGAGTAAAGAAGCAGTAAAAACCAGGTCATCTCACAGGTACCTCAAGTCTACTCAAAGTTTACTCAAGTCTACTCACAGGTCATCTCACAGGTATCTCTCAGATACTTTTGAGTAAAGAAGCAGTAAAAACCAGATACCTCACAGGTCGTCTCACAGGTGTCTCACAGATACCTCACAGGTCATCTCAAATCTACTCAAAGTTTACTCAAGTCTACTCACAGGTCGTCTCACAGGTATCTCTCAGATACTTTCGAGTCCTACAACTTTCTCTTAGCGAATGTACTGCCTTGTTGGCTTTTTAGATACGTATTCTCCAACTCAAGATCACTTATTTTCTTCATGTACGACTTTGCATAACTCTCCAACTCTACCACTTTTTTCTTAAGTCGGCACACTTTCGTCGTGTACTCCTCCAGGTACGATTGTCGCGACTGTACTCCTGTGAACATTTATTAGTGGTTTTTCTATTTCATCTCTACAAACACGCGTGTATTTTTTCTTTCTTGTTTTTGATACAGCGAGTTGGATGTTCCCCGAGATACCTTCTGCGTCTTTACTCGCTGTGACTCCAGTGAGTAGTCGTCGAGTGAACACTGAGTCTTCGTTATAGAGTTCTCCGTTGTGTTCGACAACCTTGCTTGCTTTACATCCCATTTATGAATAAATGACAAGTATGATGGCAGGAGGTGTATTCAACGCACTTGCATTCGCAGGTGCTGGTTTTCTATTCAAAAGTCTCGATGGAAACAAGTACGGTGAAGAAATGAAACGTCACAATATTGCAATGGAGAGACTTGCGCGCGAAAAAGAAATGTGGAACGAAGAAGAGGTTGAACATAGAGACAAACTCACGCGACTACGACTTGCTTTGTCGGACGCTAACCGCAACATCAACGATACGAACGCAGCTCTTGACGCACTCTCCGCAACGTTTCGCGAAGAACCGCGACTACGTGATTACTACACACCGTCGTCGGAGATGCAAGAGTACCTGTCGACAACAGAGGGAGCGATGTACTTTGGAGTAGGTTGGGGTGGGTACAAGGTGTTGATGTACATTGTCTAAAATCAATAACCACACAAACGATGACGTGCTTTAGACAAAAACAACAGTAATGAACACATGTGATTGGGACTCAAAACTTATTTTGAACACAACCTACCAATGTCCAATACGTCTGTTACCAACAGAGGTTGTTCGAAAACATATTACAAAAGACTCTGTGTTTGTTATTAAAGACAGAGTTCTTAGAGAGGAGGAAAAGAAAAGTGGTGATAGTGTCCACAAAAAAGAATCTACGATACGTACGGGTAAGTTTTGTTCGTTGGAGTGTGTTAAGGCAAAGATAGTTTTTGAGAACGAGAATTTTAATGTGGAGTACGAGGACGCTAGTAGTCTACTAGCGTACGAGAACAACAACACTATCATTACACCAACGTCACGACGTACACCAACGTACAAACGCACTAGACATTTCGACGTACTTGGGTGAGAGGAGACGAGGTGTTGGCGTACTTCGTCTAAAATCGATAACCATTCACTCGTAGATGGATAAATAAAGTAGAGAAGTATGAGTATTGAAATTGGAGAGTGTGTTGGAAATAAGAAGTTTGGTGGTGTGTCGGTGAACATTAAAACAAAACCTATCCTATTCAAAGATGTGTTTACGTTTGGTGTGCAAGAAAGTAAATTCGATAAGAAAAAGTCTACAATGGTGTTATGTCTTGACGAAGAACAGTTGTTGAGATTAGAGAAAGTAAGTCAAGAGTGTCTCGACGGGCTATTAGAAAAAGGTATTCCAGTGAAAGAAATAAAAAATAGTTTGTACACAAATAAAGTCTATGTCCGTGTAGACGCTAACCTTTTCTCAATCTACAAAGAAAACGACGAAGAAGTAGAATTTCACGAACTTAAAAACCAAAAAAACTATAAAGTCAATGCCGCCGTTGATGTGAGTAGTGTTTTCGTAAAAGACGAAATAGCTCACTTACATCTCTATCTTCATGAATTAGTCATATTAGATAAGGAAGAACAAAAGAAAGTAAAACGGGATCGTATTGTTTTTTAGATAAGTGTAAGAGAATAAGAATAAAATTTTCAAACGGAGATGTTTGAAAACTTATAGCAAGACAGGTTTAAACAGATGAGAACACTTAGAAAAATGACTATAATAAAGAGAGAATGTGTAGTGAACAAGTGTTTATTCATAGTTTTATTCCTAACGAGAAGTTTGGAGGAGGGAATGTGGTGATAGAAACAAAACCATTTGTGTTGAGAGGATGCTTCACAGAAGGAGTTAAGATAAGTAAATTTGACAAGAACAAATTCACAATAGGAATTAAACTTGACTCAGATCAACTCGAGACATTTAACACTTTTATCCAACAAGTTCAACTCCATGTGTTGAAAGGAGTAGAGGAGATTAAAGGAATTAGAGATTGTGTCTATGGGAACATAGTCTACCTCAAACTCCAACCTGCGATATCTTACTTTTGTAACGAAGGATCAGGGGAACAACTCAAACTAGATGATGTGTTGAGACTTCGTGATCTAAAAGTAGACGTAGAAGTCGTACTCACTGGGGTTCACACCAACAAGAAGAACATATCGTTCCTACAACTTAAACTTGGGGAATTGACTATCCTAAAACAGTGAGAACTATAATAAAGAGAGAACAATAATGAGTATGTTGTTAAAACTTACACTACTTTTTGAAACTCTAGCAGACGAACACTATGAACAAGATAGACTTGAAGAGTTTATCTCACTCTACACAAACGAAGATGGGGTGTTAACATTTACTCTTTTAATGAAAATGATAGTCGAGCAATATAACCACTCACCAAGTAATATTTTTTATTTTCTACTTGGACAACTAGACGACGACGAGTACGAGCAGTACGAGAGTAGACAAATGGAAGACGAAGGATACGAATCAGATTAAAGTTTTTCAAAAGAAGTTCTTTTTTGAAAAATCGTGTTACTTTAAAGACAAAGAGTACATGTAATAATAAAGAGAGAATGTCAGCTTTCATTAAAAAAAGAGTTAGTAAACCACGAGAAGGTGAAAAGGTACGTCCTTCATTATGTGACTTACTCGCTATTGCAAAAGAAAGGAAAATTAAAGTAAGTCGTGATAAAAGAGGATACAGTGGTCTTTGTCAGTTGTTAGGTATGGAAACTATAGACTCGTCTCTACTAAGAAAAGTTAATAGAAAAGCACAACCTATTGTAAAAAATTAATATGAGTACAGGTGAAGAAACCGTCTATGGAAGTATATCGAAACTAGCAAAACATCTTAATGTTTTTGCTTGGTCCATCACGTATCGAATGAAACAAGGTAAAAGTTTAATGATTGACGATACTTTGTTCTCATTTCGAAAAGAGTAGTGTAAGTCTTATTTTTCTAATCTAGCCAAATTAGAAAATCGATAGTCTCACGTCGTCAAACTTCACATAATAAATAGATAGACAATGAGTTACTTTTTAACACGAAAATTAGGTGCAATGGCAACATGGTTTGCTAGTCATGTACCAGACACTATTCGTAATAGTGTTACAAACGCATTCGCAACACTACAGAACAAAGTTGGCGCTTTATTCAAAACACAACCAGAAGAAGAGTTTCATGACGCCGAAGACCATGACGAAGAAGAGTTTCGTGACGCGCGAGATCAAGTTTTGGAGGAGAAAGAGTCTGCACTTAACAGATTTACTAAAACCTATACATTACCTGCTATTGGGAAAGTAGATCCAAAGTCCTTTTTAGAAAAGATTGCAAAACCGCACGTCATTGATCTCTGGAAACACGAGCTGACAAAGTCTAACGGTAACAAGACAAAACTCATTTTTGAATGTGTCATGGTGAGAGCCACTGACGCTGGTGATGTAGAGGCCGCCGCTATGTTTCACTCTCTCACAGAGATATTACTAGAAGGAACAGACTCGACTGAAGTGTATCAAAAGATGATTGGAAAAATCCAAGAGAGTCTCGCCGCTTACTTGAAAAGAGGTAGTAGTTGGCGAGTAAAACATGTTGTGAAACTTGACATTTTTATGGATACATACACACCCATGGGTGGATCATCCTACATTCCTACACCAGCCGCTCTCATTAGAAAAGAAGCTATTATCAACGTTCAAAACAAGAAAGACCATGAGTGTTTCAAATGGAGTATTACCTCTGCGAGAATGTTAAAACAAAAACATCCAGAACGGCTCACTGACGAGATGAGACGAGAGAGTGAAAAGTTTGATTGGACTACCACTACATTCCCAATGACACTAACTAACATTAAAAAATTCTCAAAAACTAACAAAATACATATCAACGTCTTTGGTTACGACAAGAGCGACGGAGTCTACCCACTACTTGTACTTGGTGATTCAGGAAACACTATTAATTTACTACTTATCACTGAACAGTGTGAAGATGGTACGTCGAACTTACACTACGTATGGATTAAAAATATGAGTCGACTCATGGCAGGAGTAAAAACAAAACATCATAGTAAGGCTCACTATTGTTATCGATGTCTGAATAGTTTTACCACAAAAGATGTGTTAGAGAAACACAACGAGTACTGCTCAAATATAGATTGTATCAAAACAGAAATGCCAAAAGAAGGTGAGAAAGTGAAGTTTAAAAACTATTTCAAATCACAAGACGTTCCGTTTGTGATCTATGCGGACTTTGAGTCATTTCTTACACCTATCTCAACATGTACCAACAATCCAGAGAGTAGTTCTACTACACAACACCAACATCATACTCCATCTGGGTACTGTTTTCATCTTAAATGTTTCGACGATACACTTCACTACGAAAAACCTGTTTTGTATACTAAGACATGTGAAGGTGAAAATATAGGTGAAAAGTTTGTTCTTGCAATAGAAAAAACTATAAAAAATATTTACGAGAAATTTAAGATCGCGAAATCTATGATATACGATGTACAAGATAAACTCAACTATGAGGCAAGTAATGTATGTTGGTTATGTCAAGAAGACTGGAGTAAGTTAACTAAAAAAGGTAAAGAGGATTATAAGGTAAGAGACCACTGTCATCTCACTGGTAAATTTCGAGGTGCGGCCCATAATAGTTGTAATTTAAAATACAGACTTCCAACATTTGTACCAGTTATTTTTCATAACTTATCTGGCTACGACGCACACTTGTTTGTGAAAAGTCTTGGAGTCACTGATGGTGATATTAAATGTGTACCTAACAACGAGGAAAAATATATCTCCTTCAGTAAAGATATTGTCGTTGACCAAGATGAGGAAGAAAAACCTATCAAAAGAGAAATTAGATTTCTAGATAGTTTTAAATTCATGGCTTCAAGTCTTGACTCATTAGTCAAAAACCTTGACACGAAAAGTCTTGTGTCTACTCATAAAGTATTTGGTAAAAACACAGACTTGCTTTCAAGGAAAGGAGTTTACCCCTATGAACACATGACAGGACTCGCGTCTCTTGATGAACCACAACTACCACCCAAAGAGAAATTTTACTCTAAACTCACTGATAGTGATATCACTGACAAAGACTACACTCACGCTAAAGAAGTATGGAAACGGTTTAGAATGACAACGATGCGAGAATATCATGATCTCTATCTTAAAACAGACGTGATGTTACTCGAAGATGTTTTTGAGAGTTTCAGAAAGACATGTAAAACACATTATACACTTGATCCTGCTTTCTATTACACATCTCCTGGTCTTAGTTGGGATGCACTATTAAAAACTACTAGAATAGAACTAGACTTACTTACTGACATTGATATGTTACTCATGGTCGAGTTAGGGATTCGTGGTGGTGTCAGTACAATTATTAAACGACATGCTAAAGCTAACAATATGTATCTCAACTATCTTAAAGAAAAAGGTCTCATCGGTCTCTACGAATGGGACATGACAAAACCAAGCGTCTACCTTCCCTATCTGGACGCTAATAATCTTTACGGATGGGCAATGAGTTTAAA
This sequence comes from Chrysogorgia sp. JL179-B06, assembly GCA_035772405.1. Lineage (NCBI taxonomy): Eukaryota > Metazoa > Cnidaria > Anthozoa > Scleralcyonacea > Chrysogorgiidae > Chrysogorgia > Chrysogorgia sp. JL179-B06. The sequence continues at coordinate 200,698 of JAYKKM010000395.1, read as the reverse complement.
ACTCCCCACTGGTAATTTCAGATGGATGAAAGATGTTAATCAGTGGCATGATGTACCATGTATTTTAGAAGTAGATTTAGAGTACCCTAAGGAACTCCACGACATGCATAGTGAATACCCACTTGCACCTGAACGTGTGATGGTGAATGGGATTGAAAAACTTATTCCAAACTTAAATAACAAGACAAAATATGTTTTGCATAAGAAAAATCTAGAAATGTATTTAAGATTAGGAATGAAACTCACGAAAATTCATCGGGGATTAACATTTGATGAGTCTGCGTGGATGGCACCCTACATTGACAAAAACACACAACTCAGAACAAAAGCTAAGAATGACTTTGAGAAAGACTTTTTTAAACTAATGAATAACTCTGTGTTTGGAAAGACTATGGAAAATATTCGTAATAGGGTAGACATTCAACTCGTCACTACTGAAGAGAAAATGAGAAAACTTGTTGTAAAACCAAACTATCATCATCGTACAATTTTTAGTAAAAATTTAGTGGCAGTTCATATGAAAAGAACTAAAGTAAAATTTGACAAACCAGTCTACCTCGGCATGAGTATTCTGGATTTAAGTAAAACACTCATGTACGAATTTCACTATGACTATATTAAACCCAAGTATGGAAATAACGCAACGCTCTTGTTCACTGACACCGACTCACTCATGTACGAAATCCAAACGGAAGATTTCTACAAAGATATCTCAGAGGATGTTGTTGAGAGATTTGATACGTCTGCCTACTCTAAAGACCACCCTTCTTGTATTCCAACTGGAATTAATAAGAAAGTTATTGGAATGATGAAAGACGAGTACGCTGGTCAACAAGTTTTAGAATTCGTTGGATTAAGATCTAAACTCTACGCTTGCAAACTTAACGAAATAACTGTGAAAAAATGTAAAGGAGTTAAAAAAGGTGTAGTTGAAAAGTGTATTGGCTTTAACGACTATCTTAAATGTTTACAATCCCGAAAGTCAGCTTGTAGAAAAATGACGACACTACGATCACATGGTCACGAAATTTTTACAGAACAAATTAATAAGATTGCATTAAGTGCTGACGATGATAAACGACATATTCTTGAGAATGGTGTTGATACACTCGCACTCGGACACTATCGAATTACAAAATAAAATGATAAGTGAAAAGTTTTTAAAAATTATATACGACTCGGACTTATCCTATCGAGAGAGGTTACTCACTATTGCCTACCTAGAAAAAGTCACTGGATACACGGAGAGTGATCTCAAGAGTCTTATTGGATTTGTTATGTACGACGATAGGATGCAACGCGCTATCTACCCCAGGGTAGGGGGACACAGCTGGGGTACTGGGGCTGGGGGGTTCTAACTCATTTTGAATTGGGGAAACTCTAATTCAAAATAATTACGACTCACTGGGTGAGCCCGCGGTACAGGATTTTTGGAGAATACGACAGTTTTTTGGGATGCGGTTGGCAGAATGAGGGTAGTGGGTTCGGACGCCCAGTTTACTACTACTAAGATACATTATGTTTGTACGGTAATACTATAAATAAAGAGTTAGCATGTAAAAATATAGCAGTTGATTTTATGGGGATATTACACGATAAAGAACTCGTTGATGAACTTGAAGAATACTATATTTATTTTATTTCTTTATTTTAGAAATGAATAAAAAGAAAAAAACTAAATTTTCTGCTGACTTTATTGAAAAAGCTTGAAGATTATTAAAAGGAGAGACATTAACTGATGAGGATTATTCTAATTATAGATTACATAGTAGTAGTAAAAAAATATATAGACGTTTGAAATATGCTGTTAATAAAAATAATGAACAATGGGAAATTGATTTAGCTGAAAATAAAGATTTAGCCCGATATAATAATCAATATCGTTATTGGCTGGTGTGTATTGATATTTTTTCAAGATTTTGTTGGGTAAAATTAATAAAAAAGAAAACGTCTAATAATGTTAAAAATAAATTTGAAAGTATTCTTATTGAAGAAGGAATAGCCCCTCTTAAAATTCAAAGTGATGAAGGAACAGAATTTCAAGATATACGTACGAAATTAAGTAAAAAGTATAATTTTGAAGTATTTCATACGTATAATAGAGAAATAAAAGCATCCCATGTGGAACGTGTAATTGGAACTTTAAAAACAATGGTTCGTCGTGTTTTAACAATGACTGGAGAATTTGACTATATTCAGTATTTACCCCTTATTGTTAATCGTTATAATAATTCCCCACATAAAGCATTAGCTGGTGCAACACCTTTTGAAATTTATCGCGAAGAAAAAAAAGGAAAAATACGTAAAGTAAAAAATAAAATAGTACGTGATCATTTAAATTATCCTATTCCCACTCAAGATCTGATACGAGAAGGTACTTGTGTACGTATTGTGAGAGTAAAAAATAATATTTTTGAAAAAAAAGTAGTCTTCGACGATGGACTGAGATATTTTTTATTAAAAAAGTATTTATCACCGATCCCGTTACATATCAATTAGAAGACGAACAACGTGAAGAAATTAAAGGAATTTTTTATCGTGCTGAATTACAAGTTTAAAAAAAAAAAAAATTTACACATTGCTAGTAATTCAATATCAAGAGGACTTCAAAAGAATTTGATTAATGATTTTGAAATGAAAATTGCACAGCCTATTGATGCTTTGAACAATGAATGTTTTTTAGAAGTTTTACAAGTTTGTTATCCCCAAACAACTAAAAATATTGTAGGTGATGAATGTTTTTTTTCATTTATCATAACCTATAAGAATTTTATACCTGAAGAAAAGAAAAAAAAGGTATACGCAGGCAGTGAGTTCGTTTTTACATCGGATAAATTTATTATACCCGACGGAATTTATGATTTATCTTCATTAATTATATTTTTAAATAATATCTTAGAAGGATTTGAAATTTTTTTTACCATCGGGTCAAATGGGAAATTAATTATTAATGTTAATGTTGAGATTGAGTATTGGGTATATGAAAATGCGAATATAGCAGTCGATGGGTTACAGGTAAATGAATTTCGATTATCTAACAAGGCTACGATAGAAAAAAATGGTACTCAATATGCTTCTTTTAATCAAAAGATTAATATATTATTTTCAAAAAAATTAGCTTTTATGCTAGGTTTAAAAAATGAAAAAGATCTTGAAATCGTACCTCTTGTTTGAAATAAAAAAAGAAAACCCTACACCTCGAACCCTTTTTTCTAAACATTTTGATTACTTACCCAATGTATCCGACGGATTAAATAAAATGTTTATATATTGTGATGAAATAGAACTGGGGTTAGTTGGTGATAGTTGTGCCGAATTGTTAACAACAGTCCCCATTCAATGGAATCGACAAGGTTGTGGGGGGAATGGACAATTAATTTGTTATAGGCCCCCAAAAACATTGAGAAAATTAAAAAAAGACATTATAAGAGAAATTCATATTAAAGTTAAAGATACTACAGGAAAATTAGTTTCTTTTGATTCAGGAACGCTTAGTATTGATTGTTTAATACATTCAACATAATGCTTTTGATTGTTCTTGAAGAAAAAAATGGGGGAATGATAATTAAAAAATTTAAAATATTTTATCCTTTTTCTCTTTACATTTTAGTAAATAGTGGGAAAAAATTTTTATGGAATTTAAATTCGATTGAATATAAAAATATCAAAAATTCATTTCGAATTACGTGTGCAAAAAAAATGGATTTCAGTGCAATAACACAATCCAAAAAAATAAATAATGGAACGATTTCAGTTTCTTCATCTACTATTATTTCTAATGCAACACAATGTTTTATATATACTATAAAAAAATTATTTTATATTGACGAAAAACATCCTTATACATCATTAAATGATGGGAGAAAAAAAATTCCCCTATTTTTATTTATGAGTGATAAAGAGGCTAAACAATCACTACAGTTCTTTATTAACTATGAGAATAACGTACCGTTAAAAGGTGAACAAATTACGATATATATAAATTTATTTGAAGAAAAAAATGACTGAAAAAATAAATGAACTATCCGTAGAAGATTATACTGAATTGTTAAATGGTAGAAATCGTGGAAAAAAACTATTCATCATCCTATTTTGTTGTGAAAAGAAAAAATAAAGAAAATCCAACTAAGAAAGAAATTTTATTAAATGAGGGTGTGGGATTACCCTCAAATTTAAATTTAGATACTTATTATACAAGTGATAATAAAAAAAAGAGAAAAAAAATAGATCCAAATGTAATACGTTTTTTACAAAATAGATAAACTGTAAAAAAAAGTATACATAAAAAAAATGTTATATAAAAAAATCATAATGTTGTGGATATTGTTATTCTTTTTATTGTTGTGGCTATTGTTGTTTTTTAAAAATAAAATAAATGACTCGTAAAAAATATATCAAAAAAAGAAAAAACAAAAGAGGAATAAGGAAGCGTAGAAAAAAAATACAAAAAGGAGGTTTTGGAGGAGCATTTGGCACTGGGTATGTTTCTTCCTCAAGTGTTGGGAACGGTTGCAAAAATTCTTAAAATTAACGTTTAAAAAAAAAAAAAAGAGTAAAAGAATTGAAGATGTGGAAAGAAATGACATTATTTAGCGAACCTTTACAATTTTTTACTTCATCACCCTATAATGATACGTTTACAGAATGTCGTGAAACTGAAATTATTGCGACGCCTGTCGATAATCAATCGTCAGTATACACGTTTACAAGACATAAGAACGCCGTTGGATTAATGAAAACAAGTAATGCTAAAATAATGGCTAGAGTATCGATTAGAAATGCTGTTGGACTTATAGCACCTGCAGCATCGGGGTTTTCGATGATTACATTACCCCTTCGTACAATGTGGAAAACAAAAGAATTAAAAATAAATGAAAATTTAATTACGCTATCAGATAATTTTGCACATTTTCCATCATGGATAGAATTTATAATGCGTCAAACACCGTCGGGATATAAAGATTCTAAAGAGCTTAATTTAGCATATTTAGATACATCCGAACATATGAGCAGTATCGCGGGTTTCACGAATGGAACTGCTGTCGTGAATACAGGAGGGAGACAAAAAACAGAGGCATTTCAAAATCAATCACAGTATCTGATAGATGAGATTGATTGTTCATTATTTAGCGAAGGTGGTGCATTAAATACAATTGTAATGATGGGTGCCAATCATGCGAATATGCCCGTTGCTGATACTATAATTACCCTAGACGATTTTAAAATAAAAATTCCTGTATTTAAACCCAAAAAACAATTATCAAATGCAATTAATACAGAAATGATGACCCATAATAAAGAAACATTATATTATACAACCAATTATCGTTGTATTACTGAATCATTAGCTGCAGGACGAAATTCACATCAAGTAATCGATGTGTTTAATGGTAGCGTTCCTACACGTTTATATATTGTATTTTCTCCATTAGCAAATTGGAACGGATCATATGCTCATAATATTTTTGAATTTAACTGGCCTAATTATGATAATGTTGAAGTGTCGGTAAATAACGCTGTTTCCGGGAAAATAGAAAATGAAGCTGAAGCTTACTCAAAATTACGCTCGGTATTAAATCGTAACTATTCAGAAATGCCTATGACTTATAATGACTTTAAAAACGGGTATTGTATATTAGCATTTGATTTAACACATAATAGAGACTCTCATCTTGCAGTATTACCCATAAGACCGTCGGGAAATGTTAATGTGGATTTTCATTTTTCTCAAAATACAGTGGCAGGTGCGTTAATATTTGTTGGTGAATTTCGAAATGAAATTAGAGTAGGATTAAATACCCCTGCAAGATTATTACACAGCATTTAATTATCAACATTTGTAACAAGGGGATGAACAAAAAATATGAAGAACACAAAACCCATTACAACAAAGAATAGAATAAAAAAACCAAAAATAAAAAAAACAGTTATTAACACAATACCCCTAAATCGTGAACATATTCTTGTATATCCACCGTTTTCAGTTTACGCATAAAAGGAAAAAAAAGACGAAAAAATTGATAATTCAAGAGATGATGATGATGATGATGAAGTTGATAGTGAAAATGATAGCGATGTTGTTAGCGATGATGTTAGTGATGAAATGGATAGTGAAAGTTCAATTACCTCTTCATCATCAAGTTGCGAAGATGATTTAAAATTTTTAGAAACATTAGTGCAATTAAATAAAATAAAGAAAAAAGCCTTTGAAAAAAAAAAAAGGATTTTTTACCATCGTTAAAAAAATATCTTAAAGATATTGATAAAAAAAATACGTTGTTAGATTCTCAATTAATTAATAAATTACAATACATTGCTAAAAATATTTTAAATAAAAAAATTTCTATCCAACTTTCCAGTGATAATAAATATATTTTGAATAAGTTTTCAAAGAACAAAATAAAAGAAAAAGATTTAAAAATATTATTATCTGAGGATTTTTGTATAATCAACATATATCAAAAAGCATACAAATTACTTAACCAACAAATAAAAAAAAATGACCGAAGTAAATAAAATGCAATTAATTAATCCGAGTAAATTAAATGAAATTTTAGATTTAATTAAAACGGATCATGAAAACGAAAAATTATTTCAGGGAATTAACAACAAAAATAATTTCGAACTTATTGAAAGTAAAAATAAAATGAAAGAAGAAATGAAAAAAGTTAATAATGATCAACGTGTCGCAGAGAGTATGGTTAGTTTTTTAAAAAGACAACAAAAGATGAAAAGAAAAAATAATGAACTTGAAAATGAGGTGACCAATGATGAATCATCCGAGATAAGGAAAACACCGACTGTGACAAGCGGTCAACAAATAAAAGAATTTCTTGAAAGGAAAAAAATTAAAATTGCGGGTACAGATATAATAAAATTAAACGGTGTGGGAATAAACCATCATGATTTATTATACGATTTAACGCATAATGTCAGCAAACAAAACATGTTCAATCTTACACAACAGAAGCAGACGGTTGCTTTAAAAGAATTGAAAAAATTACATATGCCTGCCTATTATATACGTAATATAAAATTACGACAACGTTATATAAATTTGGGAAAAACAACTTCGGGTCTTTCGAGTAACGAAGAACCATCTACATCCCTCACCACCCACATTCCTACCCCACCTTCAACACCGTATTCAACACAAAGAAAATGGCGACGAAAAAATCAATGAATTTACATTGTTTTTTAACCCAATTTTTATTTACGAACGAGATTAATAAAATTTCAAAAATAAATAAGTTTTTAAATAACTATTATTTGGGTACATTTCCTGCAAATATTTTTCCTAAAAAAATATTTTATCCCTCGTGTTGGATTTGGAATACGGATGAAGCAGATCAAAACGGTCAACATTGGGTTGCTATATGGGTGGATAAAGAAAAACATATGAATTTTTTTGATAGTTTTGCGAAAGATGTATCGTTTTATAAACGTGAATATTGGTATGATTATAGTGTAAAAAAAGGACTAAAATTTCAATATATTCAAAGTAAACAATTACAATCCAAAAATACTGCCGTGTGTGGAAATTGGAGTTTATTATATTTATACAATCAATGTCGTAATGAAATCGAAAATAATAATAAACAAAAAATATTTAAAAATGAACGTATTAAAATAAAAAATATTAAATTAAAAAAAAAATAGAAACAATTTTAGGGAGTGTACTCGTGGGAATATATAATAAAAAATGTAAAAAAAATTGTAAGAGTAATAACAATCAGTCATGTTGTAGTTTTAATAATGCCAATTTTTAATTAAACAAAAAATTAACTATTTACAGTGATTTTTTATTTTTATTTTAACCAGCTGGGGTATGGGTCAAAACCGCTCAAATTATAACCTCCTTTTTGTTTTCTTTTTCGAACACCCCCTTTTTGTTTTCTTTTTCTTTTTCGAATACCGAATCCCAATTGACTTCCAATTATCGATCCCAAAGGTCCTAAAAAATCTAGAACACTATCCCCTTTTTGTTTTGTTTTTCTAAGGATAATTCCCCTGCTTCTATATCTTCTTCTTGCCATGTTTTTAAAAAAAATTCATACACAATATACACACCCCATACTATATATACTTTAAAAAAAAACGATTTTTCAAACAACTCTTTTATTTTTTTTTTTAAACTTTAATTTTTCTTTTTACATTTATTTACAAATCATAGATTATCGTTGATTCATGTGGAAATACATTGGTTCTAATTCTACAATTTTCATACCCTTTTCTACAATTATCAAATACTAAATAACCATAGGGTTTCTCATTAATTTCACTTAATACTTTATTAAATCTATTTCTATTAATTTTTTTATTATCACATATCGTATACATATTATTATAATCGCTTAAATTTTTAAACATAACATAATATTGACTATTGACACGTAAATTTCGCAATTTACCATTACCATATGTTAAATTTTGGCATGTAAAAATAACACTAATATTATGATGATGGACATCTTGAGTTGCAATATTATCTATTCTTTCAAGATTTTCTTTTGATGATGTTGCAACTAACATGAGATCATCTAATATTATTAAAGTATTTTCACGGGTATTCGTTTGTATATCGGTAATGCGGGGAATACCCTTTTGACAATCGATAAATTCAACACTAATATCTGGTTTTTCCGCAAGAACTTTTTCCATTTCAGCGTACAGAGGTTGATAAATTGAATATAAATAAACAATTTTAACAATTGCTGGTGTAATCATAATGTTAATATTTTTCAATAATTGTAATATCCAATATGTTTTCCCACTTTGACTGGGACCACATAACGTTAACATAAAAGGGTGTTGAAATGGTAATGAAACATCGTTCATTTCAGTTATCTAAAAATCCAAACGGAATCGTATTAAAATTATTTTTAACAACACGTTTATTAAATGTAAATGAAAATTTTTTTATTTCATCCTCAATAAAAATATGATTAAGTTTATCTTTACATATTTTATTGTGATATTTAATTTCGATGATCTGATCTTGATTTTTAACACATTGTGTCAAGGATAAAAAATTCAATTTTTCTTTTGTTTCATTTTTTAAAGTAAAACCTTTCACATGAATACATTCCTGATTTAAATTAGTTATATACGCGTAACATTTTGGACCCGTTGAACAAAAATTTGTTATCCATTCATTTTCATTTAATTCATTCGTTAAATCTCCTAAATAATTTCCCGTTTTAACATCAGTATAATTATTTTCATCAGATATATAAATAACAGAATCTGTATCAAAATATAAAACGCGATCGTCTAATTTATCGAGTAACTCGTATAATTTCAAACGTGCATATGCAGTGACAAAACATGCAATGATTACATTTCCCGTTTTTAGAGGTGTTGTTGCATCATCAATTTTTTCATATGTACAACGTTTCATATAATGTTTCGTTTATAAATTCCATCGATGTTAATTTTTTACTTTTATCATTGGCTATATTTAATAATTCTTCATAATCGTTTAAAAAACACACTTGTGTATTATTTTCGTTTTGGGCAAATTTTCCCCATAACGAATTTAAAAATGTTTTTGCAATAGTTCTTAATCCGGGATTTTTCTCTATTTTGTCTTTATCTAAAAAAACATTTTCATTTTTTAAATAATCATTACAATACTGTTTAATTTTATCATCATTTTTACTTCCATCTGCGTTCAAACAATCCGTAGGAATTCCTTAAGATTCTTGTTTGATTTTTAAAAATTGATTTACGTATTGTGAAAACATTTTTTCTTTGCGTTCAAAATGATATATTTCGTAAAGAGCAATTATTTTATATCCCCTATCTATAGCAACATTAATCTCAACACTAGTCCAAGTACCCGTTAAGTATCGATCGCTTTCATTATGTTCACATTTATTACATTTATTCACAGCACATTTATAACATAATGGAAATAATAATTTCCCATCTATTCTAACAGGTAAAACAGGAAAGTAAATATTTCGAGGAGGTGAAATACAACATTTTACTAAACCAAATATGTCCTTGATTTTTATTTTATTACAATCTTCGCCCAGTAAAATAGTAGGATGACCCACAGGAAAATCATAATTTTTTTGTACATAAGGGTATAGCGATGTAAAATCTACACAACTTATTCGTTCGTTGGGTTTCTTTAAATAAACATACGGGGGAAGTTCGTCCACCATATAATGCGTCACATGGTGTTAAAGGAGTAAACAGATAAAATTTTCTTTTCTTTTCAATTAATTGTTTCTGTGTATATTTTTTTTCTTCTAAATAATCACATTCCCACATCTCGATTAAGCAAAAGAAAAACGTTGCGTATTTGCATATAAATTACTAAATTTTTCGTTTGTAAGAACGTTTATTGCATAGGGGGCAAAACATTTGGGACGTCCGTGATAAAAACAACCATGAAATTGATATATCGTATCATTATAAAAACCATCGACAAAACGTGCTAGAATTTTTTTCTCACCATTTTGTGAACAGATATATTCTAAATTTCCTCCTAATTCTCGATTAATTTCATCTAACCAATCAATAGCAATTAAACTTTGTTTTACACATCCCCTATACCCCGAAGCAGGAATAATTCCTACACAATTTTTTTTTTAAAAATTAAGTCTATACACTTTCAAAGCTAAACTAGCAATCGTAATACAATTCTTTGCATAAAAGGGTGTAATATGACCTATGGCACCTATCATTGTAGAAAATTTAACACACCCCTTTCTTAAAATATCTACATCACTACAACAATAATAATAAATAATCTCTTTACGAAATATATATTTCTCTTTCTTTTTTTCTAAATACCATTTTTCAAATTCATTAAGTGTTGCTGTATTCATATGTTTCGTATCAAAAATTTCCGATCTACAATTTCACCCTCATAATTTAAATCGTAAAATTCATAAGGATGAAATCCCTTACATTCCCCTTGAAGGTCCATTGCTTTTGGAATATCTGCTAATTTCATACTAAAAAACAAATAACTATCGAGGATTCTAATATTTTGTTCTTTAATTATTAAACTCATTATTTTAGTACCGTTCATTATAGTATTCGGTATTATCTGTTTTATTTCTAAAAAATATTTTAAAATAAAAATAGTATCAAATCTACCCCCGTTATGAGCTATCCAAACGGAATTTGTTTGTTCAAACATAAATTCACATAAAGTTTCAATAACATTGTTATCAAAAATAAATTGCCTATTCCCACAACAACTAACTTTTTCAATAGTATTATCGATAATTTCTTGATCCTTTTTTTCAACAATTTTTGTTTTTTTAAATTCAATATGTTGACATTTTTTACATACCTTTTGGACGATACAATAAAACGGTACGAGCAATTTAGTTTTGTTTACTTTTGTTTCAAAATCAAAAAAAAATAAAGTGGGTTCACTTTCTTTACCTTTGTTATATTCAAATGAAAGGGGTTTCACATAACAAAAATGAGGTTTTTTCATGTATTTATCACAATGAAAACAAAATCGTTTGCTACAATCATGTTTAACTGTTTTATTAGAAAAATTGAAAAAGAATCGAGGACAAATTTTGTTACAGGTTTTACAATAAAACAAATATTGACAAGGTGTTAAACGGCTATAATTACTATGAGAAGGTTTAAAAATTTTATTTGTTAAATGATTTGTAAAACAATTTTCATCATAAAAATTTATATCACAACTGCTACAAATAAGTTTATTATTTTTATCTTTACAATTATTCGGATATTTATAACATCGTAAACAAGTTAAGTTATTTGTAGTACATAGGTGGTTATCGAAGAATATAAAATACACCCGTGCGAAATTTAGGACCATATTTTTTTACATTACTTTTCACACCGCCTTTATCTGTAGCATTTCCCTTATTCAAACTATTATAAATACTTTTTTTCCTTAGTACACTATTTTTTTTTTATTTGTACTTATTCCTGCGGGAAAAGTTTGAACTATTACCTTACTATTCCAACCATTAGCTATTATTTCTTTATTACTCTGCATAAATTTTTCCATAATATTTAAGAAATATTTAACGTCAAAGTCTTTCACGGGTAAAACGGCTGTAGAGAAAAAACTTTTTGGAGCATTACTAAAGATAAATCTAACATAATCATCATCACTTTTTACATTTTCCCGCGCAATGTTAATTAAATAAGAAAAAACCAACGATAACGATTGAATAAAACTAATAAAATTAACCTTTTTTTTCCCGTGAAACATTCAATGAAAAATGTTGTTCAGTGACTTTAAATTTTTTTCTACTAATAGTTTCTATATGATTAACAGAAAAATAATCGTCTTTTTTTTCATTTTTCTTACTTTCTTTTTTCTTATTAAATAAACTTACAATTTTATCTATATCTTTTTGACTATATTTTAATTTTTTCTGATCATCATTCATCTTCTTTTTTTTTTCTAAAACAAGAAAAACATGCACTTTTATTTTTATTTTTTTTTATGTTCTTCAAGATTCACCATCACGATCGTTCGTGAATCCTGTATATTAATACATGTCAACGATATATGTTAATTTTGTGTACACAACTAAATATTACATGTAAAAAACATCGATGATTATTCCTTTAACCATAAAATACAATTTCATTAGTCAATTTAAAAATGATTAACCACTAAACATACAAATCATAATTTTTACCAATTTAACTATATTCAAATCATAAAGTGAATTAAAAAATTTAATAAATAAAGATTACCTTTCACTATCAGTGAAATCAAATTATATTAACAAATCAATGTCAGCATACACTATCAAATCAAAATAAAATTTATTTAATAAATTACTAAACTTTCCGTACATATATATCATTTCGAATTTCTTCACACGTAAAATAAAATCAAACAGGTTTATTTGGTTTTCTTTTCATTATAAAATATTTATCTTGTTTAAAAATGATAAACCCACTAATATTGCTAAAGCAAAACAGCAATCTTTCACTGTACGAAATAATACATGGCTTAACTATAGGAGGGATTTTTTTTGATAATAAAGAACCCATTTAAAAAAAACTAAAACAAAAAAAAGAGAGTAAAAAAAAATATGAGTGAAATTGTTTATATTGAAATTTATTTAAAAACGTCTAACTCACCTTATATCGGTTATGAAATTCAAGATAATGATCCTTCAATATTATTTACGCCGTATCTTTTAAAGGAATGTTTACTAAATTTTACAGAAGATAAAGAAAAGATAATACCTATTTCATCAAAGATTTTAAAACAAAGAATAACAGAATTAAAAAAAGAAATATATAACTGTCCCGAAGATATTATCTATAAAGTAGAATGTTTGGTAAAATTTATTCAAACACATGAAAAAAATAATGATTATTTAGGAGTAAAAACTATATTTAAAAAAAAATGGTAAGAATTAAGTTACCTCGAAAAAAAAAACGCAATGATAAATCTCAAAGTATACGTCACGTTCTTCAATGTAGAAGTAAAACCTTAAAAAAAATAAGATGTCGTAAACGAACAGCAAAAACAAAAAAATGTTGGATTCATTTAGCAAAACAAAATAACTTACGTATCAAGAAATCAAATATCCCCAATGCTGGTGAAGGATTATTTGCTTGGAAAAAACCTTTTAAACCCGATCGTAATATTTCTTATTACACGGGTCAAAAAACAACACAAGCCAAATTGGATCGTAAATATGGTAAAAACAATAATGCTGTATATAGTATTTGTAACGATGCAAACACTTGTATCGATGCTTATTTGACAACTCACGCAGCAGCACGTTATGCGAATAATGGGAAACCCGGTTTTATATATAAAAATAATTCCGATTTTGTTTACGATCCAAATAATAAAAAAATGTATTTAGAAAGTATAAAACATATAAAAGCATATGAAGAAATTTTTGCAGACTATGGTGATAACTATTGGAAGAGAAAACAACCTTCATAACAATGGTAGGAAGAATAAGAGATTTATGGGGTGGTATTTTTAAAGGGAAAAAAAGGCAACGTGGAGGAAATAAAACAATCAATAAATACAGCAAACTTTTTATAAAAGATTTTAAAAAAGAGCTTAAAAAAGGAGCTAATTTAGTAAAAAATATAGCAAAACAAGCAACGAAAAAAATCAAAGGTCATTTTCAAAAAGGAGGACTTGTATATCATAGACCCAGAAACAATCTTGAAAAGATTTTAATGTATTAATTTTAAAATAAAAAAAATACATTCATTGTATTATTTCGTTACATAAGAGGATATTGTTCATTGAATATTTTTCTACATTATAAGCTCTTATTTCATTAAAATTTACACTGATGAAATTAGGGTAATCCACATTACATTCGCATTCCCCTTTACATTTTTTACAAGTGTATTTTATAGTTTTATTATAAACAAAAAAATCATAATATAATGCTATAATACTCCTAAAGCACTCATAAGTAAAACAATGTTTTCTATCGTAATCTATTATCTTTAAATATTCTCCAATTCCTTTGTCGTTGATACGTGGGAGTCGGTCATCATTCCATGCTTCACATATTTTACGAAGAAATTCATAACATTCTTCTGGAATTTCGTGTTCCTCATGATGTATAATATACATTTTGGGATTTTTTGAACATTCTACTTCCAGTATAAATTTATACCGTAAATATGTTTCATAATCAGCTATAGATATTAGTAGATGATATCTTGATTTTTCAATTTCCACACTTCCTACTAATTGCCAAAAAAAAACGGATTCCAATTAACTATATTGTGTTAAATCGTGATAAATCTTATATCCCTCTTGATTTAGTACTCTCTGAAAAATAGCCATTACACTTACACACACATCTTGAAAAACGATCTTTATATATAGACATATCTACGTATATCCATCGGAATAAACAATAGAAATATCGTATTCAGTATAGGGTTTATCAGCGTTACCTATTTTAAGACCATATTTATAAAAAAAATGATCATCTATAAATTGAATGTTTTGAATCAATATAAAATCTTCGTCAGCAGGTAAATTATAAGCTAAATCTACAAAACGTTTATCATCGTTAAAGAAATTTTTCTCAGGATCAATAAACAATTGATTAGGGCTAAAATATTTTTTATTAGCTTGTCCAATATATGCCCCCAATACACCCTCTACGAATAACTCTTTTTTAACTTGCACAATACTCCATCCTAATGCATCGTGATATTTTTCTTGAATATTATTTTTAATTTTTACATCAATACTATGAATTATTTTTCGTTTATACCAATCTTTTTTTCTTGCTTCTAATTCTCCCGTAAGATAATTCTGTTTAGGTATTTGAAATTTTCTATGGTCACTAAATGTCAATGAAAAATCAGAAAATGGACCTGGAGCACGAATATTTGTTTTAATTTTAAAACCGTCAAGAAAACTCGTTGGTATTACACTGTGGTTCCAAGGAACTTCTTGAAACTCATATAGATTGTTTCCTGATTTTAAAGCAACTATCCCATATTTTCTTGGATTAGAAAGCCAAAAACGTTCATTATAATGGATGATTTTTTTCTGACTCATTTTAATGCTTTTCCAATAAGAGAAAAAAAATAAGAACGTTTTATTTATACTATACGTATAATGATATCATTTTTTATATATTTAAATGTACAAAGAGTTTCTATGATCATGTTATTTTTTTTAAAACTTCTCTCCTATTTTTACAAAAATAGTGTTTTTGACAACATGTACATCATTAACAAAATAATAACGTTCTAATGTACGTTTTATTTTTAAAATATAAGCATTTCTTAAATGTACTTTTGATAATTTTTTAAACAATCTTTGTGTTTCTAAAAATAAAAGGAAAATACATTCAATATTTTTTTTATTTTTTTTAAATCAAAAGACAAGTGTATTTTTTTATTTAGGTAACATTTTCAGGAGAATAAATTTTAAAAATTAAATTCCGTATCATACATAGCCAGTACAGATCGTTCATTAACCTCATCTTCTAATTTACGAAACAAACATGCAGCAAATAAAAGACATTCAAACAAACTACAATGATACAATAAACATGTTGGTTCGCTAGTATGATACCAACAATTTCTTGGTTTTAGATTATAAAACGAAAGTAAATAATCGTACTTCTCAATTCCAAAATATTCAAGATTAACACAATGTAAAATAGTTTTTTCTTGAAGTGTTTTAACTAAAGAAGATTCTTTATCACCACCTTTATACCCGATAATAGCATTCGGGGAAAAAACATTACGAAATAAATAACTTAATCTATTTATAAGTTCACTTTGACTAAAATAATCTCTTGATTTTTTTTCAGATAAATAGTCTAAACCATGACATCGATATTGATAGTAGACGGTAGAACGTTCCCTTCGAGTTAGTTCTTTGTAGGGTTTTAACTTGCCATCATAACAATGATAAATAAAATACTTGTTCGTTTGAAGTTCGAGAAGAGTTACTTCACGATAACTGGGTCTCTCTCCCTTAAACTGGTAACATTCACAATCCATTATATGTGTGATACGCGATAAAAATAATTTTTGTCGTTCTTGGGATATTTCTTCTTTACATTTGTTTAATGCACAATTATATTTACCCATATACAACTCCTCGATAGTCTCTTCAGATTTTTCCTGTTGATTATCTGTTGTCTCTAACGGGATGTAGTCAAATGCTTCTTTAATTTCGCTGCTCTTCTTCTCAAATATTTTTGCCATCTCTCTCTCTCCTACACTCAGACTGATATTAATTATTTTCGAAGCTACATCGGGTTTTATAATTGCATCCTGCGTTACTATGCGTTACTGTGGGTAGATTAGTTTGACCAATCAGAGTTCGTTGATTAAAGCTTTCATGTCATCCAGATGATTTGTGATACTCATGTACAATGAATGTGTGTTGTAGGAATTAGACGCGAATCCATAATTAGCGATTCCTTCTAAACAAATACTCGGGGATTAGTTGACCTAATGATGTGCTATGGGATTAAAGACACGAATCCCTAATGTTGTTCTAAAACACACACACGTCAAATCAGTTGATATATTAAATAGTCGTGGGATTAGTTTATACATTATAGTTACAATAGTACTTTTTCAAATTTTTATCAAATTCGTGTTAAATTCTGCGTGTGGAAATATATATTTTAAGAATGGGAAAATAGTATATATACAAGTCGATTTTTTAAAAAACGCGTTCCATCATTCGTTTTTGAGAATGTCGTTAAACATTGGTGATAAAAGAACCTATGAGCAAGTTAATGTCTCAGAAGAAATCAATATTAAGACGATATTGAAAATTGTTTATTATATACAACATTTTCGTAACCGATACATTGGATTATTATTTTCCATCTGTGACTTATGTGACTATTACTATGGGGGAATTATCGAATGTATGGAAATTGAATCGAGGCAAATTGGTCAGGGGTATGGAGACTACGCCTATATTGAAAAAATGAAAACTGAAATGAACCAAGATGAATGCAAGGATTGGCGAATCTTAACAGATAAACAACACTATATAATACCCGTTGTTCATACAAAACGAAAATATTATATTTATGGTGAAAAACTATGTTCGCGTTATCAGAAATTACTATTAATACCCACTCAAACATTAGTTAAATCTATTTTTCATTTGAATGATAATCATTCCGATAATTTTTTTATTGAAATTCAAACAAGTTATTACCCTAGAAATGATATTTACCACTTTATTTCTATTACTATTAATGATGATCAAACTACAATTCCAAAAGCTATAGGATATGGAGGGTCTTATCTTTGTAATACATTCATAGACTTAATCGTTGTTTTAGTCGTGAATTTACATATTGCTGTATTTATTTATATTTTATAGATCCGTTTTATTTGAAGGCTACTTTTTATTATCTACATAATTTAAATTGTTTTGAGAAAATAGTTTATCAACTTGCAAGTTGTTTTATTTTCTTTTGCGAAAATCATAACCCTATATCAAAACTTAAAACTAGTAACGATAGGGTTTATAATTTTAATCTCGATAAGATTGTTAAGCTAATGATAACGAAACCTCCGCCTATTACCTGTTGTTATAAAAATTGTCAGAATTACTCTTATTGGTTTAAATTGTTTTATAAGACAAGTAAAACTTATAAGTTTAAAGTCAGTTTATTTTCTGATCTAGTTATAAATAATAGTATTATACAAAATAATAGACCCCTTAGTTTACAATTTTACCTGCCGCATTTGGATATATTATACTATAAGGGTAAGGATTACATCTGATAATACTACATCATCTACTTTTATTATTAATAGTATTATAGAAGCATATAATATTAACTATGAAGATCCTGACATTATAATACAGAGTATTGAAAAATTGTATTTAGACTAATTTTAAAAATTCAAAGAATATATTCAACAACCAAAACCCAGTGTGTTTTTTGTCATTGGGGAATAAAATGAATTTAAGATGAGAATTTCTAAAATCTAAAATTGTTTGACGTACAAATAATTTTATATAATATTCTTCATTATCAATGTTTTTATATCTAAAAAAACATAGGATTAAAGCAAAAAATGCTATTATTTGTCCAATTTCATGTCTATCCATACGATTATATACATCCAAAAGTTCACGTGGAATTTTTAAATGTCCAATAATATTTTTAAATAAATTCTCATGTTCGTCAAGACATTTCCACACACTTTTTTCCATATTTTTATTGATTTTTATTTCAAAACGTGCCAGTTCTTTTACCATAATATTCCACACCTCCATGATTTCACACTACTGATATTTTTATTTACAACACTATCATTTTATACATTTGGGTTTTCTTTTTTTCAAATCATGCTTTCTTTTTATTTCCTTATTATTATCCATTATATATCGTTTTTCCATCAGATCGCTCGTAAATTTCTTAGAACGCCATTGCAAATATTGTTTATTTATATATAGTTTCTCAATATAGAGACCCTCTAACTCACGATATTTATCACGCTGTGTACAAATAATATCTTGATCATAATTCGAATAGATTGTCATTCGTTTTTCTTCATGATGTTCATCGCCTTTTTTTTCACGTTTCATATAAATTAAAGAACGTTTAAAACATCTTTTCTTCAATGGAGGATCGTTCAATACTTCTTGATCGTCTTCCTCTTCTTCTTCTTCCTCTTCTTCACACAGTGGAAATAATGGTTGGGGTGATGTAGACATAGGTGGCTGCGGTGGTGGTGAAAGAGGAATAGGAGATAATGTTGGGGAAAGAGCGTTTGCTAATTCATCCACAATTTGTAATAATTGTGTTCCTTGAACGGGTACCATTTCATCACACATTCGTATTAAATTCGTAGGAGAAGGAATAGGGATTTGTCCAAAGAAATCAAATCAATGGGCATTTCGTGTATGTAATTATCTAATTCATCTTTTTGAACGGGTAATTCGTATACCTGTGGCGGTGAAATCTTTTGCGGTGGAATAGGAGATGTATTATACTTTGCTTGCGGTGTTTGAAGAGGTATATTATACTGTTCTTGCGATAGTAGAGGTGGTGGATGGTTTACTTGCTGGGGTAGAAACGGTATCTTTGCTTGCCGTGGCGACGCGTTATACTTCGCTTGCGGGAGTAGAGGGTATATGTGACTGGACTGTTCTTGAGATGGTGAATTTACTTGCTGGGGTAGAGTCGATATCTTTGCTTGCCGTGGCGACGTGTTATACTTCGCTTGCGGGAGTAGAAATATGTGACTGGACTGTTCTTGAGATGGTGAATTTACTTGCTGGGGTAGAGTCGGTATCTTTGCTTGCCGTGGCGACGTGTTATACTTCGCTTGCGGGAGTAGAGGGTATATGTGACTGGACGGTGCTTGAGCTATCGGTACAGCGAAATTTAATTGCGACTGTGCAATGTCTTTAGTTGCACAATGTTTGACGTTCTTTCTTCCTCTGATTTCTTGACGGCATGATGTATATTGTTCATCATCTGAAATATCCAGACCCATTTGACGATATTCTTGGCGCTGTTTACGTCGTTGTTTTAACATTTTGGGAATATCTTTTCCTTTACTTTCAACCCGAGCAATTGTTTTTCCACTTTCAATAATTTTCTGAGTCTGCTTCACACGAGCCATAATGATATTGTGACTAAAAATTTTAGAAACAAACACTTATAAAAAACAAGCTAAAAAAATGGGGTAACCTGATTGGTTGAACTTAATTCCCTAATAAAAAATCGGGGTATTCTCATTGGTTGAATGATAAAATAAATATTATAAGACCCCGACGATTACTAATACATGTAAATCTTTTTAATCTTTTTGTTGACTTAATGCAGTACACGTTGCTTAAAATATTTATCGATAAAACGTTGTAGGGAAAGATATAAAAACACATGTTAGAAGTCATATTTTTTTAAAACACTTTCAAAATGATTGCGGGTACTAAAGAAAATCCTCTGTTGGTAATAATTACCGATTTAGCAAAGTATTTTTCACATATTGAATATCAAGTGGTTGAATGTCGTAAAATGGATATGTTGCCGAACAATGAATGTCCCGATATAATACTATATAAGATATTATTTTTATGGGATGAGAAATATATATATACCTACTCATCGGAGGATTTTACACATTTAATCGGACAGTTTGTGAATGTACAAATCGTTGAACCTCCACAACCTCTCAACCTCTCAACCATGAATCAAGCAAAATTTATAGATATAATATCTATGAGGGCTCTATCTCGTGAACGAAATCTACAGATAATTGGTTCAAGACCCATACCCAAACCTGCTGGCGAACCGACACAGATGTATGAACTTTTTTTTAACGATGAATATAACAATTATTTTAAAATAGAATTCGATTCATCCCAACACGATAAGATTGGTAAAAGTGTGTATCTTACCAATCAATATATATTCATTGTAAAAGATTAATCCTTTGTATATATAGACATCTCTACCCAAAAACATTTTATTATTAGACAAGACTCATCATGGCTACAAGTATAGATATAAACGAAATTAAACTTAATAACGTTAAGTTATACACTTCTGAAATTTTATATACAATGTGCAAGGACTCTGATTTTTATGTGGTTGACTTTATGAAGGAAGATAAAATTTGGCTAGATGGCCGGCGTGGGATAATATTAAAAGATTTTAAGCTCACCTCGCATCTTAATACCCGAATGGGTGTCCAAGCTGGAATTATTATTGCTGTGGTTCATCGAAACGAAAATCAAGAAGATCTCGTTGGCAAGCACATCTTTACAAACTCGTACACAATGTGTTGTACCAATCCAGAATTATTACGTTAAAACATGTATACGTTATTAAAAACCATTTATCATCTGTTTTGACATGTATGAATTAATTAATACACTCTCCCGATATCGAGCAAAATTGTTTAACGGGTATATTAAAATATATACTAAATTGTGTGAAAAGTGTAAAATAGAGTATCAAAAAGCATAAAAATATGTTTAAATAAATGTAAAAATGCTTAAATATTTAAACATATACCCCAACGGAAATATATATTTCACAGGGACTAATCCCTCCAAAATGGCCGCTAATCCCTACGCGTAATTAATACATCAACTGAATAGACAGGTTAGAACTCATTAAAAAATCGTATCTCCAAAGTACACAAACAAAATGGTCGCTAATCCCCAACAAGTATAATACATCCACTTTTGACATCGTAGACCCAATTGCTAATTATAAACCAGCGTCTTTAATCCCAGCAACACAAATTCATTGTCCCTACCCATATTATTAATCAACTGCTTTTGACATAAGGGGAGGAATTAGAACAAGACGCTTATTATATATTCGCGTCCCTAAGCATCTAACAACACTCATTGTTCCTACCTATAATAATTCAATTGTTTTGACATGAAGGCTTTAATGAACGATCTCTGATTGGATAGATACGGGGGAGGGTTTGATTATAGAAACTCTGATTGGTCAAACCCACTATACCATTGTAATAGTCCGCAGACCGTGATTATAAAATAAGGGGTACGGACAATTAATTTCAAACTCAAAACCCTCCTCGTACAAGATTTTTTTTAAAGAAGACAAGAAATAAGAATGGAAAACACTCAGGAAACCCCCATGAAGTTCTCCTTTGACGATTATGAACCACCAAAAGAATATTACCGAGATTATGTAAGTAGCGATAGTAAACTGATTGCTGTGTGTAAAAATGTTGTATATTTATTATGTTATTTATTTTCTTAGAAAGAAACCAACGTGTCGACTCCTCCGCCCCCGATACCCGAAGAAATACTAACCAATGTGTCGCCGATACCCCTTTACGCAGATGAAGAAAGCGAGGAGGAAGACAAAGAGAAAGAAATGGCATTCAGAGTCCAGCCAGACTCTGAATATAATTTTAGGCCGATCTCCCCGCCGTCACCTGAAGCAGAAGCCTCCACTTCCCCAAAAATATGGGGGTATACGGATAGTAAGGGAGAAAACTTTATTTTTTATGAATCTAGTAAAACTTTAGTTGTAGAACGTATTTGATGTGTGTTTTTTTATTTTTGTCTATTAAATTTGTTATATTTTTAAAAATAATTCATCCAACTTCTACATCGTGTGTGTGTTTTTACTATAGCTAACTCTTTCATCATATGCTAACGAACAACCCTGGCGTAAAATAAGCAATTAATTGAATAAGGGATGACCTGTACTGTCACTTTGGACCAGTGCCAATCTCATTCGAATCGCAAATTCGACTACGGGTGAACGCGCACCAATGCAGTAATAAAACAGAACATTGGAAGATGTCAGAGTCTTGTACCGAAGCACAACTTACAAGCGAGCAAAACACACACAACTGAAAAATATGAAAAAACATCTGCTTATATACTCAACTATTCTCTTAATAATTTTTTGGAGTTTTCTCCAAATTTATTAAAACACTTTTACAGTATAAAACTTTTTCCACAACTCTAAATTTTTATATTTGATAATATTTCATCTACAATTATTTTGAGAACATTTTTTCAACTATAACCCATCTCTCAAACTTTTTGGAAGAAACACCCAAATAATTTTTATGAGATATATCATCTTAAAATATTTTGAGGAAATATCATTTTTAAAAATACAGTAACTAGGGAATATCAGTCATTCAGCCATAAGATGGCGTCGAGGTAAGAGCTCCATGGCGGAAATTTCTATGATTAATTCAGTCAAAATGTGTGTTTATTTTTATTTCAATAAACATTACTACTCTTCAAAATAAAAATAGGACAGTTATTCCAAAACTGTTTGGATTATTTTTATTTCAAAAAACATTACAAGTCTTCAAATAAAAATATGGAATTTTTGGATGGCACGTGCACGTAAGTATACATCACATTGGGTGAGGTATGATGGTTATGTATAATAGAATTTTTTGTATTTCTTTTTTTCAAAAACGAGGTGTGTCAGTATATATATCACAGTGCGAATGATGATCTGATTAAGTGCTGTCGCGGATGCTATATGGGGTTGAAAGCAGTGATGAACCAGGAACAGGAAGTTTAGTCGTAGAATTTCGTGTTCCGAATAATTGATAATCAGTGTGGAAAGTTTGCACAGAAACCAAACATGTCTAAAGTAAACTGTTTCACTTTAGACATGTTTGGTTTCTGGGCAAACTTTCCGCACTGATCATCAGTTGTTCAGAACACTAAATTCTACGACTTAAACATCCTGTTCCTGGTTCAATCAATGCTTTCAACCCCGTATAGCAAAAGACGTCAGTACTTGCTTAACACTATTCACCTTGAATGACCTTCAATCTCTGGTCGTTAAACTCAGGGACGACTAAAAAACTGGTCGTACAACAACACGAGCAAAGTGATATATATACTCTTGACCGCGACCACCTTATTTTGAATAATTTTATACAAAAAACCTCTTGTATACGACCAGGTGCATATCCCCCTGATTTGATGACTGGTCGTTCTTAACAGGGTGACCACACCTTAAAAATGTTCAACCCCCCTGGAAATATGGGACTGGCTGTGCTCTGATTGGTCAATTCAAATCAATTCTTGATTCTGATTGGCTTAGAGCTCGGTCCAGTCCCAAACACATTGATATATATATATATATATATATTACTACTTTGCGCCATATTACTATGACGACGAGAATCATATTGACTCGCTGAGGCCATTGATATGACGACGACGACGGCTGCCGAAGGAATTTGTTTTGCATTTGTTTTGAATTTTTTAGGAATTTGTTTAGAATTTGTTTAGAATTTGTTTTGAATTTTTTTAAATAAATAATAAAACAATTATTGAATGAGGTTTTCGCATGGTATGAATAATTATCAAGCCCTCAGTTTGCCGTTATCAACCTACGCCTTTGGCTTCGGTTGATAACGGCAAAACTTCGGGCTTGATAATTCTTCATATCGTGCTCAACCTCATTCAATAATTGTTAAATATTATATTTACTATATCTATTTTTGAAAATAGCTTACAGTCCTTGTGCGTTAGTTTTACTTAATACATACATGTATCTTACAAAATATGTTATTAGCCTCATTAAAAATCCAAATAACAATAAAAAACTTTCAAGAGTTGAAATGATGGTGCAAAAAATACTTGCTCTACTCACTTGCACATCAACTGTTCTTGAAAAACCTGAAGACTTAACACGTTTTTGTAACACTCGTGGTTCCAAACTAGCAACATTAATCTTGCCCTGTAAATGAGAATATAAATAATTGACGTGGTGGGGTCAAATCCATATTTGAATAAAACTACCATGATGCCTGTCATGGTGCATTGATTAGACACGAACTAGACAACACATACATAGGCAGATTTTCAGATTTTGCTCTGGGGGGGGGGGGGGGGGGGGTAGCTAAAAATTCAGGAGGGGGTGCCAAAAATTTAGGAGGGGGGTGCCAAAAATTTGGGGGAGGTGAGCTACAGGGTACGTAGCGACACCGAGCAAGCTGCAGTAGGGGTCTGGGGGCACAGTTGTGAATGGCCCCAAACAATATCTTACTTTAAGTGGATTAAAGATGCCTGGATTACGATGCACGACTTCGGATTTGGTTGGGCAAACCTGATGGTGCTTCTCCATTTCAACTGGACCAGCATTTCCAAACCTGATCTCGTTCTGATCATCATCTGTTGCATGGGTCCACAAGTGCGAAAGGTTTATCAGCTTTGTTGCAGAGCCAACAGTTGAAACACTCTCTTCTGAATAACACAGTAATAAAACAACAATAAGCAAAACACTAAACAAGTATATGTACAGACATATCTTAAATTCTAGTTGCTTACAATACTACATGTTATTATACTCTCACATTCAATTAAACAATCACAAGTCTTAGTTTATCAAATCTTTTCAGCTGTTTTTTTAAATACACAACAAGCAATAAGGCAAAAGAAAAAAATTTCGAACATTGAATATGTTTTGTTGAAAATTACAAAAGCACGGGAAAACTGTCTTTGCAAAAGGAAACACCTATTGGATTTCTCTTTGCCTATTATGGAAAAATATTAGATCTCGACTTCAATATTTAAATCCCTGTCTAGTATTGGGCTCAGAGGAATCCAATAAGTTATACTATTCTAACTTCAGTCTCGTAATGTCTCGCTATACAATCCTGTAATCATAGCCAAATAGTTATATCAAAGGGCATTACCTGATACACACATTCTGGGATTCTCACCAACACTTGTGGATAACTACTTTCGAAGGATGAACAACTCGAAAGTGTGAAATCTGCCAAAGAGCTTTCCAACATTTCAAGCGATTCATCATAATTCCCATCTCCTTGTAATAACGACTGCTGAAACATATTCTCTGCAGCATGTAAATCATTAACACCTCCATCATAGGTGTCTAGGTCAATCCCACTTTGCTGAAGTGCTTTTTCCATGAGTAAATTCAATCCTGTTTCATCATTAGCCTCTGCTGTATCTTTGTCAGTAGTGATGGCATCTGCTGTATCTTTGTCAGTAGTGATGGCATCTGCTGTATCTTTGACAGCAATGTTGGCATCTCCTTTATCTTTGACAGCAGTGTTGGCATCTACTTTGACATCTGTTTCATCCACTTCATATTGCCATGCTGGACCTCTATGAAGACACAACCATTTATGCCCAAATTGGGAGAACATTGTATCCAGCCATGAACCATAATGCTCCTCATACCCTAATGCATTTGTTCGATTAGATGCAAAAAAACGAATGTTATAGTCCAGAAGACCGAAGGGCATTCTGTCGAGTGGCATTCTGCACTGACTGTTCACATCTGTTCTTTCAAAACACTTGCACAACTCTAGAATAAGATTATGCTTATTTTCCTCATGTAACGTATTCATTGAACTGAAACATATGTTCAGAAAATCTTGAGAGACATAGTTTAAATATTCCATTCCACCAGTGTCTACTACTACTACTAATCTAAAGATGTAGTTCATGATTTGCATTCTTAACCTCGATGACATTGAACGTTGAAAACACTTTAAAAATGTCTGGACAACATCACCAACATATCGAGGAGCTGCATTCTCTTGCTTGGGAATTGGTGAGGATTTAAACACAGGAGATAAAGTCGATAAGAGATCATCAATGGAGGTTGCTGTTTTAGGAGTTGTTGATTTGCCTTCAGTGTTGTAGCAACCAAAATCATTCGACATATAATCAATGTTTAAGGATTCTTCAGCCTGGGACAATGTTGTGTACCTTGCAGCCAGGTGCTTATTTACCCTTGTACGACATGCTCCACCTGCCAAGAAAAAGTAATGTTATATGTTTTGAGAAAGTTCGCAGAAAAGCAAGTCTGTTGAATATGCCGGAACTTGATGTGTGATAGCTATTCATTCCACATGAATAATTTTTATAAAGAAACCTTGACCCACACAAAAAACCTGACCCTTTGCTCCAAACCTAGACCTATAACCTCATGAAGCATTTGATAGTTAAAAACAGTCTAAAATTGAATAAATGACAAACCTGTTCTTGTTGAGCTACAAGCATTATTGACAGCCTCTGCACAAGCATTCCAGAATTCCATGTCTTTTGTTGTTGGCCATTCGTTCGAATAAGCATTGCTCCAAAACAGGCAAATGTATTGGACTAAGCAGGATTCATCCTTTTCTGTCCAATCACTCGCACGTGCCTTCGGTATTTCATCCTCGATTTCATCCTCATTCGATCCAAAGAGGCTTCTTCTAGACGCGCCTTTTACTGTTCGCTTACACGATGGTTTACCAGGAGTGTTACCTTCCACGACCGAAGGTCTCTTGGCCGCCATATTATCAACTATCAAGTTTCAACCTACGAAAAATGTGTATGTTTAGAGCGAAAAAATCAGTTATTCGAAGGGGCGCGTTTATACTAGGCTGTTTATTCAAGCTTCTAACATTAGTTAAAATTAGCATCAAAACAGCATCCTATTTCATAGCGAAAATAGCATGTAAAATAAGGCAATTAATACAAATTATGAAATGGAAATCTCAAGATGGTAGATAATAGTTGCTTAAAATACATAAAACGAAAATATTTACCTCTTCACATTGCAGAAAAGTGCCCAGGAACTTCGGAAAATTTCGCCACACTTTCCGCCATATTGAAAAAGTTCGACCCAGTGTGCTTTGCGGTCGCTATGCGCCCACCGCCTGATATATACTATATATATTTAGCATATACCAAAACAGTGGACAGTGCTTTTCGCACAATCTGATTGGTTCCTCTAGCTCAGGATATCCTGCACTATTCACTGTTTTGCAAAACAAGATGGTGTCCTTCTCTTTAACGATTTTCTTTTTACGTTAAATGCAAGAAATTGGTAAAAGCAAGCAGTGAGGCAGGTAGAAAACAATTACTGTATGTAGGGAAATTATTTTAGGTAATATTTATGAAAAACAAGTTTCAATGAGAGAATAGAAATTTCTCAAAAACCCACAGCACAACGAATGATGTGCTCCGAAAACAAACTTGATTGAACGAACTGACTGTTGTGCTCATATATCATATTCGCCTTTATATAGTTTGAGACAATTTGAGTTGCCTTTCATATAGAATTTAATAACATTTACTAACATTAAAAATCATTTCGGTTACAACAAAACCAAGCAAAACATAAAGAATTAGTACGGATTACTGCGATACACTGCTCAAGAAACTGCCGAGTAATAAACTGAAAACTAAACAAATGACCTGGAAAACATACAACCGATTTTATAACAGTAAACACCTGCAGAAATCTTTATAAATTAAAGGGAATTCAACGAATAAACACATGAAACATTGTCACTGCACTGACCGAAATAAAAATGCTTATATAACTCATCTTTTGAAAAGAACAACTGTCATTTACTCACCCAGAATTCATTAGTTATCCTTTGTCCTCAGGTTTTCCCATGTACAGTATTAAAATATTTCCTTTGAGTTAAAATCCAGTGGTCTTTTGCCTTACTTTGATCCAACTTCGAAAGGTTTTCAAAACGACCGGCTGCTGTCAGCTTGTAAAAACTGATAAACAACTCCAAATATGGAAAGGGGAGAATTTTTTGCCTTGCGTTTCGCACCGAAATATACTTATTTTGGTATATGCTAAAACAATTATTCACCTCAGTGTAAGTGAATAGTGGTTGGATATTTACCTTGACGCTTCGCGTCTCGGTAAATATCCACCACTATTCACTTCCACTTCGGTGAATAATTGTTGCCATGTATTTGTTCGTTAATGCCTTCTATTTGATCGTCGTCACTTCCTTATATGGAGTACGTACTAGAAATACATATGAATCCGTCTCCCTTAAAATTGCTAACAAACGTTCTTGATGTCAATAAAATTAGGTAAAGTTTGTA
Source organism: Chrysogorgia sp. JL179-B06 (assembly GCA_035772405.1). Classification (NCBI taxonomy): domain Eukaryota; kingdom Metazoa; phylum Cnidaria; class Anthozoa; order Scleralcyonacea; family Chrysogorgiidae; genus Chrysogorgia; species Chrysogorgia sp. JL179-B06. Next base: position 171,876 of record JAYKKM010000395.1, on the reverse strand, counting down.
GTGACCGCTTAATACGAGTTCTATCTCTACCTTTGACTTTTAGGATTATCGCAGAAAGATCTTTTGCATACTTTGGCAATGAAGATGTAAGTTCGTTAAAGTGTTTATGAAGCGAAAAAATCAATATTCCATAATGTGTTTGCTTTGAAAGTAGGTTTTGAATGACGAAGATGTCTGTTAAAATTTTTTCTTTAGCATTCACTGTTGTCTAGTTACCATATATACTATATATATTTAGCATATACCAAAACAGTGGATAGTGCTTTTCGCACAATCTGATTGGTTCCTCTAGCTCAGGATATCCTGCACTATTCACTGTTTTGCAAAACAAGATGGTGTCCTTCTCTTTAACGATTTTCTTTTTACATTAAATGCAAGAAATTGGTAAAAGCAAGCAGTAAGGCAGGTAGAAAACAAGTACTGTATGTAGGGAAATTATTTTAGGTAATATTTATGAAAAACAAGTTTCAATGAGAGAATAGAAATTTCTCAAAAACCCACAGCACAACGAATGATGTGCTCCGAAAACAAACTTGATTGAACGAACTGACTGTTGTCAGTTTTCGTTCAAATATTTAGAAAGAAAAGTGTACTTACTCAGTAGCTCATATATCATATTCGCCTTTATATAGTTTGAGACAATTTGAGTTGCCTTTCATATAGAATTTAATAACATTTACAAACATTAAAAATCATTTCGGTCACAACAAAACCAAGCAAAACATAAAGAATTAGTACGGATTACTGCGATACACTGCCCAAGAAACTGCCGAGTAATAAACTGAAAACTAAACAAATGACCTGGAAAACATACAACCGATTTTATAACAGTAAACACCTGCAGAAATCTTTATAAATTAAAGGGAATTCAACGAATAAACACATGAAACATTGTCACTGCACTGACCGAAATAAAAATGCTTATATAACTCATCTTTTGAAAAAAACAACTGTCGTTTACTCACCCAGAATTCATTAGTTATCCTTTGTCCTCAGGTTTTCCCATGTACAGTATTAAAATATTTCCTTTGAGTTAAAATCCAGTGGTCTTTTGCCTTACTTTGTTCCAACTTCGAAAGGTTTTCAAAACGACCGGCTGCTGTCAGCTTGTAAAAACTGATAAACAACTCCAAATATGGAAAGGGGAGAATTTTTTGCCTTGCGTTTCGCACCGAAATATACTTATTTTGGTATATGCTAAAACAATTATTCACCTCAGTGTAAGTGAATAGTGGTTGGATATTTACCTTGACGCTTCGCATCTCGGTAAATATCCACCACTATTCACTTCCACTTCGGTGAATAATTGTTAATTGTAAAATATCATTTTGAAAACTTCTGCGCTGATTGGCTAAGAGCCATGTTTATATAACTGTATGTAAATATGGAAATTTCCTGCTTAACAGTCAAACGTAGGATTGGCAAACGTTTTTTAAAAACTAATTAAACAAAATGTGGAATATTGAGCCCTGTAGCAGTCAACAAGCAGAAAAACAAGAATAAAAACGAGAACGTTTTCCTAGTTTAAAAACCAATGAGTTGGACAATTTATTAGAAGCTGCACAGTCTACAAGAAGGAAATACAACACGGCATACATTATATCTGTTTACAAAGGTGAGTTTGTTTTTCTTTTGAAAGCTGTCAACGCCTACGAGTTCACTGTTCAGTAGGTTTCAAAGTACTTTTCTTTCAGAATGGGCAATGCAGAGAAATATTGAAAAGGAGCTTCATGAGCAAACCGATGAAGAACTTGATAGAAACCTGAAGGGATTTTATGCAGAAGTCAGAAATAAAAGTGGAGTAGACTATGGAAAGTCAACACTTTTAAACCTGAGAAGCGGAATTGAACGCCACCACAATTTCCCCCCTTACAACAGAGGAATAAAGTTTTCCAAAAACCCTGTTTTCAAGACATGATGCTCGACGCAAAAATTAGAAATTTAAAACAACAGGGTAAACAAAACGTAGAGCACAAACCTGCCATAACGTCGCAAGATTTGCAGAAGCTAAAAGTACATCCAGTAATCTGCCCTTCGACTCCTCTTGGCCTATTGAGAAACGTTTGGTTTCACACAACTCTATACTGGTGCTGGAGAAGGCGAAAAGGCCAACGGAACCTAACAGGATCCAGTTTTAAGCTTCTTGTCGATGAAAACAACGAGTTGTCAAAGAATTTGCGACAGCGAAAGTTTTGAGAAGGAAGGCAGAATGTACAAATCAACGGACGACCCAAGTGACGGCTTCAATGCTTTGCAGATGTACATATTTAAGCTCAACCTGATGTGTCCAGCATTCTTCCAGTTTCCAAAGCGAAAGTGGTCTCCACACGACTCGATTTGGTACGAAAATCGTCCGCTCGGCGTAAACAAATTGGTGGCGGTTATGATGAAAGAAATCAGCGAAGAAGCCCAGCTATCGAGGATGTACACCAACCATTGTGTGAGGGCCACTGCAATAACCCTGTGGTCTAATGTGGGTCTGAAAAATCGCCATATAATGGCTATATCTGGTCATCGAAATGAACAGTCGTTCCAGAGCTACAACGCTCGTCCTTCCTCAGCACAATTTCAGCAAAGCAGCAATGTCTTGTCCAGATCACTTACACCTAACAACAGGCCCCAATGTTTTCCCAAGCAACTTCGACGGCTCAGACCTCCTTCTACGAGAAATCCAGCTTCACCAACATGTTTTCTGGTTGTTCGATTGGTACCGTAAAGTCTGTGTTAACGACGAGGAATCACTCGCTCTCCATCGCTGATCAATGAGTTTTGCCTTGTATTTTCCAACCTGTTTTAGTAGTTTTCATCACATGTTCATTTTTGTTAAATTGTGTTCTATTTTAAGCAAACAACTTATGGTTTTTTCGGACAAATTGCTTTCAATTATTTGCTTGAATCCTTGCCAGCGAGTGAGGTGATCATGTGAGCAGCTGATGACGTTGCTTGTGCGAGTAAGGAGAATTTGTCTTTTGATGATTGTAATTAAAAACCTTGTTTTTAAGTTAGTCTATTTCAAGTAAAAATCTTTTTTACATGGCTATGTTTTTTATGTAACCACAAAATGTTTTTCCAAAAACATCATACATGGGAGTATGTTGTCCTTCATTCTTCAAGAAAATACATCTGACCAAATGGAATTTTAAGACGTGTGCATATTTTTAGATTTGATGACTACAGCTCTGGTGAAAATAACGAGACACCATCAATTGCATTGGACAAGTATAAAGCGTATTTAGACGAGATCTTTCTTCCATATGTTTGGAAAATTGTCCTACAAAGCTGCAATGCTGTCAAGGAACAGGCAGAAGGGTTTGGAAATTTCTGTGCATGTCTTGGGAGGATTTTACAAGAAATAACTACACATGATGTGGTACTTTTAACATTTTAAATTAATGGCAAAAAATCCAACTCTGCTCATTGTATATTTCAAATTGGCTTTCTAGCAATTGCAGAAATGTATTCGAAATTGTGTGCCAACAAGGTCTGGACATGTTATGTATATCATCCTACCAGAAGTGTCGACACTCATGAAACAGAGAATTGGCCAACACGTCATTCAACCTGACAAAGTTAAGGAAGGCAGTAAGTGAACAGGAAGGGACATCAATTGAACATTCAGGAATCTTTGGAGGCACCCAATGTCGTATCAACGTTCCAAGGAGAATTGTGAATAAAGATGCTCTTGAGCTTATTGATAAGGTACAACATACGGTATCAGTATAGTAACATATTACATAAAATGTAACTTATTTTAAATGTACTAGCATTTGGTAAAGATATTGAACAGAATGACAATGAAAATGACACCAATGGAAAGGAGACGGCAAATGCAAAGGAGACCAGCAAGACAACAAAACTGTTGCAAATATAAAAAAGAAACTGTCTGGCAAGGAACAGCATAACGAGATGCCATTAATGAGGAAAGGAAGTTGGAGGAAGCTCTGGCTACTGAAAAAATTAAGAGCACTACTGCTGAAGAAACAATCACCAACTTGCACTGTGAACTATCACGAAGAGAGAAAGTGGAAGGCCACAGAGGATGCACTGAATTCCACAATTTCCCAACTACAGCAAAAGGTTGCAACAGCAGCAATTGAACATTCAGCCATACAAACCCCTGCAGCAAGTTCATTTTCACAGCTAATATCCAATGCAGCTGGTGATCATGCATTGAAATTTGTGTTCTAATTTTACTTTATTCTGGAGTACTTGCTTCATGCTTGGCATGAGACTGCTACTTTTAAAGGGACATTACTTTTATTATTCTACAGTTTTGTAACATTGCTATATAATTAAGTGTATAAATTATAGTTTTTCTAACCATTCCATCAATTATTACATACAGTAGTCCCCTTGACTAGTTCTCTCCCCCCCCCCCTCAGTCTGTTTGCTGATCAATTGTAAAAATAGCAAATGATTTAACTTTTCGCATTCATTAATTATTTTTGTTTATCTCCCATACATATTTGTGACACCCTTTTGGCATATATATAATCCCTATTTATTTTATCTCGTCTTACTCTGATCAAGGGCTCTGCTCGAAACGTCAGCATTTTCACTTTGCTATTTTAGAATTATTCCAGCAGGCAAAGATCCGTAATTAAGGCCATGTCCACACATATGCGTTTTCGTAGCGTTTTTATATTGTTCTCGGTCCTCATGGGAGCAGAAAACAATGGGTTCATTACCTGAAACAATCTGAAAACGCATACGTCAATTCAAAAACATTTATGACATTAAATTCAGTATTTGCTGTGCTGTATAGTTAGTATTTGTGGCAGTGCTACAAACCGCAACAATTATGCATGATCATGAAGTTTCGAATCATTTTCCACACCGGTGTGTCCGTCTTTAAAGCGTGTACTCGGTACTAACTTATAAATTATTTTAATTATAATCTTGTGCTCATTACTTCTAAATGTTTCCTTTTTAGGAAAAAGACGGCTTGATTTCTCATAACCATGGTTGGAATTATTTCAATGATAGGTTTGTAACTAAGAGGTATAAAATTAAATCAAGAAGTCATCAACAAGTTAAAAGATGTTATTTAAAAACAGGTTTTCTGTTCAGCGATCGTAATGACTGAAAGCTTGTTCTTAAATAAAATCTTTAAACTGGTTTATACCTTCTCGTTCATAATGGTTGGGAATTTCATGGATTACCTTTCCTGAACAAGTATTTTGTTAAAAAGATATTTGCAATAGCACCATGCAAAATTTCAACCAATTACAGTACTGTACATAAAAGACTGACATTATGCCTACACCATCTCTTCGCATTTTTTGCAAAACTCAGTGTATGGTGTGCATAGCTACCATGATCCTCTTTAGCCAGCTGGCCCAAACATTGGCTTCTTCAGCTGCCATTGTGTTGAAGTCATCAGATAAGATGTCAGGGTCATACTTAATCTTGCATGACGGATCCTTGTGATTCTGTAAATGCAAGGGATCTATGACCTTACCAACACTGCCACATTTTGTCAAAAGGAGCAGTGAGAGGTAAATCTTTGCGGGAAGCACGAAGTGAGTTCAGGTGACACATATATCCTTCATGGCCTGACACACTTCTTCATCACTCTTTCCACTGTTCTTCAATTCAAGAAACTTATTGTCAACCAGACAATCGTGATCATGAATGCTTGGGTTGCTGACTCTGACTACAGTCTGTAATTATAACCATTATGATCCATGGTTCTACTATTCAAATTATTTGTAATAACCATTCACTATAATTGTACCAAACAATACTACCATGTTAAAATGGAAATAATTAAAGTAAAATCTTGTTTTGTACTATTTCTTACTTATATAGGGGCTGCATGTAGTCAATGTGCCCACCCACCTAAAGATATTATAAAAATCCCTCTAGACCACTTTTTCAGACGTGTTTTCCCAACTGTATCTTTGTTACACGTTACCACTTCAGTTGATTCACAGTCTTCCAACAATTTTAAATTTTTTGCGATGAACAACCCGGTACCTTCAAAAGAAACATTTAAGATTAGAATTAATATGTATACAATCATTTTGAGTGCTTTTTGGAAAAAACATGCACAAGTGAGTTTTTAAAAGCCTTTCAAAATAGCACAAGCCTGAAGAACCTTGCAAGTGCCTTTTTTAGTGAGTGGCGAAAATTCACACGATATATATATATAAAGTCAGTCAGTGACCGATAATGTTAACATCCGGGGGGTGGCGACATTATTTTGTAGTATATTGGTACGAGAGTGGAAAAATGAATCTGAAGTTCCTGGACAATGAGGGCAGACCGTTAAGTGAGTTATCAATGTTTTTTTACGTGTATCAAGTTGTAATGCAGTTAGATTTCGATATCTTGAATATTTCATGTCTGGAATATAAGTTGTGTATCCCCTAAGTTTTTGTTAACATGTTACTGCGGCCACTGCGCACGCGCGAGCTGAAATTTTGATCAACAACATGGCCGGCCAAGGAGTGAGTGATAATATTTCTTCTGGAAACAGGGATTTTGTGGATTTATAGTAAGATGGTGTAGGAGAAATAATTCGTTGTCTGTTAGGGGAACAGGAGCCTGGATATAAAATAAAAGTCTAACATTCAGGATATTCCTGTCACGTTGCAATTAGTCAACCTATCAGGTAAGCCACAGTAAGTGCAGCATTTTGCCTTCCGAGTCTCTGTTTAATATAGTGCCTAATGGAACACAATAGACACAGAATAACCTGCAAGATTATTTTGTTAGAAATTAGACACCAGTACTTTTGTGAAGCGTATTATTTACGTTCCGTAGTTTCGCTATTTACTTCGTGTAATAATTTTATCAGCATTTGATTAATATTTTGAAATTTTTATTGTATATTCTTAGGCTTAATAGCAATAAATGTAGATATGTTTTGGGCATTAAAGTTGCGGGTTCGATTCCCGTTTGGATAAAAAGCTTGAGTAGCAAACAATTTATATACCATATTAAAGCACTGTTAATTGATTTATTCCTGTTGTTGAAACATAATGTAAAATTTCCTCTACTGTATATGCCCAATAAAAGCATGCGTTGTTCCTTGGCCATTTATTGGCTGTATAATTGTAGCCTCAGAGAAATTTGGTGCTAGTCCAATAATATGAATTGTCAAATAAAGAGCATTTGAAACTGCCTGAATAATTATATTATTAGCTCACATTCCTACACTGGAGATATTTTGCGATGTGGGATCACTGACGGGTTATTGACTGATTGACGGGAATTGATTTTTTTAAAAGATCGAGGGATGGGATTTTTGACACAAAATAATTTTAATACTAACTACTTAATGACCAAGAGTGAGGTCTTTATGGTAAAGATCTTGCTGTAGTGCCCGAGCACTAGCAGCAAAGGTTTGGTATTTTATTGTGAAGACCGAACAGTCAAGGTTATTAAGTAGTCCCATTATATGGCACTTTTTATTATTATATGAAATCAATGTTGTATTTCTTGGTCTTCAGACTTCGCTTCCTTTAACGTTGTCAAAACACCGGACTAGCATTATTTTCTGTTGTTTCTTTCTTGTCTGGATACTAAAATTTACTTTTATAATGTTTATTGTTCGTCATCATTTTTTAAATTTATTTTCATCGTTTTGAGCCAATAACTCTCTTATTAGGATTTTGTGTTTGTTCCCGATAATCACAGGGCATTGGCCAGTGAAATGTTATCCATAGACATAGTTGCCATAATGTTTTCACCTTTATCAACCTTGTGATTACAATAATAAAGATCAAGAATATTAATAATACTGCAGCTTTATAAGCAAGCAATCTAAAATCCTGCACAGCATTAAACTTGTGTCATGCATAATGCTACTGTTTTATTTAATATGATACATAATTCTATAAAACTTTGCACTGTCCTTGGGACCTAGTTTCTAATTCCTGGCACAACCATGCTATTACCTATTAATAATAATTTATACATGAAAAAATTTAACAGAAGTGAAAATTAGAATAACAAAAATAAATACAAAATGAATAAATACAGTAATCTACCAACATATTTATTATGGTAATACACAGCTAGGTAATGCAACAAGTATGTGCACACGTTGATATACTGCTGCATTGTCTTCACTTGTATCAGGCATTTCAAACTCAATGTCATCCAGCACATCAGTGGGGTCTGTATAAATTTCAGAGAAAGTATGAAATTATCCTTTGATTTGTGTGTAAAATGTAGGTTTTTGACATTCATTATTATATACATGGTGAGAGATGTAAATATATGAAATAAAAATATTCTCAAATAATTGTGTTTGGCGAAATAGTCAATACAATAAGAGTGTAGCACAAATGGTACCCCCCCCCAAATACCCGTAGCAGATAACATTTAAGTTTAAGAATACTGCTGTCATTACCGGTGTCACAGGAAATTCGCCCCCCTAGGAATCTTGCCCTCTCCGCGGCGAATTTCCTATGAATTTCGCCCATAGGGGCGAATTTCCTAGGAAATTTGCCCCCTCTCAATTTCGTTTTAAAATCAAAACTTCTCAAGAACATTGTTTATTAACTTTAATATTTTACAAAACAAATACTTAAATATTTTAGTTGACCAGTTCAGACATTTTATAGCTATTGGACTTATTTAGAAATAAATGAATACAAATAGAAATTATCAGATAAAGTACTGCAAATTTCGACAATAGCAATATAGATATAGATAACTTTATTTAAACACGCTTACAACGTCAACAAAAGCTGATTTCCACGATGGGCGTGTACCAATGACCTATGTATAACAGTTACATAACCGACCACTTACATGTAACGGTTATACATAGGTCAGTGGAGTGCACCCTAAGTAAAGAACAAATTTATAAGCTACAGTACAAAGTAAGTAGCGGGTGCACACCACCAACCCACATATAACAGTTTCAATCAGACAATTCACAGTTATATATATATAGGTCAGCGGAGCGCACACTGAGTAAAGAACGGATCATTTATATGCTACACTGAGTATAGTATAGTACACATAACAGTTTTAAACATTCACAGCTATATATAGGTCAGTGGAGTGAGTGCACATTAAGTAATGAACAAGATAGTTTACATACTATATATATAGTCAAAACTAAATATCAATGCTATTTAAGTGTCAATATTTACATGGTCATTTTATTTTATTTACATAAAACTTATTCAAAGGTATGAGTAGCGATTTTATGTTTGAAATATGACAGGGTCTTGCTCTCCCTAATTTCTGTGGGCAAAGAGTTCCATATAGATGCCCCATCATATATGAAACTCTTTTTCATGTTATTTGTACACGGTTTTGGTAAACAAACAGCATTTGAAATATTCCGAAGATTGTAATCTGATTTTTCTTTCTTATGAGTAAAATATTTTGTTAGACTCTTTGGTCCCATGTTATTTAAAACTTTAAACATGATTTTAGCTTTTGATTTTTTTCTTTGCATTTGAAGAGGCTGCCACCCTAGTGCATTCAATGCTATTTTGTGGCCTGTGTCATTGCTCATATGTCCTATAATTCTAGCTGCTCTGTTATGGAGCTTCTGTAAACGCGTTGACTGAGTCATGCCAAATACATCCCATACTTCACAACAATAGATGGCAAGAAGAGTGTCTTTGTCAACAAATTCTCTTGCATGTCGGAGAGCACCTAATCCTGATGTGATTTTCTTACAGATATGCCCAGTATTACTTTTCCATGACAAATGCTGGTCAACAATTACTCCTAGAGCTTTGCTTTCAAATACTTGTTTAATCGAGTTATTTTCTATACTGACATTTGGTTGTGAGTCATTGCTTATCATTTGTTTTGAACCAATTAACATAAATTCACTTTTTGCTAAGTTCAGACTAAGTTTGTTAGCTATTAACCATTTCCTTAGATTCTCTAAGTCAGAATTCATTGCAATCTCGACATCATTTATTGTCTCACCAGAGGCTGTTAAGTTTGTATCATCAGCAAATAATCGTGGTTTAGTTTCATTTAGGCATTCAGCTAAATCGTTTATGTATAATAAAAAGAATAGTGGCCCCAAGATCGAGCCTTGAGGAACACCACATTTAATTTTCCGCCCTGATGAAACAATGCCATTTATTTGACATTTTTGACTACGTTCTTCCAAATAAGATTTTAATGGGGAAAATGCTTTCCCTTTGATTCCGTATAGCTCTAATTTTTTTAGCAAAATTTGGTGATCAACTGTATCGAAAGCCTTTTTTAGGTCTATGAATACTACTAAATTAAACAATTTTTTGTCCATATTTATATACCAGCTGTTTGTACAGTCTAGTAATGCAGCTGAAGTAGAATTAAACTTACGAAAACCAAACTGATGTTCAGAAAGTAGCTCATTTTCTGACAAGTAGTCATATAAGACCGAAATGGGCCTGTAGTTGCCAGGCAAGTTCTGATGGCCATTTTTATAAAGTGGTGTTACTCTAGCTATTTTCCATTCATTTGGAAAAGAACATAGTGTAATAGCCTGATTAAAGATGAATGTTAATGAATCTGAGATTATTGGTGCTGCAATCTTGAGAATTTTATTAGAAAGTTTATCGATGCCAGTAGCTTTAGCACTGCAAAGGCCATTAAGTAGATGACAAAGTTTATCGGTTGTTATTGGCTTGAATACATTGAATTACGACTCTGAACTCTTAATATAGTCCTGAAAGTTGTCATTTGAAGTATCAATTTTGCTAGCTAAATCAGGCCCTATATCAGTAAAGAAATTGTTAAAGCCGTCTGCAATGTCTTTGGTATTTGTCAGTTTATTTCCATTTATATTAAGTTCATTTACTATTGTTGGTTTATTTTTTCGGCCTAGTAAGCTATTTATTGTTTTCCAAGCCTCTTTAGGATTGAACTTTTGACCAGCAATTCGGTTGGAGTAATACTCTTTTTGGCATTTCTTAGTTCTATATTTGTTTTATTTCTGGCATTTTTATAGTTTATCCAATCCGTTTCAAGTTTTGTAATAATGGCTTTTCTTTTTTATTTATCCCTTGTGTTTATAAGCATTTTAACATTGCTTGTAACCCAGCGGAGTTTTTTTTATTTTACTTTTTTTTGTTGAAGTGGTGCATGCTTATCTAAAATTTCAAAGAATAATTGTTTCCAAATTTCCCAGATAGTATCGTTAACAATATGGCATTTGCGGTGACCACTTTTTAACAATGAACGATGACTCACACATGCAAAACAACAATATGAACAAAGGGTCTATAATTTGAATAGGGTCGGTTGCGGAAACTTGGTCTCTTCCACAGATCTCTAAAATAGGACTGAATCGGACCTACCTATTGTGTGATGTTTTAACTTTATCTTATCACTTTTTAATTCTCTGGGCTGTTCTTCCTATTCATGACGTAGCTACCATACCCTCTGTTTATATTATTACCAGAAAAGAGTTCTTAAAATAACGATTTTCTTGTGGTGACAAAATTAAATATTTCTTTGCAAAATGCATTCATGAAGGTGAATAGCAATGTTGGATACTTCTTAAAAGAAGTGTTCGAAATTTAGCAGAGTCAGTGGAGAAAAACATTTAAACTAAAAAAAGAAGGGTAATGCATTTCTGCAGACAATGGCGTATCACTGAGGGATAGAGTGTCTAGTGAGGAGCTGAGGGAAAGTATTGGTATTGAATCGGTGTCTGACGTGGTAAAGAGGAGCCGATTAAGGTGGCTGGGACACGTGCTGCAGAAAGATGATGGTGACTGGGTGAAGAGGTGTATGTCGCTCGAGGTTGATGGTGCAAGAGGAAGAGGAAGGCCAAGGATGACATGGAGCCAGGTAGTGAGTGGAGAGGGATAGAGAGAGTGGGCTGAAGAGGGAAGATGCACATGATCGTGGAAAGTGGAGGAAACTGTCGTGGGGAACCACCGGCCAACCCCTGCATAAGCGGGGAAAACGGCCGTAAAACGTCTGTTGTTTTTGTTTGTTTGTTTTATGACAATGTTATCCGGTGCAGTTCTGTATTTTCCAACAAAGTTCATAATAATTTCCAACAAAGGGCATAATAATGCGACAAACCGGAGTGCCAAGCAGTCTGCTGCTGAACGGGTGCCGGTGATATCCGCGGCAATCTATTCATTGGTGTCGACGTTGGGAGTCAATGCTATTTTGTCGCATTACACGACAACTGAGCTCACCAACAACGGCTTGATGTTGTTGCATAATTCCTAAATGCTGCGTCTGCGACCTCTGTAAACTATTTCTATAATCTACAATAGAGATTATTTCCTATTGGGCCTACAGCTAGGAAACGTTTGTAGAGATGTCGGCTGTTCCGATGATACAATTGTGAAACTGATCGTATGCAATTGTGCATTGCATCGTACTATATTGTCTCTGTGTCGTACCCGGTGATGCAATGTGTCGTACCCGGTGATGCAATATATTGTACCCGGTGATGCAATATATCGTACCCGGTTGCAATATTTCGTACCCGATTGCAATATATCGTCCGGTGATGCAATAATCGTACTGGTCAGCGGTTTTCCCATTACTAATATCTTTTGGCGCCGGCGCGAAATGGTGCATCTTACTTTCCATCTGCTCAATATGTCGGAGAAAGATCTTGTTGAGAAAACAACGCATATTCTGAAGAATGCTATACGCGAACTAGAGAATTCTATGAATGGTACGTCAAGTGGACAATCGTCGTCCTCCACTTCCTTGCAATCTACACGCGAACCACGCGAACGGGCATCAGAAACTTCAGGTATCTAAATATCTAAAATATCATGGTCCTAAATATCACTATTTAACATAAATCTACATAATCTTTTGACATAATGTAATGACACTCGTTGCTGTTGATAGTAACAATTAATAAAGAAAAAGCCAAATATTTCAAACAACTTTCAGAGATCAGAAACTAGATACTGTATTAGAAATATATAGATATAAATATATAGATATATTTACAAATAAAATAGGTAGATGCAGTTGCGGAACATTTTAAAGGCTCAATTTATATTTAGTTGGAATAGTCTCAGAAAATACATATTCCAAGGTAAATCGCATAAATATCTGTATTACTATTTATATTTAGTTCTTAGCAATGCACTTGTTTGAATCAAATGATATCAAGTTGTGAATGTGATGTGGCAGCTTATAAGCTTATCCCCCTGAAAATTCTGGAACACTGAGACCTAGCTCTGAAATGCCATTTCCTGCATTTTGGAGAGCAGAATTTAAAATGTAAGGTCGAAATAGGGAGTGTATAAATAACAGTGTTTAAAATAATAATAGTGTACTGTAATTGAAAAATATTACTTCAAAGATTATGATTACTTGAATATTTTAAAATGTTAAAAATGTTTCTACAAATTAAAAGGGGGAAGTGTTCCCACCAGCTTCTGGTCTAGATATTGAAAATTCTTCCATGTATAACAGTATGTATGGTAATATTATTCTGACTTCCTTCCCTACAGAAAAGCATTTCCAGGCTTATGCTCAAGAAATGTTGTGAGAAATCCAGTGATTCCTTCAGCATCAAGAGGGTCATCAAGTACTACACCTGCTACTGAACCAAGGTCCAAAAAAACCAGACTTCAGGGCTATGTGCCACTCAACTTCACTCCTTTGGAGACCTGGACTCATGATATATGTGTATTGGGAAGGTGTGATGAGAGTATCACACCTATCAGAGAAAGGATGGAAGTACTTATGAAAGCTGGTTTTGGAAAAATGAAACTAGTATTTCCTAACAAGAAAGCCAATCATGCAGACGTTCAACGTTTCCTTAATGAAAAGTTTCCCAGACTTAGTGATGGAGGGGGCGTTGAAGTTTTAAGAGCTGTTGCTGGTGGAGGGGGTTGCAGACCTCTTCACCTTGTGCCACCTGGAAGAGAAGGTTACCCCCTAGCCCATATTAAAGAACAGTTTTCCCAGGGTGTTGTGTATATCAGGCCTGTGCAAGCTGATCTGGATGAATCACCTATGTCATACAAGGTAAACTGTGCAGACTGTGTTTAACTTTGTTTGCTATTGTCTGGCTTGTGTACAACTGCGCACTTATAATAAGTAGTCTTTTCTCACAATGACTAACCTTTCATATAGTACATGTATAGACCTCTTTCATATTGACACGCAAATTAAATGTCCTTTTATATTAATTTAAATTAGCCTTTCTGACCTCGTTTGTGTGTCTTTAATTCCAAAGAATCTTTGCTTTATAACGAGGCCAGAAAGGGTAATTTGCATGCATATAAAAGGATATTTAATTTGAATACCATTATGAAAGAGGTCTATTGTACTGTACCAAGCACTGTGGGTGTGGTAACCATCCAATGGTTCCATCATTTATCATAGTGACATACTGTACCCTGCCAATGATCTTGGAAACTAAAATTTTATGGTCATCAAAATAACGATGAAATAATATTTGATGACACATCGTAACAAATTACTGTGCATAAATTGAGAAATGCATTGCCCCCCTACCAGCCCCAATTCACCAATGTCCCCAAATAATGAGCCTGCTTGCAGGCTATGGAGAATCTGGTGTTGTTACGTCCACCATTAATCGATAATGTTTCTGACAAGCGTAACAAAGTGACGTAAAATTCTCAATGCGAAGACTCCACATGGCTAATTCTTCAAGTAAATCCATAGTGATCAAGGTTGTTTTTTCAAATTCTTCGTCTGAAAGGCTGGACATTTCATCTACTTCTTGAAGAAAACAAGAAAACAAGTAACCTCGACTGAAATTCAGGCGTAGCATTGAGAGTCTGACGTAACAAACAATATTACCTTTTGAAATTGTGGGCTCACTTGAAACACGTTCTTAGTAATGGTGGCCTAAATAATAGTAGTGATCTCAGAGCTCAAAATACTTTCTTCGAAATACCATTTTTTAGTTTTTTTTACATCGATCGATGATCACTTTCACTCCTGAAATACTATTCTATGCTAAAATAATCTAAAAAATGGGGGTGAATTTTCATCGTAGTCCCACTTTAAGAAATGATGACTTGTTGAATTTTCTACTGGTAATTATATTCATCATAATTATAATTTTGAATTTTATAAAAAAAATCTCAATACTTTAATAACCAAACTTTCGAAACATTCCTGAGGACTTATTGTATCATCCCTATTAGCCATTTTCAAATTCTGCTAGAGGCCACCCTAACTAGGAATACTGACATCAACATTGCATCATGTTCTTGTTTTAGGGAATGTGAACAAATAACCGTCCCCAAAAACAATCCCATGATACAATGTAAACGTCACTACATGTATTCCCAGGTGAAACATGATTTTTAAACAAAATTCCGCTATCCGGTACACACGTAAAAATCTCACAGGCTGTAACAAGGTTGTTGGCTCAACAACCTTGTTACAGCCTGTTAACATGCTAGAACATGATTACCTGTAATAATACCCGTATTCAAGACCATTAGACCAAGTTCTGAAAAAATCGACGTGAATGAACCAGGCCATGCACTGCAGAATGTGAAACTGATATCTGACATTCAAAGATGATTAACACTGCAAGATCTTATAGTTTCTATTTTTATGGCTAAGGCTAGGGATCGCGTTCACAACATGACCACAATTCAAATTCGCGAAACCAACTTTTGAGACGGGCAAGCAGTGGCCTATGCCGTTTGAAGAATGACTTGTGGTCTTAATGTTTGTGGAAGCGAAGACTGATTATATTACAGGGTATTTTTGTATAAAAAAGTATTGTAAGCTTGCCTATTTTGTGAATGTTTTTGTTATCTTTTGCAATAAAGCCCAAATATATTTTCAGGTGTTGTCAATATTTTTTGTTCGTCGTGCTGTTGCATGGCAACACACGATACACGGGGCGCGTAGTAGAAGAACGCGTAGTAGAAGAACGCGTAGAAGAACGCGTAGTAAACACGAGAAAATCTCGAGTTCAACAGTCAAAAACAGCATTGATATCATGCCTGAACAACCATGTTCTTGGATGTTATTTCATCACGCTAAATCAACGCTGTTATCATGCATGAAACATACTGTTTCAACAACGCTGTTCAAGCCTGTTCATTCATCAAGCCGTAAACAGCCTGTTCCAACAGGCAAGGACAAGCCTGTCAACAGCCATGTTCTTGCTGGCCAGCTCAAGCATGTTCTAGCCTGTCGATAACAGGCTTGTTTTTGCCTGTTGACAGGCAAAAACAAGCTGTGCGTTTTTACGCGTGTAGTATCCGGTAAACTTTTACCGGATATTCACCGGATATATGCTGTGTTTACTTGCGCTTGCGCTTAGATCTGTTTCCCTTGGTACGAGGCAGGAAGACAGGAAGTTATTCCACTTTATAATATATTAGACACTTGTTACAGTTTTCTTTAAGATGTATTATTATATACTTGTTCTAGTTTGATGCTTTTCATATTTTATTTGAATTTCAGGTGTAAACTATCTGTATGTACACTGACAATAGTATTCCCATTTCTTTCTCCAACCTGGTCCCTTGTAGTTAAACCTGCTACTATTACAAATAGTACTATCCGGTATCCGATACTATCCGGTCAATAACTATCCGGTTAAATCCGGTATCCGGCACATCCCTAGTAAATTGTCATGACCAGTTATTTGGCAACTTTTGCCCCTCAATTTTGCACCCCCCAAGCCACATAAATTTCATCTGCTAAGAAATGCAGAATTTATTATTGTAACTGTACAATCCCATTATACTTCTACTTGTAGGATACCGATTGTGGCAAATCTTTCTCATATATGGCTCTTAAGTTGCACAAAAAGGAATGTGAGGATAGGTGAGAAATATCCTTACTACAGTGTAGTTTTGGCTTAGTGTTGCCCATTTTTCTAGCATGAAATATTCAATAATCAAAAAATATATACCGTACTGTACAAATTAAAGCATTAAACTCTTATTATGCAGGAAAGTTGATATACAGACATTTTTTGGGAATGGATCATCATCCTGTCATGGTAAGTTCTATGACATCATCGTTAATAAATATAGTAAATATGTATTCAGAAATATATATTTAACAAATAGATTCCATTTTGCTGTTGTCTGTTCATTTATAGATGCACAGATGATATCAGAATGTGGTAAGAACAAAAACGTGGCCCACGAGACGAGAAGGTCACTGATGTTCTTATACCATGCGTGCTTACATCCTCTGTGTATCTATAACTATCCTCTGTGTATCTATAACTGAACAGACAACAAAAAATGGAATCTATTTGTTTTATACAATCAATAACAACCCCAAAGGTTTATCAAAGCTGTTGGGACATGAGAAAAGGAAAACACAACTGCTGACGCGATTTGACGCCATCCATGTATGTCCTTTAATTAATAGATCATGGACAAGGAATATATACTGTATATATATGTATACGGTATGTATGTGTGTGTGTCAGTGTGTATATAATGTATAATAATAGTACTAATATATATATTAATACCATTTCAATCAATTTTACTCATTCCTGATTGGCTAATGACATCAGTATTAAACTTAAATTTTTTTACTAGGGGTATTTAAACAAATACCCCTAGTAAACAATCACATCCGGGATGTTTGGATTTTCGTATTTACAAACATCAGTTTTCCCACTTCGTAGTAAAATTTAGGGGTACTTAGGAACACGTAAAATTGATTTGAAAGGTATTAAAAGGAAATAACACTTGTTCTCGAAGAATTAATGAAAAATAGCATTTGTGTTTGGCGAAATATTCATAATACCACTCGTCGTGCTTCGCACTCGTGGTATTATGAATATTTCGCCAAACACGGGTGCGATTTTTCATTAATTCTTCTCGAACCATGTTATTTCCTATACTAGCACTATTATGCCTTTACAGAACTTCCTGATGCAGATGAGCAGATAGAATCCGATCGGAAATTAGCGGAAATTTTATCAATGGAAGATGATGAAGAAAGCAATCATTTGATTGTACTTGGGACAAGCAAACTTGAAGAAGAGTCGAAAAGCCTGTCTCTCAAAGAGGCCCTTAATATACTTTCATTAAAAACACAACCTGAAACGGAAAATGAAATCCAGCTGTTTGTCCAGAGGCGAAGAATGCTTTTGAATATCTCAAGAGCTGCAAAACTGTGACGAGTAAGGTGTCAGTTGAGTTTGTTGGAGAACCAGCTGTGGACACTGGTGGTCCCACCAAAGAGATGTTTTCTGTTGCTTTTGAACAAGCAATTGATTCAAAAATCACTAGAGGGGCTTTCCCTAATATTACCTTCATGCATGATCAGAGTGCACTGGTGAATGGTGATTACAAAGCATTTGGTCAACTTGTGGCTCTCTCACTTCTGAATGGGAGTGGAGGTCCTCATATATTTTCTCCTTGTTTAGCTCATTTTATTGTGGGTATGGAAGAAAATTCACCTGTGGAAGATGTCATCAAGGAACTTCCACAAGACCAAAGTGACATTGTGGTAAAATTGAAGTGCCTCGATGCATGTGAGAAACCAGAAGATTGGGCAAAGGCCTTTGTGACATTTGAGGAACGATTTGAAATGGGTATCAACAGGGCAACAGTCCCATTCAAAGAAAGGGAGGAGGTCATAAGAGCAGCTGTAAAACACATCATGATCAGCTCTGTTTTGGAAGAAATTTATAGCTTTCAAGAGGGCCTGTCATCATTTGGAGTTCTAAATATTTTAAAGCAACATCCAGAAGAAGCTTGCAGGGAGCTTACCTATATAGTTGTAAGCGTGGAGGATGTAAGAAAGCCATTCCTACCAACATTCTCAGTAACAGGATCGACCAAGAGAGAAAAAGAAGAGCTCGTAATTTTCAATTACAATCAGTTCCTTAAGAAATGCAGTCAGGGAGCTGTAAGTCGAACAGTGTTGGACCTTGACGGTATCCTAAGGGAGCAACTTGTTGAAGGAAGAAGTCATCAAAACTCTCAGCTAAAATGATGTCTACCAATTCATCACTGGATCACCATACCCACCACCTGGTGGAACAAAGGGAGAAGTTTTGTTCCAACATGATGCACTTCCTAGAACAAGAAGCAAAGCAAATACATGTGCCAATTCAATTTGCTTTCCAATAAATGATAGATATGCAGTTGCAGATTCTGGTGTCTTTGTGTCCAGTTTTGCTGATGACATCTTTGAAGGTCCAGGATATGGCTGTGTATAACCTGTTTGCATTTTCTGGAAACTGCAGAAAGTATTCCAACTGGCAAGGAAATGCAGCTATACAAATTCTGTTAGTTACATATGTTTATACATGTATTAGATACTGTATTTTGTTAGCATCATTCAAACTGGCAAGAATATGTTACTCAAATTCTGTTATTTTGGTTTTATTATTGCAGTTGCAATCAGCTTTACTTAAAGAGATATAGAAATATAAATTAAGTTTGTCTAACTTGAAAGTACTCTTTAAATGGTGGACTAACTTTCTTCGTTTTTGCAAAATTTAAATACATGTACTTTGATATGCAAATGAGATGGTCACTGACAACTGACGTCACAACCGGTACACCATTTTTAAATAAGTTATTGTCATGACCAATTCTTATGTGCACAATTTCAAGTGATTTTGTTGAACAAAATTGGAGATATCTCCAAGTTAGTTCAACAAAATCACTTGAAATTGTGCACATAAAACAAATCTAAATTTATTAAAAATGAAGAAAACTAAAGAAAATTTGTAAAAGGTCTTCTCTATGATTTGAAATGTTCTCTCAAGTTAGACAGATGTAATTTATGTCTTTTGTAATTTATCTTATGTAATTTATATTGCCATATCCCTTTTGATACTGTATTACGTTAGCATTCAATCTGACAAGAGGATGTTATAATCCATGTGGTCTCATTTATGTTTAGTTTATTTAATAGCAATTAAATATTTTGAATCCTGCAGCACAAACAATGTGTGAAAAGAGTATTGTCAAAATTATTTACAGCAGCTATGGCTATCGTGCAATACGTGCATGCTCAGAAAATTATTTGCAGGTAAATTAATCAGTCAAACATTAAGGAGCAATATGTCGATCAAAGTTCAATATTATAACTGGACTCTTTCAGTGACAAATGTACAGGCTAGTACATAGATATCTATCCCATATCCATCATCATGTGCAAGTGGGTTTACTTGCTGCTGCAGCTCCTCAAAGTCTCTGTCTGATAAGGGGCTTGTCATATCTCGTATGACTACTGCAGTCCCTAAGTCAGTTTGTGGAAGTATTCCCTCACATTCAATGCCATATTGATTCCAATCCTGAAAAAATGCAGTACACCTGAATTACTGCCAAGAATAGCAGAAAATTGTATTACAGAATCGTGATCCTCAGAACAACATGAATAAATATTTCCACGATATTCTAACACTCAGCCGAAGAAGCAGAGCAGTGGACTGATGCAAGGTCAGTTCTTCAAGTCAACATTTTCTGTTGACTTTGTCATGAAAATATTTCTTCAATAGCAGATAAGCATGTTGGATTGCTATACACAGGCACATAACAGCTACTGTCGTTAAGCTTTAATTACATGTACATGTATTAGTGAAATTTAGAACAGCCATAATTAAAAGGTTTTAACCCTTTACAGGTATCTCAATTAATAATACTGTAATAATACTAAAGGCAAACAAATATTAAATAGCACTTGTGGGAAGTTGTTGCATTTTTGAAGAATGGCAAAATTGATGGAACAGGCAGGGCCAGATAATTTGTGGAACAACAAAATTGTTTATTGTCCTGTGCAATAATAAAGGATGTATATTTGAATCTTTGGATTTGTTCAGTTAATACTAGGGAAAGGCTGTGAGTGTTTGAGTGGCATAGTTGCCCAAGATATTCACCATTCTAATGCCTTATCAACTCATGGCGATTTGACTGTTGAAGTTGTTGTTATCTTTGGTCCACAGAAAATGGTTTGTTGTAGAATATCTGCTGGGAAGAAAAATACTTCTAACTTCTTTGAAGCAAATGACAAGTGAAAAATGTTGTTTATACTTTGTCAAAAACCTCATATTCCAGTGCAGTAAATTTTAAATAATACAGTAAGTTACAGTACTGTGTTACAATAGGAATTAAAATTGTTTGCAAATCTCTTAGAATGGGTGAAGACAGCTTTGCCTAGTGTTTATTCTACTGGTAAATTGAAACCTTAGGAATCAACAAAAGTTAAAATATTACCATATGCGTCCTTTATATTGCACAAGAAAAATAAAACATTTCATTGTTCTACAATTTTGCCATTCCCATTTTCAACATTCCACAAAATACACCATCTAACTAACTCGCAGAATAGAAAGGGTTATTTTTCACCACAGGCACTATACAATACCTGGAACAATTCATGTTGCAATTCCCTTCCAACAGAATCAGAGCTTCTAGCTAGTTGAGTGAGCCCAAATATCCACAGTTGGTTTGGTGTCCTATTTCGTGCTGTCCTAATGGATGATTGTTCCATGATCTGACAAAGTTCTCAAGATGTGCATTTATTCGTGGTTCAAAAACATAATGCAAACAGAACATGTGGATGTTATTTGACAAATCTAAATAGCCAGATTGCTCCAGATACTGGAACACAGAATAGTAAATGTAAAGACAGGCTACAAAAACGTCTCGCCATAAGCGTTCAATCCTTTGATTGTGTACACTAGGTCCAGTAATATAGCTGCCTCGATCTGGTCCTCTTGACGGGTGGTTAAACATATACCATGCTACTTCTACACTCTCACCACCATGGTCACCTCTTACCCTGGAAGGAAGTCCATGAATATCAACTGCTTTTAAAAAATGTGCGAGCACTGTGTTTGCTTTGTTATTTCCATTGCATGACATATACATGATTTTCCTTGAGTAACCATCAACACATCCATGCACTACAAAATTCCACCTAAAATTACAAATACATTTTTCAACATGTGCTACAAAAAATTTTCATTGGACCAAAAATATGATTTACAAAATTAAATATTTTCTTGAACTTGATCACCGAGTCTCGTCAACCAACAAAAAAATGCTTTCATTGTTTTTGAAGTTGGTATAAAAAGTTGCAGCATGGTGGTTTTAAAATACATGTTAAATTATGCTTGCAGTTGCAGTTTGCAGGATAATTGGTTGTACGAAAATCGGTGACAAAGGTATTTAAATAGAATGGTTTTTACCTTATCAGTTTATGGTTGCCGTCCATATGCCATAAAGCTAATGGGGCCCTAACATTGTATGATCGTCTGTGTGTCACACGAATTTGAAGTGCTTTGACGACCAGCCCTTCTCATAGCCTCCCTGACCCGTATTTCTTGTAATTTCAATCCTCGGGACAAAAGATGGCCATGCATACTTTTGTAGCCAGAATTTGGGAACACTTGCAATATAGTTTTTACAATGTCATCCAGCTCTTGATCTGTTAATTTGGCGTATGAATCACTTACGGACGTTTGATTTTCTTCAAGTCTCCGGTAAACTGTTTTTTCACTTACACACAGCAACTTTGCGATGTCGGTTACCTTGAATCCGTTGTCCAGGAGGTACACGAGCTGTTGAAGAGGTATATCAAATCTAGGTCTTCCCTTACATCCTGTCTTTATCAGTGGATGGGAGGTTGTACTGCATATGCCTTCTTCCTTGTCAATCGTAGATAGCATATGCTGTGCTTGAAGTAAATAAGGAAGTAGCGAATGTTCTATAGTACCACCAATCCTCGATAGCAACGCACAAAGCCAGTCCACTTTATATTGTGCAAAGTCGATTTTGTTGCTGCAGTCTTGACATTCTAATTTCCTTATTACATTATTCAAAACCTCTTTAACATTCGTATAAATTAGCTCAATCGGAGATTGGTGTTGTCCTTCCATCTTGTTTTTCGCAAAGTGAGCCTTCAAACCACACCACTGACCGGAAAGCTTGCGTACGGTATATTGCACCGGGTACGACACATTGCATCACCGGGTATGCACAATCGCATACGATCGGTTTCACAATTTTGTCCACAATCCCCCTCCATAGATGTGAGAGTAGTACTATTTGTTGCATCACGTGGGCAAAGATGCTCACATGAAGTGGAAGTTGCAACTGCTTGACCTGTCGAGCTTGTAATTTTCTTTTTAGCTATAGAGTTTCTTTTCTTTTTTGAAATACTTTTTTTGCCAGGAGGATGATGAACAGATGATTTAGGGTCGATTTTATGACCATCGAACATTTCTCGTCCCAGCCTTCTAGCTCATTCTGTCTCTTGTAGATGTCGGTCAAGCTGGTTGTCAATAAAAGAGGGTCCTCTTCCTTTAGTTGTCGAGTTAGTCTGCAACCTTGCATGTCGATTTCTAGCAGCAGATTGTCTCGTGCATCTGCTTGGCACACGTCTAACAGCGACATATTTCGTCTATCTTTGTGGGCCCACCCGGCGTGAACAACGTCTGCCACAGATTCATTCTAGGTTCATTCGTTGGGGCAAAAGCGTGAAAAATAAAACCTCTTCGTTCATTCCACCAAGCAACCCACGACTTAAGAAACTCGCGATTAGGTTCGGCCTCAATAAAACTGTCCATTCTCTTTTTCACTGACTCGTAGCTGGCTTCTGTCATTGATTTGAGCAACATGTTGCAAAGGTTTTTAAACTGCTTCGCACAGTCGTTATCGAGACGATTAGCCCTTTTCGCTGATCCTTGAAATGAAATTTGCAAGATTTGATTCTGCTCTTAGAATCTCCGCCAAATGTTTTGCAAATTCCAGCAATTACTGTGCCAGCCATATCAGTGCACCAACCCACTGGATCAAAGGAACTTGAACCATTTGAATTTTTGGAAATTGCCTCGAACAGTTTCCAAAACAATTCGACGTTTTCTGTATTTTCACTTTCAGCTTCCATAATTGCTAGAGGAATTTGCTTCCGAAGGAGAGGATGATATAGCCTCCTCTGCAGGCATCTCTCTCATGCAGGAAGGAAAAATGGCGGGCGTAAAAAATAGCGGGCTCATGCGGGCGGGGGAAAAATTGCGGGCGGACTAAAAATAAAATGAGTTAGATGCCTGCCAAAACTCGAAGAAAAGTGCCCACCGGATGTAACCTTTTGGACCAGCACCTGGACCCGGGGTGGGAAACTAGGTTTTGTCAATGAATAGACTACTTACGCAGTGTACCCAAAGTTGCCCAAAGCTGTGTTTTGATATGAAGCATGGAGGATAAACAAGATCGAAAGACCACTACAACATATTGTTTCTAAAATTCCGCGGTATGTGAAAACGGCCTTGCGAATTGTCAACGATAGTTCTAAGTTAAAAAGTTAAAAAGCCAAATCTTTGGTGAACGATTTTGACGAAAGAAAAGTCCTTTAAAGTCGGACTGTGACCAACGAATAAAGGACGTCAAGTCACAATTACATTCGTCGCGATCTACGATCTCTAATTCCTCAACGTAAGTCACAGGAAAGACACGGGACTAACCCTTGTAGACCTTGTAATTGTTGCCAAATACCTTCAAATATTCTTTCGTTTGACTAGCTGAAACATGATATCTTATTTACCTTTCACTACTTGTATTTTTAAATTTCAAATTTGTTATCCTACTTTGACCGTTTGTAATCTAAAAACTGTTTAATAATTTGGCAAAACACAGTAAACAATTCCGCATTCAATTGTCCTTCACTTGAAATACGATTTCGATGAGATAGTTTTCAGACAAAGATTTGATTTTTTCTGCTAAGCGCTTGTTTAATGAACAAGAACTTCATGCGTGCAGCCGTTTATATTACTTCATCAATCGTGCCATTGCCAGGCAAAACAAACTCCTATGCGGGTGCGTTGCGGTTGGGCTCTATTTGTTCCATTAGCGCCGCTGTTTGCGTCTTCGGAATCGTTGACAATCATGCTGTTCAGTTTGACCCTCGCTGTTCAGTTTCGATTGAACCTCTGTGGGCTTGATTGTAGGATTTTCCTTGACTATTTTCTTTATCCTATCTATATTTCCAGATGTTTTTAGCGATGGCTGGCAAGTATGGTTTCCGGTGTGAAAAACTTTTACGCTGTTTTTTTCGTAACTAATATAACGTCGTGCGGCACACGGAACGAATTGACCAGTATGTCCACAAGCTTTACATTTGCTTCCAACACGTTCAAACTGTGTCGTGTTTGTAACTCCATATTGCACCATGTAAGGACAGTCCGTATTTGTGCACAAAGTAAGATCCTTTACAATCTGCGTATCGAATTCGTGTGAAGGCTTGTGTGAAGGACCGTTCTTTTTCCATTTCCTTCCCTCTTTCAAAGCTGCAAACAGATCCGATTAATTCAAAAGCGACCAGACCATCGATAGCGTCAGGTAGTTCGACTACGATATCTACAGGTACATCGACCCACATGTCCGCACAGTATATACCACGGTGTACTACATGTTGCTGGTGAGTTGAAGAATCGCTCTCGCTGCTTGAACCGCTACTGTGTTCACTCTTCAAACAAATATTAGGACGCACATTTGCCAGGTTTTCGTTTTTCACTTTGCCCCTTTCCTTTACATTCGACCTAAATGCGAGGATTATACCATTCAAATTGCTGCATGCTATTAACCTTCTATAATATAAGCAATCGCTTCATCACGCAGGACTGCTCACCTGTTGTTGATAGTCACCACTCCTTTTCCATGAATACCCAACTCCCTGTTAACAGATTTTATGTCCTGTAAATTTACGACATATAGAAGAGAATAATTAAAAAAAGAGAACATCAATGAATGTTTACAACATTCACTGATTCACAAGTGCAACGGTTGCCATGAACTGATGAAGGGTGATAATTGTATAAGTGAAAATGTTATGAGAATGCTATGCATCAATTACAATTTATAACGTAAGTTATATATTCGTTAATCCAAATGATGAATCGGAAATAATATACCTGCGTGTTTCGGCGTTCGTCTTCCGATTCACTACCGGATGTATCTATGACCACTGGCACTGCATGCATGCATGGATAAGAACATTAAGAAGTGAATTAGCGATTGGACATGACGTGTGTCACGAATTTTTTCCAGTAAAAGTTACTTAATTCATGAAGACTGAGTTACCTTGTAGTTTGGGAGTTTCTTTCTGGTATAGTTTTCTATAAAAAACAAATAACGCATGCATGTAAAATGCCAGAACTGTATATATGTCGTATACTCATAAATACAAAAAGTAACATATTATCGACAAACACCTTGACGAACTTGCTTTGCTTCTCCCCTTTTTCTTTTTCGCGTGGCTGTTGTGGATTGCTCGTGATGGAGACCCCTGACTCTGTTGCATGCAAATAAAGCGATTATTGATCGATTCACTTTTGTTAGTTATGAAGTGCACGCGTGAGTATGAAGCCTATATAACCTCAGTCTTCGACGGGAATCGAACCGGTATAACCCGGCTTATGGATGATTTCGGGTGAGATTACGCATAGAGTTATGCATTTATTTTTTAATGAGTGCATGCAGTATAGTTACGAATTTATTTTAACTCTACTTCCGTATAGATGTTCCACCACTTAAGGTTTTGAGCACTATTGGAGTTGGGTCTACTACAAACGTACACCTAACCATGCATTACTGATCAAGTATTCATCTATGATTGGATAAATAATTATTGATATGAATACTTAATTCTCACTGACCTTTTTCAGAAACGCATGTCCACAGGGAATAACAGGACTACCGGGACAGTACTCCTCGTTGTCACACCACTCGAATTCCGGCGCCTTTTTCTATTGCAGAAATAAGGTTATGATAAAACCCTTCAAATATTGATTAGATCCAATTTTTCTTTAAACTTAATTGCACTTACTTTACTAGAATTTGGTTTCAAATGAACGTCACTCCCTATATTATATGGATGGACTTTCTTCAGTGGTTGCATCACTATCCTAGTGACAGGAATTTTTCCGGCTCTACTTGGGTTGTAACTCAACGATTATCTTACATTCGATTTTGCATCGGTAGACGGTTTTTCTTTTACAGGAGACACGGTCAAGTCAATAATTTCTTTTGATACAGCTGTTTCCTATACATACATATATATATACGTAAATATAAATGAACGAATAAATTTGGAGAAAATTCCTTTCTATTAATCGTGCAAGTTTTTCTCGATAATAAAAGTCAAGTACATACCTTGCTCAGTTTTAAAGCCTTCTGCAAAGCAATGTGTTCATCTTCTTCCTGATAGTCCTCAAGCCAGTTAGTCAGACAGTAGAAGCGTTTATCTGCCTTCGGCGAAGACTGCGGAATATGCTCGGCCTCATCTTCGCTTGAACTACCCTTAACAACTTCGGAGTACAACCGCTTTGACATAATTCGTGGCAAAAGAATGTATCCAATACGAAATTAAAATAACGCAACGTTTGAAAATTTTTGAAGAACTCAGTTTTTGATACCTCGATAACAGATGGCAGATAGGAATTGGATAGTGCAATGGTATAAGCTTAATGTAATCGGGAAGTGTCATTATGGTTTGTCAAATAATTTGACCATGTTACCTGTCTCCTTTAATCTCTTTAAACATCACCTGGTCCTCAATGAACTCAAAGATATCGTTTATACATTCCAGATTCCCAATAGAAATTCGTGTCAAATCCAAAGTCAAATCCACACTATACTTCATTAGCGAGAAGAACATTCGGCAACGAATATGTTATTTCGGTTTTTGGCATGCGGTTTTTGCTTGCTGCTCTCCAACATTTTGTCGCTTTAGCTTTCACACATAAAAACGCCGGTTTAACCTGAAATGTTTTTTACATTATTTTTATTATGCAGAATGTTAGTTTTATTACATAACAAATTAATAACTGAAATACACATATATATTCACTTTATATTCGCTTGTATGATGTTAACAGCTGTTCGATAATAAAATTTTCAGCAATTGGATATATCCTAGCTTCCGTTTAGACTTTCGTTTGCGTGTTTATATGATGAAAGAGACTTTAGTGTACACACCATCCGTGTTTTATATAATTTTTTAAACATGTATATATAATATTGTATTTGTCATTTTTTCGACATTTGTAGACTCTCGACTTTGCACATTTGGAATCCGTAGACGGTCGGTAGCATCTTGGGACTTTTTTGACGGGTGCCTATTTTTTGATAATATTCTAAACCAAACCCTAAAACTAACCCTAACCTAACCTTAATCCTAACCCTATTAAAAAGAAAAAAGTAAAGTAAGTAAACTATATATATATATAATAAA
This sequence comes from Chrysogorgia sp. JL179-B06, assembly GCA_035772405.1. Taxonomy (NCBI): domain Eukaryota; kingdom Metazoa; phylum Cnidaria; class Anthozoa; order Scleralcyonacea; family Chrysogorgiidae; genus Chrysogorgia; species Chrysogorgia sp. JL179-B06. The sequence continues at coordinate 143,751 of JAYKKM010000395.1, read as the reverse complement.
AAGATGCTACCGACCGTCTACGGATTCCAAATTAGCCTCGACTCTCGACTTTTGGTTACACTCCAGTTTTAGTCAATGTCCCTCATTATAATGTTAGAAACGCGTTATCAGAAATATCGGTAGATCCTCATCTCAATTAATTTTGTTATGGCCTTTTCTGACAATCCTGGCAAAAAGTTAATGAAACACTTGCAAATAATTATTTAAAAGCCCAACACCCCCTTCCCCATACAATCTTGATAGTATATGAGGCAGTCGCATAGCCAGAGTGGTCATTCCACTGCAGAGGATTTCAGAATGGCTTTTCCTTTTCTAGAAACCAACATTGTATGGGGGAAAGGGGGTCAAGTTGAAAATTATACGTTGTGTTTCATTAGTTTTTGCCAGGATTGTCTAGATGCGCTCACATTGTTTGAGCGTATTTGCGTAAATTGTTTGAGCGGTGTTTGCTTGTAAAACGAAACTTTCAGAAAATAATTCGTCGCAGTTACTATCTAGCAGGGAACATGTTCGTACAGGACGGTGATCCTTCTTAAAACTCCGCAGCCACAAGAAAGGAATGGAAAAAATTACACACAAGATTAGTCAGCATACCGCCGCGAAGCCCAGATCTGAACCCCTAGGCCGGTGGCTGTTGGGGAAAAAATGGCTCAAAAATAAAGTTTCGTTGGACACATTTCCAGAATAAGGTTTCTGCTGTGAAAATGTAACAACATGCAATGGAGATGTCGAATCAACAAATTGGCCCCGAAGTTACCAACCAGTTTCGTCAAAAATAGCGATATAGGAAATCATGACGTCATCAATAGAGTAAGAATTTTAAATCTTGGAAATTTGAAACTTTGGCAACATCCTTAGGTAGATATACAAGAATGGACAAAAAAATATATTTGACTGATTTCCATTCGCTTATTAGTTACTGGAATACCGTTGAGTTAAAGTTTGAAAATGCTGACTAAGCATTTTTGGCCCATATATTCTTGGTTGAATTCTTCACTGTGGCTTACACTTCTACCAACAACGTTCCTCCTTATAGACTCTCCATGAGGAGTGCTTGGAATATAATAATGTAACTAGCTCCCTAAACTAGTGTCATGCTATTTTTTAAGCTATTTTAAAGTGTCCTTTAATTCAAATTATCTACTGCAAACTTGAAAATAAACATTGTGAACTGGTTTAGTTATGAAATACGAGTTACCTAAGACAACCTAATTCTCACTTAATCCTGGCCATCCTGACTTCTATACAGGCTTTGTATCAGAATCACTCAAAATAGCATGACACAGCCCCTTTAAATGGAAAAATTCGTTCCACTATTTACAGTCAATAAATATCGCTTTCGTCTTCAAGTTCGACATCCACAACGACCTCATTCTCATCGTTCTCCTTGTTGCTGCATGCATCGGAACAATTGCACAAGTCAGTGCAATCCAACCTGGCCTTTTTGCATGAGCAGCGATAGGTCTTGCAGTCTGTTTTACAAGAGCAGTTTACTGTCTCAAGAACGCTATCTGGTGCCACTGGAAGGGTCATCCACCTTATCAGTAACTGCCCGCATTCGATGTACCAACCGTGACCGTTTGGGCTTGGTGCATCTATCATCTGTTCCATGCATCGACGCCTGATATAGCTCTCGTAGTTTTGCACGATATATGTGCTGGACCAAACTGTCAGAAGTAGGTGGCAGAATGTCCTCTGTGCATTTTCCCAGTTTGAAAAGTTTATAACGAGCATCGTCAACATTTGCCTCTTTTTCCTGTCCGTATAAGTGACAGACGAACTTTTGAAGGGTTGATACTGTGTCCTGGCAAATATTTATTTCTTTACCCAGATTTTGGAAGGCAACAACATACTCTTCTTTTGTGCGCGCAACTTTGAGACACGTTATTTTACCCTTTCCAAAAAAAGCAGAGGTGGAATCACTTCCTGAAATTAGAATTTTAAAACTAAGAAAAGTAGCTGTGTGGTCAGTTAAATACAGATAGGGATGGCAATGTATCAAAACGAATTATTTAATATGGAAATATCACAATGGCATTGCAAACCTGTGAACCAATGAAACCCAACAATAGCTTCACACCATTCTTCTCCAAGTTGCTCACTAATCTTGTTCATGTTTAATATTCTTCTTTTGTTACCGGTTCCAGTATCAATAGCAAGAGTTGCTGTAATCGCAGATGTACCAAATAAACACAGCAAGAACACGTCTGTGTCAACGCTTTTGATGACAACGTCTGAATACGTTAACCCTGCATGACGTGCGTGTAACAGCATTCTGGTATCGGCTTCTTCGTGATTACAATTCAGCTCTAAAACTTCCTCGCAGATGAGACGTGAAGTTGAATAGTACATACGGTGGCACGTGTCTCCATGTGTAACGTACACTTCAATGCCACCAAATTCATCTGTTTCTAACAACTTCCACTGCTCAAATAGGAACTCAGCAAGAATCTCCTTATTCTTCCCGTACGACATGAACTTCTTCCACTGAATGGGAACCTTTTGGTGTTCGCTGTAAATGGTAACAGCCTGAACACCACCCGAACCTCTTTTGTTTCTTTCAGCGTTCTTTGTACTTACTTCAGGGTATCTATCCACGACAAAATCAACTCGACCAGATTGATGCTTCCTGGAAGTAGAAATAATACGATGAAGAACCGCAAGGCTGAGTTGCCCAAATGACTTGGGTATAGGCTTCATCGTCTGAAGTATTGACATTGCATCCAGAATTAGTGCGTTATTCGGTTCGACTGAGTCTAACGCACACTCGACGCTTTCATCTTCGATCTGGTTCATCAGTTTGGCCTTCACAGTTTTCGTGAGACTTCCAGAAATTTATGCGAATGGTGCAGGAAAGGGGTGAAGAGAGTATTTTAGGACATCTTTGGTATCGATGTTTCTGTGTTTTGCAATAAGCAACAGTCTCACCCAAAATTTGTAATCTCTTTTCAGCTGAACGGTTTCGTTTTTTAGAAGTCTTTACAATCGTCTTCTTTGCTTTCAAGGTTCTCAGTTTTAGAAGTGATTGTTTGTCAAAGATTGACGGTGTTTCACAGAGTATTTTTTCATTCACAAATGCCAAAAATCTGACGTTGCCAACACCATATGATCGATCAACATCACACTTTACCGCTTCTTCTGCAATCGCTCCACTAACAATATTCACAAGTTCTTCTGGCGAATCACTATCGAATGGATTTATCATAGACATAATGGTCTCAACTACATTCAGGATAGCATTTTCATCATGAGAAATTCTAGACTTGTCAAGATCTTTTCTTTTCCGTTTCCTGAAAAACAAAGGAATTGCTAATTTTAATTACACAAAATTCCCACCCTCAATTAAACTAAAATAACGTGTTTCAATACCTATCAAAGGAGGAAGCATCAGCAAGGATAGCGCATTGTCTTGCAATAGCAGACCGTTCAGGTTGTGCTAATATCCAGCGTCCAACAGCAGGGGCGGATCTAGGAATTTTTATACGTTAGTCAAAATGGCGGGGTACACATATGTAGGGGGTACGGGGGGATTCTCCCCCGGAAAATTTTTGAATTTGGGTCTCTGAAATGGCATTTCCCGCGATCTGACAGCACTTTTGAGCATTTGATTTAATGTTTTCAAACATGTTTTTATGAAACATTTTATTATTTTTTATAAGTTTTTTTGTCCAATTCGAACTTTGATAAAACATGAATTATTTATTCTCAACTTCCTGTCAAAGGCAATGAATAGCCAGGTCGTATTTCATACACCAGACAACGAGGTTCAACAACAATCGGTCAATATGAAGTTTAAACCTTTTTAAAGTCAATACGAAACGCTTAAATATAGGTTATACGGAACCGGTAAACTCGAATCGAATATAGCTAAATCTTAATCGTCGTTTTGTCGACGGTATATATGTAAATATATGTTATATGGTAATTGAGCAACGATTACGGCCAGCGGGCCAGAGACGCACAATTCGCAATAGCAATACTAGATTATCAATACACTAGTTTAAGACTAGTAAGACAGTAGTTTATCAATCAATATATACATTTACATGATCGCCGTGGCCTGTACAACCCTTGCCTTTCCGATCGCGGACATATTTTGGATTAGTTTCTCTGCGCCAAAATTCCTGCTAAGAAAGCTTGAAGTGCTGTTTACCGCACTGAGTAGTTCGTCGACAGAACTCTTGCGCGAAACGTTGATTTGCCTCACCAGATCATCGTACACTTCTTGCAGACAATGTTCATCGTTTCTTTCAAACCCTGATAGAACAGTTTCGTAAATACCGCGAGCCATTGCTGAATAATACAGTAAACTGATGGATACCACACGCTGTGAATTGGTCAAGATCGGTCAAATGGAGTAGCGAATAAGAACACGGTATTTGTCTGAATTAACCAATCAGGTGGCTCATGTATGAGACCCTGATCACCAAGACCGGTCAGAACGCCCCGCAGATCGGTCAAATTGGCCGATCACCATGGAGATCGGTGTATTGACCAATCAAATAGCTGGAAAATGACTCAGATCGGTCAAAGCTCATGCGGAAGACCGCTGAGAAGAAGACTGAAGACTGCTCACATTGTTATTTGTACCTCCGCCGCGGGAAAGACGCGGGCGAGAGAGCCTGTGCCGTCAGTGCCGATGAATTACGAATAAAATCACGAATGATTATGAAACAACTGGACCTTGTTGTAATTGCGCAATTTTTACAGCGACTGCTGAAGGTCGATTCGGAATTTTTTATGCTAGCAAAAAATTACATCAGTCGCATGACCGGTTTGACCTACGCTAAATCCGCCCCTGTCCAACAGCACCGCGGTTCATCGTTATTCCAATAAGCCCTCCCTTTGTCTTTGAGTCTCTGTTACAAGTTTGCTCGATTGCTTGGTCATTTGCAATTCCCGAGAATGCCGATGCAGGTTGTCGCTGTACAGTCCAGTTTAACCGTAATGTTTCCAAGATACCTTTAAATCAATTCAATCAAACGATTATGAACATAATCTGTATCTGTATCTGTACGAAATTTTAAAGTAGTTTACCAATGCATAACCAATGGAACAAAGTAGTGTGGGATAAGATCCTTACCTGGGTGTGTAATGTGTAATGTTTTCATTTCTAACCAATAGGCACACAGATATCTCGAATAGTTAATTCTATCGTACGCAAAGTACCACGGAATCATCTCCCTCATTGTATCAAGGTGCAGATCCCAATCTGTATTCCGAGTTGCCCGAACAAACCGCAGCAGCAGCCCTACCATGTCGATGTACGAACTCCAGAAACGAAACGTCGCAGAACGAGTAGACTCTGATTCGATAAATGCAGAATACCTTTGGAAGAATAAACATAGTTAATCACTATAATACACCGGTGTATGTGAACACACCATATTATATAATGTAGCTTTAACAGATTAAGTTACCTATCCCAAATTTCGTTAAACTGGCAATTGTTAGCCAAATTCTCAACACTTATCTTTTCATATTCCGCTCGTAAACGTTCGATAAAATCACTAATGGCCGCCGCATGGTCATCTGGTAACGACTGAAGAAAGGCATTAAATCTCATCCTCTCAAGTGCCTCATACAAAGTCTTGTGTACGAATATGCTACGGTTGTACTGTCTGCCACCGATTACGCCATCGATTGATCCCTGGGCAACCAGGCCAGCTTCTATAGCAATATCCTAATAACAAGAAATTTGAATTTTTGGTCGAGGCTAATTACATTTGACAAACAAATGAATAATGCAAATCGTATGAAAAATAAATTTAAAATCCGCACCTTAAATCCGGACCCATCAAATCGTTTTCCAATTGCACTCATATAGGACATTGATGCATGAAATTCGCCAAGACGCACAATAAATCTGGAGACAAACTCTGGGTTTTTCCATCTTACTTGTTGTATTTTGGCATATACAGCCTCATCAAACACAATAACTCCATATCGCAATTTCAACTTGTTAATGATGTCCAAGCTTCTACGAATCACTGTGTAAATAGTAGCTATATCCGTTATTGGTGCATCAACTACAGGAAGATATCCTATTCTGGAATAAGTATCTGGAACCTGAGACAAAGATGTATTAAACCCTGTCCATCCAGGAAGTAGTTCATCGTTGTTAGATAATTTGCACATCACAAATGCCATGTCTAAGTGCCTTGCATTGTTAATGGTTTCACTTGGTTGGATCTCGAGGTTGAGACCTGCAGCAGCAGCCTGTAAAGATGGTGATTGCCGAGAGTCCAAGTGATATGGCAATATTGATGATGCAGGAGCACTCAGTGACCGTTTGGACTTTGAAATAAGGACATCTTCCTAAAAATATTTTATGTATTATTTAATTCTGCATACATGTATTTTTATTTAGATAGTTATTTTATTATGCACAATATATTTGAATTATACCTTATCTACAAGAACAGATGATTCATCAGCATCTGATACATTCTGTATGATAATACCATTTGCTATGTGCGTCATATCCTTTCCTGACCTGGTCTCTTCACCAAAATCGATGTTATCCCACACCAGAGTTGTGTGTACACCCTCTCTTATCCCTGCTGGAATAGGAATATCTGTCTTCAGGTTAAGCAAAGCAAGAGCAGTCTCATATGATAAGGCTACAGAGTAAGATACACAATGTCCAAATCCATTCAGAATATCAGTGAGGGTTTTAGAACCTGTAATTTGCCTAGTGGCCATGGCTAATGCCAGTGATTTGGGCGTTTGCTTCTTTCCACCTGATGCAATAAAGATACAGTCTTGGATGACTGAGAGCAATTTTGCTTTATTCTTATCTGGCAGAGTAATATATGATGTACACTGAGGCTCTTCAGACATCCCCAACATCCAGGCAAAGAAATTGTACAATTTTGGTTGTACCATTTGCTCCACTGCATTGAAATTGATCTCCACTGATAGTGGGGGCCAGGTTGCATTTAATTTTGGTCCGTCTTTTACTAGTTTCCTCAATTCAAGAGCAGTTCTATAAAGGGAATTAAATTGCACTCCCTCTAAAAATTGCTGTGATTCAACTGTCCGATTGTCTTCTGAATCACACAAATCCTGGGACCGGTCGTCTGAACTGATTATGTCAAAATCATTTCTCATTTGCACATGATCCTCTGCAATTTCACCAGGTGAAAGATCTTCATCAAGGACAATTTCACTGCAGTTGCGCCTTCTAGGCTGATGAAAGATCAACTGGGGGAATCTTTGCTTGAGTTTATCTTTCAATCTTGTTTTTTTGTAAGAAGATGCATCTTTGTTCTCAAGATCATGCACCTGTTTAACAAATGCTTTGTGTACATCATTCATAAACTTTATTTGTTTCTCATGTATAATTTTCTTTTTGATGTATCCTTCACAAAATGCATCAAAAGATCTTTTATACAATTCTTTGCCATCATCCTCACCACAACCATCCACCTTTTTCGCATTATAAAAAATGGGGTTGGTATATGCCTTAAAGCACTTGTCGTGATATCTCACTTCGATTACTGAACAATCCAAATCTCCAATCTGGGTTAACATATTTTCATCTTCTCTTATAATGGCTGCTTCTCTAAGTTTTCCAGCACCAGTTGTTTCTGCTTTTCTCAAAGGCAACAGAACTGTTTTCAGTGTCGTCTATCAATAAATGATATACATTCAGTGATTTGCAACATGCAGTTAACATGCAGTAGTAACAATAATGTTTAAGCAATGACCCTAAAACAACAACAACAACAACAACAACAACAAAATAACGTTGCAGGAAACAACATGCACATACTGACATACAGCAAAAAGGTGTACAGTTTTAAATAAAAGATAAACACTCACCTTACATTTACCCCAGGCTTTCGCCTGCTTGCATATTATGCAACTGACTGGCAATATAGTTCTTCGGCACCTGAAACTACCAATTTGTGAGCCTTCAGATAGAACCTCCTGCTCCAACTGTCCTTCTTGGCTAAGACGTCTTTGGGATACACGTCTGCATTTTGCACCTGGTTCTTCAAATTCTTCGGACATTTCTTCCAATTCTGCGAATTCAATCCTGTTTTTTGGGTTTCTCTCCGCTTTCTCTAGCTTCGAGACGTTGGCCACACGGCGATAACATTCCATATGGTAGAAAAACTCACCAACAAAATCTTCTTTTTTGAACAAGGGTTCATTGCATATATGCTCCAATTGATTCTCGACATTTTCAGTTATAATATGAAGCGAATTGCGGCAAACCTCGCCTGCCTTGTTACCCAAATGAACCCATCGCTTTCTTAAATCCATAAATTTTTGAAAGGTATGCATGGTAAATCTTTTTAGTGGTTCCTTTTCACTTATTTCCTCATGAAAATGCACTGCACAAACATTGCCGTTTGTGGCAGCCATGTTGTTAAACCTTCCAAACCAATGGTGTTATGGGGATAATATGGGACTCTTGGAGGATATTTTGAACTGCTACTCTTGTAATGAGTCGCACAAGATGGCGCCCAATTGGTATTGATTTTAAAACTGCTTATTTTGACCAAACTGGTTTGTAAGAACGGGGCCAATCATTAAAACTATATTCTTCAGGTGCTAACGAGTGAATTCACATAAAAATTATGTACTCTGGTAATGTGTCCAACGAAACTTCACAAAAGTTGGCGACAGCCACCGGCCTACCCATAGAAAATGTCTTCCATTTGCTGAATAAAATGTTAAATAGCGATGATGACGACCAAAATATGAAACTTATGCGGAGTTCTGCACAAGAGTGAACAATACACTTGAAAATTTTCCAGTGAAGCAAGCGGACAAAATCATCGACACTATGCCCAAAAGGATGCAGCAAATTATCAGTTGTCGTGGAGAACGACTCAAGTATTAACAACAACTTATTGCATTCCCCTCTAAACTGTGCATGCATGCTTGCATGCATGCAACATACTATTGCATGCATATACATGTGTGCATGCATGCATGCATGCAAAATTGTATTGCATGCATGCAAAGATAAAATGCATGCATGCAAAGATAAAATGCATGCGTGCATGCAAAGATAAAATGCATGCATGCAAAATTGTTTTGCATGCATGCAAAGATAAAATACATGCATGCAAAGATAAAATACATGCATGCAAAATTGTATTGCATGCATTAAAATATAATACAGGCAAAATTGTATATAATAATAATAATAATAATACATTTTATATAGCGCCTCTATCCATAACAATGATCAGGGCAGGGCGCTTTACAAGAAACTTGCAATGTACAGTTGCTATTTTTACCTTGTTATTGCATGCCAAGTTGCCATTTTAATGTGTGCAAAATTGTTATTGCATGCGTGTTCAGATGTAATGCATGCATGCATAGTTATAGCTGTATTGCATGTGCATGCTCAGATGAAATAGCGATCATATGGAAACCAGGCTTTAAGGCAGATTTCCAGTCCTCACACAAAGCAACTCGTTGTTGGAAACTTTGAACTATTTTTTACTCACGGCAAGTACTCGCAGTAAATATAACCAATCCAAACAAATTATGTCAACATTTCAAATCAATAGTAATTCATGGCGAAATCTGCACAAAGGAAATCATTACCGTGTTCGTGGTTAACTTGCATAGATATTGAAGGAGAAATTACATAAATTAATCGAACATTCACCTCGATTTTCTCGTAAATACCGATTTGTTTGAGGTGCTATATCTGAAACACTCAGAAGAGTGCTTCATCAGGATACCTGTATCGAAACACCTCGAAGTTTGTTAAAAAAAACTCGGCGATCGCTTCATCAGTCTTGAAACCACGCGAGTTATCGCAACGAGCTGCATGTGGTGGAATTGGAAATACAGCGACCTGCAACACGAACTGGCATAAGAGGCCATTTCCCCTCGCATAATGCCCGTCACATGAAAACTAAACATACATATATATATCTTATATGTATCTGAGTGAAGAGATGACCTGTAAGTCGTATTGGCAGTCAATATACTTTATTTCACCATCAACAACTACAGTGACCGTGATCGTCGTTTAATCGACGTATATCAGTTTATTTAATTATTATATAAACTTATTAGCAGATTGGTCCCCAGATTCGAATTTGAATCAGGTCTCAGTCAAATAAATGTTCTCTCAGTAACACACGATCGGAACATGTATTTATATTTATATGAATATATATTTATATTTATTTTTATATTTCCTATCTTTATGATTGACCATTTATTTCGGATCAACTAATGAGTTCTCGACCAATCAGGCGACAATGACGGTGTACTTAATTTAGCAACACAAATGCAAGCACTATTGTCAGCGGTCTCATGCAGCGCGTATATAAGAGATGACCCATAACCACACATTGCACTTCGAGACGTTATTGCAGTCGTAATGGCCGAACCTCAACTTCCTCAAGCGAGAGTTGTGCAAGCTCAGGCAGCCATAGCAGTTGAAAATGAAGCCCCTCCTGCTCCGCCACAACAACAGTTGCAAGCTCAACAGGCTCCTCCAGAAGCAGAACCGGCTACACCACTTTTGGAGCAACTACAAACCCGTATACAGTCCCTCGAATCGGCTCAGGAGTCTACGGTTGATAACCTAGTCAAGAAAGTAACTAGATACGGCATGCGCCGAGATGAAGATTTCGATAAATACGAGGCCTTGTCACTCGCAGAGCGCCTCTTGCACCGGGCACAATCGGAGAAACACCCGAAGGCCACAGCGTACGACATCATCGTAAATACCCTAAGGGCCAAGATACAGGTCTCGACAGAGCAGTTTAAGGCCTATTTCCTGGCCCTCTTGGCGGAAAAAGAGTACTCTGGGATTCTTGATTATATCACAAAAGTTGATAAGCTCTTTAAGAAAAAGCCCTCAGCCTACCCAACCCAAAGCAGCTCCACCAGCTTCTGATTCATCGTCGCGTAACATCACGTGTTGGCATTGTGGCCGTTCTGGTCATCGGATTGCTCAGTGTTACCGCCTTCGGGGATCAGGCCGCGGTTACAACTCGCGTTGGCAACCTTATGATCGCAATCCAAGGTCTCAGCCGTTCACCAATATTGGCAAAAGAGATTAGGTCGCATTCTGAGAGGTCATCTCTATTTTGTTTTGTTAATTACATCTTGTTGTAATTTTGTTTATTTTCCTCATTAAAGCATATTTATGTTATTCTATATTTTCACGTGCTTTCTTTTAATACCCTGGGGATAGGGGGTTCTTTGTACCCGTCCATGCATGTTCCTTCCTTAGATGACAGTTTTGAAAGGAATCTAAATTTCCTTCTCGGATTACCGGGGCTCAAGGCTGTCATCTCCTGGGTTAACTCCTTTCTTTTCATTTTTTTTTTTATATTATTTTTTTAAAATTTTTTGTTAGCCATTAGCCAAGCGTTTGAAACCGACAGTTAGTTACCCTTTCCACCTGTGGGAGTTTTCAAAGGGCTTTGATCCGACTTCAGTTAGTCCTATTGTTGTCCGTTGGGTTTGTTCTAATGGCACCGCTCTTCCTTGGGAGTCCCGGGAGATGTCAGCCTCCAATGTCCACATACATCCGCAATTTGTCAATTCTGTGTTAAAGGGAGAAATCCTGTGGGGTCAACCTTTTGTCATTCAGGGATCCCAACCAATTTGTTGCGGGAGAGTTACATCGCCACCCCGCGATATGGTCGCAGCTGTTATTGTTGCACAAGCTGAATACAGACTTGATGAGAAGGTAGATCAACTGTTGATCTCTATTCTGTGGAGTCTACTTGCTACCTTCAAGTCTGTATTCAGCTTGTGCAACAATAACAAGTTTTTACGCTGCACTTGTAAACTAGTTATTATTATCTTAATAATATACAAGAAAATGTTACTCGACTGTGATTGGTTGGTTTCAGTGCATTTAATCCCAAACAGCAGTGCAAAAATCTGTAACAACAGTGCAAAAATCTGTAACAGTGCATCTGATTGGCTGAAAAAGATAAACTAGCCAATCACAATGAAGCAAAATTTCCTCCAAAAATCAAAATACAAAGTTTTTAAACTTTTTGGTAAACAAAAAAATATGGCGGGTTTTAGCGGTGACCAGAGATTTGCAAATGCTGAACCGTCTTTGAAACAGGAGCTACAAAATAATGCCAAAAATAAAAATACAGCTATAAGCACTGGTTTCTGGGTCAATGTTTTTAAGAGCTGGGCAGAACAACGCGGATATTCAGGGGAAATTGAGAAGTACGAAGTGAGCGAGTTGGACACGGCACTTCAACAATTTTACGCCGAAGTAAGAAACAAGGACGGGGAAGACTACGAACCGGACAGTCTTCGCGTAATGATTGCAGCTCTCGACCGCTATCTAAAGGAGCATAATTTTAAAACCTCCTTAATTCGTGACAGAGAATTCAGCTTGTCCAAACAAGTCCTCGAAGGTAAAGCAAGACGACTTCGCGAAGAGGGGAAAGGAAAGCGTCAAAACAAGGCAAGAAGTTTGTCCGAGGAAGACGAAGAGGAGCTGTGGAGAGTTGGCAAACTAGGGAACAAAACACCAGAAAGCCTAGTGAATACAATTTGGTGGACACTCACCCAGTACTTCGGTTTACGTGGCCGCCAAGAACACCACAGTATGGCTGTCGACGACTTCTCGCTTCGCAAAGACGACAACGGTCGTGAATATGTCGAATTCGCTGAAGGCCTGACCAAAACGAGAGGCGGAGGATTATCGAAGAAATCCCGGGATTTTTCACCAAAAATGTTTGCCACTGGAGGAGAAAGATGCCCTGTCTCGCTGTTTAAAGAGTACTTGTCGCGCCGACCAAATCATTTACGAACCACAGGCTCCTTTTACCTTTCCATCAACTACAAACCCAAGGACGAAGTTTGGTATAAAGCACAACCGATGGGTACGAATCGTATCAATGAAATGATGAAGCGAATCGTTGCTGGCACTTCTCTGGAAAGTAGCAGCAAGAAATTGACAAACCACAGCGCTCGGAAGACCCTTGTCAACAAGTTAAAAAAATGCAACGTTGAACGGTCCTCCATTGTTAAGGTTACTGGCCATCGAAACCTGCAGTCCCTTGACGACTACGATGAAGGAGATGAAGTTGAGCAACGAGATCTCTCTACAAAAATATCTTGTCGAAACAATTCCAGCAACGTGCAATCTGTATTGACCGCAGCGTCTAACATCGTCTGCCAACAGCAACAAAGTTCTGCCTCGACTAGTTCTACATTAAGTCGTCCGTATGGACTTAACGTCTCTCAACAAGATACAAGTCAAACAAATATGGCCTTTAACAACTCGTGTTTCAACAGTGCAATGGTCAGACAAGAAAGCCAACATCAGATGTTTAATTCAAACACTTTCCATAACTGCCAAGTTAGCTTTACTGTCATGTCGAAGCCGTCTGATGATGTACAAGCTCAAGGACAAAAGCGGCGTCGCACTTTCATGATCGACAGCGATTCCGACTAACTGATGAACTATTTGAACTGGATATTTTCGTTTTTGAGTGTTATAAATCCAAGTTGTTTAATGTTTTGACTGTACGATACTAGTTACTTCCATTGCTCGTTTGAAATGAACAACTGTTGTAAATATTTTAAGACGCATGTCGCGTGACTTTGTGTAAACCAATTAAAACACGACCGGAAGATCAAGTTTTCTTGATCACCGGATGTTCGTCTTATAATTGTCTCGCACATTTTCTTGTATATTATTAATAAGTAATAGCATGGTTTCTCGTGCAATTTGGGAAAAACATGCACTCGTGAGTTTTTCAAAGACTTCAAATAGCACTCGTCCTTCGGACTCGTGCTATTTTGATAGTCTTTGAAAAACTCACTTGTGCATGTTTTTTCCAAATTGCACTCGAAACCATACTATTACCTATACAAATATAATACGTGACCATGTTCCTGTGCACATGTATGCAAATGTTAACAGAGCTTTCCAGTTTACAAACTTGATCCATAATTTTAGCTTTATCTCCATACTGTAATCAATAATACAGCACAGTCTGTCTGTTTTTCCTTGGAGGGGTTTGAATGTGCCACGAAGATCGAGTTAAATGTATTTGTAAATTTGTCTTGGTTGAGAGGTTATTCCAAATTCAGTTTGCATTGCAAAACATTGTTGACATATATGCAAATTAATTATTTTCTACAACACTTTCACTAATATATACATTATGTTATTTTTCAAAAACAAATTGACCTTTTTTTTTTGACTTTTGATGCGGGATAGCACAGACCAATGATACTGGCAAACCCTGCCACTTTTCGGACTGTTTGAACTTTATTCTGGCATGAGTGGCCTTTTTACCTTGAATTTATGATTGGCTCTCAGGTTATAGTCACAGAATTGGCAGTTCATCACCTTTTCACACCAATTTATTACCAATTTATCTGCCTATGTAGCGCTCAAACGTTTTGGACATCTACTGGATGTGAGTGTGACCAAAAATTGGGTACTGGTGAGTCGGTGACCAGAATTTCACAACCAATTGGCAACTTAAATCATCAAACACACATGTGCAGTACTTAATATATTTCAGTTTATACTCTGCTTCAGACTAATAGTAAAGAAACCATCCAAAAACATAAAATTTGTAGAACTTATTTGATCTTGCAAGGAATTACATGTTTGAATATAATTCCTTTTTCTGAAATATTATATTTCAGTAAAATTAATTATTTTATACAGTATAAAATGCTATTATAGACAGTGTACCAAATACAAATATTGATAATTTTCCTCTTTTCTTAAAGGTTTCTTAGGACAAATGTTTCAAATGCTATCCTGATGTTAACAGAGTGATTGGGCAAGTGGCCATTGAATCTAGAAGAGAATGGCATGCAACAGACCAAGACGACTCAGTTATTGGCTATTGCTGCCATGTTTGGTGAAAATTGACATTTGACACTTATTTAATTTTACTAATCTGCCTTTATTACAAATTACTTTAATTAAGTAACTTAAAATTTTGAGTTTAGTAACTAATATATGAATATCAAAATAAATTAAACCTGGTGGTTGAAAAGATTATATTATTGACTATGTTTTAAAGTATCTAAAAAGGTTGGTGTACTACCGAAATAGCATGTAAGTTGTCTAACATTTCGAGTGTTAAAGGCCCTTCGTCAGAGAGTTAAAGGCGAAGGGCCTTCACTCGAAACGTTAGACAATTACATGCTATTTCTGTAGTACACCAAACTTTTTAGACATTTTATTTGTATTTCTCTACACTGCTTAGGCATTTTATAAGTTTTAAAGTGATTTGGCAATTTGAAAACAATACAAATCAGGTTTCCTTGTACATGTAATCTATATTTTAGCACTTCGTATACAAATGGTTTATATTTTAAATGTTGTCATCATTTAGGTAGGGTTTAATAAATTTGCAATTAAATAATTTGCCATTAAATCAGTTTGTTATTGCTAAAAATATGCATACATGAAATGTTTGCATGCAACTTATGCATGCAGCCTATGTATTCATGCAACCTAATGCATGCATGCAACCTTATGCAGAATTATACAACCCCTGCATGCATGCATTTCCTGCATGCATGCAAATGAACCAAATGGCATGCATACAGCATGCATGTGAAGCATGCATGCTTTGTATGCATGCGGCATGCATGCACAGTTTAGAAGGGTTAGAACTAACATTGACTGGATTAATTTTACTGTTTAATTTCTTTCCTGTTATGGTATCTTTTGGTCGAATGTTCTTGTCATTTATATAACAAACAAGAAATACATAGAAATTTAACCAACAGTTGACAAAAGTTTTATAAGAGTTCGATATAGATTTTGCAACGGTTGACAACATATAATAAAATAATTTAACATTTTTTTAGTAAGTTACTGTCAACCGTTGCAAAATTTAAGTCAAACCTATACAACTGTCAACCGTTGATTTCTGTTTTCTGCTAAAATAAACATGAACAAAATAAACAATAATATTACAAGTATTTAAGTTACGTTTTAATTTGTTTTATTTCTTCTTGTAAACAACACTTCGCTGTTCACCACCTGGAGAGCTGAAACACAACACAACATAACAATAAATCAATTGGACCATTTTCTTAGACATATTAACCAAAAACACAAAAATGACAACAAATATTCTATTTTTCATTTAATAGTACATGCAATGTTGTTTATATTTAAGTTACTCCAAGACAAGATCAGCAAAACACTTGCACTAAGAAACAACATCTGTAGTCTCTGCCCTCTTTAGTTGGAAGAATGTGAAGGTCTTTCATCGTACTTTAATGTGCAGCAAATGCACAGTTTTAGTCAATGTCCGTCATTATAATGTTAAAAACGGCGTTATCAGAAATATCGGTAGATCCTCATCCCAATGAATTGTTATGGCTTTTTTTATTTTTCAGACAATCCTGGCAAAAAGTTAATGAAACACTTGCAAATAATTATTGAAACACCCCCTCACCCCGTACAATGTTGATAGTATACGAGGCAGTCGAGTAGCCAGAGTGGTCATTGCACTGCAGAGGATTTCATAATGGCTTTTCCTTTTCTAGAAACGAACATTGTATGGGGGAAAGGGGGTCAAGTTGAAAATTATACGTTGTGTTTCATTAGTTTTTGCCAGGATTGTCTAGATGCGTTCAAATTGTTTGAGCGGTGTTTGCTTGTAAAACGAAACTTTCAGAAAATAATTCGTCGCAGTTATAATCTAGCAGGGAACATGTTCGGTGATCCTTGTTAAAACTCCGCAGCCGCGAGAATGGAATGGGAAAAATTACACACGAGATTAGTCAGCATACTGCCGCGAAGCCCAGATCTGAAACCCCATAGAAAATGTCTTCCATTTGCTGAATAAAATGTTAAATAGCGATGATGACGACCAAAATATGAAACTTATGCGGAGTTCTGCACAAGAGTGAACAGTACACTTAAAAATTTTCCAGCGAAGCAACTCGACAAAATCATCGACACTATGCCCAAAAGGATGCAGCAAATTATCAGTTGTCGTGGAGAACGACTCGAGTATTAACAACAACTTATTGCATTAGAACTAACATTGACTGGATTAATTTTACTGTTTAATTTCTTTCTTGTTATTTATATAACAAACAAGAAATACTTAGAAATTTAACCAACAGTTGACTACCGTGGCCCATAAGGGCAACAGAGATATATATTAAAATACGCAAATATACGTTGAAATAGAGATATTTACGCTTTATTCCTGTGTAGATATCTTTTTGCCGAGCTAGATATATAGTTGGCACAGAATATATTACAGAACAGAGATATATCATGACAGAAATATGTGTTTCAACAGAGATATATAAGTTTCAACTGAGATTTATATTTTGACAGAAATATATGTATATCTGCAGAGATATATATTTCGACACAGATTTATATTTCGACACAGATATATGTTTCGACAGAGATATATCGCGTTCTGAGCCCACGGTAATTCTGGGCATTAGATTTACCGTAGTCAAAGGTGCTTCATGTTAGTTACATATAGTCAATCTCCGCGGATTCTTTTAATCGTATGTTAATGATATGGCAACATCGTCGGGTAGTAAGTTCTGTCATTGTTGTGGTTCCTCTCTCGAAAGGGATTTTAAGTTTTGCCCACATTGTGGAGAAGGAGCAGTGGCGAGCATCTCCAGCAATGTTCGAGAGCATTCGCGAAGTACCTCAACAGTGGCCAATGGCTCTACCAGCACCGTGACTTCGGCAAGCAACGCAAACATTGCTAAGTCGTCGAACGAAAGTAGATCTTTGTCGTCCGTGAAGAGCTTAGACGAATATAAACGTGGTAAGGAAAAGGAAAGAAGCGGCTATTTTGTACGGAAAAAAGGAGCAAAACGGTCAAGGGTTAACGAGAGTGAAGTCACCATAACAATCGGTGTAATGAAAGACATTAACATGATCAAGCGAGGTGGATCTATTCCACTCAAAGTACTTCCTTCATTTTCGTCGGAAGCAATTTTAAAGGCTGCTGTAGAAAAGCATGCTACCTTCAACAAACGCTTCAATTCCAAATTAAACTATACCCTTGTGTTCAAGGATGGAAGTGAAGTAGCCACGATCCCGGGAACTACTCCTCAACAGTCTTTCACATTAGGTAGGTACAAGGAGGTTTCTGGGTTTGGCTATTCCAGAATAACGCTATACCTAGTGCCTGTAATAAACAAGAAACTGGGTGAGTTGAAAC
The DNA here is from genome assembly GCA_035772405.1 of Chrysogorgia sp. JL179-B06. NCBI lineage: Eukaryota > Metazoa > Cnidaria > Anthozoa > Scleralcyonacea > Chrysogorgiidae > Chrysogorgia > Chrysogorgia sp. JL179-B06. The sequence goes on along the minus strand of JAYKKM010000395.1, from coordinate 125,590 downwards.
AATTGCTTATTTGTGATTCGGATTCGGACAGTCAGATGACAATCTCCCCAGTGTGCTGACAGTCGGAGAAGAGTCCAAGGATACATCTGGTGCCAGTGCACGATCTACATGTACCATTCCTCCTCGCCTGATTCCTCCTAGAAGTTCTGATATGGAACCTTGTGTCTTGACGGAAATCATGGAAGTCGAATGTCCTTTGTGCTTCTTGAATTTCCCGATCACCGAAGTGGAACAGCATGCAGATGGGTGCTCTGCATCATTTGGTCTCGTTGCAGACTGTGATAATGGTGGCCTGAATGCAGAAAGGTTCTGATCATGAAATATCTGATACCGAAACAGATGGTTCAATGGTTACCTTAAATAGCTGCATCAACACTTTGAAAGAGAATAGTTTGAAAGTTGATGATGATTCTATTCGGGTAACAGTGAGGCGAAAGATGGTTTGGGAAGATTTTAGGCGTGCAAGAAATCGTTATTACCAGCCAGAACGACTTTTAAAAATTACCTTTTCTGGAGAACCAGCGTTGACTTATTTATTTATTTACTTTCTTTTATTATTAGATTTGTCTTGTTGATATACATGTGTGTGTGTGTGTGTCATGTGTGTGGAGGCATAGAAGAAGCTTCCACTAATTAAAGTCTTGTGTAAATGTTTAATTGATCGCTTTCGTATAACATGATTATATATATATATATATATATTCAATATATAACATATTCAACATGTAGTTTGATCGAGTGAAATGCCAAATATTACCTATATATATATATATATATATATATATATATATGAGGTCGAATGCTAGTACTCTGCTACTGTAGGTCTGTCGGTACATTCACAATTTTTGTTGGTACATTCTAGTTTGTCACATAAGGTTGAATGCTACTCTGAGTTTCACGCTATATATATACATGTATATAATATGTATATGTACCCACTATATGTATATGTGCATGTATATGTATATGTATAATTATGTATATGTATATGTATCTATGTATGTATAAAATTTAAGAATTGTTTATAAATTATCTTTAGAAATGATGAAGTACATTGAAAGAAGACTTTTTCCTGAAGGAAAGCCAATTAATTCAACAATGGCACTAACTGGAAAAGATTACAGAATTGCCGGGGAGATCATGGCAATGTCTGTGATACAAGGTGGCCAGGCCCCACATTTTATCTCTGCTCAGATCTTCAAATATCTGTGTGGAGATCTGTCTGTGAACAACATGAACTCCATTGTCCACAAGGAGCTTTGTGAAAAGGTGAGTATATATATGCATGCAAGCATAAGGTCTTGTAATATTTGTGCCGATTAAACTGTTCGGCTCACTGCATACAGTATATGTACATAGGCAATTAACCTAAGGACCTGCAAACAGTTGAATATACAGTATGTATATTACCAGGGCAATATCTAGAAGAAAAGTTGAAGTAAAAAGTTTACAAACATTTTACGAGAAATTTCGGTGACAAACTAGAATGTACCAACAAAAATTGTGAATGTACCGACAGACCTAGCAGAAGGAAAAGTGGGGGTAGCTGCCCCCTTTGGCTACGCTACTGGTCTTCTGACTTCATTCATGAACAAAGGGTTTTTTTTGTTTCTCTCATTCTGGAGAATATTTACAATGGTTTGCAAGTTTAGCATTTTCCCCTCACCCGGCGCGAAGCGCCGGCTGAAGGCCGAGGGTGATAATATCGACCGGCGTTTAGTCCCTCATCACGGATTCCAGGCGTAATGTAAAGTCACTTTCAGTTTCCTTGTATATATATATTCAGGATCAACGTCGTCGATCATGCGCGGTATTGGAAAATTTGGCCCTGGTAACTAGATATGGTAAATACTAAATATCTGCATTTGAATTAAAAGAAAAGTACGTGTTTTGTCGGGTTATACGGTGAATGAAGATTTGTGTTCAAAAAGATCGTGAAAAGGCAGTGAAAATGCAATATATCGTCGTCGGAAGATGTCAAGTTCGTAAATCAAGTTTTATACGTGGCGTCAAACTAAAGGTAAACCCGTTTTCGTTTTTTTAAACCTGTTAATCAGTTACAAAGATCGTTTTGCAAACATGTCCGAGTATGTTATTCAGGATTTTATTTGATGTATAGCATGATTTTCTAGAGTTAGTAGTTCAAAAGATATGGTCGTCTGAATATCTAAAATATTTACTCGGAGTTTGTCAAATCCAATCCAAGCGTCGTCGCTTTTTTCAAGCTGTTAGCTATCAGTTACAAAAATATTTTTGTAGGTATGTGAGAGGCTGTTAATCAAGCTTTCATTAGATATGTAGAATGAGTTCTTAGAGTTAGTACTTCAAAAGATATTGTGGTCGGAACATTTCACTTTTGGCATGTCGTCATGGCAACCGAAATTTAAAATTATTATAACATCAACCCAAGTCAGTTTTAGGATTAGGATTTGCGTTAGGATTAGGATTAGCGATTATTTGAATTTCGGTTTGTTCATATATCGAGAAAGCGCCAATCAGACATCACAAAATCACTCTTTGAAGGGCTTTCGCTCGAAATTGAATAGTCCTTACACACGATATACCAATAAATTATGTGCTTTATTATAATATTGCAGAATAACAAATGTTAATACAAATTTTGAATGGCAGATTTTATACTTTTATTTAAATTATCCATCACCATTGTTTCACTCGGTCACTTTGCAACCTCATCCACAATGGAATAATTGCAATACTTGATAATTAGCCTATATAGTGAGTACCAGTACTGGTGGTAAGGATGTAAAAAAGTACCGATTATAGTTGTGTTTATACTGCAAGTCTATAGGACTAACCAGGACCAACCTGGCTGAATGCCACCTTGGGCCTGGCTTACATTTTACTGACTTTAATAGTCTATAAACATGCACCACACTGGTTATAACAATCAGTGTTTATACACTCATCTGATGGCATGCTGGTCTGGCCAATGGCTTAGTGTGTTTGTGTAAACACCTTTGTCCTGTATTAGGCCTAGACAATGCCAGTCCTAGGCTTGCAATGTATATATTTACACAGCTTTTGTAGGATATATACTGTATATAGATACTGTATAATTGGGTAGGTTATAACACTCACTGTGTCAGGGGAACACATTAAGGATTAAACAACTGGTCATCATCTCACTGACAACAAGCAGCTGAAGGGAATTTCATCTTGAATTAATGATATATTGGTGAAATAATTAGATTAAGCAATGTTCTTTGTTGCATATTATGGACTAGCTTTTGTCATTTCATCTTTTTGAAATGTGTTACCAGTACTTGAATACCATTGAAATACCGGTACATGTACATGCATCATTATATAATAAGATTATATATTAATAAAAGCATCGAGCTTATCAATATATAGTCAGACAACTCTCATTGCAAAACTCAAAAATTAGCTGATATAGAGTATATACTGGTGTCTTGTAGTAAGGATGTACAAAATTACAGACTTCAGCTGTGTTTACATATATTGCAAGTCTATAGGACCAAGCTGCCAGCCACGACCTGGGCCTGGCTTACATTTTATTGACTTTAATAGTGTAGACATACACCATACTGGCTATAACAATCAGCATTTACACTCATCTGATATTATGGCATATGCCCTTCTGGCCAATGGCTTAGTGTGTGTGTTTAAATTCACCTTTGTTGTGGATAGTAGGCCTGGACAGTGCCAGTCCTAGGCTTTCAATGTATATTTTTACACAGCTTTTGAAGGATAAATACTGTATAATGTATAATTCATGGTAGGTAATTAACACTCACTGTGTCAGGGGAACATGTTATAGGGATTAAACAAGTGGTATCATCTCACTGACAAGAAGCAGCTGAAAGGAATTTCATCCTGAATTAATATATATATTGGTGAAATAATTAGATTAAGCAATATCGTTCTTTGTTGTATATTATGGGCTTTTGTCATTTCATTTTTTGAAATTGTGTTACCGGTACTTGAATACCATTGAAATACTGGTACATGAATGTACATAATTATATAATATTAATAAAAGTTGAGAAACAGAAGTCTTCTAAAAGAATAAAAGGTTTATCAGCCTTATCAATTTGGTCTAGGATAAATTTAGGTGTTGAATCTTTTGGTATCTGCTTATACTAACAATTAGACAAGGAACATGCTGATTACATTATTACAGTAGGGCACATGTATCTGCTTATACTGACAATTAGGCAATAAGGAACATGCAAACTACATTATTACAGTAGGGTAGGTTATGCAGTCTCGTGAATACAATTGTACTTTGAGTAAAATTATGAGTATGCTACTGTTACTGTAAACATGCATGTTGAAATTTATTATTAAAAGGATAACTGACATAATTAACTTAATTATGTAATATATAATTAATACAATTATTATTTAAATTAATAATTATTAAAATTAATTATTAATTTCAATAATCAATAGTTACACAATTGGTTTCTAACCCTGCCTGCAAGACAATTTAGTGTTGGCAGACTTTCCCACTTGGGTACTGTTCAGTACACTACCCACAAATTGCACCCAAAAAATAAGCAGTTTGAAAATCTGTTCAGTTTGGCAATATTAATTAAGCCTCAAACAGTAAGCGGGCGAGGGTTGTTGCGTACACGTATTTCTAGTTTAAGTAAATTTTTCTTGGAATTTATTGATACAACCTGTTGACACAACAACAATGTGTTGGTGTACAGTAGGTTCCTAGTTGATCAGAAGTGTGTTTTATGGGATATATGACAGTCTGTCAATTCATTGAAGTTTTGAATTTTTCGTTTGATTTTTCTTAATCATTTAAGCTTGAAAATGCAACAGATGGTGCACTTGAAGGTATCTTACTGGATGAAAGCATTTACCCACTGCTTCAAGAAGTTGGTTACCAGGGAGTTCCAGGACGAGAAACAAAATCTTCAATAAAAAACCTAGTCAGGTACGGTAATTTACTAACTTGATAACCATGTTCTGCAGCACTTTTACATTATACATGTATGTCATGTATGTACAGTACATTATATGAATGTATCAGGGGCGTCGCTAGGGGGATTGGGGGGACGCGATTCCCCCCACTTCTTTTCAAGACCAATTTTGAGATTCCAAATCCGGTGAGAAACGTTGGGGGGGGGGGACGTTTGGTATGTAGTGTAATGATTCCAAGTGCTCAGCTTGGGTTAGCACACCAGAAACCATCATACACATTTTATACCAATTATCTATATGAAAACTATTATGTAGAATTAACATAAAATACCAATAATTATGACGTCAAATACCGATGACATCATATAACGATGACATCATAATGATGACATCATACAACGATGACATCATCATTTTGTCCCCCACTCTCCCAGGTCTGGTGCTGCCACTGCAATGTATATAATATATGTTCACGAGAACAAAATCTCCACATATATGTACATGTAAAGTTTACGAAAACTATAGACTTTATTTCTTACTAATGTTTCACAATGTTTACTGAGCTACAGTAACTGACTAACTCAGTACTTGAATAAAAAAATATCTGTATTTGTGCTAACTTCCTAATTATGCATAAACATTATCTTAATATTTAAATAATGCAATATAAGTTCTATATTAATAAAATTTCCTATGCTTTCTTATCAATAATATCAGTAGCAGAAGCATGGTGCAAGTTTAATACCCTTTGTTGTTACAGGTCAATTTGCCTAAAAAATCAAGTTGGTGATATCTTGCCTCAGCTAGCCCATCTTGAAGAAGGTCTAAACACCTATGGTTTATTGTCGTCCATACAACATCATCCAAGTAGTTGGGAACCTGTGTTTGTTTCTGGAAAAGGACAAGCAGTTACAGCCAACTCCTTAATTGAGTGTTTAGATGCTGAACACAGTGAGAGCCAAGTGAAACGAGAAAAAGAAGCAGACACATACACATATTTTTGTGACTTTGTTTATTGTGTTGAAATGAAAGGTAAGTACTGTAGGAGTTGAAAACAATCAAAATGTTACTTTCTTGACCAATTTGTCCTACAATATAAGGTTTTACCACTTTTATGTAGCATCAAATAACATGTTTATTAATGTTATAGAAATCCGAAATCTTTGCGTCGAAGACATACTGCAGTGGTTAACTGGAGCAAGAAACATACCTCCTCTGGGATTTTCTAAGCGGATTAAATGCCAGTTCCTCCATGGATGCCAACCTGTTTGTAAATGTAGACCAACAACATCAACCTGTGACCTAGTAATTACATTACCAGTTCATTTGTCTACAGAAGATGATATCAAGGAAATTATGACATCTGCTCTAATGTATTGCATTGGTTTTGGATGTTTGTAATACATCATTACATCATGGATTGTTATTACTATTATCTATGTTTTACAGTATAATGTCATCGTACGGTCTGTATAAGTACCAATTGGTAACTGAGCTTGACGTTTAACTGAACTGTTAAGTGCATAGATACAGTGTAGCACTCAGTTGTTGTTTTACACATGTTGTATTAATTTTTGAACTAGTTATTTTGAACCCTATAGTCACACAGTTATTTGTAGCTAATGACTACAGTAGCAACTTTATACTCTAACAAAACTCAGAAAACTGAATTGGATAAAAACCTTAATTTATTAGGATGATTTAAAAGAAATCAATGTTTAATCACTCATCATCAATATATGAGGCCAAATGACAAACCCGCCCTCTTGGAAACACTCAAGCAGCGGGCCAATGACGCGAACCAGGCAGACTGCAAACACATTTGCAGCCTGCTAAAACCAACGAAGTTGAAATTTGAAAACAACATATGTCAGCGAAAAAAATATGTATGTTTAAATTTATTTGACCTTGTACCTGTATGTTGATGATAATGATAATAACATGACATTTGTCGGTCATATTGTTTATTTGTCACCCTTTTCAAATTAAGCTTACATCCAGTTAACACTAGTCTTTTCTTTTTTTTAACGTCCAAATTAAATATTTGTCAGTTTCATAGTTTCATAATTAAATTAAATACTACATTTGTGACCATGTTGTATTGTGATATTACAAGCTCTTGCCTCCAGCTGGAGGTTAATATGTACATGTATACCTGTAGCAATCGAGGTATCAGGCAGAAATCGTAATCTAGTAATAATTATTATTTGTCCAGCAAATAATTCCAAGCCAAGCCATGATAACATCAAAATTTGTGAGTGAACTTAAAGAAACTTTTTCATCTATATACAGTAGCATGTATATCCGATACACATGCATGGTCACATATACAGTATCTTGTGCTGTAAATAGTACTTATCTGGCTAGATTATACCAGAAACATCACTGCTTGGTATAATAGAATTATAGAATTCTGTACAACAATTTATGTGCTTGTTGAACATTTTTTAATACTGGTAGTTCGGTAAGAGTATAGTAATGTGCATGTACAAGAAACCATTTTATATAAACCACCATTTTACTGTATAACACTAATAAACTATAACATTCTTATTTAACTCTGATATTATGATAGAATCATAGTTAGTTTCTTTGTGTAAATATGTCTAAGAGCTCTTTATATAAGGATAGGGCTTCCCTCCAATTACTAGCTTTTTGTAAGTTCATGGTTACCACTAGATACTCAAAGTATTCTTGATGAATACTGGGTTGTTCATCAAACTTCAACAAATTTTCTGCTGCAAATTCAATCTCTTCAGGTGTAACAGAATGAAGTTTATCTTCACCACCTTTATTTTCAGGTAGGAGAAATAATTAATCTGGTCTTCCTGAAATGGTGTCATAGGATGACGGTCTGATACTATGTGTGTTCCAGTGCTCCATGACAAAGTCGAGGTCTTGTTGTATTACACCAGAAAAGCAATACCACAAACACTCCATCTCAACTTCATTACCTGGAGAAAAATCTCCTGTTTCGATTAAATCTTTAAAGAAATTAATCCACCAGGTGGATCTATTTCGTCGAAGATACGACCACCATCCCTCTATCCTTTGATTAGCCGTAGACCTTCCATACATGTGTGCCTTCGGATCATCTCTAAACAGGCATTGCATCACAGCAATACACCATTCTCTGTGCCATTGTCTGTCCGCACTTTTTCTGGACACCCACTAAGCCGAGCTACGCAATCCAAATAAAACGATCCAGGAATTTCTGGAAGGTTATTAGATCTACACACCTTTAGCCACATAATTTTACGACTCCATCCATCAATAGCACCATGGATAGGGAACCCATAAGGTTTCAGTTTGTCATATCCGTCGACATGCCAACAAAAGTTTGGGCCAGGGGACGTAAATGTTCTTCTTTTAAGCCGCTTACTTTTTCGTAGAGAACACCCTTCCGGATCAAGTTCCTTAACAATAGTTTGAACAACATTTCTTGGGACTTGAATACCTTTAATTCGAAGTGTGTGCCACACTGATTGGTAGCCTCCCATGCATCCAGGTCCATTCAATACTTCTGCTATCTCTTGTCTAACATGTTCCTCATCCCAATTGACATCACGCCGTTTAAGGTTATACTCCCTCATTCGGTTTTTCAGCGTTCTTATTGACATAGCGATTTGGTGTTCCTTTCCTAACAACTCAACGATTCGTTCATACTCGAAACCTCTACGAAAGTAGTGCGTTATGATTGCTCTTTCATCGCATTCGTCGTCAGTATTATCGGAAATGCACTCACTGCCACATTGTGGACAATACTGATAGCTAAATTTTAGCATAAACCTGCGTTGATGACACTCTTTAGAAAACCGTGGAACCCTAACAACAGCAGCCATTTTGTGAGTGGGGCATCTAATGCCCAGAATTACCGTGGGAACGCCATATATCTCTGTCGAAATATAAATCTGTGTCGAAATATATATCTCTGCAGATATACATATATTTCTGTCAAAATATAAATCTCAATTGAAACTTATATATCTCTGTTGAAACACATATTTCTGTCATGATATATATCTCTGTTCTGTAATATATTCTGTGCGAACTATATATCTAGCTCGGCAAAAAGATATCAAAACAGGAATAAAGCGTAAATATCTCTATTTCAACGTATATTTGCGTATTTTAATATATATTTGTGTATTTTAATATATATCTCTGTTGCCCTTATGGGCCACGGTAGTTGACAGCAACGGTTGACAAAAGTTTTATAAGAGTTCGATATAGATTTTGCAACGGTTGACAACATATAATAAAATAATTATAAATTTAAATTTTGTTAGTAAGTTACTGTCAACCGTCAACCGTTGCAAAATTTAAGTCAAACCTATACAATTTTTTTGTCAACCGTTGCTGTCAACCGTATATTTCTGTTTTCTGCTAAAATAAACAGGAACACCTTTATTCATATTCTTTTAATGTCGATAAACAATAATATTACAAGTATTAATTTATGTTTTATTTCTTCTTGTGAACAACAGTTCGCTGTTCACCACCTGGAGAGCTTAAAAAATAAATCAATTCGACCATTTTCTTAGACATAAACCAAAAACACAAAAATGACAACAAATATTCTATTTTTCATTTAATAGTACATGCAATGTTGTTTATATTTAAGTTACTCCAAGACAAGATAAGCAAAACACTTGCACTCTGTAGTCTCTGCCCTCTTTAGTTGGTGAAAGAATGTGAAGGTCTTTCATCGTACTTTCATGTGCAGCAAATGCACAGTTTTAGTCAATGTCCATCATTATGATGTTAAAAACGCGTTATCAGAAATATCCGTAGATCCTCATCGCAATGAATTATGTTATGGCCTTTTTTATTTTTCAGACAATCCTGGCAATAACAAAATGAAACACTTGCAAATAATTATTGAAACGCCCAACACCCCCTCCCCCCGTACAATGTTGATAGTATATGAGGCAGTCGAGTAACCATTGCACTGCAGAGGATTTCATTGAGTGGTCATTGCACTGCAGAGGATTTCATAATGGCTTTTCCTTTTCTAGAAACCAACATTGTACGGGGGAAAGGGGGTCAAGTTGAAAATTATACGTTGTGTTTCATAATAATAATAGGATTGTAGTGATTGTAGGCCAGGATTGTAGGCTGTGGTAACATTACGATAATGCACTTTGTATTTGTAACCAGAAACCTGTCATCTGATTTGGAATGGATTTTCTCAGCACACATGGTGGAGTTGTTGATCTTAACAACAATAGACTATGTCTGATCGGTGGCAATGTTCCTCTCCAGCTAGCACTGCGGCCTTTATCTAAAGCAACTGCAGCTCTATCTAGATGTCATCTTACCTGCTCAATCTGAAGTTATTTTACATGTTTAAGTGGATTGCACCCGTTCTGTTGATTGCCTAGCCCAAGATTATGAAGGTGTGTTGGAACCTAGCTAAACCTTCAGTGAATGCATGGATGTACTTGTAGCTAAATCCAGTCACAGTTCGTATGGCTAACTTCTCTCCCACTCCAGTAACACTACACAAGGGGATGCATATTGGAACTTTCAGTCCACTGGTACACATTCCATCTGATGGTATGATTCCGCCTAGTACCTACTGTTTCACCAAAGAACATACAGCTCATGTGGCCCAGGTAGAACTGAAGGAATCTCGTCGCGAACCACTTCCGGCGAAACTCCTTGGAACTTTCAGTTGAACCAAGCCGCTGTCCAAGGAAAAGAACGTGAACGTCTTGCTCGATTGCTGCATCAATATTAAGAAACCTTTGCCAAGTCGGATGATGATCTGGGTCAAACTGATGGCATTTACCACATAATTGAAACTGGAACCACACCACCCGTCAATTTGAACACGTAATAAAGTAATTGCAAACGAATTCACAGCGTGTGTCTGACAGTTCTTGCTAATTGAGCAATTGGCTCTGTTCATATAGCCACTGGGTGTGTGGTATGCACCTATAAGTGTAAACCAAAGTTTATTTGATGAGATTGACATGGCCCCCAAAATATGAATTTTATCACCTCGAGCCTTGCATATGTGTCTGTTGGTTCATGTCATATTGGACAAACATTATTGTACACTGGAGCTTAAAACTTGGGAACAATATTTCAAAAATAGTATTAGAGAATGGTGTCATCATTATAAATTATTAAACAGGAGCTATTGACATTCTTTTGAAGATTTTATAGCGAAACTTTCACATGCTGCAAGGATATATATAATTGATCTTAGAGAATTGTTTAAGAAAGATAGCATAGCAATTGCACGTTTCATCAATATTTCGTCACATACATTCATTGTGGGCTAGGTTTGTCTTGACCAGGAAATAACAGCCCGCACGTGACGTTTCAACCAATCAGAGCATGCGACTTCACCGGAAGTAGCTTTGCCATATAATAAAAGGGCTCGAAAGTAGGCGTAAGTTGTGTGTTTAACTATGCTGGACCAAATTGAACAACGAGGTTGCATGAAGATTCTAGAGTTACTTCGCTTGGACGATGTTATAAAACTAAATGGGGAGCAATTCCTGAAGAGGCCAAAAGTTATAAAGAACATTCTTGTAGAGTACTTGAGCGGAGAGGGGCAGCACGTTGCTCCAAATACGAGCAAACAGACGTAATTACCAACGTGCTGCAGTTGTGGGATGTTCAAAGGCAGCAGGTAATATAGGCTACTAAGTAATATTATTTATAATACAAGACTAACGATTTTTCGTTTTGCCCAAAATGTTGGTGCAATCACAATAAACCAAGAGAACTATTATAACTTATATCAACACTTTATTTTCGGTTCTTTTGTTGAACACTATACGTATTTGTATATATACGAAGAATAAAGATAAGAGCCCAGCTTAAAATCTTCAAATGCAAAACCATGACAATAAGTCAGCACTCAAGTGTTCTCACACATTCTCGGTTCACTAAACACGATATATAATTTCTTCAGCTCACTCCAATCTCGAACTCCTCGTTCGTGAAAGTTTACTTATTTCCAAATTTAAACCATCACTAAACGAAAACATCTCTTCCATACCTCTGTCGTTATTTTAATTTCTTTTAATTCGTCCATCTTAGTTACTTGATCTTGTCATACTAAACTTATCCATCTTTCCACTGTTGGTATCTTAATTAATACTCTATGACTGTTCTTATTATTTCAAATTATCTCGTTCATTTTGAACGTACAATTTGTTATTTTTAAAATTTAAATTTTGAACTAAGCTCACATGAGTCATATATATGTGACCGGATCAACCGTCACGCGTTTAATTATTATTATGATCACGTAGTTTAACTAGATTTAAGTTGTTTGTTAAGTTAGTTACTTGCTAAGTCATCTACATTCTCTGGTTTCCTTACACACCTAGCTGTTTGTGGTTGATTAGCAAAGTCATGGTCTGCGGCAACGCACTTCCTTTACCTAAATCCTGTTATTGTAGAATATGTTTAGTCATTTTTCTATTTCAGCTTTATTGTGGTTTCCCAACCCAGAATTGTGACCTTATTTGGTTAAGTATACTGTTTACTACCTTTCTAAACGCTACTATAAATTAGGAGCAGTGAACCGTGAAAGTTCAGTTATCACAGTTGATTCAGTTGATTTACGATCGCCAGTTCTCCAGACTATAGACGAGCACATTATGTTACAAGTCCGTCTACCAAGTTCAAGTCTTCCCTAACATTAGGTATTATACTATATATTTCTTATGATACATAATTACTATCAACTTAGTTTACTCTATATCGTTACGCAGTTATTCATATTATACTGACTATGCTGTTGTTAGTTTCCTTTATTGTCATTTGCGCTTTATTTGTGCATGACCTGTAATTGACCTTTACTCTTAGTATTAGCTTATTAAGTATTAGCTCTCACTTTTATCATTATCGCTAGATATATGTATTATTTTAACTTGTACATATTTAGTTGTGTATACTTAGTATTTCTTTTTTGTTTACTTTGTTACATTAGTGTTACTCGTTCCTGTTTTTTATTCCTGTGTTTTATTGTTATTATATTGTTCGTTTATGACTATTAAACTTCTTTAAAATCACTCGTATCCATTGTACGTACGTCGACCGTTTGAGCCGTCTTACATATATATATATATATATATATATTCATTCTAATAACTTAATCACTCTGAAGATGTTCCTGGGTGCAATGAAACGTTAGTAAATATATTTTTTGTCATTGCATTTTATTCTTTATCATTTTATTCTTTATTTTTTATTTCTTATCTTTATTCTTCGCCTACAATTATTTGTATATATGTATACAGCGATCGAACATTGACTGTAATAGAACTAGAACATAAAACAAAACAATTAATTAAAATTATATGAAGTAACTAAAGGCTAATGTCAGAAGGCTTCATGGTCAACGAGAGATTTCAGAACATGCTACTCCATGGTGTTCCAATTAGGATCCTTTGGTTTCTCACCACACTGAAGCATATAGTCCAGACTCGTTTTTCGCGTTTTCATTGTCTTCCTTTGGCATTGTTATTGGAAGACGGAATATCCAGGTTTGATTTCTTGCTATGAGGGTTGTTGCAATTGAAGCGTTGACGAACATTTCTTCAGCTCACCGAAGCAAGGGCACTGTGAACGGCGTTCTCCTGGTACTTGAGAGCATAATGTTCTTTCTTTGTTCTGCTTTGCTGCTGCTCTCCGACAGCAACAGCTTCTTCCTTGACTACGGTATTTCTCTGGACATCCAGCAACCATATCACTTCCATGGTTGGTGAAGTCTTTTTCAAGTACCATTTTTTCCGTTTTGATTTTGACGGTTAACCACTGCATCATATATGCCCACATCCAGAATGGTTAAATGGTAACCGGTCGTTTCGCCAACTAGTCGTTTCGCCAACTGTCAGTTCGCCAACGTTCCGGGTCGATTCGCCAACGTTCGCCGACGTTCTTATGTCAGTTCGCCAACATCACGTGGCATCATTAAGCTACCAATGTTTGTTGAAAATTACCGCAGTAGCGCAAAAATATTCTATACAAGTCATGTTTACTAGTGAAAGAAGGAGTCACACACTTTATAAAACATATGTAAATCCCAGTGGTATTACTAACAAAGTTCTAGAAATATGTGATTGATATGAACGCGTAATGGCACGCAGCTTCCATGTTTATCAATCATTTATACTTGTTGTGTATGCAAGCCTTCATGAAAAGACATTTCCAATCAGAAATGCGTCAATTATGAATTCCTAACGGGCGATGTATGTTTTGTCAATACAATAGCTTTCGCTAGCGAGAAAAGTAGAAAAGCAAACGATATTACGAATATATATTACGAATGAACACCCGAACGATGGATGGTTGTCCAATACTGTCGAACGTATTCGGGTCGTTCCGGTCGTGACATTCGTGTTAATGTTAATATTTGGTATAATATTAGAATATTTAAATAATAAAGGTGCGGGTAAATTGAAGGTGCGGGTAAATATTCGTCGATTCGTTGCATTGGTGCAATTAGTCGGGTTATATTAACTATGAACGAGTGCAACAAGTCGTGTGGGAGAGTAGGCCAACATATTCGTCGGTCGTTCCATTTGTCCAATTGGTTTCGTCGTAACGAGCGGAACCACTCGTCAAGTCTTAGTCACTGTTGTGTGGTGGTGTACGGTTCGCCGAGTAGGCAAAAATACTCGTCGAGTCGTTCGATTCGTCCAATTGGTCCGGTCGTAACGAGTGGAACAAGTCGTCAAGTCTTAGTCACTGTTGTGTGGTGGTGTACGGTTCGCCGAGTAGGCAAAAATACTCGTCGAGTCGTTCGATTCGTCCAATTGGTCCGGTCGTAACGAGTGGAACAAGTCGTCAAGTCTTAGTCACTGTTGTACGGTTCGCCGAGTAGGCAAAAATACTCGTCGAGTCGTTCGATTCATCCAATTGGTCCGGTCGTAACGAGTGGAACAAGTCGTCAAGTCTTAGTCACTGTTGTGTGGTGGTGTACGGTGCGCCGAGTAGGCCAAAATACTCGTCGAGTCGTTCGATTCGTCCAATTGGTCCGGTCGTAACGAGTGGAACAAGTCGTCAAGTCTTAGTCACTGTTGTGTGGGTGTGCTGTGCGCCGAGTAGGCCAAAATACTCGTTCTACACTGAAGGATTCCAATGCAGTTGAGAAAACATGGGACCCTGGTCTATGGTTTACCTAAATAGACTAAATAATTATTCATACCACAAAAACATCAACAATATCAACTAAAAATTATTTGTGTCCAAGTGGAGCACTTTTTGCGTCTACGTTGCTTAGCAACGTAAACGCTATGTTATCGGCGGCGGACTGATATGACTATATCGCTGTGTTTGGACACTCGTTTGTGATCTCATTTTTCTGTCTACTGTTTGGCCACTGTTTGCTTTGATTTTCGAAATTTTATCAAGGTAAGGCGACAAGTTATGAGTATTAACGTCGTGTTAATCGACATGAAATTTGTTGATCAGTTCTCGTGTGAACATTTGCAATTTTTGTGGGAGTAAACGGCAGAACTTTCCTTGCAGGCGACGTATATTTTTTTCTGTTTTAGGAGTCTTACAGGACATATTTGTTAGTTCATCATGCCTTGTGACAGTTTTGTTCTCACAGGAGCCATTGTGTTCGCGCTGATCAAGAGTTCGACCAGACACTTATTGTGTTGTATTTAAACGAAGCCATTGTACTCGTTCGCCCATTGAGACAAAATTTTAACTCGTCCGTTGAGGCAAACTACAACTCGGCCGTTGAGGCAATCTACAACTACACAGCTACTGATATAAACACGAATCGTTTGAAATTGGAGTAACGATTGAGCAATACAGAGCTCGAATTCGTGCCCACAATAGCATTGAAAAAACAAAAAACATTAACTCGCATCTCGAAGGTATTTAATTTTTGGAATACAATGCATATATATATATTGATATTACTAGGAGTAATCAAAGATTATGTAATTGCGTTCGACGCATGTGGACCAGTAATGGCGAAAGAAGATTGGTAATTATGCTGTAACGAATTATGAAAATAAATAAAGCTAATAAATATATAACAGCGTCTTAATTGAAGGAGACACTGTAACTTCAATGTTTTTGACAACGTGGGTGACATCCTGAGTGATTTCCGTATGTTATTTTAATATTAGGAGGGTATATTTCCCGTTCGTTTGTTCGATTAGAAAGTTGACCGCCAGATACCTGTAAATCGTTCAATTCAGAAATATTACAATCGTGAAGTTCGATTTGGCAAGTTCGCTTGAATGGAAAATTTATAACTTCGCAAGGCTTGCCCGTTTCGAGTAAATGTTGTTCGAATTATAGATGTATGTTGTTCAAATGATCAGATTGAATTTTGACATTATAAACGCTAGTTCGATGTCGTTCGTTAGTTCGATTTGAAATATGACCATTCAACCGCTAGATAATTCAGCAAATATTACAATCGTGTTCGATTTGGCGAAGTGTCGCTTGAATGGAAAATTTATAACTTCGCGAGGCTTGCACGTTTCGAGTAAAGTTGTTCGTATTAGATGTATGGTGTTCAAATAATCAGATTGAATTTTGACATTATTATAAACGCGCCATATCATTACCATATGTTATTTGGTTTATATTCTACATTATATTTATTTGATCCTCGATGCGATAGAAAATTTCTAGCATCATTCTGCTGGCATGCCTAATCCTGAACACTTCTACAGGCAACTTCGTATCCATTGCTCCTGTGTTAGTCTCCTAACTAGTACTAATGCCATAATTTATTCCAAATTCCAAAACGGTAATTTATTCAAAAAGGGGAAGATTTTATCTCAGATTTCTTTTAGCTGTAAAGCACAGTAACCCATAACATGCAAGATTAGAATGCGTTCTCCTTCGTCGAACGCAATTATACCGCAGTGAATTTTTAAGGCTGTGGCTATATTTACGGGCCCGTAATCGGACTTCGCCAAGCTATATTTACGGCAGTATTTTAGAATTCAACGAGATGCTAACCCCAACATCACCAAAATCCTAACCCTAACCCTAACCAAAATCCTAACCCTAATCAAAATACTAACCATAACCAAAAAAAAAATATGCAGAAAAGGCAAACTAATTTTTATCAAACTCGACCGGAAATTGCGGGAAAAATCCAGGACCTATATGTATATGATATAATTTATCCAAGTGATACAATTTGTGCAGATTTTAGTCTGAGGTAATTCAAGACAATTTGGATAAAATGCTGGTAAACAATGGCTAGGTCACTGACTGCAATAATATATACTCAAGTAAAAGATATTACAACTTGGAATTCACGATTTTTAAATACCATATTTGTGCTGGAAATAACCTTTAACTTGCATAAGTAATTTCATTAAAAAATCTTTTTTGCTATTAACTGACGTGCAAGAATTTATTTCAATATTATTTACAATATAGTGACTCCTTTGCTGGTGGGGTTTCACTACATCCCGGGTGTTCTTTGTCAGCGTGGGAGCAATTGTCTTTTGGACGATCCTTTTATTAGTGTTAGTATTAAGGTTGGTATTAGAAACCCATTAGATGGGGGTTAGGGTTAGATGTTTTGGTGTTAGCAGTTCTATGATGTATTTCATCATACAGGCATGTAAAAATATTGCCTCAATTCAAATAAATTTGCCCCACAACATATACATGCATGAAGTTGTCATTGTTTTCTAGCATGGCATTGTTTTCTAGCATGACAGTACACATACCTGTATAATTTTTAGTTGATATTGTTGATGTTTTTTGTGGTAGTGAAAACTGGGGTATGAATAATTATCTAGTCTATTTAGGCAATCCATAGACCGCATTGCAATCCTGATTCGTTCAGTGTAGACACTAATATACGTGTGCAACAGTCAATACTAAATATCACTATCCACTGCAAAATCCTTTCTTTTCTTGATTGTTTATTTTGTGCTATTAAGCACCAATTAATTATAACTGTTTAATAGGTATGATAACTGCACTCCACCATACAGCAAAATAATATTAAAGTTTATGATTGACATTGTTCAATAAAACATGTCCCTGTATTTCTTACCCAAAATGCAAGTAGTCTAATAACCCAAGACCAAGTGCTAAAAAACTACAATGCCCATCGGTAGTGTAGCACCGTGCTCATATATGATGCAGTCAATGCATCAGATAAAAAATGAGCGATATCAGTAATGGTATATAGTTTTACCACAAGAAATATGTTTGTTCAGTTTTTAATGGTTAATATATCTGCACCAGTCCATCAAGTCGT
Organism: Chrysogorgia sp. JL179-B06; assembly: GCA_035772405.1. Taxonomy (NCBI): domain Eukaryota; kingdom Metazoa; phylum Cnidaria; class Anthozoa; order Scleralcyonacea; family Chrysogorgiidae; genus Chrysogorgia; species Chrysogorgia sp. JL179-B06. Next base: position 107,442 of record JAYKKM010000395.1, on the reverse strand, counting down.
GTGTAAAATATTAAAGTAATGATTTTCCTTCATCTGAAATCATTATAGCAATCACTTCCATGCAACGAATGTAAATACCAATATTAATTGCTTCCAGTTTTACTATTGTACATCTGTGCCACGATGGTAATTACGCCCCATCCCAAACGTGTACGCATTGCGTACCTATTTTAACATATGCCAATGCCATGCTAGAAAACATTACAATAACAACTTCATGCATGTATATGTTGTGGGGCAAATTCATTTGAACTTACAATTTCCAAACCAGTTTTTTTAAACCAGTTCAATTATAAATATAGCAATTAGATTTTTCAAACCAGTTCAAATTTTCTAAACACTTCTTGGGTTAAATTTTAATTTTAAGGTTTAAAATTGTCTACGGTTAGTATTGAAGTTAGCATTAGGGTTGGTATTTGAATTAGTAATAGCATCCAATGTTATTTTTCCTAATTGAGTGTGAATACTGATGCAATAATAACCCTACATATATACATCTTACATTGCAATTTTTGACATATATTGTACAGAATGACTGTGTTGAAGTATTTTAAATGTACAGTATATTATCAAAAGAGCTTTTACAAAATTACCTTAATAGATTATTGCATGAAAAGTATTAAAGTAAAATACATTTATCTCTTGAATGAGAATCAAAAATCTTAAATGTTACTACTGCGTTACAGTCAAGAAACAATGTTGATAATTCAATTCAGAGTGGGAAAATATTTTATTTTAGAGCACTCGTCAGTGGTGAAAAATGGTTAATTGTTTGTTATTATAAATATGTCATGAGCAAGGGTTTTACTATATCCCGTCGTTTTTGTCAGCGCCCGCAAGCAATGTCTTCTATTAGATATTTTTTAGTATCCGCGAGAGGTGGAGGAAATGAGAGATTGTACTGCTATCATACGATCGGACATGCCTGCATGATGAAATGCATCACAGAACTGCTAAACCCAAAACAACTAATCTTAACCTACCGCCTGATGGTTTTCTAATAAATAAAATGATCGTCCAGAAGACAATTGCTTGTGGGTGCTGACCAGCAAAGGAGTCACAATATATTTGAAAATAATAAACTTTATCATCAATTGAAATAAATTCTGGCACGTCAGTTAATAGCAAAAAATATTTTTAATAGAATTACCTATGCAAGTATAAAGGTTATTTCCAGCACATAATATCGTATTTAAAAATCGTTAATCCCATCAATTGTAATACATTTTACTTGAGTATATATTATTGCAGTCAGTGACATTGCTACACATTGTAATAGCAGCATTTCGTCCAAATTGTCTTGAATTGCCTTAACTAAAATCTGCATAAATTGTATCATTTGAATAAATTATATAATATACATTATAAGCAGTGCTGGATTAAGGTTACACGGGCCCCATAGCAAATGAAAATTGCGGGGCCCCACCATGAGTGGCGTAGCTAGAAGGGGAGGGCGCTCACGCCCAAACGACTTTGGAGGGACGTCTGTCGGAAAATTCTGGGTGGGAAAGTTGTTGATTGTAACACGTTAGTACCAGCCTAGAATAGGCTTTTTCATGCGCTGCTATGGGGATTGGGAAGCAAATTCGCTGCAGCTCCTGTAGTATAAATAAGATCCGAATTCTCCGCAAAAAAAACGAAAATCAAAATAGGAGGCCTAGTGTTGAGATATACAATAATGATGATAAATAATGATAGCATTAAAATGTCGGTGAATCTTGTGAATACAAGAACGTGCATGCTTTTCTCAATGCGTGGGAGTTGGGAGAAGCTGTTCCATGATGTTTTTATTATTTTTAATGAAGCACAACTTGACGGCTCAATTTTAGAATATTGTAACGCTTTTGAAACTCTGCCTCACCTTACCCGTTTCATCAGCACACGATGAAAGAGCGTTCAACTGCATGAAACGTGTTAAGACGTACTCGAGAAGCACAATATCCGAAAAGCAACTCTCAAACCTTGCATGCATGCATCTCAATAAATCGAGAACTTGTTTCATCAATTTCTATTAGAGAACTTCAAAAAACATTTTTAAACTCGAAAACCAGACGAATATTTCCATGACTTACGTGAACACATTGTATCTTTCTAGTACTTTCCAGTCACAGGCAGTTCCAGTCATCATTCTACATGATTGTAGAATTTAACCACGCCCATTTCCACGGAAAATTTGGAACGGCACTGGCCCTATGTATATCAATTTTCAATGGCATGTCTTTCATTTCATATATACAATGTAGACTATAGCATATATGGGTCTATGAACTAACTGGACTCATGCAGAGACAACCTCGTACCCAGGGCATTTTACCTCCATGGCGGAAGGTCGACGAAAATGGCCCAGGATCGGCTGGTCCATTCTATAATGCGATTGGCTTGTCATACAACTCAATTAATTCAGCCGATCAAGTATAATTTATTTATCTAAATCTGAATGCTGTCTTCAAATTTTACAGCAAATTAGAAGTGATAGCTTTAGCTAAATTGGATATATGCTTCTTCATACCTTTTATAACAGATAACCATGGATGTATGGCGGATTATTAAGCTTGTTAGCTGCTTTTATGCCGATGAATGCTGACATGAACAACTCTGAAGAGCATTGAATATTTCTCAATTATTCAGGTCAACAAAGTAGACCAAGGAAATGGAACAAAGACCACAACAATTATCATATCTAAACACCCAGAAATTCTGGGTGTCATCCCACCTTCCGCCATGGAGGCAAAATGCCCTGGGAACGAGGTTGGCAGAGACATATATTTAACACAACAAAATATACTCGTTTAATAATGAACCATTTTCTTAGATTTTTCCCGACATTTTTGTTGGGCAAATTCACTTATTAATAATTTCAGTTTGGTCGTGTCGTGAGGCTCGCTGGGCGCTAGAAAACTCGCGTTAGGCAGGATCTTTGTTGTTTTGGGGTCAGTTACAATCCAATAATTTACTGCTTACAATGCCGGAGGCTGGTACAAAATACTCGTGAGGGCAACGTATATGTTCGTTATAAAATACTTCGTTATAAAAATATATGTTCGCTACAAAATACTCTCGTGAGGGCAATGTATGTGTTCTTCATATGGAACCTTCCATATATGGAATACGTTTGGTAAATCGCTATCTTTTCTTCTTCGTTGCTTTGGTTTGCAGGGCCCCAGTGCGGGGGCCCCCAAATCGCCCCATAGCATTTGCTACATCTGCTACTGTAGTAATCCGGCCCTGATTATAAGGTCCTCAACATCATTTTCCATTCTTAACAATAGTGCAACGTACACGACATACTGTAGCCTATTAAAAATATATACACAGCGGTATAATAATAATATCAATATTGGCATTGTATTCCAAATACCTTGGAGATGAGTTAATATCCTCTTTGCCTTTGCCAGACTTAATTTTATGTTGCGCGCGCAAGATCTTCCGCGCGCATATCTTCAAATGTTGTGCAATAGTTACAAATATTGCGCGCGATGTCAGCGCGCACATAGCAAGGAATGAAAGCCTTTGGTTTTTGCAATGCTATTAATGTGGGTACCAATTCGATCTCTGTATATTTACTAATATTTTACTATGTTTTTCCGTAGTCACGTTTGTAAGCTTAAGTTCATATACGGTCAATGCTAAATCGAATAGTCTATATAACAGTTTAGCTCATTTTGCAGTTACTGCAGTTCATTCCCTAGATGGGTTTGTAAACCGGTGTAAAATATCGTTGAATACGATTTATTAGCCAATCAACCCTCTTGCCGCAAGCCTCTGGCATTACGAGGTACGGAAATAACATCTTCCTCGCATGGTGGTAACAACTCTGTTTCGTGCACTATACCCGCCTCGTATCGGCTTCTCGCCGCCGATCTTTCTGCCTCTGATTATCGAGTGCTGCTCGTTCCACCGATTGCTTCAAGTTTGTTCGATGGGTCGTCGTCGGTTTCTTGGATTGGCCGGGCTTTATGTTAAATATAATTAATTACTATTAACTAGGAGTAATCAAAGATAATGTAAGTGCGTTCGACGCATGTGAACCAGCTGAGCAAATGGTGAATGAAGTTTGGTTTACAAACATAAAATTATGCTGTAACGAATTATGAAAATAAATATAGCAAATAAATATATTACAGCGTCTTAATTGAAGGAGACACTGTAACCTCATTAATGTTTTTTGACAACGGTGAAATTCCGCATTCCCGTTCGTTAGTTCGATTTGAAATATGACCGCTAGATAAGTCAGCAAATATTACAAACGTGAAGTTCGATTTGGCAAGTGTCGCTTGATGGAAAATTTATAACTTCGCGAGGCTTGCTGGTTTCGAGTAAATGTTGTTCGAATTAGATGTATGGCGTTCAAATGGTCATATTGAATTTTGACATTATAAACGCGCCATATGATTACCGCATGTTATTTTAATATTACAAGGCTATATGATCGCCTTTATCCTCCATGCTATAGAAAATTTCTAGCATCATTCTGCTGGCATGCCTAATGCTGAACACTTCTACAGGCAACCTCGTATCCACTGCTCCTGTGTCAGACTGTCAGTCCCGAGGCAGCATTTATTATTATTATTTAGAGAGTTGAAGAAAACGATTATTCCAACGGTTATCCGATATGGAAGCGAACACTTGGCACGCTTTGGCCGGAAATTGGCTTAATAGATTTTTGGACAATGAGTAAAGTGGTTTAATATAAAAGTGTCGTGTTGCATTTAGTGCATGATATCAAACCAGGACTTTTCAATTAAGTCATGGTTTAATATAACGAAATGGCGCATTACTATGGTCGTTTATATGAAATCATGACTTACACGGCATTTCAAATCAAGCGACTGCCGTCTTTGTATTATATGAAATCATTACTAAAACGGCAATTCATGGTTTGATATAATGTTAACTGTTTGTTTACATTATATCACATCATTAGCAAAAATTGCAATTCATGATATGATGTAAAGTAAGATTTGTTTACATTGTATCATATCATTACCAAGATTCACAATTCATGATATGATATAAAGTTAGATTTCTTTCTTCATTGTTTATAAATAATGACAATTTTAGTCATTATATCATATAATTTACAATAAATAATTTTTGGACACATACACAAAAGAAGATGTAATGCATGAGAAAAAGAAGAGAGTTGGTGAGATTATTAGACAGAGATGTGTTTTATTAATTATACGTTTGGCCTTGGTCATGGGTTAAGGAAACGTTTTGGTAACTGACTTTATTTTTTATTGGAAATGGCTGCGCACTCTGTGTGATTGGAAAGTGGATGATGCTGTCGCAATACTGGAGGACAAGTCGTGAAACAAAGGAGAAGAGAGCAAGGCAAATAGACTTTTTAATTGAAAATGTGAAAAACAACAGAAGTGGTTTTATTTTGACCTGCACCATATAATAAGGTGTTTTATTTCAATGGAGATTTAAAATCATAGAGAAGATTAAAAGGGAAAATGCAGATATGTTGGGAATTGCGTGAACACTTATTATAGATTATTATTGTTATGTTAGGTTGTGGTGAGTGATGAGAGTCAGAGCGGAAGTTTGAGGGAGTGGCGTGCGAAATATGAAACTAAGTGAGATAGCGTGGACAGTGTGAAAGACAGAGAGTGAGTTGAGAGTTCTTCAATACAACGATTCAAAATATAAACCTTGATAGTGATAGTTTGCGTAGAAGCCGCGGTACTTTACTGCATTCGCAACACAGTGGCACCTCCGACGGGATTGTGAGAAGAACTCAGTAAACCAGTGATGGAGGATAAACTGAAGGGAAAGCTGCAGTTATTGCGGCTAACCCTAAACAAAACAAAGGCCATAATAGAGAAGGAAAACCCCGAGAAGATAAAACGCCATAGAGATATTTTGCGCACCATCGTAGGCGCAATAGAAGACCTAAAGATAGAAGCTGAACAAGCTAAACTGGATAGTGGTGAAGACATCGAACAAGTCGGAAATTGGGGCAAAGAAATCGAAGAAAGGATCGACGAAGCTGATATCGAAATCACTAATTTACAACGCTACCTAGACGAAGCCGCGGCGAAGAAAGAGCGTGAGAAGAAAGCAAACGAAGACATCTTAGTTGCGCATCAACGTGAACAGCAGTTGAAGTTCGAGAAACTCCAGCTAGAGCAGAAAATAGCGATGGAAATTAAAAGCCAACACTCAAGCAGAAAATAGCGATGGAAATTAAAAGCCAACACTCAAGTCAAGCTACGACTAAACCTGAAGGGAAAGAACGCGTGAAGTTGCCAAAACTTGTCATAACCAAGTTCGACGGAACATTCGAGAAATGGCTACCATTTTGGAACAAGTTCGAAGCCGAGATCGACTCGATAGATATGGTAGCGGTAACCAAATTTGCCTACTTGAAAGAGTTGGTTGAACCCAAAATCAGAGAAGCCATTGATGGATTGCCGTTTACGACTGAGTGCTACGAACGCGCAAAGAACATTTTGAAGACCGAATATGGCAAAGTGAAATAATAAATGCTTACATCGATAACATAATGGCCTTACCAATTATCACGGGAACTAAACCTGAAAAGATCCACCAGTTTTACCACACGTTAACCTACAACGTACAGTCGTTAGAAAGCTTAGGAAAACTTAAGGAGTGCTGGGGTATGGTACGTAGCGTCCTGAACAAACTCAAGGGGATAAAGCCAGATTTGGTCAAGGGGCAAGTGGGATGGCAATCGTGGGACTTTCCCCAGTTAATCAAAGCACTGCGAACCTGGAAAGAAATCCACCCCATCGTGGTCCTCGAAGAGAAACCACCGCCACGAAACAGAAGTTTCCAAACGCGACAAGAGAATGTTCAGCCCCGAGGGTGTGTGTACTGCGATGACGTGGACCACAAGTCTGCAAACTGTCAAGTGGTTAAATCCCCCGCGGACCGGAAACAAAGGTTGCAAGAGAAAATGTTGTGTTTCAACTGCACGGGGAGCAGACACCGAGCAGCCCAGTGTCAAAGCCGCAGTCTGCCAACATTGCAAGAAAAAACATCACTCTTCCATATGTGACCAAGAGGGAGCAAACGTAGCGATGACAGCCACCCACGAAGGAGAGAATGTATGCCACCCGGTGGTAATCGTTGATGTGAATAGTTTGAAGTGTCAAGCGCTGCTAGACACTGGTGCAACTGGTTCGTACGCCTCAGCCTTTCTATTGGATCTTTTGAAACCCAAGCCAAAACGCACGATAAAGCGTCGTATACAAACCATAATGGGAACTGTCACCGAGAACATCGAAGTTTACAATCTGACGGTGAGCAACACGAAAGGGGACTGTGTCATTCCGGTATGCGTCACAAAAGTAGAAAGAGGAGAACTGTTGTCGCTAAACAACCCTAATTATGCCAGCATGATGAAGAAATTCGCCCATCTAAAGGGAGTGGTCATGGAAGATACCGATACAAAGAGCGTACTTCCCGTCCATATGATACTGGGTGCGAACGAGTACGCAAAGATTAAGACATCTGGAGACCAACGAACTGGGGCTATGGGAGAGCCTGTGGCTGAGCGTACCAAGTTTGGTTGGACAATCATGTCCACGGGTAAAGAAGCTAACATGGAAAACATGTTCCTGACGCAAACCATGGTGTCCGATTATGAAGAGTTGTGCAGAATGGATGTCCTTGGGTTAGAGGACACGCCGTGGAGATCAAAGCATCGTGCATGCTGAATTCCTAGAGCAGCTCCAACACAGTCCGGAGGGGTGGTATGAAACCGGGCTCCCTTGGAAAGGGAACCATCCACCCTTACCAACCAACAAAGCTTCCTTTCAGAATTCCAACGAGAAAGAAGTGGAAACATCCGAAATCCCTGAACGTGACGGAAACATGAGTTATGCCAAACAACAGCTGGGCCTCCAAACTGGCGAATGTGGTCTCCTAGGACTGCACTGGAACAAGGTAAATGACACCATTGGAGTCACATTTCCAAAGGAAGTTGCCCAACCTACCAAAAGGGGAATTTTCGGGAAGGTGGCTAGAATATACGACCCGTTGGGTTTGGTTTCACCAATCACGCTAGGTGGAAAGCTACTTTATCGCGAGGCCTGCAACCAGAAGTGCGCTTGGGATGCACCATTGTCCAAAGAATTGGAACGCAAATGGTTGAAATGGGAAAGTCAGCTCCCCTCGCAAGTGGACGTAGCAAGATCCTTGATTCGGATTCAAGGCCCAGTCGACAACATCTCGCTCCACGCCTTTGGGGATGCCAGCGGAAAAGGAGTTGCAGCTTCCGTTTACGCCGTGGTTACCCAGTCGACACAGGTATACCAAGGGCTTGTGGCAGCTAAAGCACGGTTAGCCAAACAAGGGCTGACCATTCCACGCTTAGAATTGGTGTCAGCTCATATGGCCGTCAACTTAGTCAACAATGTCCAAGAGGCGCTGCAGGGATATCTGGTGGCAGATGTACATTGCTGGCTGGACAGCACCGTTGCGTTGCATTGGATCCGAGGGGCTGCCGTCGAGTACGAAGAGTTCGTGGGTAACTGTGTGAGGAAAATCCGAGAACATGAGCACGTGTCGTGGAGACATGTACCGACCCTAGAAAGTCCGGCAGATCTTGGAAGCAGAGGCGGACCTGTGAACCACAACAACCTATGGTGGAACGGCCCTGAATGGCTACAAGATCGAGCGCGATGGCCGCCAGGAATTGAGACAGGAGCCAGCGTGGATTCGGAGAAAGAGGCCAAAGCCATTAAGCAACTCTTTGCCATGGCAATCGCCGAAAACGACGAATTGGATGACCTCCTATCCAAGCGCCCTCTCTGGAGGACCTTAAGTGTGTGTGCGTGGATATCAAGATTTACAAGCAATGCCAGAAGACCTGAAGCCAGCCGAACCAAAGGACCTCTAACGACCAAGGAAATCGACGACCAAAAGAAGTTTTGGATACGGCGAATCCAGGCAAAAGCGACAGAACATCTCGAAGAAGATCACCTTCGTTTGAATTTACAACAAAATGGAGACGGGCTGCTGGAGTGTCGGGGGAGGATACAAGGACACTACCCGATTTACCTGCCTGACACTTCGACCTATACCGAGAAGTTTGTCCAAGAAGCACATAAGGCCACACTTCATGGAGGAGTGGGCCTTACCATGACCAAAATCCGCGAGCAACACTGGATTACGTCTGGTTAAACGCATCGTCAAGCATTGTCCCGGCTGCAAGAGATTCCGGGCCACGGCTACCGCAAGTCCTCCACCTAAATTATTGCCAAGAGACCGCACAGAAGGGACGACTCCTTTCGAAGTCGTAGGAGTCGACTACGCAGGTCCTTTCATACAAGACGAAAAGGAAAAGCGACAAAGAGTGCAAGGCTTACCTTCTACTCTACACCTGTAGTCTCAGCCGAGCAGTTCACCTCCAGCTCCTACCAACTCTGGAAACCCGAGATTTCATCAAGAGTTTGAAAGAATTCATAGCTCGTCATGGCCGCCCAAGGAAGATCTACTCCGACAACGGGCGGACCTTCGTGGGAGCAGCGAAGTGGTTGCAGATAACCATGCAAGATGAGAAATTCAACGACTTCCTTGCTCGCAACGAAATAATATGGCAGTTCAACCTTAGCCAATAAGACCATTGGTCGTGGATTTCTGTCTTGGGACAAACTACGAGAAGTTCTACTTGATGTGGAGATATTCGTCAACAACAGGCCCCTAAGCTACGTGGAGGAAGACCCGCAGATGCACATTCTAACACCGAACTTGCTCCTTTTTATGCGATCCAACCAATTGCCAGAACAGAAAACACATCATCTGGACGATAGAGATTTGAGGAAGAGAGCCAAATATTTACAGAAATGCAAGCAAGCCCTGTGGTCACGTTGGACGAAAGAGTATGTGCGCGGGTTATGCGAAAGGCACAACATGAAGAATGGATCCAAGGTCTTGCAGCCTGACAAAAGGAGATGTCGTGATAATACGGGGTGACGAGAAAGATGAAACCATTGGAAGCTTGGTATCATCAGCGAGATGATAGAGGGACTAGATGGTACTGTTAGAGCGGCAGGTTACGAGGGAGAAAGAGTCACTTAGAGAGGGCGATACAGCATCTGTATCCTCTGGAACTATCCTGTGATCGAACAGTTGAAACACCTGAACACGAACTCAACGCTAAGGCCCCAGAATTTAGGCCAAAAAGAGATGCTGCTGTTGCGGCGGAACTACGTGTGAAAGCCATCGCAGAAGATGAACACTGAACGGTGAAATGTGACAATTTACTGAACTTTGTAATAGCTTTGAACAAACAGTGTCGCAATTCATTGTGTTTGACTACTTCCTAGCCAAACAGGGGAGTGTGTTGGGAATTGCGTGAACACTTATTATAGATTATTATTGTTATGTTAGGTTGTGGTGAGTGGTGAGAGTCAGAGCAGAAGTTTGAGGGAGTGGCGTGCGAAATATGAAACTAAGTGAGATAGCGTGGACAGTGTGAAAGACAGAGAGTGAGTTGAGAGTTCTTCAATACAACGATTCAAAATATAAACCTTGATAGTGATAGTTTGCGTAGAAGCCGCGGTACTTTACTGCATTCGCAACAGATAATTTGAAATTTGAAATTTATTGAAAAATATTGTATGCGTTGTGAAAGTTATGAATAATGAATGAATATATATATATATACATGTATATTGCCGTTCGTTTTTGAAGTTTATTAGTGAAAATTATACACGATGTATTAGACCTACGGTAAACGATCACTATATGTAATGTTGATGTTTTAAGTTTTGTTATATTTGTGGATAATATAACATTCTCCATAAAAATAAAAAGGAGGCAATAACATATAATATTCTTTCATTCAATACTAATAGTGATATGTTGCGTGGTTTGGAAATAGGAGGCAACAACATATAATATTGTTCCGTTCAATAGCGATATGTTGCGCAGTTTTGAAATAGAACGAGGCAACAACATATAATATTCTTTCATTAAATACTAATAGTGATATGTTGCTTGGTTTTAAAATAGAACGAATACTGTTCCGCTCCATAGCGTTGCGTAGTTTTGAAATAGGAGGCAACAACATATAATACTCTTCCGTTCCATAGTGATATGTTGCGTGGTTTTGAAATAGAACGAGGCAACAACATATACTGTTCCGCTCCATAGCGTTGCGTAGTTTTGAAATAGAAGGAAGCAACAACATATAATACTCTTCCGTTCCATAGCGATATGTTGCGTGGTTTTGAAATAGAACGAGGCAACAACATATAATACTGTTCCGCTCCATAGCGTTGCGTAGTTTTGAAATAGGAGGCAACAACATATAATACTCTTCCGTTCCATAGTGATATGTTGCGTGGTTTTGAAATGGAACGAGGCAACAACATATAATACTGTTCCGCTCCATAGCATTGCGTAGTTTTGAAATAGGAGGCAACAACATATAATACTCTTCCGTTCCATAGTGATATGTTGCGTGGTTTTGAAATAGAACGAGGCAACAACATATAATACTGTTCCGCTCCATAGCGTTGCGTAGTTTTGAAATAGAAGGAGGCAACAACATATAATACTCTTCCGTTCCATAGTGTTATGTTGCATGGTTTTGAAATAGAACGAGGCAACATGTAATATAGTTTCATTCAATTGCGATATGTTGCGTAGTTTTGAAATAGAACGAGGCAACAACATATAATATTAGAAAAAATATACGACCCTATATCAGATTTATATTTCATTATCAGGTTTATATATTTCATTCAATTTCAATAGCTATGGTTTTCAATTACGGTCTTTCGTCAATTTTCCGCTCGTAACGAGTGGACCAATTGGACAAATTGAACGACCGGACGAATATATATTCACATGGAAGTGTAGGGTCAACCCCATTGGTGAACCCCCGCGAACTCAAGACGTAACTAGACGCAATTACTGGTTTCAAATGACGAATTTGACGACTCGTTCCACCCGTATCTGTTCGACAGTATTGGATATTGTATGGAACGATGAGTCATAAACCTTTCTATAACCATGTTTGGTACGTTTTCTCCAATGAGTCACAGATTTATAATGCAATGCATGTTAAATGTCAACTCCGGAGTTAGGTTCACTTCATTACGCGATATTCAGATATCTTTTTACTACAGTATTTAGATTGATTATTATAGCATGTTTACATTATATATATAGCCAAATCAGTGATTGCGGTGGTGCATCAGTTTATTTAATTCTGGTGTTAACTGCATGGTGTAAATGAATTTCGAATACGCTTTGTTTTGATAGGAGCGTGTCGATCAATAATTTGTAGAAATGCAGTATCGAATACTATAAAGCACAACGGCGGTAAACGCTATATTTTCGTTGAGCGATGACGCGCACAAAAGCGGTCCATCACAAAAAGCACAATGGTTGGATGACTCACAAAAGAAAATTACCTAGTCTGATATTCCAGTTAACAAAGTTTGTCCGTTGTTTATAGTATTGTGGATGATACGAAGAATTTTACAGTCCTCCCGCACGAGCCAGCGTGTGACCGCTTTGATGTAATTTTTTTCACAAATAGCGCACGCTATTAACAGCTTTATTTGTAATGTCATAATTTACTGTAAAATTATAGCTAATTGACAAATTATGCCAATTACGCGTTCACCAAGAAATTTTCTCCCGTTACTGTCTATCTCGTGTCTTATTCCGGTGGTTAACATGCTTTATTCGTTTAAAATACGTGTTCGTGAATTCGTACAATCGCGAGCAAAATGTCTTGAGCCACGCCTTCACGGTTCAGCTGAAAGTAGAACTTGATATTTCAACCCCCCTCCCCCTGATCAATGTTGATTCTGAGTAAATATTTGATGTGCTTAACACTTGACAATTACTAACGAGCAACATTGAAACGGGGGGAGGGGATAACATTTAATTAAGTTGTATTTTCTATCTGCTATCCAATGGGTGTCGTATTAAATACTGTAAATATTTGAAGTGTATCAACATTTATGCACGCTGATGCATTAAGTAGTCCTCCATAAATAAACATCTAGCCATATATAAATGCGTACATGTATCGAACAACACTGCATGATCATTCGCCTGTCACAACATGCTTGGACATTCACAAGTAAGAGAAAGGTCAACGATATTGACGATGATGTAGTGAAAGCTTTGGCGATACTAGAGGCAAGCTAAAGTAGTATTGATTGGGATGTGGCTCCGGTGTATTTCAAAAATTGGATAGAAATGTTTGCGCGTTCAGATGGTGTTGTTAGAGAGAAAATGTTCTTGGCAATCCTTCCAAGAGGACATGTAGCTGGACTGCTGGGCTCCCAAACGTGCCTGAAGTGTTTCCTATTGTGCTTGACTCCTGATGCGGCTAAATCTCCAGCTAACAATCACGGCGGTAAAATCCCCATGTCATTTGTAAAACGTGAAAACAATATCAGATTATCACTCGATAAATTTACCGAAGTAGGGCTACGGTACATTACAAAATGGCGGTACATTACAAAATGGCGGTCGGACGCTTCTGCCTGAGCTCCGTCGTTTTCGTCGTAGCAGTAAGACTTCTGCTACTTATAACTCAGTCTAGCATTGCAAAACCTTGAAACTGAAAAACCTTGCTTTGTTGACGGAAAGCCGCTCAGTCGTTTACATCGAGACTTCACAAGCCCGAACGGTCTACTTGTGGGCAGCCTTCTTCTTCTTTGTGGAGACATTGCTACACAACCTGGTCCTGGTTCTTGGGTTAACAGTAACGCAAATACATCGTATTGTTCTGCGATCAAGTGCCTTTATATGAATGCTAGAAGTGTGGTCAACAAGCGTAGTGAGTTACAGGCATTATCGATTGGGCAAGATCTTATATTTTGTGTTGAATCCTGGCTTAAACCCGATGTATTGAATTGTGAACTTCTCCCGAGTGCTGAATTTACTATTCACAGACGAGATCGAGTTGACAAGGTCGGCGGTGGCGTTTTTCTAGCAGTACGAAACAGCATATTGAGTGTACGCAGAAATGATCTAGAAACAAATGTCGAAATAATGGCGTGTGAACTTAGCCCAAATTCTAGACGAAATATTCTAGCAGTCGTTTTCTATAGGCCGCCAGACTCTGATCTTAACTGTTTGAAAGAATTTAAGAAACTCCTGCGACTTGCTAGTCGCACAAAATTTGAACAAATTATTGTCTTGGGTGATTTTAATCTCCCTAAGATTAACTGGTCAACGGGAACTGCGACGACTGGAGATCGTATTCATAATTATTTCACGAAGATCGTCAAGGACTATTACTTGTGGCAGTTAGTTGACTTTCCAACTAGAGAGAACACCCTTGATTTAATTTTAACAACTATCCCCACTAGGTTTCGTAATATCCACGGGTTTGACGACATCATTTCTACTGATCATAAACTAATTAGTTTTGAGCTAAATCTCAAAATTACAAAAAAGCCGAATATAAAACGCGTTGTTTATAACTTTAAGAAAGCCGACTGGCCAGGTCTTAGTAATATCTCTTGGGACTTATGCTTAGTTCCTAACGACGTCGACATATCACTTGCTAATTGGAGTGACTTATTTCTTTGTGCGGTTGAAAGTCATATTCCCAAGTCTAATTCCCGTAACGTGCATGACCACCCATGGATTGATAATGAAATGCGTTTCTTGTTGAAAAAGAAAGACACACAGAAACGGATTGCAAATAAAACTCGCTCGCAATCTCCGACGTGCAGCAAAACAACTTCTAGCTAAAAAAATACAAGAACACGCGCATAAGCTTAAAGAATCTGTTGCCACAAACCCAAAGCGTTTTTGGTCCTATGTCAAATCCTGCACCTCAAACAATCGTTTTTGTAATTTTATTCTAGACGGTCGTTCATTTATAACTGATAGTCGAGAAATGGCGAACTTGTTCAATTGGTTCTTTCACTCTGTCCATAACCCGTCCTCAATTACACAATTTTCACCTAGTTCTGAATCCTTGGACCTGGCAGGTGATCTGTTGACTTCTATCGAACTCACTGTCGCTGAGGTAGCGGGCACACTTCAGGCTTTAGACCCCAACAAAGCTTGTGGCCCGGACGATATTCCCGGAATACTTCTGAAAAACACGGCGAACGAAATAGCACCCTCCTTGTGTAAAATTCTCAACATGTCTTTATCTACAGGCTCATTCCCTGAACTATGGAAACGCGCGAACATCTCACCTGTGTTAAAAAAAGGATGATCCCACGTTGGTTGAGAATTATAGACCAATCTCACTGTTGTGCATTACCTCC
This sequence comes from Chrysogorgia sp. JL179-B06, assembly GCA_035772405.1. Taxonomy (NCBI): domain Eukaryota; kingdom Metazoa; phylum Cnidaria; class Anthozoa; order Scleralcyonacea; family Chrysogorgiidae; genus Chrysogorgia; species Chrysogorgia sp. JL179-B06. Next base: position 92,209 of record JAYKKM010000395.1, on the reverse strand, counting down.
AAAATTTTGGAGCGCTGTGTCTATGGACGCTGTTATTCTCATCTACTTCCTTCCTTTTACCACCTACAGCATGGCTTCTTAAAAGGTAAATCAACTGTAACCCAACTTCTAGCAGTGTATCATGAGATTCTAGACAACCTGGCTGATGGAAAAGACGTCGATGTTATCCATCTCGATTTTTCAAAAGCGTTTGACAAAGTGCCACATCTCCAACTGTTGACTAAACTTCAAAACTCTGGTATATCGGGACCTGTTCTCGACTGGTTTAAAAGTTATTTGTGGGACAGACGTCAGCGAGTAATACTGAAAGGCACATACTCTGATTGGCTTCCAGTGACATCTGGGGTGCCCCAGGGTTCCATTCTGGGGCCCCTACTTTTTCTGGTGTACGCCAACGATATGCCTGATCATGTTACACAAGGATCAAATTTAGCCCTTTAATGCAGATGACTCGAAACTTTATCGCACTATTGACTCTGCAAGCACATCAATCTCCTTACAGGCTGATCCTTATTCGCTACAGGACTGGAGTCGGGTTAATGCCATGGATTTTAGTACAGCCAAGTGTAAAGTTCTGCATATGTCACGCAAAAAGTCTGCTGGGTCTCCTCTGCGTGAATATTATTTATCTGGGCATAAACTGGACGCTCCTGTTGAAATAAGAGATCTTGGCGTCATTGTTACAAGAGATTTATCATGGGGGGCACACATTCATCAGATGTGTGCTAAGACAAACAAAACTCTTGGCCTAGTAAAATGCGTCTCCAAAGACTTCCATGATCGTTCCATTAGACTGCTCCTATACCTGTCATTAGTTAGACCTCTACTTGAGTATGCGAGTAGTCTTTGGTCACCTTACACAGCAAAGCACAAGAAGCTTATCGAAGATATTCAGCGTCGTGCCACAAAGTTTATCTTGGACTACCCAAGCAATATAAACTATACGGAAAGATTAGCCGTGTTGAACTTACTTCCATTGGAACATCGTAGAGAAAAAATAGATTTAATTCTTCTTTTTAAGTCTAAGACTGGTCTCATTAACGCTAACTTCCAGAACTTATTATTACCAGCTTCGTCTGGCTAAGCTACACGTAACTTCGATGAGGCAAATTATCGCTTCTATTTATCCCATCGCCAGAACTACTTTATAAATTCATATTTTCCTAGGACAGTTAAGATATGGAATGAGCTCCCTCATTCTATAAAGCACGCACCCAGTCTCACCGAATTCAAAAACCTTCTCCTTTGTCATTACAGAAATAAGCTAGCTTTGTATTGTACACCGTAATCTACCCTTGTGTATTGTGTTCACAAGGTATTTTATATCTTTGTAGTATATAGAGGGGGAGGATTGTCAATTGGGACGTCAGTCCTGTTTTCCTCTCCTGTCACTTTGTCTCGTGCTATCGTTAGTTTAGGTGTTTGTATGCAAGTACCCTGTATTTATATTTGTAATTTGTAATGTGACATATTTCATTAAACTAAACTAAACACCTCATCGACAACAATGGCACGGCAGTCATCGTAAAGTATCAGACCGTAAGACAGATGCTTCACGAAAAATAAATGGGAACTTTGCGCCGTTTGTAGGACAGAGATTCTTTGTTTGTGACTACTGCTTCCAACGTAATACCAGTCGGCGTTAAGAAAACAAGCATTGCGCTAGGAGAATTTATACAGGTAAGCTTATTTTAGTGGTATCTGTTGGGGATTATAATGGATATGGGAATAAACACCTGCTATAATCTCGATGAATCTCACCGGAGAAAGTGTTCGGACATATTACATTGCTAAACAACTGGTTGCTGAGGACATGCACATAAACCAACAGACCTCGTTAGACCTAAAGCTTTAACCAGTAAAGAAAGTGCCACTTATGAGGAAGCAGTGGGTCAATCAAACCTACAAGATCTTGGCTTGCTCTTCAACGCCATATCATGACCACAACAGGGGAATATATAGCAGTTGATTATTGTCTCGACGATGAAGCTTTGGCAGAGTTTGACAAATTTGATGAGCAAGTCTGTCTGCAACTCAATTCCAATTGGCAGTCAGGAAACCTGGTCACAAGAGCATCTAAACAACATGTTCTGCATTGGACGGTAATATACATTGATTACTAGTACACCAGAAGAGCTCTATTTGAAGCCTATGGTCCAATTTCAAAGGATCCCGAAGAGGTACGTGACACGTATGCATTAAGTTCAACGAGTACTTCAAGAAACAAAAGGAAATCATCGAGAAGGTTAGTTTGCAATTCGTACTCGTAATCTTATAGTTACTATATGAGCATATTTGATTTTCACAGCACAGCACTTGAGTGTCAGTGAAAACCACCACAAAGCGAATGCAAATAGTGCAGAAAATACTCGACTATGATGGTCCAATTGTGATAACCAACTTGTTGAGAGAGATTCAGCTCCGTATCTAGGCAAACACCAACGGAGGTCAAAGACAGTGTCAACACTGGAAAGCGATTCTCTGTGCTACGTTATTAAAACTGGAAGCACAGTAGCATTTCTCAAAGAGGTTCCAGAAAGAGTTGAATTGCATCCCGGATACGGAATGCTGCGGTAGTCGATGGTGAAGAACAAAATCATGGTTAGAGATCCAAATAATCCAAAGCATTAGCCCGATTAGTTACTTCATATTTTAATTAATTGTTTGGTTTCATGTTCTAGTTCTATTACAATGTTCGATCACTGTATACATATATTTACAAATACATGTAGTGTTTAACGAAAGAACCGAAAATAGTGTTGATATTATTTTTGTAAGTTATAACAGCTTTCTTGGTTTAATGTGATTGCAACAACATTTTTGAAAAAAACGATAAATCGTTAGTTTTATTATATTATAAATAGCCGAATTTGATTAAATCTGAATCAAACAATGAACGTATAAAATATTAATTTAAAAATGATATACTGTCTTTGTTTAAATAATTCTCTCATCATATATCTTCCCATATGGAAGTTTCGCATTAAAAACGTCAAACGTCAGCTGTTATTTCTAAAATAAAGTATTATTGTAAGAGTTAGTATTAGCTGTAGGGTTAGGGTTAGCATTAGGGTTAGGGTTAAGTTTGGGGTTAGGATTATGTTTTAAATTCGGGATACTTATATGAGTATTAATTATTTGATCTGGCACTAAGGACATTGCCGTTCATACTCAGTTTAGTTTATTAGATTTATCACTCTTAGGTGAACGGAATACCCCAACAGGCTAGAAGCCCAATTATAGGGGTTCCGAGGGCCTACGATTTAAGGTCGTTATCCGAGAGGACCCGAAAGTCTTACCATTTGCTGGTATTGTTGCAAAAGCAGCACTTTCTCCTCAATTATTTTTAAGACCCTGCGTCTCAGAGCTTATAGACATGCGTGGTAACCACTAGACCACAGGAGCTGGTTATGCTCTGGCTGCCAGAGACTGAGTATCAATTATTTTCTCTGTCAAACTGGCACTAACGAATTTGCGTTCATACTCTGGCTGCCAGAGTATAAATTATTATTTTCTCTGGCAAAATGGCACTCTGGACATTCGTGGGAAACGTTTTCGCGCCATTGTTACTCTGACAAACATGTGTTTGTGGAGTATGTAATATATGGTGTTTAATATGAGCGGTGATATAATCATGATAATCAGTAGAATATTATGTGATGTCTTCTGTGCTCTGCTACACAACAACCCATTTATCTGTCACTCATGTTTACTGCAGTGGAAAGCATTCATTTTCGAAATTAAAAAGGATAAAGAATGAATTAAGAAGCACCATGGACAAAGACAGGCTAAATAACCTTACTCTGATGACCATTGAATATGAGGTTCTTCAAGAAAGACATTTCTGCTATCATAAAACAGTTTATCGAATGTGTAAACTTTGAAATTTTGACGTTGGATATTTTTCTATGACAAATATGCTGTTCAGTTTGTTCCTTAATATGTCAGTTTTACTATGCTATGTATGATTTTATGAAAACATGTGCACAAATTACTCATTAAAAGTTGTATGTATGTAAAAAAAAATTTTTTTAATATTATGTTTGAGATTAGGGCCCCACTCTTCTAAGTGCCACAGGGCCTGCACTTGCTTAATCCACCGTTGGGTTAACAACAAGCAGATAAGTGGTATAGTAAATGAGGGGAGAATGGCAAGGGAATGGTGTGCTTTATTCTATTATGGTAATTTGCTTTCACAATGTCAATATAGACCTCTTGCACATAATATTGTCAAAATAGCCAATCTGGAGAACAACTGCAAGGTTCCAACATTCAGCACACCGAATAATCAATGAAATTCTATAATTATAAGTATTTGTCCTGCACTAGGCTGTATATCATGAACTTCCTTTTTTTCTCAATCCGTGTGTTCATATTTCGTCTTATCAATTTTCCTGAATTTCCATGCAGCAAGGCGAAGGGACCATACCCCTGATGGAATCTGCAATCTTTCTCTATAATCACCATTGTACATTTATCTTTTCCCTGACTTTCACCTTTCACTCCATTTACCATGTTTCTATTGCATTTCTCTTTTGTAGATCGTAGTATAAAAGAAGACCTTCAATCTGACAAAAAAGGCTACATACACAACAACGGTTCACAAAAGCTTCTGAAAGTCGGTCTTCAGAAGTGACGTCAAAGAAGCTGGGACGATTGTGAAAAGCACAAAATGGTTTATATATTGAAACACGAAGGTTCTTTCGAAAATCACCCGATTTTTTACAAAATAGTCATTCAAAGTTAATTGAAAATAGGCAGCAACACGACTTCTTCATTGTCCATGGATTACGGTCAAACAAATGCAGAAACAGAATTGATGGAAATCGAAGGGGAAACATGCCCAATCGTTGAACAAGCCATAGACTATGAAGACTGTTCACCCATATGAAGGAGAACCTGTTGCTAACGAGGAATGGATTCCCCAGTATAAAGCAAAAATAAATCCCGCAGAGGAACGCTTGTAAACCCTGCGCAACTGGTATGTATAAATATACTGAGTCTCCCCACATATTCGCTTCTTTGCTGATCAACTTTTCATTAACTTTAATACTATTCTTTTAAATGTGGCAACTGCAGTGAATACCTTCAAAACCCAAAAGAATGTCAGTGCTATGTAGAAATTGACTCCTGTGTTAAAGCCCTAAGAACCAAACAGGTTCTTGTAGTTGTTCTTTCTCCAAAGTGCATTACTTTGGATCGAGGTCTACACACAGAGCAAATGTGTAAAAGGCGAGAAAAAGCATGAAGTTGAAACCTTGATTATCGCCTTGTTCCATTTCTTTGTTTGTGATTGTTTCCGAAGGTAAAAGGGTAAAACGTGTAAATGTAGTTAGAGATTTGCTTAACTTTTTATACTATATTAATATATAGTAGCTTAAATCGTTGGAAGTACACACAATGGAACGACTCAGTAAAAGTGAAATGGATAGATGAAAGAGGAGCAATGTACCTGTGTTGAAGCTTAAAGTTTGGATCGATGGGCAACCTCGTTCCCAGGGCATTTTGCCTCCACGGTAGAAGGTCGGCGAAAATGGCCCTGGGATCGGCTGGTCACATGACACCCAGAATTTCTGGGTGTTTAGATGATAATTTTTGTGGTCTTTGTTCCATTTCCTTTGTCTACTTTACTGACCTGAGTAATTGAGAAATATCCAATCTTTAAAAGGGTCCTTGTTCAATGATGCAAAATGACAGTGACTTGACTCTTCTAATGGCAACGTATGATACTCCAGGAGTTCTTTCCGATTTACCAATGTCTTACCATACTTTTGACAAAGTGAGACCTCAACTCTTGTAGATTATCAAGGCGTAGGCGAGGTAGCTGCTGCCTCATGAAATCCATTTAATGATTGTGATGTTACAGTAACTTGGCATATTGGTACACAGGATGGTAGCATATCAGTGACAGAGGAGCCAGTGTCGTCATCGAACTGAATGATAACAGCAATAGGCAAGTTTCGTGGTTGATGATTGTCTTCATAAATTATATCAATGGTAGTTCCTGTAACACCATTGCAGAGTCCAACACCTCTCCATAAATTCATGATTGTAAGCACCGCACGGCCCTGGTTTGTACTGGAGTTTTCCTATCAAATTATTTTGTTTGTTATATACTAACAGTGGATGATACTATTCTGTTGATCTTCATTCTGATTCAAGGTTCAAAATAACATTTATAACATCTCCTTCTCATTTCAACACTCACCAGCAATTAACCTTTCGTGATATCTATTTGAGATATCCATGTTAGTTTTAAAAAAATGATTTTTTATAGTTTGATGGATAACCCAATTTATTAGCAAAAGATTCGTCAACTCTTTCTGGAACCTCTTTGAGAAACGCTACTGTGAGAAACGCTACTGTGCTACCAGTTTTAATAACGTAGCACAGAGAATCGCTTTCCAGTGTCGACATACTGTCTTTGACCTCCGTTGGTGTTGGCCTAGATACGGAGCTGAATCTCTTTCAACAAGTTGGTTACCACAATTGGACCATCATAGTCGAGTATTTACTGCACTATTTGCATTCGCTTTGTGGTGTTTTCCACTGGCACTCAAGTGCTATGAAAATCAAATATGCTCATATAGTTATAACTAAGATTACGAGTACGAATTGCAAACTAACCTTCGATGATTTCCTTTTGTTTCTTGAAGTACTCGTTCAACTTGATGGCATACGTCACGTACCTCTTCGGGATCCTTTGAGATTGGACCATAGGCTTCAAATAGAGATCTTCTGGTGTACTGGTAAGCGATGTATATTACCGTCCAGCGCAGAACATGTTCTTTAGTTGCTCTTGTGACCTTGACCCTTGCTCTTGGTTTCCTGACTGGCAATTGGAATTGAGTTGCAGACAGACTTGCTCATCAAATTTGTCAAACTATGCCAAAGCTTCAACGTCGAGACAATAATCAACTGCTATATATTCCCCCTTTGCCAGAGGTGCCGGAAGCAGAATCTCAAAAAGGGCACTTTCACAAAAGGAAATTTTAATTTAGTGGGAGAAGCCATCTAGCGATCTTTATTAATTTTATATCTATTACTGAAAGATGCACACAGACTCACAGTAAACGTTTGTCAATAACAATCTTTATTAATTAATGCTACGTGGATATATGTAATACACATTTTGGAAGTGTCTATTCTTACAAGTTTATTAACAACAATGCCAAGTTATTCTTTTTGTATAAATAATTTAAAAAATTGCTTCCAAAAATTCCAGTCTAGAGCAACATCGTGGATTTTTAGGCATGTCTATAGCAGCAACCGAAATGTTCCATTTGCAATTATATCTTTACATGCATAATCCATCGGACTCATCTCGTCAACTCCTTCGAAACCAAATTACACAACCTATACTTTGTCAATCGTCGACCACGATTACCAGCGACGATTAGTTCGGGCTCCTTCCTTTTCATTACGCATCTTGCTAGCAAAATTTAAATATTTTTGCTTTCCGAATATAGGCAGTATAAATTTTAACATAGAGTGATAAATAAATTCAAAAGTAAGTATAAGATATCGCATTACGATATAGCAAAGGGCACACGAATGCCCCTGTAAGCAAAGTGCAGCGGGGGCAACTGCCCCTGTGGTTCCGGTGCGCCTATTACTTTGCCAAACATGTATACGTTATTTTTGTACGCATATTCCTGGTGAACTTAACTGCAAATATGTAGCCACTGCATTCTTGGAGTGTGAGCTTTATGAAGAGCTTTTGGATATGGCTAGCTAATAAGTGGTTATTTACGAAGGGGAAAACTGACAATGATTTGTCTGGTTCATAAGATGCTGCTGCTGAGCACATTGTAAAGAGTAGAAATTCAACAATATATGGTCATGAGTGTCATTAAGGTTGCAGGAGTAAAGGTATACGATAACAGTATGTGTCAATGTGCCAATTGCATATAGAAGCCTATAGGCATGATCGCTGTGTACTGGAATTTTTTCATTATCCAAAAAACCATTACCCAAATAAAATTCTAGTGCTAACCCTGAAATAAAGAAATACTAACCCTACTTCTAAACCCAACATTTCAATGATTCAATATTCTGTGTTCCGGTACACCGTGAGCTGACCCACCTATAGAAAATGTGCCAATTGCCTATAGACGTTTTTGTTAGGGTGTTATGTTTTGGCATTTGTTAACTGAAATGATATCCTTCAGAACAAAGACCCGGTCTTATATTACATATAACAGATATTTTTATCATAATATTTACTGTATTTGAACACTTTTCAAATGCTGTAAATAAGCTGTATGCCATTTGTCCAGTGGAAAAATTGTAATTTTGTTTATTTAGGTTGTGGCAATATATGTACTTGATGGAAACTGGAAGTTGTGTTATGCACATTAGGGAGCTTAAAGTGCCACTACGATGAAAATTCACCCCCGTCTTTTAGATTTTCTTTAGCATAGAATAGTATTTCAGGGTCGAAAATGATCATCGATGTAAAAAATAAATAAAAATTGGTATTTTGAAGTATTTTGAGCTCTGAAATCACTATTATTTAGGCCACCATTACTAAAAATGTGTTCCAAGTGAGCCCGCGATTTCAAAAGATAATATTGTTTGTGACGTAAAATTCTCAGTGACGTAAAATTCTCAATGCTGTAAAATTCTCAATGCTACGCCTGAATTTCAGTCGAGGTTACTTGCTTTCTTGTTTTCTTTTTGAAGTAGATGAAATGTTCAGCCTTTCAGATGAAGAATTTGAATAAACGACTTTGATTTACTTGAAGAATTGGCGATGTGGAGTCTTCGCGTTGAGAATTTTACGTCACTTCGTTACGCTGGTCAAGAACATGAACGATTAATGGCGGACATAACAACTCCAGATTCGGAGTCAGAAAAATAATACTTGCCATCGTCGAATCGCAAAACGGTTTCGACTGAGTAATATTTAGCAGCTCTGCTTTATAAATACGTAAAAATATCGATAGGTAAAAATTTGATCGTACCACGGACGGCAACCGGAAGAGATTGCGAACATTGTATTTCTTACTGCACATGTCATCGCGTCCGTATTGCGCAACGAACGTCAGGACGGCATGTTTGGAGTTCTCGACAAAACGGCAAGATTGAAACCATAACATAGCCGAAATTCTGTTATGGAATGGACCGAAAAACACGATATCTTCTTATGCAGAGAAATACTTGCTGTGGACTTGTTTAAAACTAAAAAGAAAACTACTCCGAGAGCACAGATATGGCAACGGTTATCGGATAATCTTTCTGGATATGATACACCAGCGTTCCTAGTCACACAGCATGCTGTTCGTGATAGATACAACGTGATTACCTCGAAGTATCGAAAGAGAATACGATCTGAAGAAAAAGCAAGTGGTATTGACACTACCCAGAGTGAGTTGGACGTGCTTCTTGAAGAGTTAATCGAAAGGGAAAACATGTCCGAGGAACAATGCAATCAAGCTAAAATAAAGGTTGAAGAAGACAAGTGCAAAGCCATGGATGTAAGAAAGAGAGCCATGGAGAACCTAGATGAAACCAAAAGGCGAAATAATAGCGAGGATACTATTGGAAAACCTTCCAAAATAAGAAGATCAGGATCGGAAGCGATCGAATATTTAAGGGAGAAAGGCAATAAAGAATTACAGCTGAAGGAACAGGAAATCGAACTTAAAAAATGCATTCATGAAACAGAAATGGCTAAGAATGATGCAGAACAAAGAAAGAATGACTCTGTTATGCAATTGATGACCCAGCAACAACAACATTTGCAGGAACAGCATCAGCAGTCTCAACGTCAGATGGCTGACTTTCAACTTCTGATGGCTCAACAAAACCAAATGCTGATGGGTCTTATTCAAAAGTTGGTTCCCAAATAGCACTTTAAGTTATTTTATTACATGTGTTTTCCATGTTCATATTTATGTTTTATGCTATGCATAACTATTTATTGGAGATTTGTTTTGACTATTTGATTGGAGTTTTTTTCTTAAAATTTATTTCACATTTGCAAGTTTTCGTAATATTATTTGCATTCGTAATTGCATAATTCATTGGAAAGTCCACTCTAAAGCAACTCTCTGGGTTAAACTGTTACTGCTTTATATCTGGACGTTTTTGCCCCTTTTCTATGACCAGTGCCATTTTGGTGGGGGTTTCTTTTCAGTTCAACTTTTTACTCAATGTTGTTTTCAAAAAGACTTTGAATAGTCAGTTACCATAGCAGAGCTAGCTGTGAGTGTTCTTTTCAATATAAAATGATTTGCTTTAATATAGTATTTACATTTGCATTTTTGCATTGTTGTTATTTACTCCTTAAAAAATAAATAGAGCATAATAGTTCTTGTTAGTAGAAATAAAGCTATTTTACCTGAAGAATATATTCTAATTTATGAAAAGTATTCTTGCAATGTTGGTGGTTGTAAATCAAAATAGTAAGATGCTTGGTTACCATACAGGCAAGTAATAGCATTTTGTAATAAGGAACAGACAACATACATCTTACCTACATTACTTAACCCTATCTTTAAATTTTTTTTTAAATCCATAAATTTAAAAGAATTGACAACATCGCCAAAAGCCCACTCCACCGATACTCTTACAGCACTCATGGATTTATTAAATGCCACCATATCTGGGGTCAATCTTGCTTCTCTGAACGGGCTTTGTAAATGTACCCTAAGAGGGTATGCAGGGTCACCATATATGCACATGGGTTCTCCATTTCTTGAAAAGGCATACTGTTCCAGGCATTGTAGTAGTCCTGAGTCAGCAAGCATGCCTGCATCATGTCGTTTACCTTCTGTAAAATATATATATTATTTGTGAGTTGAAATAATTAAAACACAATAAATAACAGTCAAACTCACCTACAGGACCATAGATGTTGCCAATCAAGCCATTTGGTAAACTCATTGACTGGAATTTTAGGGAGTGCACCCTCTTATGCCCATTGTACACCAACCTTTGATTTATTCCTGGCTTGCATATTGGACGTACTGTGCCATCCACAAAACCAAAACAGTTGTCTAGGGCAGCTCCTTTCCTGTGTATCGCATCTGCATAAATATCCAAGGCAGCTGGAGCAAGAATTTGATGGTTCCATTCGGTAATTCTGTGACCATGGTTTTCAAAAATGCAATTTGATACAGCGTTTGTGATCATAGACAATTCAGGTACAGATCTGCCAAAGTATGGAATCAAATCGTTGAAACGACAAGGGTAAGCTGTTCGTTTAAGTAGCATACAAAGGCCCTCAATTTTTCCTGCAATTGAAGTACGTCGGCAAGAAGGGGAATGTGACGCTTTTCCATCCTAAAATCATACTTGCACTCTGGTTCCTTTACACTATTGATATCAAAGCGATCGTGGTCGTTGTAAGAGAAAGCCGGGTTTTTTGAGGAGTATTCCTCTAGAAGTATCAGTAGCTCGTCTTCTGAAATATATCCCTGGTTGTAGCTGATCAACAGCATGTCTCTAACAGCATGAAATCCTGACATGGTGTCGAAATTTAAAGTATAAGCAACTGAAAGGTTGGATCACTAAAGAGCTACGAGGGGCTTCGTGTCGAAGTTCGTGAAGACAATACAAAACATGCTTAACTTTAATTTTTGCCGCGACAAACCCGTCCTCGACCAGGTCCCCACGGAAAAAATTGACGTCCGTGGTGCAAGAATTTGGTATTTGTTAACTAAAATGATATCCTTCAGAACAAAGACCCGGTCTTATATTACATATAACAGATATTTTTATCATAATATTTACTGTATGCCATTTGTCCAGTGGAAAAATTGTAATTTTGTTTATTTAGGTTCTGGCAAGATATGTACTTGATGGCAACTGGAAGTTGTGTTATGCACATTGTATGTTTCCAGGACCTGTAACTGTTGTAGGATATGAAAACGAAATACATTATCCAAAGGTTTGTCCAAGAAATCCAGATTACCGGTCTGCATTCTGTGACAGACATTTCACGGTGGTGAAGAGTAAAGGTATTCCAACTGATTTAAAGACGTTTTTGCAGTATTGCATAAACATATAGAAACATAACAGGTAAATAAATGTGACAGTGTACTTGTACATAATGTAATGTGTGCATGTTTTGTATGGACTGTTCATTGATGCTTACAGTGTATATTTGTTATATTTCATGTATTATTATTGTTATTTCACAGTTTTACTTACAGGTACTCCTGATTGGCTACAGGTAATGACAGCAGTATTCTTAAACTTAAATGTTATCTGCTAGGGGTATTTGGGGGGAAAATACCATTTGTGCTACACTCTTATTGTATTATGACTATTTCGCCAAACACAAGACTAATTATTTGAGAACATTTTTATTTCATATATTTACATCTCTCACCATGTATATAATAATGAATGTCAAATACCTACATTTTACACAAAAATCAAAGGACTGTTGCATAATTTCATACTTTCTCTGAAATTTATGCAGACCTCACTGATGTGCTGGATGATATTGAGTTTGAAATGCCTGATACAAGTGAAGACAATGCAGCAGTATATCAAGGTGTGCACATACTTGTTGGATTACCTAGCTGTGTATTACCATAATAAATATGTTGGTAGATTACTGTATTTATTCATTTTATGTATTTATTTTTGTTATTCTAATAATATATATGAAAATTTTGCAATTTATATGGCTGGCTGAGAGCAATTCAATTTCAATGAAATACAGTGTAGAAAAATGGAAATACAGTCAGCTGCATGACTGAATTTTTTTGAATTTTAAATAAACACATCCTAGATATGTAACAACAGCATCTGGTAATAAAGATTTAATCTTTCAGATTAACCTCCTACAATAATTTTCACTTCCTATTACATTTTTCATGTATAAAAAGCACTCAAAATGATTGTATACATATTAATTATATACATATTAATGATTGTATACATATTAATTATAATCTTAAATGTTTCTTTTGAAGGTACCGGATTGTTCATGGCAAAAAATTCAAAATTGTTGGAAGACTGTGAATCAATCAACTGAAGTGGTCACTTGTAACAAAGATACAGTTGGGAAAACACGTCTGCAAAAGTGGTCTAGAGCGATTTTTATAATAGCTTTAGGTGGTAGGAACATTGTCTACATGCAGTAGTGAATTGTTATTACAAATAATTTGAATAGTAGAACCATGGTTATAATTACAGACTGTACTGTATACACACAAGCATTCATGATCACGATTTTCTGGTTGTACAATAAGTTTCTTGAACTGAAGAACAGTGGAAAGAGTGATGAAGAAGTGTGTCAGCATATGACAATGTGTCATCTAAACATGTTAACATGTGAAGTTTGTCATTCAATTTGGCAATCTCTGATGTTCTTTTTTTTCCTTCGAGAATGAGAACAAAAATATAAATATTTATTACGTATTATCTTGAATTTACAATACCATTAATTCAATATTATGTCAATAGATCAATAGAAACGTAATCACCAGTCTATGAAATAGAGGTTCAATGTAATTAAAGTGCATACATTGTCTGTGGGGATTTTACATATTTGGATTCTCCTGACAAAAATTGTAATATATCTTGTTGGCCGTAAATCTCATCAAATCTAAAGTGACGTCATAGCGGGAATCTGTCTATATATAAACCTCTTTGGCTCTTTATGGATTTCCGCTATGACTTCACTTCCCTCAACTTTAACAGCAAAAAAAGTCGATGAATATCAAATTTTCTACCGACAAGATATTAGAATTTTTCTCAGGACAATCCAAAGATTACAAATATGTAAATACAACACAGACGTTATACGCACTTTAAGGCTGCGTTTACACTAGAGCAAAAGTATCCGGATTCATATTGTTTTGCATTGTCATGGGAATAAAAAACAATACGAATCCGATTACTTTTGCTCTGGTGTAAACGCAGCCTAAATCTCGCTAATCAGTAAGCAATTTTTATCATTAATGGAAGATTGTTTTACAGTACTTGTTTGTTGTCTGGAATGCTCTGATGGTGTTTTAGTTATATCTGCTTGCTCATCCGCTGGAATTCCACTATCTTTAAAAATAATGAAACAAATAGTTGATGGAATGGTTAGCAAAATTATAATTTTTACACTTAATTATATAACAATGTTACAAAACTGTAGAATAATAAAAGTAATGTCCCTTGAAAAGTAGCAGTCTCATGCCAAGCATGAAACAAGTACTCCAGAATTAATTTATTTAGAATTAATCATTAGGCCAAGTAAAATATAGATAATAGATAAAGCATTGAATAAAGTAAAATTATAACACAAATTTCAATGTATGATCACCTGCTGCATTGGATATTAGCTGTGAAAATGAACTTGCTGGAGGGGTTTGTATGGCTGAATATTCAACTGCTGCTGTTGCAACCTTTTGCTGTAGTTGGGAAATCGTGCAATTCAGTGCATCCTCTGTGGCCTTCCACTTTCTCTCTTTTTGTGATAGTTCACAGTGCAAGTTGGTGATTCTCTCTTCAGCAGTAGTGCTCTTAATTTTTTCAGTAGCCAGAGCTTCCTCAAACTTCCTTTCCTCATTAATGAGCATCTTGTTATGCTGTTCCTTGGCAGACAGTTTCTTTTTTATATTTGCAACAGTTTCGTTGTCTGGCTGGTCTCTTTTCCATTTACCGTCTCCTTTCCGTTGGTGTCATCTTCATTGTCATTCTGTCCAATATCTTTGCCAAATGCTAGTAAATTCAAAATAAATTACATTTTATGTAATATGATATTGTAATATGTTAATGTACCGATACCGTATGTTGTACCTTTATCAATAAGCTCAAGGGCATCTTTGTTCACAATTCTCCTTGGAATTTTGATACAGCGACGTTGGGTGCCTCCCAAAGATTCCTGAATGTTCAATTGATGTCCCTTCCTGTTGACTTATTGCCTTTCTTAACTTGTCAGGTTGAATGACGCTTGTTGGCCAATTCTCTGTTTGATGAGTGTTGACACTTCTGGTAGGATATGCATAATATGTCCATCAGACCTCGTTGGAACACAATTTCGAATACATTTCTGCAATTGCTGGAAAGCCAATTTGAAATATACAATGAGCAGTGTTGGATTTTTTTGTCATTAATTTAAAATGTAAAAAGTACCTCATCATGTGTAGTTATTTCTTGTAAGATCCTCCCAAGACATACACAGAAATTTCCAAACCCTTCTGCCTGTTCCTTGACAGCATTGCAGCTTTGTAGGACAATTTTCCGAACATATGGAAGAAAGATCTCGTCTAAATACGCTTCATACTTGTCCAATGCAATTGATGGTGTCTCGTTGTTTTCACCAGAGCTGCAGTCATCAATAATCTAGCCTGCGGGGCGGCGTTAGGGAAGGGAGGAGGGAGCGCCTGCACGAAAGACCCATGATTTTGGATTTCCGCCCACATGAAAAACTGTCAAAAACAACCAATCAGCAACTAGCGGGCTTTCCTCAATGATTAAACATTTCACTTCGGGCCGAATCGTGAAATATCCAGGTGTAAAACTCCATAAAAAGCTTGGCTGCATCTGGTGTAAGATTTATTTTCAAAATTTATTGAAGCAATCGTGTAGACATGGAAGCACAGAGTTGATTCTGGCTGAGGCTTGTGAATCAATCGGCTTTGCATTACTACGCAGTGAAACTTTTGCCGAGCGGGTTTGTAGGTCTTGCGGCAGAAAAAATAAGAAATGCTTTTGAACTTTACAACTTTACGAAATTAGTATTAACACATGCGAAAGGAGACAGCAATGTTCCACCAACCGATAACATTAATAGCCCTGATAGAATGAAGCGACATCTGACTACCGAACACCGTAACTCCAGAATGGGATTTGGCCAAGAAATTTCATATATGCAAGACAATGTAGCTAGAAACCATCACTTATATACGTTTAGCCATAAATCTCTCTATTCTGAAACGTCGAAGGAATTCTCCGAAGGCCCAGAGAGCATTGTTGAAACACCTGAAGACAAGGACAAGGTACAAATCACAATAATATAGCTGCTTCCCCTGCCGACTGATAATCACGCGCTCGCACAAACGTCTGGTAAATCTACCAAATCCATAATCAAACTCTTGCCAAATCCCGTTGGCAATACCATCAAAACATCTTTTCCTACCAGCAGCTCCCTCGTAGCAACTTTTTGTTCCTGTTTTAATTTAAAGCTACGACCAGCAACGTACTGAAGATCGGTTAAATCTTTCGAAAGAAAATAATCTACCAACACGGTTTTTCTAAAGTCGCCATTTTTAAATGTTTATTTGCTGACAGGCACCCTGAATATCAATGATTGAGTTAGCCAATCAGAATTTAGCGTCCTCTGGTGGACGTAGAAATCCAAAAACATGGGTCTTTCGTGCAGACGTTCCATCTGCACTCACCCCAGTCCCCGGCCCCTCCCCCAATCCCTAAACGCCTGCTTCGCAGGCTATCAATAATCTAAAAACACACACACGTCTTAAAATTCCATTTGGTCAGATGTATTTTCTTGAAGAATGAAGGACAACATACTTCCATGTATGATGTTTTTGGGAAAAACATTTTGTGGTTATATAACAAAAAACGTAGCCATGTAAAAAGATTTCTGCTTGAAATAGAGTAACTTAAACAATGAAATATTACCTTGTACACAATGGCTTTATAAAAGCCATACAGATTGTGGATTCTTGTTGGCAGGGCCCGATCTTTCTGCCTGAAAAAATTGATCTGTTCATCCAGTATGGTTTTATTGATAATCAGTTTTGTTCCTAACTTGATGACCCAGGGAATACAAGCTGTACTTGACACTATGTAGTTTTTCTTTTGCTTCTCTGTACTGTGCAGAGTCATCAGGAGCTTCTGGTGTATTATAAACAATTGGAACTATTCTTTCAAAGCATCTGTATTGAATATAAATTTTGTAGTATCATTTAAAAAAAACACATTTTCAATAGAAACAGCTATTTTCCCACCATTTTTGAAGTCAAACTAAGGATGTAACTCAGTACTGTATTAAAACAGTTTTAACACTGAAGGAACGGCAACAACAAAATGAGCAGTGTCTATAGGTCCATCAGCAATTGACAACAGCTGAAACATTTAAATAAGGTTTTTAATTACAAGAATCAAAAGACAAATTATCCTTACTTGCAAAAGCAACATCATCAGCTGCTCACATGATCACCTCACTCGCTGGCAAGGCAAGCATTCAAGCAAATAATTGAAAGCAATTTGTCCGAAAAATATTTTGCTTAAAATAGAACACAATTTAACAAAAATGAACATGTGATGAAAACTACTAAAACACGATGGAAAATACAAGGCAAAACTCATTGATCAGCGACGGAGAGCGAGCGATTCTTCGTCGTTAACACAGACGTTTACGGTACCAATCGAACAACCAGAAAACATGTTGGTGAAGCTGGATTTCTCGTAGAAGGAGGTCTGAGCCGTCGAAGTTGCTTGTGAAAACATTGGGGCCTGTTGTTGGGATATACCAAGCTGTAGGTGTCAGTGATCTGGACAAGACATTGCTGCTTTGCTGAAGTTGTGCTGAGGAAGGACGAGCGTTGTAGCTCTGCAACGACTGTTCTTTTCGATGACCACAGGGTTATTTCAGTGGCCCTCACACAATGGTTGGTGTACATCCTCGATAGCTGGGCTTCTTCGCTGATTTCTTTCATCATAACCGCCAATTTGTTTATGCCGAGCGGACGATTTTCGTACCAAATCGAGTCGTGTGGAGACCACTTTCGCTTTGGAAACTGGAAGAATGCTGGACACATCAGGTTGAGCTTAGATATGTACATCTGCAAAGCATTGAAGCCATCACTTGGGTCGTCAGTTGATTTGTACATTCTGCCTTCCTTCTCAAAACTTTCGCTGTCGCCAATTCTTTGACGACTCGTTTTCATCCACAAGAAGCTTAAAACTGGATCCTGTTAGGTTCCGTTGGCCTTCTCGCCCTCTCCAGCACCAGTATACAGTTGTGTGAAACAAAACGTTTCTCAATAGGCCAAGGAGTCGAAGGACAGATTACTTGATGTACTTTTAGCTTCTGCAAATCTGGCGACGTTATGGCAGGTTTGTGCTCTACGAAGGTAGTCTAAGGCAGTCTAAGGCAGTCTAAGGAAAGCTAAGGCAGTCTAAGGTAGTCTAAATACATATTCTAAAGCTGTCTGATTCAGTATTAAGGATAATTAGGGTGTATAACATAGAATAAATTAAGCGCCTATTTCGGTTGCTCGTATATCGAGAAAGGGCCATTAAAGCATCTCAATCTAATGATTGGAATATTTCTAAGAAATGTCGCAACTCGGTAAATAACGAAATTAAGCTGGCCAAAGAATTATATTATAAAAATGCCTTTCATGAGAATGAAGGTGACACATGTAAGACATGGAATATTATTAAGTTAACTGCGAGACAAACAAATAATTCGCACATAAAAGATAAAGCAAAACGGTAATTCAATAAGTAACGCAAGAGCTATCCGATGCCTTTAATAATATAAAAAAACTTGCTTTGTTCTTTTTCAACCTTCTTGTGACGCCTCTCAATGTGTTTGATTGCTGCTGATGCAGTCGTCTTCGGCCAGTCTCCGTCGCACGTTATTATATTAACGTTTTCCTTGTTAAAAGTCCCCTCCAAAAAAGTTAATTTAAACACTTGGACAGAAATCTTACTGTTTTTCTTGCTTGGTTTTCTCCTCGTAGCTGACTAGGTTTAGAAAATGCTCTTAAGAAATTTTTTGGAAGTTCGTTGTCGTTAGTTCTTCACCTTCCTTGTCCGCCATCAGGCAGTCTAAATATACTCTGATGGTCCTAGCACACAGTTTAAAAACAAATATGTAGTCAGTTTTCTTAATAAGCTAAACCATAAAGTCCCTATCCAGTGGAATTACTTTGCCACATCCCATGACAAGGGAGCTGTAGACGGGATTGGCGGAGCAGTAAAGCATCTTGTGTGGAATGCTGTGGCAACCCGAAAATTACCACCTGTTGTAGATGCCCAGTCTTTTCAGAAACTGCAATTAAATTCACATCATCAGTTAGTGTTTCACTTGTGAAGAAAAAAGAAATGGATGACATTGTGGGATCCCTTTGTCTCAAGAAATGCTTCAATGAAGCAGTGCCTCTTCCTGGTATTTCAAGATTTCATTCCATAGAGCCACAAGGAGATGGTTCGGTTCAGTGTCATTTATACTCTCACCAATATCTGGTTCAGGATAAAATTTCCCACAGATATTTATCTTCAGATGAATCTGACACTAAGTCAGATATCACAGAAATGTGTTGAGATGATGCAGATGAACAGAGTCCAGCATCAACCGAAGATGACAGCAGTGAGATAAAACAGGACGTCAATTTGGTCTCCTAAACAGCGGCCTGCAAGTAATCACAGCAACACCAAGAGTTTCACGTTCAATGTTCAGCAGGGTGTTCCCAATGAGATACTTGTTTTGTTTAAACAATAAACACCATTTACCCTTCCATCATACATAGGCAATTAAGTAGATGCAATCATTAAAGTGTCAGTAAACCCAAACCCTTTTTTCATAAATGTATACAAAACATACAGGTAAATGATATTTTAGATTTTTTTGTGTCAAATTGGCGCTCTTTCACGAAACTGTGAGGGTCCAAAGTACCCCATTTATTTATGAGTATTGAACAAAGTCGCATGCGTTAAGAAGACTATACTTGATGTCGTTTCGCTTTATAATAAAAACATGGAGGAGTTGATAAGTGCAACCAGTTTCGACACTATTATAACATTTCTCGTTGAGCAAAGTGGTGGGACATATCTTGCATGGTTCTTCATTGATGTAACAACCATCATCGACGCTCACATTATGATGAAGTTAGCCCGAAACTACCCCAATTTGACCCAAGTTTGGTTCAGAGTCAAATGTCTTGTTGGCGATTTTTCCCACGAGGAAGCAGAGGGTCGTTCACGGACGTTTGTTCACGTTTGTGGAGACCATTGGCAGGTAGAAATGACCAAAGGCTGCTGTAGACGTTGTCTGAAAGCCAAGAAGACAACTTTTTGTCGAATGGGTTGTGAAAAGTGTGGACTACGAATCTGCCTGCCCTGTTTCAAAATCACACTTTGAGCAACCTATGAACTCTTTCCGGCAAAGATGGCGCGAAGTTTGAAATGATAAAACAGTGAACGTTTTTCGAACTGTTATGTAGCTACTATATATTACTATTAGATTTGCGATCCTTATTATTGGGTATTGCTAATTGTATCACTCTCACTGATATGATAGATATTTTCCTATGTTATAAGTAGAATTAGATAGTTTTCTTGCTTCACTAGGAAGCCATATTTGTGACATTTTATATTTGTGCATGTTCATAGTACTTATTTATAGTATAATTAGACAAGGTATTCTATGTACAATAAACGTTTATTATTGTGCTAAGCCTGAAAATGTCTATTTGTTCAGTTATTCATTGGGGAACTGTTGTACCTAAAATTTCTTTATAATTCTCTCATACCCCATGGGGAGAAAGGGCACATAACTCCTGAGACCTGTTGGGAGTGAGAGGGTTAACAGCAACAAATGTCCAGCAAATCAAGAGGCGAGCAGCTCCAAAGTGTAGTACATGTGGCCATCCAACGAAGGGGCACAAGGACATCATTGATTGCCCAAAAAATAGGAAATATTATCTAAAAACTATCTATATTTAATTACTCTAATTTGTAAATACTGTAATTCTCATTTAATGTTTTGTAGAGGCCTGGAGCAAATCTAATTCTGTCCTCTCACACAATCTTGGTGAAGGCTAAAAGGGATAACTCAAAAGGACCTTCTCATTTTCAAGAACTAGTCTAACCGTAATCCCAATAATAATCCAAACCTAACCTTGATCCAACCGTGATCCTAACCTTAAACCTAATCCTAACCAAAAATAAAGACCAGACAAAAACAGAAAGGTCCTTTCGAGTCATCCCTTTTAGCCTAAACCAACAATCTCAAGAGCCTTTGCGGAAAAGTAGCAACAATAAAAAAATCCATGTTAAACAACGGTGTGACTTGTTTTCACAAATTTTGTTTTACTGTATTTGTGACTTTTCCACAAAGGCTCTAAAGGGATTATTACAGGGAACAGAATCAAATTGACTTTGGGATTCTACTCTTCTAAAGTGGCTAAAAGTATATTTGGTTGATACTATATTTTAGTTGTCACTGTCTTCTTGATAGCCCACTAAAGCATCTGAAGGAAATTTCTTATTGCATCATATGTACATGCTGGAAATGGGATTCGTTTCTTTCCAAGTTTTCCATGTACCAACCTTGTAAAATCTCTGTAAGCAACAGCTTGGAGAAATCTGTCAAGAAGATAAGTCAAGTTCATTATTTATTCAACATAGTTTGCCGTTTCTGATTGGCACATAGCCTGTCCATTTAATTCTTTATAATGCATTGACTGACCAAATTGGGAAGGAAGTGTCAATTAAAATTGCATTTTTGCATGATTGATGAATTTATTATTAAAAAATCACCATAAGCCACACAACAGGGATTTGACTTACTTAAATGACTGAATTAAGCTTACTTTGAGAATATTTTGAATATATTTATAGTAAAACAATTATTGGATTCGATTATCATCACATGATATAAAAAATTACCAAGACCTCTGTTTGTGTCATCCTCCTGGACCTTTGCCTAATAACACAAACATCAGCCTTGATAATTATTGATAGAATGCTCAGCTCATTAAATAAAAAGTAAAATCTACTTCATTTGCCATTTCAAGATAAATTTTCCATTCAGTATCTTGATGTAAATATATTTTTGGTTCTAGATCAATGTCAACTTGTTTTATATAATACCATTAGAATTACCCCAATGGTGATCATGGTTTCACCAAACAAATTCCAATTGTCAATAAAACAACAAAAAGGAATATTACTTATATTTCACTGTCTTTCATGTGATAACGTTTGTTTTGCTTTGTTCTGAACTTATCAGCTGACATTCGCAAAGCCCATGGTTCCAAGCAAACTGGTCTGATAACAGGATGTAATGTTACACATCCTGGAGCAACACCAACTTCATCAATAACTGTCTCATCATGGAGTGCTCATCTACAACCTTCTATCTCCGTGCAACAGAAACATTCCTTTGAATTTGAAAAGAGCTCGACTCGGCAGTTTCCACATTTACACCTACAAAATATTATGTATAATATCATAGGAGTTTGATCTGGTGAATATGACCATAAACCATTACATTTACTTCTCAACTTTTATGTTCAGTATTTGGATCTAGAAATAAATAATATCATGTTTCAATTGTCTGAGATTTGTCATCTTACCAAGTCTCTTCGGGTTCATCCCGTCTGAGGCGACGCAGCATCTGCTCGTCTGTTTCAATTTTTATTTGTCTTTGATAATCCGCTATCCACTGCTCGTCTGCTAGTGACTCATCTTGGTAGGGCTCTAGCTCATCCCAAACATCGTCGACATCAATCCTTTCTACATGAGTAGCATCGAAGTCGTCATCTTGAGCTTCGATCTCCGCTTCATAGTCTGTTTCATCAGCGCTGCTAGCACTCAAACTGGATCCAAAACTGGTTTCCGAATTTGTCAGAGTTAAAGTTGAATCGGACATTCTTAAAAATCCTAACTTAATCCCCAAGTAAAAACAACTTCGCTGACGAGATCCGAAAGACTATCAACGCATTGCGCATTACTTGAAAATTGATATACTTTATATATTGCTTCGTTCCGGTATGTACGTCATCACATAGCTCGACCCAGACTTCTCATCGCGCGACTATCTCCAGGAATGGACTTTTCAAACTTCAATAAAACAGGGTTAATAATCAGATTTCGATACATTTGGTTTTTTATACGACTGTTTATATGATCGAAGTGTAATAAATGAAAAAAACAACTTTTGGGTTTACTGACACTTTAAAGGCCTCATACATTTTAGGAAATAGCCTGATTGATCACACTGAATTGCAGGGTTTAGTAGACAACTCACCAAATCCGCAAAGAAAGTGGCTTTCCAACTTTGTTGTCAACGAATATCTTAATTTGATCAAAGCTGCCAGTGGTGTCAAAGTCAAAACCTTATTATGGGAGAGTTTTGAAAAAGTCCAGATTTAGCTAAGAACATGCAAGATGAGAAAGAGTCGCCACTCGCCCAAGATTTGGTTCTTGTGTCTTGCAACCTAGTCCAGTCAAAACACTGGTTTCTTCTGGCCATGCTTCCAAAGAAGAAACTAGTCATGGTTTTGGACAGCAAAGGTGGTGAATTTGTTAAACCCCAAATAAGAAAGGCACTCGCCAAGATGGGCGTAACCTTAGAGCTTCTGAGTGGCTGTTTATTTGTAACAAGAAAGGTGACATTCCTCAGCAGGCCAACAGTTATGATTGTGGGGTATACACTTGCCTTTATGCTAGATGTCTGGCAGGCTTTGTTAGTTAGTTTTGAGAGTGTAGGGAATTTAAACAATTGAAATTTATTCATATTTGTTTAATGGAAGAAAGTAGTGTGTCAGGCAAGTGTTATATGAAAAGGTAAAATTTATTGTTCAAAAATTGTGTAATTGTGTTTAAGTGGGTGTTAGTATGTTGTACATGTAATACTTAATTAGTACAATAAAGGTTTAGTGGACAACGTTAGGAGAGGGTCATAAAGTAGTGTACTGTATACATGTAAGGTGATTTGTTAGTAGAGGGTATGTTTATATTTTTGTCTTAATTATGACATATGTTAACAGATGACATTACATGTAGTATTATTAATAGGCACAACTCACTTAGTTTTGGGTCTTGAATAGTTGAACAGTTTGTTCTTCGTCCTCAGTTAAATCCAAATCTTGAAGATGACAGTAAATTGGATTTGGAAGTACCACAAAACGCCAGATGTAAATCTGTTACTGTTATTCTGCTAATCTTCAATGATGGGAAAAGGAAGTCTGATTAATACTGTAATTAGCATTTCCAGTTACTGAAATTGTTGTTAAAAAGAGATAAAATAATATAATTGAAAATAATATAATACATGATATAATTATGTAGATAGTGTAGAAGAATATTACCATGATGGATGATAATTGTCATATATTTTGTGATAGAAATTTATTTGAACGTTGTGGAGAGAAGAATGAAGTAAAGCATACAACATATTTACGCAATACAGCAGTTATGTAAAACGCTAGTTGAGAAAGAGACGGTTTTATGTTGGGAAATTGAAAAGTATTTGATCATTAGGTGTTAAGTTTAAGAATTATGTTACAATTAACATAATGCATGAAGATACGTTTACATTATTATAGTGTAGGAGTGAAGATTTTGAATTAGTTTGATAATTTATGAATAGATATATGCATTGAGTGTATTAGTGTTTAATTGATAATACATGTATGTATTTGGATGATTGATATGAGTTGGGCATAACATGTAAGGGAATGTGTGTAGTAATTAGTGACTAGTGTATTACTTTAATATGATAATGTAAATTTGGTTTTTGTTGGAAAATAGTGTATGAATATATTGTGGAGGTATGGTACGTAAAGTGAATAGTGTATGTGAATTTTGGTATTGGAGAAGTGAATCTATACATGTACTGTAACTTACTTGTTGCTCTGTTATTCGCCTTTCCTGTAAAAAGTTGCAGGAAGTCTTGATATTCCCTATTGTCTTGTACAGAGCCTTTAGATGCAGAGTACATGTTCATTGTTGAGAAGAATGAACTCAACTCATCGAACAAACCATACATTTTACCACCATTGTTGGCTAAAATATCCCAAAATTTATCCCACGTGCAATGGGGT
Organism: Chrysogorgia sp. JL179-B06; assembly: GCA_035772405.1. NCBI lineage: Eukaryota > Metazoa > Cnidaria > Anthozoa > Scleralcyonacea > Chrysogorgiidae > Chrysogorgia > Chrysogorgia sp. JL179-B06. Next base: position 67,451 of record JAYKKM010000395.1, on the reverse strand, counting down.
AACACGAGTGTTTTACATGGTTTTTGTGTCTCATGTGCTTTTTGTTTTATGTTGTCAACAATGTCCTCAAACTTGTGAAATGCACTTTTGCGTCTTCCTGAAATGAAAGAATAAAAATATGTTGTGTGTAGGAGAGTAGAAGGTAGAGTATGGAACTTAAATTGTTGGACATGGTGCTTATCAATGGTGGTTATGAATGTTGAAATTAGTGGTAAACAAATGTAAATAAGTTTGTTGTTGTTGTTGTTATTGTTAGTAGGAACTTGGGTTATTTAATTGTTGATGTGACAATAAGAAAAAGAGTGAAATAGAAAAGCAATAGTATTTTTTTAGTGATTTCATTATGGATATTGCATGAATGGAGTTAATTTAGTTGTGGTGGGTTCTTTTAATAATAATACTAGAAGCTTTAATTAAACTCACTAAGTTATACAATATTAATTTTTTTATTATTTATTATTTAAATTTTTATGTAATAAGATTGGCAGGGTTAAGTTAATTTGGAGGGGTTAGTACTTCGATAGGTGAGGATGTGGGAATGAGCACGTTGTTGAACTTGGACGAAATTAGTAGAGTTTTCCTGCCTCCATAAAAGAAAGTGTCGCAAATTAGTTGTAAATTGGTAAATATATTGACACTTAAATAAAATAATTCTTATTATATAAATAAGTTAAAAATTGTGAGTACTGATAATTTAACCCCCTTTAATGCCTAGTGTCTGATATCGGATACGAAGAGGAAAAGGATAAACGAGTGAACAAAGAAAAAAAAAAAATTAGTTGTTAAAGGGTTAAGGCAATTGATCACTTGAACATGTGGGAGTGAGTAGTGAAAATAAGTATAAATAAAGTAGTGAAAAGGTATTGCAAAGAAAAAATGAAATAGAAAATGGGGAGGCGTGTTTGTGTCTGGTGATGGAAAAAGGAGAGTTTTTGAAGGAAAGTTTGTCAAGTGTTTGCATGAGGTTATATGAATAGAAGACATGAAAAATAGACTGTGACATCACAAGGAAGAATATGGAAATACAATTTTATGGGAAAGAGAAAATGAGGAATTTATTCAAGGATTGGAGAGATTAATGAAGGGTTAAAAATGGGGGCGAGGAAGTTCGTAAGCAGACAATGCATAAACGTTCACAAGCATGGTTGAATGAGGAATAGAGTGTTTGTATTAAGATGAGACGTAAATGTATGTTTATTTTAGTTGAGGAATAAAACGATAGGTAAAAAGTTGTAAAAACGTACCAGTTTTGAGGACAATTGCGATCCAAACAATAACTGGTTCTGTCCAACCAGTTTTGATAAAGACGTCTGTGTGACCAAGAGCAAAGGGAAATAGTGATATGAGGCCAATGAGAAATGTTGTTCTGCATTGCTTCACGGCAAGTAGATCGCAAACCTGTGAATATAATGCATTATTATTTATTAGTTGGTGTTGGAATGAAAAGGGAGGAAAGGTGATTTTTTTGTGGAAAGAATATTGTTTGGCATACACAACCAATCTATCAGGGAAAAGAGTCCAGTTGTTGTGACAATGCTCCAAGTCCTTTTCAATCTGGAACAGATGGTTCTCTGATTTAGCCAGTGTTTTTCTAACGGAGAAGCAGTTAGAATTCACAAAGGAGGCGTTCGATAACGTTGTGGCAAACCATGTGTATGACCTTTGTGGCAGTTATTTGTAAAAAGAGTGAAAGAGAGCTGTCATGTTACCTGCAAAGCGATGTACTGTGATGAATGGGGGTGACATTGCGGCTGTGAGGACAGCATTTGGCAGGCTTTGTTATAATTGGTATATAGATGAGGAATAATGAAATGTTGAGGAATAATTAAATGTTTGTTTGGGTTTGGACGTTATGTATTTGAGACGTGCGATGTCAGTTATTTTATTACTGGAAATATGGGAGGTGGTAGGCTGGCTTTGAGGAAAAGGAAGCGTTCTGGAATGTGCCACGTGTGGACTACTGTGGAGGGGGTTTTCAGAGTGATTATTTATTGGGCACATGCATTGGAAATTTGCGATTTGAATGTTGTAAAATTGTAAATGAATGGTTGAGGTGATTTAACTGATTTCGAAGATTTTGTAATGAAGTGCTCAAGAGAAGAAATAGTGGAGAAAAGACGTGATTTGGTATTGCAGTTGATGGTGACGTGTTTTACCGAATGTGCGAGTGGCGAAGAGAGATGGTGAGACTATTTTGGAAGAAACCGGTTTGTGACAAACACACTTAAGTTGGTTTTGTTCCTGTCAAATAATGGTTGTCCACAACATACAATTGTGCAATGGATTTTTTGGAACATGACAAAATATGAAGGCCATTGGTTTTATGATATTTTTTATAAGAAATACTTATATGTAAATGAAGTGAACGAATGGCATTGTAAGTGTATGGGTTGTACCTGAAATAATGAGTTGTAAATATTAATTTATAGTTCAGTGAGGTTAAAGTTAAAGCACAATTGATTATGAAAGATACTTTTGTTCAAGTGACATAAAAAATGTAGAATAATTAAAGTTTGATATAGTTTTTAGAATAATTAAAGTTAATTTAATGGTTTGACATTTGTTAAGTTATTTTAGTTTGGTGAGAGGTAGAACCTCGATTGGTGGCAATAAGTTAGACTATAGTAATGATATGATAACGCCTTAACGGTGTGATGAGTTGATTGGAAATTGATTAAGGTAAAGTTGAAGGGGAAGATACATGTAAGTTTGTGGCTTTTGACAAAGTCAATATAAAACAAGATAATAGTTTGCCAGTGCCCAGCTAGCGCACAAGGTAATCACAACGTTCGTAAAAGGTTGTCGTTTGGTTAGGTCGGACCTAACGTTCTGACAACTTTCCCAAAACATTGCTTTTCTTACACATAGATTTATTAAATTACATAGGTGTCAAACCATGAAAGAAGGTTGTAGTAACGTTGGAAACGTGCGGCAGAAACGTCCATATAACGTCTCCTCGACGTTGGGTATTATATTACAAATAGGCATCATAAACCATGAAAGAACGTTCTAGCAACGTTGATTTGGGATCTAACGTGTGGCAAAAATGCACTTGTTACTGATAACATAATTATGTTATCAGTAACAAAAATGTTTGTATAAATTAAATATATATTTAATACGGCATGTGGTAAAACACGGACTCGACTAAATTAGTAAAACACGGACTGGACTAAATTAGTAAAACACGGACTGGACTATATTAGTAAAACACTTGCCAAAGAGGGCTAGGGTTTACTGTGGCCTCGAAATGAAAACCTCGAATTTGTATACGGGAAGTTTGTTCAAACAAAGAAGTAGAGATCAAACCTTGAATACCGATAAAGCTGAGGGTTCTGTGACCAAGACATTGAAACGAAGCGAGGGAGGTTTGTCGCCTTGTGGTCAGAACGAACAAGAAGTGGCTACACTGACATTTAAGTGAAGCGAAGGTATAAGAAGAGTTTAATACTAATATAATTTAAGTTTATGTTGTACTGACCACGTCTCAAATAAGAATACATTATCACAGCAATTAAAAATAAAATTTAAAGTACCAGGGTTTGGTGTCACAATGCATTTTCTAAATACAGTAAGTACAGTATTATAAAAAGAAGTTCTGTATATGTTTGGGGGGAGGTTACACAATATACCATACTGATATGCACACCGAGGACAATTAGGTGATGTGTGTGCAGGGGGAAGGTTCTCTCAATGGTTAATTATTGGAATTACAGGGTGCAAAAAAGCACGCTGAAACCCACAGGTCCAAATCTCCACCAATCGAAAGGGTTACTGTGTGCACATATTTGTAGTATAAGTACAGAATGTATAATTTTTCACCACTGTCGTCGAGCTCAACCTTTTTAATTCTTTTCAATTTCGTTTACTTTTTAAAAAAAATTTAATAAAATAAAGTCTGAGTTTCAAAGGGTCTTCAGCAGACTACAGGCTAATATGGTTGCATAATTTTAGGATAGTCTAATGCAACTGCGAAATTACTCCGGTTGACTGTTCTTATCTTTACTTCTTAACTCGGACATGCGCAGAACGTCCACGGGGGATACTCAGGATAGAGAGGATGACGGGATACTCACTTTTTAGAGGGAGAACCACGTTGAATAAAAGCGAACAAATAAAGCGATCTTTAAATCCTCGTGTTAGTTTTCCTGTCATCGATACGGTCGCGTTACAATAGGTATATCATAGGTGTGAAGGAGACTTACTGTATGAGCCTTTGTTTATATTTAAAATGGTTCCTTTGCAGCAAATTTCATAAAATTATATGATTTACTTGCAGTTTACTGTAGTAAGTGATCAAATAACATTGACTGGATAGAACTGAATAACAAAAACAAATACAGTATGAGCATGTATGTCGAACTGTATGGCAAGCTATTGTAAATACTGTAAAGTTTGGACACAGATTTTTATTTTATCTTAAATTATCATGTAAATAATTTATTTCTTATATCGTCTTGTAAAAGAACATACATAAATTTTTTGAATGAAGCCATGTTCAAATCAAGTTAATTACAGGTATATTTACACATAATATGTAAATGTTAAACGTTTCATATGGACTTGTCTAGTTATTTGTCTTGACTAACTGGCAGCTAATTTAAACAACTATTAACACAACACATCGATCATCTTAAAATTATGCATGACAGATGGCGCTATATTTTTAATAGCTAATTTACATAGGTTATACCAAGGCGTTCAGATAATGCTTCTTGATGCTGTGTAAACAGGAATGGAATTAAATCATGTGGCATCTCACAAGATGTTGCTGCAACTTCGGGGGAAGCTGCTCGAACACAATTTAGATTGAGGTGGAAATACACTGAGGAAATTCTCGGCGATGTTTGATGTTGGCCGTCTTGGTAGTACTGCCTGTGCAATCTAGTGGTTACCACAAGATCATCAGGGGGTGTGGTATATTACCTCCTGGTTTTATTGTTTGTCCACAGCCATAATAGCTTTGTGTTAGTATATTATTTGAAGATCAGTTAAATGGTACACAAAAGGTTTCGATTAGTGATGAGCTTTTTTATATCGTACAGTAATTATCAAACATTAAATTCTTTAATATGCAACAGGGACTTGTGAAGCGCTTGATCCAGCTATCAAAGACAAGATTGCCAAACAGATTCGAATGAGTGTCAGAAAAGTAAGCGATATCAAGAGATACTTGGAACACTTTGTCAAAAATGACCTCTTTCATGGTAAGGCCATACCGTGCAAAACAAGACGACGTTATTTTCCGGGAAGGATATAGATAATGAAAATAGCAAAATCAAAAAAGCAAAGCGTTTCACCCAAATTGGCCAAGATAATTTAAAGGAACTGGTCACAAATTGGAGAGATCAAATGACAATTTCTTCTTCTGTCCACACTGCGCACAAGAAAATCGAAATTGTGTACATGACATTGATGACATAAAATGCAACCAACCAGAGAATTGCAGGACAATTTACTATTCTGCTACCAGTCAGAGCAACAGTGCAGGCTCCTTGCACACTATGATGTGTCTTCTAGATGCCACTTATCGAACCACAAGGTATGCACTTCCCCTTTTCTCCCTCTGTGTGCATATTAGTGGTTCGTGTGTTTATCGTCCAGCAAGAGGACATTGAAAGCATAAAGGCAGCACTGAAAATATTCAAAGGTTGGAATCCAAAATGGAAACCAAAAAACTTCATGGTAGATTTTGCAGATGAGGAAATACAGACAATTGAATCTACTTTTCCAGGTAAAACTACTACTTGTCATGTAGATGAAATCTGATCTACTATGTGAAGACCCTAATGCCCTTCATAGAACAAATATATTACTTGTCTTGGTCTCAAGAATATTAAGAACAATGTGTAGTTTTAATGTCATTATATTGCAATAAGATTACACAGTCATAACAGTTCCCAGCTGAGCTCTTACATTTATTTCACATTTTTAATCTGCAAATCAATTATTATATTACTGTAATTTACTTTATATATACATATAACTGAATGTCCAGTACTTCTGACTACAGAACGTACAACAATGCAGTACCACCCTTTCACCAGAACAAGCTAGCTAGAGATGAGCCGATTAATCGGCCAATTTAAAATAATCGGCAATCGGCCACAAACAACGCGCATGAGTCCATCTATTGTCTTTGTAAGCATGAACACAACAGTCTTTATTTCACAATGAAATTCGAGTGTACAGCTCGTTCCAATCATAAAGGTGACTATTTGTAATCCGCATACATGTCAATTGTCAAACTGAGTGATTTTTCGTGCGACATGTTGCCACATATCCACAACAAGTGTAAATTAAAAATCGTTTAATATTTCTCCCTATAACATTGTTGCATTCAAAATCATATAACATTACCTAATTACCTTCAACCATCAATACAAGCGTAATGATTGAATGTTTGCCTTTAACAAGCACTTTCGCTTAAGGCATTTTCACAATAAGATCGAGTCAAGTTTCGTTGAATGCTTTTAAACAATAAGCGATGACTCATCGAAACAGTATAGTGATACTGAAAAAATATAAATGACAACACAAAGCTTTCGGTTAATGCTCTATTGCTTTTTCACGATATATGACGAGCTCACAGGTGAATGCTTTGTAACCATAAGCGATGTGTCATTGAAAGTCGAAACTGTCAAAGCAAACCTTTCAAACATATAATATAGCATCAGTCTTCAGGTAGTATTCTCAGTAACGTTCGCGAGACAATGCAGTGGCCCTTAGCAGCGGTGTTTGGAAATATTTTCAGTTATTGGGAGGCAACAACTCCAAAGCACTACGCAAGGTGGTGTGCCAAGAAGAGGGAGCCCGTGTTGTTTTATGTAGAGGAGGCAAACATTGCAAGCAGTTCACCACAACGAACGTCTGAAATCACCTTTGCAAGCATCCCAAGCAATTCCTTGAGCTGGCATGGGATATAAACTGTGCTCCTGCTCAACATATATCACGAACTTGATATGTGACATGATATTTCTTGACAACCAGCCGTTTGATTGCCGTTAACCTGTGAGCATGCTCTCATGATGGTTGGTGGGCAGGAGAGGGAAATGAGAGCCTGCAAGGATGGGGTGGTATTTTGCATTCACCGCGTTCGTCCACGAACGCAGCATTCTCATTGGCTGCATCCTGTTTAAATTGACAAAGCTCCAATTTCACCCCAAATCCTCAAGATGTTGTCAAACGAAGTGTTTATAACCGAATCTTGATAAGCTTGTTTCAACAGAACAAGAACAGACTGTTGATTGTTTGCTTAAAGGAAGAGATGTTTTCGCCGTTTTGCCAACGGGGTATGGTAAAAGTTTTATCTTTCAAATGTTCCTTATGGCAATTAATTGTAAGAAGATAGTGCAAGGAAAAGAAGCAAACACTATCGTTTTAGTGATCTTCTCGTTGACTAGTATTATCAAAGATCAAGTAAAGGAGGGAGAGTTGTTAGGCTTCAACAAGCTCATCTGGCTTGGTGCTTATCGACTGTACTCTCCAAACTCTGACGACACATACCGTTTGAATGCTGCAGGAAATTATTTTTTAAGGGATTTATGCACAGAAAATCCATTTCCGGCTGCCATCCAATTTTAGGGAAATATTTTTAATCAGTGTCTGCTTGTCATGAAGCGTGCAAATGACAAGATTCGCACTGGAACAAACTATAGTGATCTTCACTTGAGTTTCGTTACTCTCAAATAAATAGGCTATGTTTAGATTTTCCGAAAGAAAGTTGTCTCTTGGTTGTTCTACAGGACAGACGAAATTGTCTTTTGACAGTTCAGTTCTCGCCTTTGAGTAAAATTTGAAACTCACCAGTCGCGTTGCTATAGGTACCGCAGTTTGTCTAGACAGAAAGTCGTTCTCAAAGCTCGAATGTATTGTCTGGAAAAATCGTTGATTTTCACAGTCTGCGATAGAAACGATGAAGTTTATCTCACTGAAAAACAAGATAAAAGTAAAACTGTTTTTTGTAATTATGTTCACAAGTTTGAAAATTTTGACAGTCTGTATCCACAGCTAAAAGTGGCTGTAGAGTTTTAGATAAAATTTCATCATCAACGGGCATATGCTTTTTATCGTCGGCCATGGCCGCAACTAAATTTGAGCCCTGGGCTTTTCATGATGAAGGTTTAGATGGATTTATGTCTGTTTGCAACACTTTCCGATTAGCAGGGCTTCTGTGTGATGGCGAAACAGAAGATGGTAACTGCCATTTGAATCGAGCAGGACTCTACCTCAACTGGAACAAGTTACATGTTTTATGCCCACAAGCATTACACACGTTCAGACAACCGAGAAGATTTCTTTATGGAAATCCCGATAGAAGCGCACATAAATAACAACGTAGAACCACGCTTCCCTCACGATTCGAAGCTTTAAATAAGTTTTCCATCGAAATTCGCCCTGATTTTCCAGCGGGCGGGCCGGGAGCGAAGATAAGACCCTGTTCCAAATTTAACTGAAAAATAACACTTGCAAATGCAAAAATTGTTCGGATTAGACTGGTTTACTTGCTTTGTTGTAGTTGATGTATCCATCCATATTCTAGATACTCAGAGAAAAGCCTGCAATGTTCAATTTTGTTTGCTGTTATTTTTTTACATTTGACATGCGGGGGCGTGTTAGAAAAGGGACATTTTACGTTTTACCACCCCTTCCATGCAGGCTCTCATTTCCCTCTCCCACCCACCCCAACCATCATGGGAGTCTGCTAGCAGGCTAGATTGCCAAGGACTTCGGTTTTGTGCATCTTTTAAAACATGTGCTCTCAACATATCGTATTCCTGGTTGGTTAGGTACCACGTCAGTGAAACTGTTATCCCGAATTTGGTCAAAAGAGCAGAAGCTGCTGTTGTAAAACTGCTAGATGGAGCAGAGCATGTGTCTTTCACGTCAAACATCTGGACTTGCTCTCACACCAATTATGCATTCATCAGCATGACAGCCGACTGGTCAGTCGTACTCCAATCAAGTTTCTTTTCTGGGAGTTACACCAACGAGCGAATTGCTGAGACGTTTGAAACTATGTTGTCAAAATGGAGTATCGATTTGTCAAGATGCCACCACATGATTGTCACCGACAATGCAAGCAGTATCACCAATGCCGTCGAGTTGGCCGGATTGACGCACATTACATGCTTTATACATACTCTCCAGTTAGCAATCAAAGATGCCATGATTTTGAAGGGGAAAAGAATCATTACTCACTTTCACCACTCTGTACTCGGATGCAGCAGACTTGCAAAAATCCAAGATCTTGGACTTCTGAAGAAAAGTTAATCCAGGATGTGGTAACAAGGTAAGACAATTATTCACAATAATGTTTATATAGTTAGCCCATTGGCTACTCTTAGATTTTATTTTTATTTGATTTCAACTTTCTAGTGCAATTAATCAGTTATCACTGCTCTGTCTTGTAGTTTTATGTCACTCTGTCTTCTATCCCGTTTATTACCGTATTTATTGCTGTGGCTGTTTCTTATTTTTGCAGGTGGAATTCCACTTAGAATGTGTTGGAAAGGCTGCTAGAGAATAAAACAGCAGTCATGATTTATTCGACCGAGACGCCGATTGCGACACTGTCATCTAACGAATGGTCTCTCACGAAGAAGGTCCTTCGCTTACTACTGCCCTTTGACGAGTACACAAAGCTGATGAGCAAAAACAACTTGTGTGTCTCAGGTTATTCCTGCCATCACCGTGCTCAAGAAATTTCTAAGCAGAGACAAGGGGGGGGGGGGAAGACGACCATTCATTCATTCATTCAGTGGCCATACAATGGGTGACGAGCTGAGTGCCACCTTAGAGGAAAGGTTTCAAACAACCTTTGAAAACAACAACTACATTTTGGCCGTGATGGTGGATCGGAAGTTCAAAACAAAGTTTGGCAGGTGTGATGATCGTACTGCGCTGCTAGATGAAGTTTGTCGTCTCACAGGATCGTCGATTGCGACAGTCAGTTTTTTCTTGCAATTCTTCTGCGATAGCACATATTGTAAATGCTATTTTTAAAATGGCGCACAGAGACTGATAAATAAAACGGAGCGCAGAAACTGGCAACCGAAAACATCGATAATCGGCCGATTATTTTGATTAATCGGCCTCCAAATAATCGGCTTCAGTAATCGGATATTTTCATAATCATCTCTAATTTGCATATATATATATTGCACGGTGACTAAACGATGGAGACCATTCACTTTGTACTTAGAGTTGTGCGGCAGTCTAATACAACTAAATATGATACATATACAGTCGTCAAAATGTACCAGTATTTCAAGGTGTGAATGAGATAAGAGAATTCTTGCTGAATAATTTTGCAGACGAGCTTTCACCAGCTCATTAACGCCGATGCCTTTCAACTTGAGTACATTGCTGGGAAAAACCGTTGAGTTGTTTTAGTAATGATCGCTGATCCCTGTGCGTTCTACCCAACGTAAGACCAAGGGTTCGAAGCGAAGCTACTCTGCCAAGCAATTCCAGCAAAAATGGTATACATGCACAGAGGACGTTTTTTACTTCTAACTAATAACTATAAGCATTCGTTTATATACACAATGTTGTAGTGAATGTGGAATGAACACAATGTTGAACTATAAGCATTAATAAAAAAATAATTGCACTTAAATCATGTGTAGATGCAAGTTCAACATAGATTATGATAAACTCCTTCAACATCTGAGAACGAAACATGGATCAAATTTTGCTGAATTCAAGCTGAGAATTTGGGCGAAAATGCTGGTAATATATGCATGATTTTTCTGAATCTACGGTTTTCATGTGATATGTCAAGAACGATGAAGCCGTTCTTCATCACGGTATCAAACCGCAAAGTGCATGGTTTGAGAAAGCAAGGTGCAGGCGAGTTTTTTAACCATTTTAATTATTGATACCACGGTAAATAATTATTTCGAGTTCTTGGCATTGTTTTATAATATGAATTGTTTCATTGATGATTTAGAAATGTTTATCTGAAATTCTATGCAAACTGCAACTGCTATATCATTTTACCTCCAAGAATGTCTAAGTTTTGATTATTTTTGCTTATTAAGAATAACGGCACCCACAACAGCGAGGATATGCCCCCAAAATTCCTTATTTCACTGGTGTTAAAGCACAAGCTAAGAGAAATCATTCCCTGCCGATGACAACCTCTGCAGTCACCATGACAGAAGCAGGAATGCAAGCAACACCAGAGGCTCAATCGCAAGTCAACAACTCGGAACAAAAAGTATGTAGAGTGTAGTTAATTTTATTCTATCCTTTTGGGCCTTTGGTACTACGTTATTTTGAAATTATATCCGTTTAGAAGTTTTGTTCATTATCTCTACAAAACATTTCATTCAATTCCATAGATACGACTCCGATCAGTTATTCTTCAGCAGCTCAAAGATTTGAAGAGTCTAGAACAGGCCGGAGTGCTGTCGAGCAACCAATTTGAAGAACAAAAAGGAAACCTACTGCACAAACTGTCAAATTTGTAATAAAGTTGTTTTTTTGGTTAGCTAACCAAAAAAAACCTAACCTTAACATTGAAGGGCATATGAAATGTAAATTTGGGTTTACAATTGTTACATGTTTTTAGTACTTTAAAATGCCCTCTTTTCAACGAAGCACTTTATATTTCATTTTAACTTCGTTATAGTGAAAATAGCATTCGCAATCCACCATTCTAACTTGTCCGAGCCCAATTCACACCGAAGACCTGGGCCCGACTATGACGTAGGATGGTTGTACCTCTCAACAAACAAAGACAACACGATTCACAAGTCAGAGAGCACACAAGGATCATTTAGTTTGATTAGTGCGTTGCTTTTCTCCAATTTTCTTGAGCATGCATGCAAAAGGAGTAAAGTACTGTATTGCCGGTTTTAGTCATCAAAGGTCTTGTCGGAATTGTATTCGATCAAAAGGTGTTTCGATGCTTCATGGACGAAATTCGTGAGAAAACATCGACCGAATTGGAATGTAACAGCGACATTTGCGCTGTGTTCTGCCCATTTTTGTGGAAGTGATTTTATGCAAAGACTTGGTGTTTACGTTCCACAAGCACCTGATCGCTCTCCTAGCAGTATCTCGTAAGAGATTCCTGAAGTCCGAGGCAGTACCTACAATTGACGACTACGATATTGCTTTGCGAACTTTCCCAATACGACAACACCAGCTCCAACGACACCACACATACCTTCGAAGTTCTGTGCTAAGGGACAGCTTCTGAGAGAAACTACTTGCGATTCAAACAAGGGAGCCAAAGTTGTCAAGGAAATCGAAGAGAGCCATAAAGCAGTTGAGAATGATAATACCCACAATCACGAAGTCGGAGCTGGAAAAAAAACGAGGAACATACCCTGCCAACAGAGTCTGTCTGTCTTTCCAGTTGATGAAACATCAATAAATGGTCAAACGAGCTTCAGAACTGTAAGCATAAATTAAAAACTGCTCAGCAGAAATGCTCAAACTATAGAAAGACAATAAAACGTCTGCAGAGTAAGCTAAAGATGACCAAAACAACATGTTATAACTGAATTCAACACTCTGACGCTGGATGCTTGGAAGAAGGCGAATTGAATGGTATGTGTTCTATTTCAACGGATCAGCATCAACATCAGTGAATGTGGATCCTGAAGAACTGGACGAGTATTTATTTGGCAGAAGCTGATGAAATGAGTGCCTTTGAGAATCAAGATGATCCAAACTGGTTAAATCTTGAATGTGCACTAACAGCGATGGTGCTAATATGGATGAGGATATCGATATCACAAATGAGAAGAATCGTGTTAGGTAATAACAAGAGCTAGAACAGATTAAACTTTCTTTGGGTGAAAGATGATTAAGAAAACGTTTGATACCCAGCCATGATTAATTGTGTCCTGATAAGCCCTTTTTTGTTGCTTTTATAGGGTTGATCCAGATGCCTCCCCCCAAGATGAGCCAAAATTCATTGTTTTCCTTTCTTGCTTAGTATCTCTCTTCTCAATGTTTTGTTTCAACTGTAAACTTGAGAAACCCGAGTTACTGGTTAAGAAGAATGGAACAATGGTCAGTGTAGTGCAATGTTGCAAAGGATTGCAAGCAGTTGGGAAAAGAGCCATTTAAATGGCACAGCCAGCCATTTGTATTTGGTAGATATCCTGCTGGAAATATACTTTTAAGCTTTGCCACCATATTGATTGCTGGTGCGAGTGTTACTGTCCGGACATTTTTTAATCATCAAATAAATTACCTTTTCTCAACAATCACAGTTTTGGGAGTCAACACAGTCTGCGTTAATTGCAAAAGTTCAGTTGGCACAACTGCCAAGTATGGAGCATACACAATGTTGTGTGCCTCAATTGGAAAAATTGTACACTTTGAATTGTTATAGGTATAGTTTATTAGATTTATCACTCTTAGGTGAACGGAATAACCCAACAGGCTAAAAGCCCAATTATAGTGGTTCCGAGGGCCTACGATTTTAGGTCGTTTTCCGATTAAACCTGAAAGTCTTACCATTTGCTGATATTATTGCAAAGGCAGCACTTTCTCCTCAATTATTTTTAAGACCTTGAGTGGAGGTCCGACCCAGGATTTAAACCTGTGTCTCCCAGCTCATAGACATGTGTGGTAACCATGAATAAATGCTATGGGGTTAGTTGGGAAAACTCAGAAAAACTCTGAGCTCATATTTCAAATGTATCAAAAAAGGTTAAACGTAATATTGGAGCTTTATCTAAAGTGAGACATTTTGTTAGCATTGATATTCTTATTAACCTCCGCTCTACTATGCATTGGTTTATCCTTTTCTAATATACGGACTAGTGGTTTGGGGGAATACTTACTGTTCCTCAGGAAATCCTTTATTTATTAGGCTAATTATATTTTCTAATTATGATCACACAAATCCTCTTTTTATTGAACTTAGGATTCTGAAATTCTTGATCTTGTTTCTTATCATAGTGCAATATTTTTGTATGATTATCACAGTGGTATATTTAATACATTTTTCTCCATGTTAAAGAAAAACAACTATAATACCAGACTTATATCAAGGTCAACGTACTCTCTTCCACAAGTTAGAACTATGGAAATTTTAATATTTGATATCCTAGTGCTAAAGTATGGAATGATATTGATGACAATACCAAGAATGTGTTAATATACACACTGCTGTAGTGAATGTGGGAGAGCTTGGAGTAGACAGACGATACATGGACGATCGTCAAGCTCGTATCCTCAGAAAAATGACTCCCAATCTCTCCCACATTCGTTACAGCAGTATGTATATTAACACATCCAAACATTACCGATATATAGTGACTGCCGCAAAGGCAGTACGTATATCAATCGCACCATTACATCATTGTAACCTTCGCTCTCCATCTGAGTCTCGGTGGCTCAATGGTTAGAGCGTCTCACCAGCAATCAGAAGGTTGCAGCTTCGATTCCTGACCGGGACTCAGAATAATTTTTCTGAGGATACGAGCTTGACGATCGTCCATGTATCGACACCAAGAATTTAAAAAAATCAGGTTTTAAACATCAATTGAAAAAAAATTGTTAGAGCAATACAATAAGTTCAATTATTATACACTCAAACTTCATTCTCGTTTGTTATTGGTAATTCTCAATGTCTGGCAGGCGTGACGTCATTTCCGTCGAATACTGTGAATTATTGCAAATTATTGTCCAAAATAAATTATTGAACGCTGATGACGCCACCAGGACAAAGCGCGCGAAAATTGCAAAATAAAAAATAACTTGTAGTAGATTTGGGTCGGTTGACGAGGATAACATCGGGAAATTGATTTCTGAAAAAGACAGCGAAAGCACGAAGAAAGGGATGGCAGAAGCTTTTCGAAGACTATCTTTGCCAGAAGAAAATACGTATAGACCTCTTTCATAATAAAACCCAAATTAAATATTCTTTTATACGCATTTAAACTAGCCTTTCTGACCTCGTTCATGTGTCTGCAATTCCAAAGATTCTTTGCTTTGTAACAAGGCCAGAAAGGCTAATTTCCATTCATATAAAAGAATATTTAGACTGGCCGCCATTATCGAAGAGGTCTATACAATGTCCTGAAAACGCTGCAGAATTGGCTGCAATTTTAAAACTTTTTTATGTGGAGACGAAAGCATGATGGTAGCCTGTACTCGAAGATCTCACTTTGTGCCATTAGGTTTGGTTTAAATCGACACTTCAAGGCATTGCAGAACGTAGGCATAATAAAAGACGCGGAATTCAAAGAAGCTAACCAAGTGTTTGTGACACAGTGTGTACAACTCAAGAAACAAGGCCTAGAAAGATTGAACACAAACCAGCTATTGTACACGAAGACAAAGAAACTTTACGAATGTGGCGTGTTTAGTAGATAACCCAACGACACTTCAGAATAAAATATTTTTTGAGATAATGTTTTTCTTTTGTCGCCGAGGGAGGCAGAATCTACGTTGAAAGAACGTTGAAAGAACGACTTTGCAATAAAGATAGATCCAAAGGGAATGCGCTTTGTGATCAAAACAACTGATGAGCTTACTAAGAATCATAGGGAAAGGAGGGATGATGATGACAAAGGAAGGACCCTTGTGCCCTGTAGCCTCCTTCGAAAAGTACATATCTCGTTTGAATCCTGCGAATGATTTCCTGTTCCAACGACCCCAAACATATGTTTCTGAAAGTGAAGTGTGGTACGACAACATGGTTCTTGGCAAAAATACATTGGGGAAGAAGATGAAAGTTATCTCACAACAAGCCAATCTGTCTTAAATGTATACCAACCATTCGATAAGAGCAACGGCTGTAACGATCTTCGACCGAAGTGGATTTGAAGCGAGGCATATCATGTCAGTAAGTGGTCACGAAGCGAAACCAGCGTCAAGAATTACTGTAGAACAGATCAAAGCACAAAAGCAAAGATGGCAGACAGCTCGATGTCAGTGATAGCGAGCAGCGAATAGACAAACTGAAACAGAGACTGTTTCTCCACTGGCACCACTTCTTACAGACTCTCAAGAAGAATTACTTCTCAGAGATTTAACAGTGCAAACTGCAAACAATCAGAACACAAAGTAGTTTAACTTCTATAACTGTAAAGTGATTTTCACCAGTGACTATGAACTGCATGAGACTGAGTAAGAATATAAGTTAGTTTTATCGCCTTTGGGTTTGATAAAAAAATTTAGATATTTGGTTATTTACCAAAACGTTAAAATTTTCAATAAAGTCCCTCTTGCAAGATTAATTGCTTGAGTATTTTTACTACCAGACTCTCACTTTGTATATTTTTAGTAAGACTATTTTGAATAATGTATAATAAATCAATTATTGGATTTGGCTTACGCATGATAAAGAATTATCCAGACTTTGGCAGATAACATTGACCTCAGTCTGGATAATTTTTGATATTATACTCAGCCTCATCCAATAATTGTATATTAATAATTTTTAAATGTTTACATATATTACTTATTGTACCCAGCATTAGTTTCCAGTACAATTAATATGCGTGAAACTAGTGATGGTTATTTTTTATTGTAACTTATTTTTGATTTGTAACTATATATATATTCAAATTTGGTGCTAAATAAAATTGATTGATTGAGTATGATTGCTCCTAAGAGGCTTCGTTTTTTTCACATATACTTGAATAACTGTGAAGATACATAACTGTTTATCCACTGGATACACCTGTAGTACCAGATGGCCAAAATGTTTTCCAGGTCTCCATGTTTTCAGTAGCTTGTTAATGTGGAAAACGTACTGCTGGGTTCGATGACTTGCCTTGTGCATGGCGCTGATGTCCAATGCGTGAATGGTTTGACAACGTTGACCAGAGAACAATGCTATTAACATGGTCATTTTTAGCGTGAGGTCATGGAGGCTTAAATCATCTAATGGATGTAGCGTTTTTAGATACTTTAGCTACATCGCAAACACTATCCTAGCAAGGATGGTCTTGTTGTGAAGACACCTTTAAGCAAGCGACATACAAGAGGATCAAGCCTGTCACTGAAGAAAATGGCAGGAGTGCGGTGCTCAGCATGCCTTGACTGATGATAGCGTGCGACGTTTTTCAGGACACTGCGAATAGTCTACAAAGGCATATTTTGATGATTTTTTTAAATTAGAAACTTGCCATCAATCTTGTTTTGTTTACAGGGGGAATTCTGTGGTTTAAAAGTCTCGCTTTTCTAAAAAGAAGCCCTCTTCTACATTAAGTTTTAAAATCAATTTGATAATTTGTACGAGAATTTGCACGTAAAAAACAAGTTTTCAGTATTAAAAAAGTTTTAAAAAATCTTATTCGACTTCGTCATCTTCAACATTGTCGTATTCATCTTCGTCGTATTCAATACGATGGAACGCCTGCCTTATTCATGTCAGGCGTGTGAGGAGGCGTGCAATCGCACGCCTCTCATTGACAAGCTTGAAGAGTATGGTTTCCAAACGTACATCTTTCAAGTGGAAATATAACGAGAGATAAGGCAGATATAGCAGTGTTTATTGCACTGTAGGATTATTATCTTCATAACGGTCGCTGAGAAAATTGATACCCTCCCTCAGGAAAATAGCAGTGCTGCAAGTTAACTGCATGATCACTTTTCCAGTCAACATGCAGTTAAACAGAAGCTCAAATGCAGATAAAAAGTAGATAACGCATGACTGCATTTTGTCAGTACAGACAATGCGAGTAATTTTTGATGTGTGAAGTCTATTTGCAGTGCTTGCAGATAAGATGAAGTTGTTGTTTTTGGGCTGCCATGGCTGCACATGGTCTACCTCTTCAGATTATTAACATTACATAAGGTGAATTCACAGTAAATGCACATGCTTATATAAGCTTGGTGCATCTTCGTTACGGAGTTTACAAACTGGAAAGAAATTAATCCGTGCCATATATCGTACATACCTGCAAACGCTGAATAGCTAATTAATCCACGTTAAAACCTGGCTTTTCAGCAAATATATCAACTATTGCAGCAATTATCATAATTAATTTTGTTGTTAACTTCAGCCGTGAAATTGATGAATCGAAGTGTCCGCTTTGTCACGACTCCGAAAATTCGATGTGATGTCGCACACATATTTGTTGTAACATAATACCTGTAAAACTGCACATCCAACTTTAAAAATATAATCACACTTGCAATATAAATTGTCAGTCTGTCGCATCGTACAAAACAGCCAAACTAATAAAATTTCCTTGAAGCAGCTTGCATACCTCAACAATAGTTATACATCCCACTGCATTAGATATATCTAATCATTATGATTCTGCATTAGTTGTTCTATGGTACAAGCTAGTTCAAGATCAAATTACATTATTCAATTCTCGACAAAGGCGAGACATTATTGTAAATTGTCTTATTGTAGATTTTTTCAACTGTATGATTCGATCACTAAAATGTTATCAAATTTTTCATCACTGCACTCGCTGGAATAACACCCTTTTCCTGAGGAGTTTCGCTTCCAAATTCATTTGACCTTGTTGGCGTTGTGTTAAATATATACTTATATCTCTACCAACCTGCACTGTTATTACATGCATACATGTGTATAGAACTATCATCATTCATTTGTTATCATGAACAAAATTTATACCAAAATGGAATTTAGTTTAGAGTCGTACGATGTCATTAATATGTCAGATCGTCGAGATCAACGTTTTTTCAAAATTAAAAAAAGATTAACTAAAAAGATAAGACACTTTGACAGTTAGTAAAGTGGCAAAGGGAAAAATCGACGCTAATGTTATGGATTTACCTGATATTGCCGTCAGATTCGATTTGAAAATGCCACGGCATCTGTGAACTCAGAGGACAGGAGATGGTCAAGTTATTCGCATCATGATAAGTTTATGCCCGTTTCTGTAACAGTTACAGTGCATGTTCTTCATATAATTGTATGCTTTACAAAACAATGAAACCAGAGCTTCTCAACGCACCGTCCTCGACCATTTCTCAGTTATTTCAAATATATGGTATTTTCAGGCCACTGAAACCCAAGTTTAGATCAACACGCATATACAGATTGTGATTTGTCTATCACGACTATATATGTTATATTAACCTTGATCCAAATACTTTCAACTAGAAGTTGAACTATTAATAGGAAGTTAGTTTATGTAGGTACATAAGTACTTCACTGAAATGCAACAAGCTATGGTTGCAAATAAATTTTGAATAAACCATCTATCTATCTATCTATCGACTATCTATCTATCATTAGTTTCCTTTATTTAATAGCCAATGCTAAACGATGCTATTGTGTGTGGAAACCTGAATCAAGAACATTGATGAACCGGTGGAAGACGGTCCAAAACATACGCGTCTCAGCGATTCGAATGGCGAGAAAGCAATTGCAGTTGGCACTGCTATCGGCGCTATAGTGCGCTTGCAATATCGCCAGAAAGAACCGCCGTGATTGTTATCTTGGTTCTCGAATAACATTAAAGACGTCATAATTAGGATCAGCTCTGTTTAAGAATTTATTTGTACTTAGTGATCATAACCGTTTTTTACAAAATAAAAATATTTATAAACCTACATGCTGACCAGCAATGAAGGAAGTGCATGCAAGGAAGGACCAAAAGTAGGGAAACTGGTTTTTATCAATTATTTGACACATTGGCACCTGTCCCGAATTAGTTCAAGGCTTGGAAGATCTGATATGTACAGCTGCTTTTTTACTGTAAATTCCGACTTGGGACCAGTCAAACGATTTGCAGCCAATCTACAGTCACGCAGCAGTCAAAGGTGCAGTTATCTTGCAGATCATATGCAGCGCTACCATTTTCCTGCGGGCCACACTACAGTTGCTGAAAAGGTATCAATTTTCCACCGACTATAGTACTCTTCCCACTGTTGCAGGTATGTATTGTATTGTTTCTAGTGCCATCTCTCCAGGATTGGAGTATAATACCTGATTCTGAAAGTCCTCGACCCTTGAGTAATCGCCTGACAATTTACATAGTAGAAGGCTGATTGTCTTGTTGATCAAATAAGTCATGCGACGAAGTAGAAAATTGTTGATTTAAATATTGTGAATAACTGGATATTGTGTTGTTTATACCATATTATGATTATTATATTATTCTATATTATTGTTTTATTTTTAATATTTATATCCAGCTACGCATGGCACATACCGTGCGAAGTTTCGCCATTTCGAATTTCGAGAACACAAAATAATAATTCGCAGTTTTCCGTAGCAGGCTAAGTTTTCCGCGCGCTCAAGCGAATAGCCTGCGCTCAGGTTTGACCCTGGACGGGTAAGATGGCCCGCTAAATAGAGTTTTGACTAATTTGACGACTTAGTCACTCGCGACTAGTTAGCTAATTAAAATTTCGTGGTACAGCATTCCTGATTGGTTAACATTTATTTTATTGCGAGTTATGATTGGTGGAGAGCCTGAAACGTCATTTTGACTAATTTGAGCCCGTTGAATTCGTCATTACTGTTAGCAGTTGCACGCGCAAATCCTGCAAATTTTCATATAAACATGGCTACCAACGAAGGAGCGAGTATATAGCGCTTTGCAAAGATGAAGCGAATTTAAGACAGCTTTACGTTAAAATGTCCGCGAGACTTCTTCAGGTGCTTTATGCGCTAAAGCTGATCTTGTTGAACGAGTTGGAAATGGTGTAAATAGGAACATCAACGCCGAGAATTTTACACCGGATTTATACGCGAAGAAGAAAGAAAGCCATCTAATTGCTCTAAGGTAAGACCGCTTTAACCATGAATATATTTAGGATTTTTATGGTAATTGCGTTTAGCCTTGGGTCTAGTACTCTCTCGCATTATAGCCGAATATTTGTTATTCATGTTAATATTTGAATTTATTTATGAGTTGTCCACTTGTCTTTGTCTATATTCAAATTAAATGGGCTATGTGGCCCTTCGTCTTCGACTCTTCACAGTCTTCTGTATATGTAGTAGTTAAAACATGAGCGGTCGATGTTTATGGGCAGTTACTGCGAATATTTTAACGAACTTGTAAAATGAATAGAATGTATGATGCATACTTTGTTTGGAAGTTGTAGAAACGGTACAAACAAATTAGTTTAACTCCGAAAAAGCTCAATTGAGCAAGTTAAGTTTGATAAAACATTGATGTTTTATTAATCAACGTTTTAGCGTATTTACAAATATTGATTAAATATTTATTTTGAATTTTCATGAATTATTAATGAATTTTACAAAGTACACTTACTATATTAAAGATGTTACTAAGATGTAAATACAAATTGGAATTAAACTTTATTGGACCTATATAGTACCTGTATAATAAGTATAATAACTTAGGCTAAAAAAGCTGTGTTGTCAGATCTATTTACTCTCTTTTATCATTGACAGAGCTGATGTTACTGGAAACTGCATGTACAGATCAGTAGCTTTGCTTCTTGTTGGATACTGATGACATCAATGGAGCTTTTCTTGCCTAATGATTATTATTATGAGCATCCTTGTTTCTCTTCTGTCTTTGAAGCCCATAAGAACAACTTATTTAAATCACTGTCAGGTATGGTTGCTATATCTGTGTCCTTTGATGCTATAGATAGATGACCTGGTTAAGGCAGAAGCTGTTTTTAACTGTAATGATAAGAAGTGGTGTAGGTTTTTAATTTTTTATGTTTGCTGGCTTCATCTGCTTACTGGTAGAAATATATATTATTCAACCAAAAAATTATACCTTGTGCTCGTGTGAAACCAGCTCCATTCTTGGAAGACCTGAACGTACTGTTTTGCTATGAAGGATTACTTCCCTCTTCTGTCACATTTAAAAATAATCATTATGTACCATCAAGGAAAGGAAGTCAATTACTTTCTTGCTAAAATCTAAAAAAATGTGCTGTTCAATCAAAATTGACAGTTTTGCCTTCTAATAGTATTGAAATGATTGAAATGCCTCCTTTATTGTCTGGTACCTGTGCTGTATCTGAGTCTGTGCAACAACCACCCGAATGGCTGGATGACATTTTCATCTTTAGCTAGCATGGGTACACCTGATTTATACATATACAGTTTCTGTCCAAAATAAGATGTGCAATGAGCATATCTGTTAGGTAAGGCCACCAAGACCGTGTTGGCCAATGTGGCACAACTATTAATCCTGTGGCTTTGTCATTATGTATAGAACTGAAGGTTACACCAGGAAATGGAGAAAGCATTAATTGCTTGTACTCCAAGGTCAGTGTCGTGTCAACCAGACTGTACGTCAATACCAATAATCGGTAATAGGCTTTTATTAAGTATCGAACCAGTCGGTGAAAACTAAAACCAATATACATACATAAAGGTACTAAATACGGCTATACATTAATTAGATGACAGATAATACAAATACTAACAGAAATACAAGGTGATTAAACTGCTTACATCTTTGCTTCGACTATCCTCGAACTCCGAACAGGCCAGGTAAACGTATTCTTTCTCCACGGTATATTTATTACTCCACTCCCACCAGTATGTGTTGAACCCTGGAGCCTAACTATTCGGACGTCTTTTATAGTTGACCCTTGTCTAGTGAAGCGTTCATCTTGTGCATGAATAAATTAAATATGATAACTACCCTTACGAAACCAGACACTATTTTAAAGGTATTTGAAATATATTTTAAACCTATTTCAACTATTTTTTCCCTATTTTGACACTATTTTTCATAATTTGTTAAAATAGTCTTCACAGTTTTAAATCTATTTCAACCATATTTCAATGCTGTTTTAACTTGAATAACATTTTTTTACCTATTTCAAAACTATTTTGAAAGCAAAATAGCTAAAAAATAGGTCTATTTTAAGTATGTTTTACATAAGATGTCAATTTTAAAGCTAGTTTTAAATATTTAAGAGAAATTGGAAAACAAGTTGTGATCTATTTAAAATATATTTTGAATTTATGTGTATATTTTAAAACTATTTAATATAAAATGCAACCTTAAAACTAGTTTTAAACTATCTACCAATTCCTACAACATCTATTTTGAAACTAGTTCATCAAATAAGGAACTTGGTTCTATGAACTAGTTTTAAAACAGTCCTATTTTAAATCTAGAGTCTAGAGTTGAAATTGCCGCGAAGGCCCTGGGGACGAGGGAAATGGACATTTCCCAGAGTTCCCAGCGAGATAGTCTTAAGCAGTTGCGCCATATTTGAAATTCCCTCGTGGTTGTCGAAGCTACTCCGTTGTGTCTTGGATTCTTTGTTTGGTAAATTTGTGTTACCATGTCTAAAGAAATGTCTGATCATCAATTATTTGTCGGTCTTGGCTGTGATGAAATGTTCGAAGGTAAGTCTGATCTACTATAAGCTATACTAAACGTATCTGAAAGTTTGAAGCAGCTATATAAAATACGAAATCAAATGACAAATAGTTTACCAGAGGTTATCTTAATTATATCTTATCAAAAAGTCAAAAACATTGTCTTAGATATTTCCCCTGCATTGTATGAGAAGAGTTATTTTTAATGGCAATAGTGGACAATCGAGTGTCCAATCAAAACAATTTGAATGAGGAAGAAAGCCATTTGGCTTTATCTTTTATCTGGTCTCAGGAATTTGTGAGGAAACAAAGCGGTATTATTATACGAAATTTTTTTGGGAATATTCGTTTACATAACCTTTCATTTGTTTATAATAATAATGATGATAATTATAAGTATGAATAACAATCAACAAAAGCAAAGGGAATTTCTAAGATTTAAATGCTTGCTGAAAAACACAACTTAAAAGTTCAAAGACGGCATATGTGATATTTCTTTGGTTTTAGAAGTGTTGTTTATAATATCATAATTTTTATGTATCAATTTAACTTCCAAACATTTGGTAATATTCAAAAGATTTCTTGATGTGATATTGTATACCAGTTGCAATTGATTATATTTTTTTGATTTTTCAATTGAAGGAATTATAAATGCATGTTGTGAACAAAGTGCCAAGTGAATCAGCTCAGTTTTATACATACTAGTATGTATGTAAGAGATAAAGTCCGAGAAGGAGGGCTTTATGCTATATGAAGACCCAAGGACGCTGTGCGTCCGAGGGCTTTATATAGCATAAAGCCCGATGTTCGAGGGCTTTATCTGACTTATTTCACGAGTGAGGAGGTTTTCCAACAAAATTTTGTCCACCTTGGACAAAGATTTCCCTTAGTTTTTCCTTCATTTCTTATCTAATTAGTATTCATGGTCTTTATGCTAGATAAAGACCGCACGTACATCAAAGAAAACCGACTCAATCGTGTAATAAGTATGGATAGAGACTTTGGGAAAATAAGAAAGTACTTAATACATGTATGTTAATTCTCATCCAGACAAACTTTCAAATTCTCCCAAACTTACTTTAATACAGTGGAACCCCTATTAAGCGGTCACCCTCAGGGAATTGACAAGTGACCGCTTTATAGGGTTTGGCCGCTTAATAGGAATTTGTCAAAATTAACATAAGTGTGGCATGAGAAATGTAATATTATTTCAAAAGATCATGCTTGATTGGCTTATGACAACTGCTGCACATAATGTATTATATAAAAAATGTTGTTTATAAATGCACTGTGCATTATTGAAACTACAAGCACTGATATAAGTTGTTGCAAAAACACTATGTCTATGTCTCAAGAAAATATGGCGATACAAGTTATGTTGAGTGTAAACGCGGCTATGGCTTGGAAGTTCCATGTGAGTACCATTTCACAGGAAATAAATTTTCCATTGAGTGGTTAGCATCAAATGCTTGAAAAAGAAGGATTTGACTTAACACACAGCTAATCACTTGCGAGTAACACAGATGTTTTATCAGTTTTTGTTACATTTTATTTCTGACTGTCATCACGTTTCTTCAAACAATGCCGAACTGTTTCATATTTTTTTAAATCATTAAATTTTTGATGGCTGCTTAATAGGACGGCCAAAAGGTGTCCACGGCCGCTTAATAGGGGTTCCATTTACAGTATTATACTGACAATAACTTTGGGACTTTGATAACTGACTGCTTAGTAGGTGGTGGCCGCTTAAATATGGGTGGCCGCTTAAATATGGGTGGCCGCTTAAATATGGGTGGCCGCTTAAATATGGGTGGCCGCTTAATATGGGTTCCACTGTATTTGCATCAGGCTATATAAACACAGGCAGGCATTTTTTATTTCATAAATGTTGTCCAGCAAAACACCATAAAATAATCATTTAATTATTAATGAATCTAATGCACATGAACTAAGCCAAGGATTTATGGTGAAGGAAAATTTTGAATGTTGGAATATATACATAAGACCATTTGCAAATTACATCAACATCAAGGTTTTCTGGGTTTTTTATTACTTGTAATGTACATGTGTCATGTATAATATATCTGCCTGGTTACTCAACTAAGCGTACTTTTTATTTTTGATTCGGAATCCAAAATCAAAGCGAAGCGAAAGCTGAACAATTTATTCGATTAGTACTTGTTATTTTCATGTTGGTGGGTTATTTTGGATGACTTAGAAGTAAAGCGTAATGACAATTTAATGTCTAATCGTGGTGGGAAACGCGAAGGAGCTGGAAGGCCACAATTGCCGTATACTATCTTGAACAAAAAATCAACAAGTACGCTTAGCTGAGTAACCAGGCAGATCGTGACATAGCCCCTTTAAACAATACAGTATGAAAAGTGGTAGTGCTGGTGCTGGAGGGAAAGGTAAAGTTTGTTTGGTAGAAACTTCTTGAAAAATTCCATAGGAAAGAGCAGTTAGCCAAGGAGTAAGAAGACTTAATATTATAATAATCAATGCCATCTTTGATATATAAACTGCTTCATAATATTATTCAATTTATAATTTTGTAGCTAGCAGAACTGGCAAGTGGAATGTGGTGCTGTCCAGTAAGAGCAAAGGCCATAATAAAAAGCTCTAACAAATAATTCTATTTATTATAGAGTTCCCAACTGATATGTAAAAAATGTCTATTCCAGCTTTTCAATAATAAATCATTTTATATTTGACAGTTGTCTTCAATTTATTTTCTTTATTAAGACCTTCTACCTTTGTGGAAAACCCTTCAAATAGAGTACTAAACTAGGCTAAACTATATTTTAAATTATAACAGAACTCATCCAGGTTTACTATTTTGGATGTATTTTAGTACTATTTAAAACCTGTTTTATTTGCTATTTTGGATATATTTTAATACTATTTAAAACCTGTTTTAAGTAAACTAGGCTTAAAATAGTATTAAACTATATTTTAAATAGCATGGTTTTTTTTGCAGCTTTACTATTTTTAATGTATTTTAATACTATTTTAAACCTGTTTTAATGGCTGATCAACAACTAAACACATGCTTTGGAAAAGTTAAAACAGGTTTAAACTATCTTTCAAATAGCTTTAAACCAGATTAAAACTATAATAAAACTAGTTTACAAATAGGGTTGACAATCACTTTCTAAATAGAGTTAAAATAGAACTTGAACTAGATTTAAAATAGCTTTTCAAACTAGCATTAAACTATCTTCAAAATAGTGTTTGGTTTTGTAAGGGTAGCCAGCACAGTCAGGATGATAGGATATATATTTTTCGCACTTGTTATTTAAACAGGAAGCAAACAAGTCTATATTTGGAGTGAATCCAGATATTTCCACTGCTTATTTCAAAGGTATGTTTCCCATTCTGTTTCAGACCTTTGTTTCCTAGATTTCTGTCAGCAATAACATTCTCAATACCTGGGATGTGGGCAACAGTAGGCCAGACATCATGTTGTATAGACCACTCCCAGATACTGATTACTAGGCTATGTAAATCTATAGAATGGCGTGTACCCCATTTGATTATAATGGATGCTACAGCTGTAGTATTGTCAACAAGAACTTTAACATGCTTGTTTGCAACCACTTTCTCGAATGACTGTAAACGAAGCATAACAGCTTTGATTTCTAAGAAGCTAATATGCATGCTAGCCTCTTCAGGAGTCCATTAATGGCCTCCATGAGTGTGAGTATCCTGTACTGTGCACCCCACCCTATTTTGGATGCATCTGTTGTCATGGTGAGGTTGGGTTCCCATGACTCCCAACATTGTAAGCTGTTTCAGTAGAGTTAACCCACCAATTAAAGTCAGACTTTGCTTGAGACGATAAACCCATGGTTTTATCAAAATTCCCTTTGTGTATTTTTAGTGCCTGGGATTTGTCCATATCCAACCACCTATAATATAAAGGGCCATACATTACCCCAATACATGGATACCTCCCGAATAGTAGGACAGGGGTTCGTCAGCAAACTTGTACAAGCATCTTCGACTTTAAGAGCTTTTGCTGGTGTGAGCGAAATAGTCATAGTGACTGAATTGAGCTGAAACCCTAAGAAAACAATTTTTTGTGTGGGGTTTAGGACTGATTTGTCTGTGTGGGTGACCAGCCCCAATCTGCTGAACAATGTTATTGTTGCTTTGAAACTATCAACACATTGATCAAAATCATTTCCTTCAAGATAAGAATCATCAACAGTGGCGTAGCCAGGGTTGACCAATTGCCCGGGCACCAAATGGGCACCCAAGATTTGTTAAGGGATAACTCAACCACGACTACGAAATTGAGGGCGAGCGCCGAAAAATCCAACCATGGCAGGATTTCAGTTCGGCATTCTGGTAATAAAAACGTTGCAATTTGAGATGAAGTAATCGTAGTCTTATATGATTAAAGGTTACATAGTAGTTATTCAGCCAAAGAAATAAATTGCATTCTTTTGGACATGCTCTGAATTTGATTTCACTTGACATAAATGCGTCGTATAAATTCACCCACTTTTGTGTCGGATAATCTACGATGCTATGATAGATTTTACACGAGTTTGTCACAGATTTAACAATGTATTTATACGGCGATCTTTCAGTCATGGATTTTTGAGAAAAAATTAAATTTGACTCGACACAAGAGCGGCGTATAAACTAGGCCTAAGGTTTTCTCGCTTCCTTCACACAGGAATTTCACAAAAATTTTACGCTCTTTCAAACGATATTCGTCTCTCATATAAGGAGTCCGTCAAACTAGCAGTGTATATCTCACACTCAATTTGAATAATTTTAACACTCAATTATCTCAGCTGTGTAAAGGAGTTTTTTAAAAGTACAATTTTTTCCCTGTAGCGACAGTCAGCAGTCCATAACAGTCAGCAGTCCATAACAGTCAGCAGTCAGAAAACAGTCAACAGTCAGAAAAGACCATATGAAAGAACGTCATGGAGAGTTGTAAAAATTCATTGTAACAACAACAAATTACATGGAGATGCTTGTAAATTAAATAATAAAAATTTGCATTTTGGATTGTACACTATGAATAACTGTTGCGTGTGATTTCCTCTCAATGTGCTTTCTACGACAAAGGTAGATCAGTATTTGTCACCATCATTATTATGGCCACGAATAGTGTTGTAATTTGCCTCAACGGGCGCTTTATTTGTGTCGCTAGACAAGTTGATCGATTTGCATGTCTTCAAGCCAAGGTAAACTAACAGTTGGTAATATTTCCCTGTAACATTGCAACATTGCTTTGTGATATCTATCATTTTTGATCTTCTATCAAACTAATTTCAAAACAATTGACACTTTACAACAGCTTTTCTTAATTCATTGATTTTAAGCTCTTTCTATTAACTATGGTTCGATTGACGACAACTTTCAATGTCCAAGGCCAGCAATGCACCAGATTTTGAATACATTTTCATAATCGTATAGCCACACAAACAATGCATTTTTTCCCTTGAGCATACTCTCAATACAATACTTAAAAGCTATTCGGCACAACAACTAAATAAACTACTGGAATAATCTCATGTCTGTTGCATCGCAAAACTTTGTTAAATAAAAGCTGTAAATTTAAGCTTTCTGACTGGTTATGAATTACAAAACAACAGCGACGATATGATTTCAAATTAAGAACGTTAATTGGTAAACAATGCATGTATAAAACCTGAAACAATGCGATCACAATTCTGCCTAGCATATACTGGCTGTTCTATACTTTATAGATGGCCTGCTGCCCAAGATGAGCCCAGTTTGCAAATGTAGGAAATAATGGCCAAATTTTGACTGAAATTTTTGTGTGATGTTTCTTTTGCCAAGTTATAACGATCGATGGTAGAAATTTCAAAAGAAAAATACGGAGTGGAACAGTGCGATGTGAATTCTGCCTAGCATATATTCTGGGTTATAGGCCCTTTCTCGATATATGAGCAATCGAAATTTAAAATGATTATAGCATCAACCCAAGTTAGTTTTAGGGTTAGGATTTGGGTTAGGGTTGCTCATATATCGAGATATATTTATGAGCCCATTTTGCAAATTAAGTCGGAAATATTTAACCAAATTAATTATTTTATTATATTAGTTAAAATGTAATGATGGTGGAAATGGAAATATACAGAATCGAAGAGTTTATCATTTATTGAAAACATATAATAATAATAATACAATTTATAATAATAATACAATTTATATAGCGCTTAAACTATCAAAAATATTCTAAAGCGCTTTACATGATATTGAATAAAGTAAACTAAATATAGCCTAAAATGCAATCAAGTATGTATGGAAATAAGGGACGTATAAAAAGCTAAAAAACTAAAAAGGCGAAATGACAATACGCAGTTCGTAACTAAAGTCAATAAAAATGCTATAGTGCAGCAGTGTCAACATTCATAGGCCTTCCTAAAAAGGTAAGTCTTCAAATTTCTCTTAAAAGAAAGAACTCCACAGCTTTCTCTGATCGACTCGGGGAGAGAGTTCCATAGCGTGGGAGCAGCATACGCGAAAGCTCTGTCGCCCAGGGTCTTGCATTTCGTCTTCGGGATGCAAAGGAGATGGTGGTCATCTGATCTAAGTTGGTAGCGACTAGTGGGCTTTATCACCAACAGTTGTGAGATGTAGTCTGGTGCCATGCCATTTAGAGCCTTATAGACGATGAGTGCGATCTTGAACTCTATACGGAACTTCACGGGTAGCCAGTGAAGATCCTTCAGGATGGGTGTGATAAGATCAAACCTCGGAACTAGGCATGTTATCCTGGCAGCTGCGTTGAGAACTCTCTGCAACCGAGCACACTGGTATTGCGGGAGACCGGATAGAAGTGAATTGCAGTAGTCCAGGTGACATGTCACGAAGGCGTGAACCAGTGTTTTAGTAGATTCAGAAGACAGAAATTTCCTAATTTGTCGAATGTTGTAAATGCCTCGAAAGGCTTTGCTACAAACCTTTCCCACGTGCACATTCATAGACATGTGGTTATCAAACCACGAACCGAGGTTCCGTACGCTCTTGATAGGCTTGATGTTGGACGTACCGACTTTAACAGAGTCGATTGTAACTTTGGCTATCTGTTGTCGAGTTCCGATAATCAAGAGTTCTGTCTTGGTGTCATTGAACATTAGCTTGTGAGATACTAGCCAATCACGAACATCAGCGATACAGGCTTCTATGGCTCTAACAGCATGATCTTGAGTTCCGGTTGATCCTGGCCTGAAGGACATATAAAGCTGAGTATCGTCAGCATATCCGTGAACTTCTGGAAGATGCTTCTCAACGACCTTAAAGAGTCGTGACACGTATATTAAAAAAAGTATTGGACCGAGGCAGCTGCCTTGCGGAACTCCACAGCTAATTTTAAATTTCTCTGAACACTGTTTGTTGACCAGCACACGTTGCGTCCTTCCAGAAAGACTTCATCCACTTGAGCGCATTACCAGTAACACCATAGTCGGACTCCAGAATATCCGTCATGATCTCGTGGTCGATGGTATCGAAGGCCGCACTCAAGTCGAGCAGTACAAGAAGAGTCACTTCCTGTCTATCCATGCTCATGAGAATATCATTCTGAACCTTCAGAAGGGCGGTCTCAGTGGAGTGAAATTTCCGGTATGACGACTGGTTGGTAGGGAGTGGCGCGTTCTCAGTGCAATGGTCTAAGAGTTGGTGAACAACCACCTTCTCCGTAATTTTAGAGACGAAGGATAGATTGCTGACAGGTCTGAAATTTTTAAAGATCAGATCGAGTCCAAGTTTCTTTAGAAGGGGGACGATAAGTGCGACTTTCCATAACTCGGGAACCTGACCATGTTGTAGTGACAAGTTTATCATTTGCGAAATGACAGGAGTCAGTTCATCAGCACACCGTTTTAGCAACCACGTTGGAATTGGATCTAACTGGCAGGAAGCATTTGAGGAACTCATGATTACACGATGGACCTCTTCCTCGGTAACTTGTACAAATGTATCCAGTTTAACCTCGGGCGAGGGACACTCAACTAGTGGCGGATCAGCATCGATGTTATCAATATCCTCTCTTATCAGCTCAATTTTACGGCAAAAGTATTCGCCAAAGTCGGTCGCCAGTTTACCAGGATCATCATGAGGGGGCAAAGGATTCTCGTGGTGTTCTTTACAAAGTGAGTTAACCACTTGAAAGAGCTTCTTTGAGTCCCCTGCACATTGTGCAATCAGCTCAGAGTAGTGACACTTCTTTGCGTTGTTTAGTAAGGCCGAATATTTGTTGCACATGTTTCGATAAGCATCCCAATCGCACTGACGCTTTGACTTAAGCATTTTCTTTTCAAGTTTGCGACGCTGCGACTTGAGTTGCTTGAGTTCTTCACTAAACCATGGGACCCTCTGTCTGACAACAACGACCTTCTTCTGTAAAGGAGCATTCTTGTCCAGAATATACGAGAGCGTGTCGTTATAACACTTCACCAGATCATCTAGGTCAGACGAAGATGCAGAATAACATAGTTCAGATGCAACGATGTCGGCTTTGAAAGCTTCCAAGTTCATTTGCTTGAGCTTGCGAAACTGTATTTCCTTGATTGACAAGTTAGGACGCGGGAGGGACACCTTGCATTCAACAAAGCGATGGTCAGAGATGGATAGGGTGGCTTGTGGAGGGAGAACATCGATGTCATTAGACGATCTTGTGATAATGAGATCTAAAATATGGCCAGACGAATGGGTAGGAAACTTCACGTGCTGAGTAAGCCCAAAAGTTTCTATCAAATCATTGAATTTCTTGGCATCGCCATCTGAGGGGTCGTCTAGGTGAAAATTGAAGTCACCCGCAATAAGCAACACTTCAGGGCACATAACAATGTTCTCCAAGTAGCCTGAGAACTCCTCAAGAAATACGTTTGAAGAAACCGGATGAGCTTCAGAGAAGGGTGGGCGGTAAACAACAACGACCTTTATAACATGGCCAATCATAGGAAAGTTCCACTCAGAGAATTCGAACGAACGTTTCTCACCACCATCGATTAAGGAAACCTTTAAGTCGTGGTTGAACAAAATGCCAGTACCGCCGCCTTTACGATCTGATTGTCTTGGAAAACTTTTGAATAAGTATCCAGGAGGCGATAGTGCAGCAACACTGACCGAATCGCAATCCTTAAGCCATGTTTCAGTCATCACGCATAAATCAATGTTATTGCCGCCAACGTGATCCACAATGACAGCAGTTTTGTTCTTAACAGACCTCGCATTAACATTGGCAAATCGCAACCATTTCCTTGGTGAGAAAGGGTGGGTATTGTTCTTAACGTTTAAGAGATTCGACGAATTCCTACAACGATCGGGCCGCTGAACAAGAGCCGGGTCACACGGGACAGTTTGTAGATCATTTACACCCTTATGTCTTTGTTCTCGAACAATGACAGGATCTTGGGCGACGATGTCAGCATTCTCGCTAGCTTGAGAAAAAGTGTTTTTAGGAGATCTTAAATCCTTCATAGGTAAAACTAAACTTGTATCCCCAATCTTCGGATACGTAAATTGTTTGCAGCGACCAGAGCTGCAATAAGCATATGATTTTCCTCGAACATGCTGTAAACGACGTGAATAACGCGGTGAACAATGGTTGTTGACAACGACAGCAATTTGCATTTTCTTCTTAGCTAACCGTTCATGAACTCGTTTCCCAGCTCTGCATCGTCGATATGGCTGTCTGCGCCGCGATCGCTCCGCCAAAACTGATGGTTACAACCGATGAAACGAGGATCAGGAGCCCCAGCATTTGGTCCGACGATTATTCTCTGGAACGTGTTGAAGTTAGAACCACTGTTAGAATCACTGAAATTTTGCAGTTGTCGATGATTCGGTGAACCCGAGAATGCCGACATAAATAAACCTTATACTTAAAATAGTCAAATAGAACTAAAATGAAATGAAATACTGGATCCAAAAAACTTAAATCGAAGATAAAACACGGTGCTCATAAAAACGTGGCTGCCATGGTTGACGGCGCTTACATTCCAATATACACGTTGTTTTCAAATTTCAACGCTTGTGATATTGTGTACAATACTAAATACTTTCAATGCATCAACAGATCAAATGTCTAAAGATCAATATTAATAATAGGAAATCCTATTTCGGGGAAGAGAACATCTTCTGACACGTTTTGGTCAGTAGTGTAGTGCTAGTCAGGCAGCTGTCACGAACTAGACAGTCTCGAGTTCCGAGGCCTGCATTCTGCACTAATATGCAGTACTAAATTTTTGTCTCGCTTCACAATGTACATACACTCGCGCATACACTGATATACACTAATTGGGGCGAGCCCCTTAGTTGTGGTATCAAGCGCGGCTCCATCGTACGTGCACGCCATTCGTACCCATCTTCTTCTCCGGTCGGAGATTTCCACATCTACTTCACCGGCCATGTCAAAAAACTTTCAAAAATCGATCAGTTGGAAACACCACCATTCGATCCTAAGTTTTTGCGTTGGGCAAAGAAATTGGAAGGAGAAACTAATGATAAAGGTTTGCTCGATTCGTTGGATATTTCGGAACACATTTCCCATTGGTGTTGTGTTTGGAGCGCGCTACATAAAGCAGCACAGCATGACAACTGAATCGTATAAAAAAGCATCATCGAGCGAAATAAGTGTTTCGGCTCAAGCAAGCTATTTCAGTGGCAGTGCTGGATTTAGCTTTGACAAAAAGCAGCGAGAAGCAGCATCTAAGTTTTCTCAGGAAACGGAGACGACCTCTGTTAGTGTCGGGGCAGCGCCACCACCTCTAGTAAAAATCACATCCGAGATGTTTGGATTTTAGTATTTACAAACATCAGTGATCATCAGTTTTCCCGTTTCGTAGTAAAATTTAGGGGCATTTAGGAACGCGTAAAATTGATTGGAAAGGTATTAAAAGGAAATAACACTTGTTCTCGAAGAATTAATGAAAAATCGCACTTGTGTTTGGCGAAATATTTCGCCAAACACGCGTGCGATTTTTCATTAATTCTTCGAGAACCGTGTTATTTCCTATACCAAGCCTCTGGCTAATGAATAGTGGTTGAAAAATAATTAACCGGTTGAACAACAAATCAAGCTAGTCAAGTCTTGGCTGATGAATAGTGGTTGAGCAAGAATTAACTGGTCAATCTTGCCTGATAAATAGGCCACCATTGCTTATTATTTTTACTTGGGGTATTTTTTTTAAATACCCCTAGTAAAAAATTTTTAAATTTAATTCTCATGCATTAGCCAATCAGGAATGAGTAAAATTGATTGAAATGGTATTAACCGGCTAATTACTCATCTTTTATACTATACGTTACCTGAATATGAAGTAATATAAAAAGCCTGACTGTTTGTATATTTTACATTGTAGCATTTACAGTAGGTTAATTATATTTAAGCTAGTGCACTGAGCTGTATAAGTGAAAGTTGACTATGCATTATATTTCATATTTTACAGTTGTCCTATAAATAGCTCAAGGCCAGTGGAAAGAAAGAATATAGTAACTAAATAATGTTGATGGATTATTACCACACATGAAGATAATGAATGACTAATTTTTCAAAAGAGTTCTTTGAATATTTACTAAGAATATTTAGAGAATTAAAAAGACAGAGATATATAGTTACTTGTTCACTTATAACTTTATTGTTATTTCTTTGGCATATTTATGTACATTGAACGTTGTGCATGCGATAGTCAGCTGTCAACTTTGTCCTTATAGTTTATTTTTTAACTAACAATGATTATATTTGAATGACCTGTCTTGAGTGATCAACTTCACACTAGCCCTGTTTGGTTGTTCTCACAATTAAGCAATCATTAATAAGCAATTATTGATCAGTATTTATCGTGTAGGTTGTATTTACTTGTGTGCTTGCACTGATACATGTTCCAATGTTATAAACATTATGCATTACACTTACAGAGTGGTTGTTAATAGTCTGTACTGCTATTAAATACTATCTTTAATTTCGTTGATAGTTTACAAAATCATAATACAATTAAGTAAGAAATAATTATGATGTTTGTACAATGAAACTGTGAAAGTTATTGCTGTTAAAGGGAGCAGAGAATGCGTAATAATAATTATGAAGCGAGCTAGTAAAATTTGAAATGGTGGCATATTACTATTGCAATAATTTGGAGTAAAACGCCATTAGTTTGCCATCCTTCTTGTGGTCTAAAATGGCTCCAAGTATCTCGCAACGTTAAACGTAAGTTGAATAGGAAATATACTTCTATCTGAACCACTGATCTGAACTAGTTCCGCCATTTTGTATTGTCCCACAGAGAAACCGCTGGAAAATCGAAGCCCGCGCTTCCGTGAGCAAAAGCCTTATAGCAACCGACCACCGTGTCATCTTTTTTGTGGGAATGCCATGAACAGAGAAAAGGGAGTAGAGAAAGCAAAAGCTACAAGACTGCGAAAAAAGCAACAAAAAAACAACATGACATAAATTTAATGGTTCCCTTAATTTAGTTATTGTTTTACGGTACCACTTTGACGTGGACGCATTTATATTCTTTCAGTACACATTAAATATAAACCACGGCAGGAAATTATTGTTGAAAATTGGGCCACCAGCCCGTTCCCTTTTTGCCTGAAATTGCTCGGTCTGACATATCCATGCCTTGTCGGGAAATTGTTTACAATGTTTTGGCTGTCCTTTCGGAAGACTGAATCTAAATTTTGCCACCTCCCGCTCATATCCAAAGTCTGCAATCTGTTAGCTTTCGTCTCGTATATTGGTCGCGTTGTTTCATGCTTTAATTTATCACGCGTTCTCGCATTTCCAAGCAGCATATGATGCCAGACAACAGTGAAGTGGTTAAATATGTTGGGAGTTAAATATATAGTCTTTAATTGATTTACTGAAGAAAGCGAAACCGTTGAACCACAGAAGTTGTGTTGTTCTTTCATTTGAGTGCTTGTGAAGAACGTTTGGTAATGCATCTCTTGGTGAAAATTTGTAACAAAATTTGGCAAATTTGCGTCGTGGGTGAAACGTGATGCCTCTTTATCCAACACCAACAGACACAGGCTACAAAAAGAACATCAACCACTTGCCTCCTCTGTAGGCAACTCTATGACTACTGATGCCGCTAAACGCCATGTAGAATTTCACCCAAAAGACTGCGCACATTGCTAGAAAGACAGAGTTACCTACGAAGCAGGCTAGTAGCATAGTGGTAAACGTTCTTCTAGTAGCGTCTCTCTTCTTCGACCTTTCACCCGCGCCGCAAATTTGACAAATTTTGTTACAAATGTTCACCAAGAGATACATTACCAAACGTTCTTCGCAAGCGCTCGAAGGAAAGAACAACACATCTTCTGTGGTTCTATGGTTTCGCTTTTTTCAGTAAATCAATGAACAAAATATATATATACGTCTGTTTAGACCAACTTATAAGTACTGCGATGTTGTCTGTGTTGTCAAATATAGGCATCGAAATGCATAGACAACGCATAAATTATAATGTGAAACAGCACCCTCAATATAGTAAACGAAAGCTAAGAGTTAGGAGATTTTAGATATGATCAGGGCGAAACAAGACTTTGACTCAGTCTTCCGAATGAACCCCCAAAAGTTTGTAAACATTTTCCAGATCAAGCATTATTCATGACCGCGCAACATCCGGTCAAAACAACTACTGGGAACTGGAGACATTTTCGTGGCCCAATTTGCGGTATTAATTTCTGAGCGTGAACAGTCATGGGTATCTGGCCAGCCCAGACGGAGGGGCATTTGACCATGTTTTTTGCCCGCACCCTGGGGAATTTGACGATGGTTTTCGCCCACACAGTGGGGAATTTGACCAACATTTTTTCGAAAAGTCAAATTCCTGGGGGTTCGCCCGGGGGCTGGTACATAATACGACTAGACACTGACGGGCTTCTGTTAGTTCTGTATTCAACAATCAATCAAGGGAAGCCATTAAGGGGGTGTTTATATGGAGTAGGGCCAGCCCTCTTGGTAGGGCTAGCCCTCTTTGGCGAGATGAATTTCATCCCTTGTTTACATGAGAATTTCTAGCCCTCCTAACCGAGCTGGCTCGCTGCCCAAGCTGCCTCGCTCGAATGGCTACGGCTGCATTTATTTTCGCACGAAACCCCGAATCTCACTTTTGCGGACAAGTGATCAATTTGTAACTTAAACACTAACAAACAGGTCGTGCGAAATATAAAGTTGTCCAGAAAATATTCAGGTAAAGATAAACTTTGTCCCTTGTACAGAGCTTTTATTTCGCAGCCCTCCTAGGAGGGCCAGCCCTCTTCAGTGCGTTTATATGGAAGATTTCCAGCCCTCCTAGGCGAGATCTCGGGTTGTCAATAGCGAGATCTCGCTTAGGAGGGCTGGCCCTCTTGTCATGTAAACGCAAACAAATTTTTACAAGGAATTACGCAAAGACGCGGGATCTCGGTAAAGAGGGCTAGCCCTACCAAGAGAGCTGGCCCTCCTCCATGTAAACACCCCCTAAGTGGCCTTTAGTGAGTTGTTTTGCGACAAAGCGGCACCGCACAAGTTCAGCAAACTTTACGCAAGCGTTAATAAATTCGAGTCCTAAATGCATTTGAAAATTTCAGCTGGAATGGTTTAGGTTACCCCCTGTCTTTGAACTATAAAAGAGTGCAGGAAAAGTGATGACATAAACCTTATTTCGTTAAAACTTGAGCGGGGTCAAATCGCGAAAGTGGGGGGTCATTGACCCCTGACCCCGTTATTTTGAGCACTGCAATACTGCACTTAACCTAAATACACATATGTACCTATGTATATTTACATACCAAGGTTTAAGGACTTTTTTCGATGTACCATTCGCCGTTAGACTACATGCACATACAAACACCATGACGGGATCAAATGATATGGATTTCACTTCAACGACTTCGATATATTATAACAATAGCCAAAACAACATTTATGGAGCGAAAGGCCGAACGGTAACCGAAAATTGCCGAAAGATGGCGCAACAGGCCTCGAAATCTAGACATATTTTTGGCTAAAAAAAAAAGAAATATTGAAGCGGCAGGAAAAAGGATGCGCGCGGGGACGTGAAACTATTAATTTTTTTTAGTACTTGTGGAAAAATCGATAAAACACTCTACTTTATATCCCTTCCTTCCGCCGCCCACCTTCCGATTTCTAGCGGTTTTCCACACTAATCTCTTTACGTTCTAGCGCTTTTATAATCTCTACGCCGCTCGCCAATATTTATATCGTAAACAATTATTATTATTTATTATTTTGTACGGACGCTCATTATTATTCTGTACGTACGCTCATTATTATTCACACTTAATCCTATTAAGTCACTTCCTGTCGGCATCCCTTTGCTCGCTATATGGGGGGGGGGGTTACCTACTGTGGTCTGTCACTCAGACCAAAGCAGTTTTGTAATATTTGTTCGTTTGAACGTCTCCATGTGTCAAAATTTATATCAAAATAGACGGTAAGGTATCGGGAACATACCTGTGACGAAATTACGTCCGTTCGAAGGAGATAAAAGCGTTAAATCATCGGGTATCATTGGATAGATCAAGAAACATGTCGATTTAACTCTAAAGAGAGGTTTGGCTAGTTATATCGCTTACGCATTTTCTCATATTACATCCGATTGTCACATTCTCAGTACACGAAACTTATAGCGTTGGATTCACCAGATCCAAGCAATCATTTCTGATATAAACTTGAAACACTTCCAGCAAAGGCGACCAGATCAGATAGAAGAAAGAGTTTGATGGAACGAACTCAGTTTCGCAAAGCCTGACGGGATGATGCAATAATTGCCATTTCGAAACACTGACAAAAAACAAAAAAAACAAAACGGAGCCTAAATCTAGACTCGTGTGGTAGCGAGTAATTATTTACACCACTACGATTCCGGCGTATCTCCGTTCCCCTGCCCATAGAATACAGGGGAAATAAAAAATCTATTATAGGCTTGCTAGGAACCTGCTCGTCTTGGTAGTGTCATTTCATCTCGCTCTTGACGATGAAAAATCCAAGAGATCCTACCAATCAAATCTGTTGTTCACGAAATTGTACACGTCCGAGTGTACCAAACGTTTTTATCTCTAGGTGTGGGATGGACTTGTTGTATAGACCACTCCCAGATACTGATTACTAGGCTATGTAAATCTATAGAATGGCATGTACCCCATTTGATTATAATGGATGCTACAGCTGTAGTATTGTCCACAACAACTTTAACATGCTTGTTTGCAACCACTTTCTCGAATGACTGTAAACGAAGCATAACAGCTTTGATTTCTAAGAAGCTAATATGCATGCTAGCCTCTTCAGGAGTCCATTAATGGCCTCCATGAGTGTGAGTATCCTGTACTGTGCACCCCCACCCTATTTTGGATGCATCTGTTGTCATGGTGAGGTTGGGTTCCCATGACTCACAACATTGTAAGCTGTTTCAGTAGAGTTAACCCACCAATTAAGGTCAGACTTTGCTTGAGATGCTAAACCCATGGTTTTATCAAAATTCCCTTTGTGTGTTTTTAGTGCCTGGGTGTCCATATCCAACCACATATAATATAAAGGGCCATACATTACCCCAAGCATGCTCGAGGTACGTAACCCCAATACATGGATACATCCCGAATAGTAGGACAGGGGTTTGTCAGCAAACTTGTACAAGCATCTTCAACTTTAAGAGCTTTTGCTGGTGTGAGCGAAATAGTCATAGTGACTGAATTGAGCTGAAACCCTAAGAAAACAATTTTTTGGTTTAGGACTGATTTGTCTGTGTGGGTGACCAGCCCCAATCTGCTGAACAATGTTATTGTTGCTTTGACACCATCAACACATTGATCAAAATCATTTCCTTCAAGATAAGAATCATCAACAGTGGCGTAGCCAGGGTTGACCAATTGCCCGGGCACTAAATGGGCACCCAAGATTTGTTTAGGGATAACTCAACCACGACTACGAAATTGAGGGCGAGCGCCGAAAAATCCAACCATGGCAGGATTTCAGTTCGGCATTCTGGTAATAAAAACGTTGCAATTTGAGATGAAGTAATGTTAGTCTTATATGATAAAAGGTTACATAATAGTTATTCTGCTGTGGAAACTGGTAGTCTGTCTTTTTTAGTTTTAGGCACTGTTCAAACGTCGCGTTTTTACATGCGCCAAATCTAATTGTCGAATTAAATGCATGTAAAATGCGACGTTTGAATCAATTAAATTCTACTTCAGTGGAATATGCGAATGAACTTGTCGAATATTCTACTGAAGTTCGACTGTTGATTTAAACGTCGCATTTTACATGCGCCGAATCTAATGCATAAATTATGTTAAACAATATCTTACCCATAATTCAAATAAGAGAATCTGGGAACGAAACTGAGTGTCAGCAATTAAATGCGACACAATTAAATACGACGTTTGAATCAAATCATTCAGTTCGGTGGTTTGGCACATAGTAACACTAGTTCAGATTTTTAAAATTATGAATATAGTTGCCCGGGCATGGACGAGCATTGCCCGGGCTTGGCTATGCCACGGATCATCAATGTAACCGACTGATAAATAGCCAGCTTTCCTTAGAGTGCAATACACTGGCTTCATTAATTTGGTAAATTTTCTAGCACAGCAGGTTAACCCATTTGGGTAACAAGTAAATTGATCAAGATTGCCTCTCCACAAAAAAGTTAGATATTTCTGGTTGCCTTTATCAACAGAGACAGTAATAGGCATCTTTGAGGTCAATTGATGCCATGTAGCACCCTGGCTTCATCATGGAAATAGCTGTCCATATAGTTGCCATCTTGAAGTGTTGTTATTCAACATACTGATTGAGTGTTTTTTAAATTTAAAATCATTCGAAATGATCCATCTCGTTTTTCACGGTGGAAAATAGGGGTATAAAAAACAGATGGAAATCCGGTCTAGTGTTACCATGAAGTATACACCGAGATATTGCTGATATCTTCATCACGTGGATGTTGGACACCATTACTGTAGAACTTTTATCCATAGACAACGGCCTTAATTCAGCACTGAAATGTACTATCCAGCTGGTAGAAAATAACCAACTACCAACAGTTTCTAGATACATTGGTTTCACTTGATCTTGAGAAACGGACATTTACCGCGACATATTTGAAACCGATTCATAGTCAATGTATCACTCCATGAGATAGCCATGTCGCATGCTCAAACTCATACTTTATAGCAAAATCTCTGAACTCATTGGAACTACATTGCCGTTGTCACTTGCTACACACTCAGGGATACCATGTCGTGCCATGTATTCTTTTAACTTGTTTATTATCTCGCTGCTC
Source organism: Chrysogorgia sp. JL179-B06 (assembly GCA_035772405.1). Lineage (NCBI taxonomy): Eukaryota > Metazoa > Cnidaria > Anthozoa > Scleralcyonacea > Chrysogorgiidae > Chrysogorgia > Chrysogorgia sp. JL179-B06. The sequence goes on along the minus strand of JAYKKM010000395.1, from coordinate 25,928 downwards.
GTTTTCGTGTATAGCCCATCCACGTCGATAAAGTTAGAGTAATAATCTACCATCACTTTTCCTCGGAGTTCAAATAAATCCGTTGCGATGACTTCCCACGGCCGTGTTGGAATTGGATGACTCATGAGGCTCTTTCTGTTTTTTCTCTGATACGCCAAGCAGATGTTGCAGCTGGCGGCACCTGCTCGATGTCCTTGTTCATCATCTCTGGCTCTTTGTAACGTTGCATGTATTCCTCCGTGGTTGCAGTGCAGCTTTTCCTTAATTTCTGGCCTCATTCCTTCTGGCACGATCAGCCTTTCTCCTTTGAAGATAACTCCATTCTGTACCGCTAACTCGTCTCGAAATGGGCGGTAACTAGGATGCAATGCTGGAAGAATTTCATACTCTCCTAGTTGACCATCCTTTGATAATAGTCACCAAGGCTTGTAGGTTGCCTGTTGTTGAAGTTTGGTCAGAGTACTTTCTTTCACTGCCAGGTTTTCTAGCATACCAATTTCAGTGAATGATCTTGTGTCATGTATGTGCATCACTTCTTCTGTCTCCCATCTGTCAACATTTGACTGGTTGATGGTTGCATGGCTCAGTGTATCCGCCATGAACATAAGTGAACCCTGCTTGTAAACGACTTCTAGCTCGAATTCCTGTAGCCTCAGCATCATTCTTTGTAGGCATTCTTTGTTTTTCAAGATAGATTCCAGTGGCTTGTGATCTGATTCAACTTGCACTTTTCGACCATATACGAAGCTTTCAAACTTTTCAGGGCTAAAAGATTGATTTATAAGAGCCTTTTGCATATGAGAGGTAATAGTTCTAACACAAGTAAGCATTCTTCCTCTGATTTCTAAATACGGACAAGTCGGTTGAAAATACAAGGCGCAGCCGAGTTTTTTTAACCAGTTTATCCGTATTTAGACATCAGAGGATGAACAATTGTGTTACAGCTTGCTTCTCAAACGAATCTATATTTTGTGAGAAAGTAGAGGTTAAAGTTAGCGAAATTTGGCCATAATCTTCCTCTTATTTCTAAACAGATCTCGTCCAGCTTGATCTCGATGCTATGAACAACTGGTCACAGTCCTGGCAAATGAAATTTAATGCATCTAAAACTCTCTTACTAAGGATATCCCGAAAACTACTTGGTGAGTACCAGAATGTCTCACCTGAGAAAGTGCCTACCCATCAGGATTATACAACTGTTAGGGACTACCTTCTAACCTGTTTGTGTATTAATGGAAGTCGGTCAGGCTCACTTGCAAACGTGACCTCAGAAGAGTATAGGAAGGCTTACAAAGATGAAGATTTTGTGGTAAAAGTAAAGAAACATAAAACATTTTCTACTCATGGACCAGCTCATATGGTAATGTCACCAACCATTTACACATGGGTTGGCATATTCATTACGCAGTTTTGAAACAAGCTTGGAGATGTTGACAAAGCTGACAAGGCTCCTGTGTTCATGGAGTCTTCACCAATGGAGTCTTCACACATTGGCAAACAGATGAGTTCCTGTTGGGGCAAGGTGTTTGGCAAAGAAGACGGTTTTCAACAAACTAACCCTAATCAAACGAAATCTGCCTTTTTAACTAAACGCTTGCTTAATATGTATAAATTACTAATCATGCGATAATTACTAAGTCATACATAAATTACTAAATATTCTAGTAGTCCTAAATATTCTAAATTGTTAATGAATTTCTTCGGAACAGTACAAGAGCTCACCGAAGATCATTCAGTTCTCAGTAAATTCTAAGCCAGGAGAATTTGTGACAAGATTAGGTATATAATTTGCAGTGTTCCTGATGCGACACCAGTGCCACCACTTCCACAAGAAATTGAAACATCTGAAGATCGGCTGAAGCGTTTTGGCATTCTGCAAGATGATGTTGGTCACCCTTCTAACAGAAAGAGAAAGCAGAACACTAAATCTACATCTAGTAAATATACACCAAGCCTATTTTCAGCTACTACATGTAAGTCATCAACTTCCAATGCAACTGGAAAGTTGTTTGACGAAAAAGAAGCAGACGTTTCAGGATTGTCTTCCATGAACTTATTCAAGGCCAACAATCAATAAAGAGGGAAGTAGTGATGAAAAAGATGGACCATCCTAATTTGAAGCATCTCACAAAGAAATTTAGTCCATTGCAACTATGTGACAAAGTTCGCACTGAAAGAAAGATTTACCAGCGTCAGTAAGGGCAACAAGGAACACGTATAGGTTAATATACTGTTAGACAACACTATTAACTACTTAATAACCGAGTGAGGTCTTTACGTAATATATGAAACACGAGGAAGAGTATTTCATCAGGATATCCAAACACCGAGACGTTTGTTGAAAACTGAGGCGAAGCCAAGGTTTTTTAATATTTTAAAATTTAATATTTTAATATTTTAAAAATTTGTTTCTCATTTTTTTTCAGTTTCTCAATTTGTTTCTAATTTTTTAATTTAATATTTTAAAAATGTGTTTCTCAAACAAATCAGTATTTTAAGAGAAAATCGAGGTGAAAGTTGGCTTAATTTATGTAATTTCTTCCTCTGATATCCAAACCACCATCTCGGTGCTGATTTCCTTTGTTTTCGGCTCATGAATTATTAATGAGTTTGAGATGGTAAAATATTAAACCAAGGTCTTGCTGTATTGACCGAGCTATAGCGAAGTCAATACGTTCTAACAGTGTATTAACTTAGTACAGTGATACCATACTGCACCGCGTTGTACTACATTGTATTGCACTGTGCTCTATTTTTGAACGCCAAAGCAGGCATCTTGTTATTGTAAAAGTGCAGTTGATCATTTGGGGGAATATTTAGATATTACATTAAAGTATTTTTCTAATTAAATGTATAATGTATTTTCTCGTGTTAGGATACTGCGGATATCACATGGAGCAGGATGTCTTCACTTTACTCTGATGGTCTACACTTTGGACTTCATTTCTACGCTCAGTACTTTACTTTATACATTCTGACTCTTCTAAGAACTACAGTTACATACTGCATGAAATAGTCTAACTCAAACAGCTTTTATACATGTTTACAATCAGTATGTGCTCTTCTGTTTTTAGCACACACATACATTACATCACAGAGTGCTAAAAACAGGTTTGTGCACAGATTGTGCATGAAAAGAATGTTTTCTAGCATATATTCATATATTCAGGGATGAGGGACTTAAGAGTTTATGGTAAAATTCTCCACTGATAGCTGTCACAGCAGCCCCAGAGTCCACAAGGACTTGTACTGGTGTCATTGATACAATACCTTGAATTAGGACATTACTATACGAGTTGAAGGTGGAATATTGGGGTCTTTGTGCATTGGTGGAGACTTGAATGTCACCGTTTACATCTGGTTTTAGAGCTTTTGGATTTGTTTGAGTTAAGGCCTCTTTCAATGGATTGTTTTTCATTTGGCATGCAATGTTTATTGAAGTTGACATTCACTGGACTTGGGTATGCATGTTTGGAGATGTATTTCTGGAAAATGTTGGGGAATGTTCACTCAGTGGGGCCCATCATGTCGCCGGTTGGAAGGCCCTTGGTCGTTTAAATGAGACACGTTGCTTGGTGGAACTGTGAAGCTGGTGGGAACTGATAGCTTCAGGGATCAACAGGGGGAGGTGGACCATGGACTGGAAATGGTGAAAAATTTGACATACCCGATTCCTTACAATATCTTGCAGTTGCAACATGACCAACCTTTCGACAGCTATTGCAAATGGTTGACCATTTGTTGCTCTGAGGTTTCATCCTCTGCTTTCACGTTAAGGATAGCGATTGTCGGTGTATCCTGTCGATGTGGTGGGAAATTATGTTGGGTTTCTTCGCGAATTTCGTCGCGTACTGCAGCAATTATTTATTTTTTCATGGTGTCGACATCATTGCTTGCTCCACTTCGAATAATGAATTGATTTGGACGACTAGAGGCGGTCATCAAAAGCTGAACTTGCCCTTCGAGCTCGGTAATTCGTTGGCGTTGTTGCTCGCTTTCTACTTGTTTGTCAATTGACTTTTTTCGGCCCATTCAGGAGGTCGCTGAGTTGATTTATGATCGACATGTTTGGGCCCTGCGACTCTAATTTGCAGTCTTTGGTAATTATACTTCGCCATTGGTCTACGTTGCTATGAAGTCACATGAGATAGCGAGCGATTTTGAGCGACAGGCAGCATTTTTCAAAGTGATATAAATAATTCATTAGTTATGGCAGATAAACCGAAAGATAACGATTTGGACGCTATTGAATCTGGGGAATTTTTCGATTGAGACGTGTGAGAATGATTTTGCAAGTGCTCGTAAATATAAATAATACAATATTGACCATGGGCGATATTCGCCCTATATCGCCCATGGAAAGCTTTCCCCAGATCTCTTTAACTTGGGTCACAGTGAGTTTCTCGTAGTTTTCCAGGTCGGTGGTGCTGATCATCACTTTGAGCGATTCCTCAAACGACTTCATGACCAACAAGACAAATTGTTGAACCCGGCAGAATTTTCCAAAAAAGGCAAATTGGCTTATGATCGACAGTCTGAATCAGACAAAAACGTGTCTGACTCAGGAATTACTAGACGAGGGCAAAAGTGACAATGACTGATTACAATCAGAGAAACCAGCGAACATCGCCAACAAACGTTGGCTTCAAAATCTTGGTGATGATCAGCACCACCGACCTGCAAACTGCAAGAAACTCGCTGTGACCCAAGTTAACCCAGAAATCTGGGGAAAGCTTTCCCGCTTCGCGAAAGAATTAACCTAACACTGCGGTTCGGTTGCGGTTATACTGCGGTCGACACATTCGACCGTACACTTCGGATTCCGATCTCGCCAGATCGTAAGAACACAAAAGCAAATGAAATTAATCATTTTTATATTCAATGGGTATTCTGGACGCTATTGTGTCAGCAAACGGTGATTTATACATTATTTTATGAGTGTTTTGTCTGAGTTGCTCAAACTACATTCTTTATTGTTGATATTGATTCTTACTTCAACCACATGTATGGCTGTGCGTCGTTATTAAGAATGAGTGTAAATTGCAGAGTGAAAAGGTGGTAAACTGCCAAGATTTTTAGTAAAGAATACTAGCGTTCATCAGAGTATGACCTTTAAAATTTGAAGTAATACGACTGGAAAAACGGGTCTTAGATAAAATAAGTAAGGTCATGGTTACTGATCGACGGTAAAAAGGAAGCAAATTACGTTAGGCATATCGCAGCTATAGAATATCCGAGAATAGTAAAAAAGTAGAATGTTGCGTAGACAGTGTTTGGGATATACTGTATAGCAAAGTGAAAAGGAGGTGAACTGTTAAGATTTTTAGCAACGATATAGGCTGACTTTCGAGCAGTGCCCTTTGTCAGAGTAAGACCAAAAGATATTTTAAACTGTTGAAGAACATCTTTACTTCGAACTCGAGATATTTTATCTTTTCAGCATGATTTAAAATATTACATGACAGACACAAAGCATGTCTTGTCGTGTTGTTGATGGCATTAGTTCCCAATAGTGTCAGAATTCATATCTGCGACCATACATCGGTGCGTGTATATCCGGCGTAAATTACTTGTTTGTTTAATTGAAAGTGTGAGTTAGAATGCTCCAGAAACAGTCATATAACAAGAGCTTTTAAATTGGAGTATGTATCTGTGGTATATTCACTGCCTGTGGGCCATGATCATATTGGGCAGTGTACTATAGCAAGGCAGTTTTTTCACTAAACTGCAGATTGCAAGTCTACGGTAGTATTAACTTGTAGCTCGCGCTCATTGGACTGTTTTTATTGGATTGAATAGCAATTGAGTGATGAACCAGGCGGGTAACGTGATGCCACAGGGAGCCGTAACGTCTATTAGTGAAGCGAGTTTAACAGTAAAGCGGTTTATTTGGTATTTATATATATCCGAGCGCTGGTGCAGTCTACTCTAGGAGAAACCTATGTTAACAAAATATGATTTATTTTGTGTAAAAGATTGACAGATGGTGGCGTGTTTGACTAATTAACTTTCGGTGGTCAACTCAAGTCAGGGCACAGATGATACGAAAGGTCTCTCCACTATATAAGTTACTACAGCTTTCAATTACAAAATTTTCAAAACGACTGTGAACATTAACCTTTAATTCTATCATGTAGCCGATGTTCAAGCTAAGATTTTACCAAACAACTACATTAGACGTCAAAACAAATCACTACCGAAATAAAGTTGCTTCCCTTCCTCTCATATTATATATACGCGCGCAAGACGCACAGTCAACGGCCTTCCGAATTGATGTAAACCCGACTCATTGCCTTTCTGGTCTGGTTGCCTGTGATTTGTCCTGATTGTTGACAAAATTAACAAGTAAGAACATTTTAATAGCGATTTAATACAATTGTGTAAAAAATACCAAACAAACCCGCACTGTTAAACTCGCTTCACTAATATACGTTACGGCTCCCTGTGATAATGCACAAGTACATAAAACCTGGGGGTTAGGGTTAGAAAACTCGTTAGGCAGGGGGTTAGTGTGGGTTGGACGAACCCAGGTTGAACCGCGGATGAACCCCGGTTAATCGCGGTTTCTGTTAGGTTATTTCTAGGCAGTACTGTACTTAAAATTTCCCACCTTAAAGAACAGGTCTCTAAAGTCGGCCATGTATGTTTGTCTTGGTTGATCATTCTATATTGCTGTCTAGACTTTCACATCGTTTTGGTATCAGAGGTAATGCCCTAGCATGGTTTAAATCGTATCTAACATCTCGCATGCAGTTTGTACAGGTTGCAAATTGCAATTCAACACAACGATGTTCGTGGCATGCTTCAGGGATCTGTTTTGGGTCCATTATTGTATCTACTGTATACATCTCCTATTGCTGATATTATAAAGATGCATGATTTGCAGTATCATTTGTATGCCGATGACACCCAACTATACGTCTCTTTTAAAACGGATTGTCATGAAGATCTTCTATTTGCTAAGTCACGTGTTGAGCTCTGTGTCAAAGACATTGACTGTTGGATGGTAAATAATGGGCTTAAAGTGCCTATATCACTTGTGGGATCTTTACATATTTATAGTAATTGGAACATTCTAAGAAGATTTGTACTATATCTTCTCAGGCGAAAATTTCATCTTCATGGACTTTTTTGCAGTTAAAGTTACCGGATATGACATCAAAGGAGGAAATGCAAATCAGTTTTTCTTTTGTTTCTTGCTTCAAAAATTCCTCCTTTGATGTCATATCCGGTAACTTTAACTGCAAAAAAGTCCATGAAGATGAAATTTTCGCCTGAGAAGATATATTACAAATCTTCTTAGAATGTTCCAATTACTATAAATATGTAAAGATCCCACAAGTGATATAGGCACTTTAAACTAAATCAGGACAAAACTGAATTTGTCCTGATTAGTTCCAAATATCGTATTAGGCCTGTTTTAGATTTTCTTCAAGTGGGTGATGAGGTGATTCAACCTAAACCATCTGCACGAAATTTGGGGGTTATAGTTGACCAATGCTTGAATTTGGAGGAACATATAAAAAAATGCCAGTCCTCCCAATACCACTTGCAGAATATAAGCAAAATCAGGAAATACCTAAATGAAGACTCTGCTGAAATCTTGATCCATGCATTCATCAGTTCCAAACTGGACAACTGTAATGCGTTGTTATATGGCCTGCCCAAACACATGATCAACAGATTACAATTGGTACAAAACACTGCTGCAGGCATTATAACGCTCACAAAGAAATATGATCATATCACTCCTGCTATGGTTAAATTACACTGGTTACCAGTACATTACCGTATTATCTTTAAGGTGTTGTTGTTGGTCTATAAAGGCCTTAATGATTTTAACACCATGTTATATCTCAGAACTTCTTAAATACCGAACTTGTAAACGTTCACTTCGCTCAAGCTTGCAGGAATTTTTAACTGTACCAAGATCTAAATTAAAAACTTATGGTGATAGAGCGTTTGCAGTGGCTGCTCCTACATTATGGAATGAACTTCCCTTCGAATTTCGGCGTTCAGCTGATTTAAACACTTTTAAACACTTAAAAAAGACTCACCTATTTAAGTTAGCATTTCCTAATTTTTAGTGTTTTTATTAAGAACAATTTTAAGTGCTCATGCATGTAATATAGTTTTTAGATTCTAAAATCGTAGTTTTGTAAAGCGCTATGGACAACTAGTGAATGAGCGCTATATTAAATAAATATTTGAAATATTTGTTAAAAGCTAAAGCCGACTCTTCCAGGCTCACATCGAAGATCTTGTACGAATGAATACCGATGTACTGGCATTGCTTGGCCATGTCTGTTTTGAAATTACTCAACGACGACGTGAGAGCATCAAGCCTAGTTTACATAAAAGACTATGCCATGTTGTGTTCATCGACCATTCCCGTGACAACACTTCTGTTTGGCGACGACCTTCAAACCGAGCTCACACACAAATTCGGGCCTAAAAGTGAATTCCTGGACAATGAAATAGTATCATTGCTTAATAAAGGGGTGATTAGCCAATCAAACCATGAACCTGGTGAGTTTATCTCCCCTAACCCTAACCGTAACTCTAATCCTAACCATAACCCTAATAATAACCGTAAAATACGGTGGGAGACTTTATGTATTGTTACCATGAATTATATCTCGCTCAATACGATAGTTTCACTGGCTTTATGTATTATCTGAGTCTAGTTCATTCACATATATATAATAGCCAGTATCGGGGCAAGGTTGTTTCCCATAGCAAGCCTGGTCTTTTGGGTATAGCTATTTCCTCCAATTAGGATGACATCACTCATCAGGCAAAGCAGAGCAGGGTAATGGTTCACTGCAGATGTTGCTCTTTAGATCTTGGCAGAGTTTTACAGTCGCCTTTTCAATATTTCTCAGCAATTTTATCGAGTTGACCATTTAAATCGAATCTGTTCTGTTTGAACTGAGGTTCAGTTTCGTTTTAGGTTGGGTAGTTTTCAGTTTCAATTGTACTTTTATGAAGGATATTGTCATAATGGTTAGTATCAAGAGTGACAAGTCGTTTTGATTTGTCTGTTTGAATGATTACGACTCGCTTCGATGGTGGATGATACTGTTGTCGTTTTGATTTGAGCACTGTCATTCCGCAATGCTTTCGTCATTAGGGACTTTAAGATCTACGACGGCAAACTAGGACGGCGACGGCAGTGAAAGCAATACAAATTTTAGCATTTGAATGAAATCACGGTCGATTGACTAGCGTATTTGACACTCAAAGCTTGTTTTTTGATCTCCAAAACGTTTCAATATTTCTAAAACGATTGTAGTGTCTCACTTAAGTCAGTCTTAAGAAACAGCTCTCATCTCTCCACGAGTTACCCTCTCCTAAATACATGAAAATGTTCTCAGTGGCGTTGTAAACAGAACGAGGACGGCGTTGAGATTACTCTTGCGAATAAAAATTATTCTTTTTTTTTGTTTCGCATAAAGATTATTTTGTTTGAACGACGTCGCCGTCCTAGGTTGCCGTAGTAGATCTTAGAGTCCCTAATGATGCGTGCAATGCCACCCTTAAATTCATTGATTGCTCTTTCAGTAATGTTTTGTTGTTTGAGTTTATCCAACCACAAGTTGTAGGCTTGCCCTTGATGTTTGGCAGGACTTAAGAATATTTTTGGTTTGGCATTAACAATGGGGGTAGCTTCGAGATTGGGGTCTAAGACTTCCAATGACAGATTGTCGAAGCCTCGTGGCTGTTGTTTGGTAGGTGTATTTTCTTTTCGTCGTTGGTCCAGCAAGATGTGTAATTTGTGTTTTTTTTTGCTCAAGCTATTACGTAGTTGTTGTTTAACTTATATGTCCAGAATCCTATTGGTCAGTTCACTAACATTGGTTTTATGAATAATTTTAACACTCACATCCTCTAAACCAGCATGTCCCAATTTAAAAAATGCTCATATAAATGCTCTCCTGGTGTATGCCCAAAGTGTGTTGCCAGATTTGTAAATTTGTTGATGAAGGTAATACTTTTAGAGTGATTGCACATATATTAATTTTACATTTGATTGTTTGTAAGAAATGTAATAAAATCTATGTTGTGTTAATATATACACTGCTGTAGTGAATGTGGGAGAGTTTGGAGTAGACAGACAATACATGGCGATCGTCAAGCTCATATCCTCAGAAAAATGATTCTGAGGATACAGCTTTTTGACTGTATCGTCAGTCTATGCCAAGCTCTCCCACATTCACTACAGCAGTGTATATTAACACATCCAAACATTACCGAGATATAGTGACTGCAGCATAGGCAGTACATCATTGTAACCTTCGCTCTCCATCTGAGTCTTGGTGGCGCAATGGTTAAATCATCTCACCGGCAATCAGAAGGTTTACAGGTTCCAGTCCAGGACTCAGAATAATTTTTCTGAGGATCCAAGCTTGACGATCGCCCATGTAAAATCTATGTTGGTTGTACTAGAATGTCCTTCAGAAAACACTTCAACAATCACAACAGTGGCTTAAATATATATGGGATAGGTCCGGCATTGCGTGTGCAGTTATATTCCAAGGACATAGGCCTAACATGGATAGTCACAAATCTATGGGCTCCACATCTTGTTCAATCACACAACAAATAAACGGCGTTGTTGGCCAGATGTTGAAATCTACCTTTTTATACGTGTGCGAAGACGATTTGTTTTGGAAGGGCGACTATGATGGCTTGAAAGAGTTCATAAAAATTATATTGTGACGAAAATAGACACTGTATGCGTGACTGTCCGTGAACCAATCGATTAGTTTCCGGTTTCATCACCTTATCCGTCGCACCCATTTGACGTGTCGTATGTGCAACTGTGGTATTTGATTATAGTTTCTAGTAGTTTCAATGTTTACGTGATTTAGGAGCGGCTATTACTCAGCATGACTCAATGACCTTGTGATTGACTCGAAATAAACTCTACATCATAGTTGACGTAAATGTAACCGAATTATGGAATAACTTCATGTAGCTAATTTAGCCTTTAGAACCCATATAAGTAGAGCATGAATTGTAACGTAGTTAGTTTTATTTGTGATCGCAGAAGCGAACAATAAACCCAAAGAAAACACGAACTTCTTCAGTTCGGTCCGTTACAATATTAAACTGAGTGGGAAATGGCTGTCATCAGGCAGGAAGACAAAAGAGTTTCTTCATCGCGATTTTTCGTTGAAAATGGCAAGGACGTACTAACTAAATGATAGTCGTAGTAAAAAAAATGAAGAAGACTTTAGTAAATAGCCTTAAATGCTATGCTAATATGATGGACGGCGAGAATCGGGATATCGATGGCAAAGCTTGCGGGGAAGAAAGGCTGAGCACATGGCTGATGTTGTTGTCGGTGAAGACGAAAATAGTGGTTCCTGTGATAGTGGGGAGTACTGTCAGCTTGAAATAAATAAAATGTTCACTCTGATCTCAGAAATTAAACAGGAACAAGAGAAGGAAAGACAAAATGCCATTTTGCGAGCGACAGAGTCACAGGCGAAAACTAAAGCTTTGATCGAAGAACAAAACAAGATGGCGGCCGAAATACGATCATTAAAACAAAGTCGCAGCGAAGAAAAGCACACGTTCAAAAAATGATGATCAGAAATCTACAATCTCTGTCCAGAATAGCTTCACACTACTGAGAATGATGATGATGAGTACACAAGCTTTCCAGTTATTGTCGAAAGTGATGAAAAAACGGAAATTGTGAGTCGTCATATCGAAGAAAATGGTTTCATCCTGGAAAAAAAGAGCAAGAACTTTGGAAATGTTATGAACACACACAAGCCCTATTCTCAGCCAAACCAAATGAGAATAAGATGACCCTTGCGATTGGTAGCTCAATGGTCAAGAATATAAATAAGATAAATAACGTCAATCTGCCATTCGTACAGTGGAGCAAAGAATAAAACAGATCGAAGAGAAATTCAAGAATCAAATTGATGGGCAATATGACAGTGTCATCCTTCATGTCGGGACAAATGATTTGGTCCATGATGATACTGAGAAAGTGGCAAAGAATATGGAAGAATTAATCGAGGTGAAAACCCATTCAAAGAAAATTGCTGTCTCAAGTGTAATCAAGAGGTATGATGGTAGGGTTAAATCTAGTAACAACCCATTATAATTTATTAGAAAACTTATGCTCCAAGCATATTAATTTCATAATAACATAGATAAGTCTTTTCTAAATGGCTCAAATTTATATTTGAACCGGACAGGGGATAACTACTATGTGTGATATGTTATTCGATTATGTTAAATTATATCTTCATTCTATCATCTCATCTTCATTCCATCGTCTCATCTTATCTGTTTTATTTGGTGTCCATAGGTGCCTCCAGTGGTTGCGAAAATGTCTGTACCTTCTGTCAGGTGTCTCAAGTGTAATCTTTCTAATGATTTTGATTTTCGGTTTTGTCAGCGATGTGTGTATCAATGTCGGGTACATAGTGATAACATGCATTCAACCCTGACTATCGATTTTCTATCTATTGACACTTATTTAAAGCAACTGGCTCGAAATTATTATCGAAATTATTTCGATATCACTTCTTACAAGACCAACTTTGGCTATGGTTACTCCTCGAGACCTGTTCTTTATTACTCGGGCCGTAGCACGAGTCTTAGTTTCGCCTCTGTTATTGTTGTTGTTATTATTATTATTAGTATTATTTTTCGGCTTCCACAAATCTGCAAAATTGCGCAATAATAGTTGACAGGCTTTTGCGAACCATGAGGCATGTTGCGGGTCATTTGAGCCAAATTCGACATCTTTGCTTTTCGTCGAGTTGTTCTTTGACTCTGTTGGTAGATTTTGAAAGAGTGTTGATTGTGAATACGCTCACACATATACTTACAACTCGCTGATCGTGGTAAACCTATACTCTAAAAGATGACGAGCGATTTCGGAACGGGTTACGCTGATGTGTACTCGATCAAATCTATGTTTACATGTTTTCATTGAATCGATCAAACTTATGCTTAAATGTGTTATTGAATTGCACCGAAAAAATGTTCTCAAATGCTGTAAATCGAAGAACATTGACGAAGACTCTTCGAGTATAAAACATGCTGTTGTTGTGATATTACCCGAAGTCGACAAGACTCGATCAACATATGAACGCTGTATGGAAATACGTTTAATCACATGTACTAAGGTAACTGTAATATTTTTTATAAGCTTTATTGCCTGTATTGTTTATTTATACGTCATACAAAATAAAGTCGTACAAAATAAAGTCGATGTTATATCAAAAGTATGTATTTTTATTGATCATAAATAAGTGACTATGCAGTACATTCACATATTTTGCTTAATAAATCAGGAAACATGTTGCCATCGAATAACCCTGTTTCACTTGATATTTTACTTGTAAATGAGACTCAAAATATTCGTTATCTCAGATAAAGAACATTTTGAGAGTCTCATTTACATTGACAATTTAGATTCATCTGAGGCTGGTTTCTAAGTTTCTTTGAGTTCTAATTTGATCACATAACTTTGAAAGGTGTTTACACAAAGGTTTACATAAACTTTGAAAGGTGACACACACTTTGATCAAATAAAGTGATAGTGACAGTGTAAACCAGAGTTTAAGGCTGGTTTATACTATAAAAGTTTCCTCTATCAAAATGTAGTTTGCTCAAAGTGTAAACATCTTTCAAAGACTGTACAGTTCCTGAGTCTCGGTAACTCAATGGTTAGAGCATCTCACTAGCAATCAGAAGGTTACAGTTTCGATTCCTGTCTGGGACTCAGAATAATAATGTTTTTGAGGATGAGCTTGACGATCATCTTCTGATTATTATTTTCATTATCATATCTCTGATGTTATAAACAAACACTATAATTTTCGAATTAAAACATGGGACGTTTTTGGTTGTTATGAAAACCAGAACTAGACAACTAGTACCATACTTGCAAAAAGCATGAAGTGCATTTGTTCCATTATCAAATTACTGTGTGAAGTTTTAAAAGTGCAGTTCTGTTTTTTTTTCCCACGTAATCTCAGGCATACCATAGTGCAGTTTTACCAAATGATTATGGCATCATTGTTATATATCTTTTTTCAGTTACCACTATTTTTATTAGGAAGTTTTAGTTATATAAAGGATTGCAAAGTGGATTGCTAATAAAGCTATCACTATATGTAATCATAGTTGGTCAAGATATAGTCAATGAGATATAGAAACTTGGCAAACTTCAAAACGGTTGAAGACGTCGAAACATTTGACTTTTTTGGTAACAAATGATCTGCGATTAATGTCAGGCTGTACCTCACCCTGCACAAATCCTTTGTTTTAGGTTTATTACTCAAGCTACCTGTTGTAGCACCGAGTCTAGGTTTTGGCAGTCTTTCTGTGTTATTTTCCTTTCATGTTGCGATAATATGGCTGGCTCAGAAGTTATACCCTATTGTACATAGTTCCATGCGCAGGCTAAAGTAGCCCGAGTTAACGCCCAGCGGGCGTCTTGTTTTGTATATAAAGATACCCATGGGAAAATACAAGTACATTCTCATGGTTGTCCCTTTCTCGATCTCTTGAAAGAAAATTGTCATGTCAGTGGTGTCATCATGGTTGGATAAACACCAACCAACAGGGTATCCTGCACCAAACTTGTCAACCAAAAATCATAACTTGTTGTACCATGAGTAGAGTCTAGGAACACACCTTCACTGCCAAAATGTTTGTAAGATGATTGCTTGCATGGGAGTCTGCATGACTATAACAAAGTCTTCTTTTGTCAATGGCACATCTTCATCACTGTTTGCTCTTTGCATCTTATAGAACAGAACTGCGTTGCTTGAAGGTGACACTTCTTCCCATTCTTTTATCCAAGCAAGGACACTTCTGGAGGCAGAGGATATGGTGAATCATAGTATTGTCCCACAAATGTTCCTTTATAAGGGGTAAAGAACGACCATACATCAACCCCGTTCCGGATAAATGACAGTACTTCATCCACTTCACCAATAGGGGCAATTTTTTCCTGACAATGATGGAGCTCCCCAGGGACAAATGATGGGTCGCGGAAAATCACTTCCTTTGGAGTTGCTAGAATTACTCCGACAATATTAGTGGGCAAACCTTTCCAATCACACCATCGAACACATCGGTCGGTAGTTTTGACTGTAAAAGGACCGGGAATCCTGGATCTTAAATCGCTTGGTGGAGGGAGTATCCTGAGAAAGAAAACACTGTGGTGAAGAACGAAAATGCACTAACGAATTGCCCACTCCATTGTCGGTCCTAGGCAGCGCCTAAGGGCATAAAAGGCATTAGACGCCTGCACCTAGGTCCAAACAAATGCTTGGGCAAAACATGTTTTGAACAGAAAGGTGTGAATAAGTCATTACTAGAGAGAAAAAACTAATTGCAACATTGCACCTTCTCATAGAAAAGAAGCTTAGGTTTTGCAATCCAGGCGATAAATGTGCCCCCACGAAAAGAGGTTTTGACCAAATATCATGGGGATTATTCTAGCATAAATAAGGGACGGTAACCGCAGTGAAAATAGAGCGCCACACATTTATGGCATTAATTAGCCATTATCATGCTATTTGAATTTCTTGACGGAGTTGTCTCTGGAAATGGCCTGTACGGCCGTATGCGAAGCACACCACTCTACCACGCCTCTGTCGCCAACCAGATCCGCGACCCCCTGTCTGGCATCGATATGGATGCATGGGCAGCTGCCTGGTCCTTTTCACCATCTTTGCAATTGTTGAGGCGACTGCAGTCTCCTCTTTCGTTCCCAACAATCTAATGATGATATCCCCAAAGTATTGCTTCGAATTCCACAGCTTTTGGGTGGTTTGCACATCTAGCTTCATCTGACAAACTTTGCTGATGATATCATTGTTTGGGTCTCTAAATCTAGTATATGTTACTATACTATACACATTATGTATATATATATTTATATTATATTTTTACTAGTTATTATACTATATTGTTGTAATGTTGTTACACACGCCCCTTGTGGAAATCAGCCTAGGTTGACAATGGTTAGCATGTTATAATAAAGTTTTTCTATCTATCTATCTATCTATCTATCTATCTATCTTCCCCACCTGAAGTTGGGCGGGTCGTCTTCAGGGCTTCTACCTCGCCCATCACAGCTTTTATCTGCTTTCCAATCTGAAACGGGGCGAGAGACGGAAAAGTCCAATCAATGAATGATGAAATAGCCGAAGCAGTTCAAATGTGGCTGCATTTATTGCCTTTATAATGTAAAGTATAACTATCAAAATCGAGGCCGTCCACAGGGCGCACCTTAGTGCTGTAGTACAGAGTCATAACACAAATGGCTTGCTAATTGGGGAATATCAAAACGCCACTTAATGGGTGATTCGGAAGCTCTTTGTGCCTAGGGAGTTTGAATGCGAAATTTTTTCTTCTCAGCTCCTCCCGAGTCATTTTATAATTTGCATTGGCAATTGATTACGTGACAGGACGTCGATGCGAGTTCCTGCCACAAAGTGCTACACAGTGGCGCCGGCGAGGCGTCCGCCCCCCAAATGTTTTTCAGAGTGATTTTCAGATTTGTCCAAATTCGATGAGAAATTGTCTGGGGGTGTATGACTGTAACTGAAGTGTAACATTTGTTAGACGAATGTGTTGCACAATTTGTGCATCTACTGATTACTCAAACTTTGTTCTGAAATAAGGCCTCTAAAAACTAAAATATAATTGATGTCTCCCAAATTGTCAACCATTCTGAAAATCAATATTCGACTGCTAACTAGACCCCGGTACCCTGTGTTTTTTTATTATGCACGGGAACTTTTGAAAAAAATGGTGACGGCAGCACTAGATAAGAAAGAATTGTGAGTTTTGATAAATGAAAACGTTTCATGTGCTTTGTAGAAGCCGTGAAAAACAGCGACAGTGCAATCTCTACGAGTGCAATCTCCACAATCACATGAACCATTCGATCTTAGCACCTACGACTATGATCCTTTGTGTCCGTTACCCTCCAATCGAGAGGAAGAGATCGTGTTATAGCGAAGGGACTTGTCAACCAACAGATGGGCCTTTTCCAAAGAATAACAATGGTAGGAGATTCCTTACAGTTTGGTATGAAAAATTCAAATGGCTTGAATACTCTAAGAAGACAGAAAGCTTTTTGCTTTTTCTGCCGCTCATTCAATCGTCAGGTAAGGTCTGTAATTTCATCTTGATAGAACTAATCTAACGGCAAAAAGCTATATTTTCTCAATTACAATTAAAAATTAACAACGTTTTATATCATTCCTCGTGTTGAGAGAGGCAAGGAATTAGTTGATTTTAGCGAAGTTTCCAAAGTATTTCGTGAAGAAGACGTAACGTTTTTCG
This sequence comes from Chrysogorgia sp. JL179-B06, assembly GCA_035772405.1. Taxonomy (NCBI): domain Eukaryota; kingdom Metazoa; phylum Cnidaria; class Anthozoa; order Scleralcyonacea; family Chrysogorgiidae; genus Chrysogorgia; species Chrysogorgia sp. JL179-B06. Next base: position 8,585 of record JAYKKM010000395.1, on the reverse strand, counting down.
TTACGGAAAAAATAATTTTAACGGCAACGGCTACGACCCCCTCTCCAATTAAATCCATGCAGTGTAAAATCAGCCTAGGACTGGCCAATGTGCCATCTTGTGCCAGAACAATGGCCAGTCCAAGCCTGATTTTACACTGCATGGATTTAATTCCAACTGTCAAAATATTATACATATGTTTTGAAAATTCAAAACATTACACACCTTCAAATTTTCCCAAATCTCTCTGTTAAGTATTTCAAAAGCTTGGAGCAAATACACAATACAGTGTACAATTATTTAAATGACATTAAAATTAGCGAGTCAAGTTAAACGATAAAGTGAAGCACTGAACTGAAGCCGTGAAGGTAATGGCTATTCGTCACGGTAGCCGTACGACGCTTTAGTCTCTTAGAATTCAACGAAATGCAGGTAAAATATCACCAAAATCCTAACCAAATTGCTAACCCTAACCAAAAAAAAACTATGCCAGAAAAGGCAAATTAATTGCTCAACACAGACCGGTGAGTCGGTGACAATCACAATGTACATGATTATAATAGTCCCTTTTACCTTTTACTTGTGTCTGTCTTTGATTATCTTGTCCTTCAACACTACAGTTTCTGCTTGAAATCAGCTGATAATGTCTATATCAGTAATGTTTGTTAAAAACAAACAAACATCCGATGATTTTGTGAGAAATGGCTGGTTTTTATGGCAATATAAATTTCGCCGTTCTGTCGCGCTGGCGTCAATTTAAATTTAAATTATGCCAAATTTAACGCACCAAAAAACCGTTTCAATATCGTTTCAATTTTTGCATTCGCAAGCATGTGACGGTAGCAATTTAAAATATTAATTCAAATGCAGAGGTCTACCAATCAGCTTCTGTCTATATCTAGTTACCATATATATATATATACCTATAAACCCGATCCGAGATCAGGAACCGCTTGCATCTCGCGTGATAAGGGACTAAACGCTGGTCGATATTAGCACCCTCGCCCTCCGGCCGGCGAAGATTATTTTTTATGAACTGCAACATGTTAACTATATTCATGTAACCATAATACAAGATGTTATCAAAATTTATCATCTTTTATTTTTTTGTGTATCAGGAATAACCATAATTGCTAAACTTGGCCTAATAGATACTTCCGAATTTGCTTCATTGGGCACGAACAATGGCTTGAAATCGAGGTTGGCCATGATGTATGACGATCTCATTGCCAGCCTCAATTTGAATCCATTGTTTCGTGGGCACTGAAGCAAATTCGGGAAGCATCTATTGATACAAAATTTTTGTTAACTCAGTATAGGCTATATTAATATTCCTTAACTATGATCAGTTTTCTTGACAAGCAGTATGCAAATGAGTTGGCTGCAGGAAACATTAACATGAAAAATGAAACAAACAAAATAGTTTTCCTTGTTTGCAGATGGTGAGATAATTATATTATGTTTTGCTCTGCAATTATCATAGTCAGAGTGTGCTTCTTGAATTGATCTCAAAATTGTGTTCTTGACATTTTTTTATTGCATATACAATAAGGCAAATGATTTTCTTTTCTCAACTAGGACCTTTCTGAAAATCACTTGTGAGAAAGCCACCTGACTATTATAATTATTAGAAGTTTAATTGTTTTGTCAAAATTTAGTTTGCCTTCAGATACCTGTATCCAAAGCAGCCACAGACACCAAGTATAACACTATTAAACGTAATACCTGTGTTTATAATCCGAGTCTGATGTTAACACAAGGGAGAGTTTTTAAGAAATATGTGAATCTGCATAAAGGTGACAGTTTACATTCTCTAACTATAATGTTCTCTGAAACTATAATTATCACCACAGGGTTTTTATTAAAATGTTTTAAATCTATAATAAATGAACACTTTTTCTATTGATCAAGGGACAGAGCTGGAGGTCACAATTACAAGCGTTGACAACTCTTGGTTTTCTTGGGAGATACCTACTTTTCCAGTAATGTCCATAGATTTTACCAAAGTCAAAATTGAAATAAATGGGAAGAGTTGCAATGGCTTGATAAAAAGAGGGCTAGACATTTCACCTGGAAAAGTGAAATGCACCTCACACTGTCAAATAAAAATTGATGCAGTAAACTATACAGTTCTCTGGGAATTTTCCAACTGTCAAGTTGACCAACACGAGGCAACAGCAGAATAAACCAATGGTAACCCACCAGCTACTGAAAGCAGCCATGAGCAACAGGGAAGTTCAGCACAGTTTACCATTCAAAGTGCTTGGGACATGGCACTCACGATGTAGACAAGTTGCCCTTGACGAAGCATATACCTACCTAAACGAACACAACAGCCCAGTTTTTGTCAAACTTAGAACATGAAGTAGACAATGCATATGACAGCAATGCGATAGCAGTTTTTGTTCAAACAGATTATGGATACAAGAAGGTGGGTTATATTGCTAGTGAATTGACAAAATATGTTCATCCACACTTGCACAAGCCGATTTCAATGTTTCAGTGAAACACATTCGGTTTTGCACAAATTTTTGGATGGTTGGATACTATGTCACAATTGAACTTTCCAAAAAAGAATTATGGAACACCGAGGTTGTCACAGCAAGTTAAGCGTGTAAAGTAAAAAAGTAGAGAAAGCACCATAATATTTGTACACTGGGCTTGACTTTGAAAGTGATATTTTGAGAGCAAATTTGTTACCAATTTACAGATTTCAAAAAAATTACAACTTGAATTGGTAAAAAAATGACAATGGCAATTGTCAGTGAATTGTTTCATTAGTTTTCTTTTCTGCTATGTGTTAATTAAAGTCTGGTTAAAGTGAATTCAATTTAGTTTTTTTTTATCTTCATTGCAAAAATTCTAGTTGTGAAATGTAAATTTGCTCTCAAAAAAAGTATGTTTAATGGCATATTTTATATCTGTAAATACTTTTCCCTATGATTTCAGTTCAAGTTTAAATTTTGTGAATCTGGCTTATGTTTATTCCTTTGTTTTGTTGTCATCATTAAGCCTCACATTAGACTACCATTATGTTAGCTTACTAAAAATAAGCATATTACTGTACCATCTAAGACTAGCTCTAACAATAAGTAAGATAATTTGGTTATAGAGTTTGGAATAACAAAAACAGCTTAAAGTGGCTCCATACAGTTTCTTGAAAAATGAAAAATACAACAGAGTCCAAAACAGGTGCAGGTGCATAAATATTTTGTAAGAAGACTAAAACTAAACCTTATGTATAGATAAACAGTCTGAAAATAAAACTGTAACCAAATAAATAACAATGTTTCAAAATGGCTACCAATAACCCTTCAATCTAGTCTAATTTGGAAAAACTACAATTTGTTTTTTTATTAAAACCTTTATTTTCGGCAACTGTATGGAGCCACCTTAATAATAAAAACTTGATTCGTGATTGTAAAATGCAAATACTTGCAAAACACATACTGTAGAGACTCGACACCATATCAAGTAAGCTGTGGGAGTGGTGGTAAGGCTACTGGAGCTTGGTTAAATTTAGCTCTGGCGGTCAGCTGGCCTTTCTGTGGGAGATGTTTGATTTGCGACAAACACCTGGGTCCCCTCTTCTCGACAGCTGTACTTTATCAAATCTTTCCACCAATCTGGGTCCAGAGATGTCATTAAATGAAGGCAGTTCAAAATCCTTCTATCATGTTTTTGATCCGGTCCAATAGTAAAACCCCAAATCTTTATCAATTATTTTCCTAAATTCATTCAGATTTTTGGCTGCTGACTGTAAAATTGTGTAACATCAAAAATTGGACCAAGCATTTCATGTAACGGGCAATAAAACTTTCAACATCATCAGTTGATGATGACTTTGGATGTTCAGGTTTTATACCCCTGTGTGAATTCTCCATCCTGTGCAAATGTCGACTTTCATGATTGGCAACCAGTCCAACTATCACCTCGCGCATCAAGCCACAAATTCCTTTCACAGGCCTAATAGTCACATAAAAATTTTATTGTTGCACATAACAGAAATAGCATTTAATTATAAAATAATTACATTTAAGTTACAAGGCCATAAAGGCATATCAAGATGCACATGAAAGAATATTTAAATAGTTGGTTGCAGTTATGAATGAAGTCTATCTGCAGTGAGATGGTATCAACTGTAACAGTAGAAGGAAAAATTGCTGCTATGCAGGTTGAACTTGGAACACAAAATGTCTTTGAAGAGAGCGCACCCCAGACTTGCAATATTAACCTTGCTCTAAAAAAATTAAATCAAATCCGTTTTAATATTACTACTACAGTACAATACCACATGAAGAATATTTTTTTTTTAATATTATGGGCAAATTTACAATTGACTATACTGTACCTTTAATGGATTATACTTCCAAGGATTTTCATACTTTTGCTTAGAATTATTGGGTTTGTATACCATGATGTTGCTCCATAACTAATGGCAATTCCAACATTACAACCCCCCAGTCATTATTGACTAACATTACCCCTTCCAGTGGCCCTTCAACTCCTATCCTAAATACTAACAATGAAAGCACCCGTTCCGCTTCCCTAATTTCACTGCTTAATTGCTCTTTGGAAGTATTACCTGTATCAATCAGCAACGAATTCGGCCTTAGCCTTATTTTGGCCAACGTTATGTCACTAGCGCCAAAAATGGACGAAGTTCATTGTCTTATTACAGATATTAAGCCTGGTTAGATAATAATAATATTAATAATGCCCTCCTTCATGTTCCTGGCTACAGTTTCCTATCAAGGAACCGTATAACTGGCATTCATGGTGGTGTTGGTCTCTACATAAAGAACTCAATCCAATCTAAACCATTGGATCATCTTCAAGATCACGATTTCGAAGCTCTTTGGGTTCACCTTAGACCAAAAAGACTCCCTTGGGGAATTCCATGAATTGTGAAGGGTGTTATTTATCACCCTCCAAGCGCTAACGACGACGCCATGTTAAATTATCTATCTCATACAATCGCGGCTATTGAAGGGCTTTATCCTGGCTGTGGTATTATAATATCTGGTGACTTCAACTGATTAAAAATCAATCATCTATCCACCCAATTCAAATTAAAGCAACTTGTCTGTATGCCGACAAGGGGAAGCCACATCCTGGACCTCATATTGACCAACTTACCTCAGTTATACAATAAAGATTCAGTGGTCAGATAGACCTAGTGGGGGCAAGATTGGCACAATGTCGTAACTTTGTGCCCTAAAGAGAGGACTCATCGCGACGGCCCGAGTAGGAAAATTGTGGTGAGAAGAGATACCCGTAACAGTAGGAAGTCTGAACTCGGTCGGTATCTAGGTTGACTGGTCGCTAGTGGACTGTGGTTGGTTGTGAGAACAAATTAAAGCTTCTGGTTGATCTTATTAAAATTGGTTTTGGATAACATCATGCCAATCAAACGAACTAAACTCCATGTAAATGATCCTCCATGGATTTCTCCTGAATTTAAGAATCTTATTAAGCTTCGCCAGAAAGCGTTTATCTCCTGTGACAGTGCTCTTTTCAAATAATATCGGAACCTAGTTAATCATGAACGTAAACTTTGCCACAGCAAGTTCTTTAGAGCAAAGTTACACCAGCTTAAACATACCAAGCCTCGTCAATGGTGGAATGCCGTTGAGCGGATTGCAGGTATGTTACCAGCGTCTGGCCCAGAAGACCTTTTTCTCCCTGTTGCATATTTCCGGCACAGACGACTTATCTCCTACAGCTATTGCTAACCTGATCAATAAATCATTGCTTGAACCTATGGAGTCTTTCCGAAGTTTGGATACCCTCCCGCCCTTTGAAGTGGACTCAGAAGTACCTAGTGTATCAGTATCTTCTGTTCTATCTGCGTTGACGAGCCTCAATCCTAATAAAGCTGGTGGTCCTGATGGTGTACCAAACTGGGTTTTAAAAGAAGGTATCAGGCGATTTCGCCCCATTACAAGTTCGCCCCCACGTAGTTACAGTTCGCCCCCATGTTATACCAGTTCGCTGATATCAATAAACACGTAATATGGCTAACGCAGGAGTTACTATCCGTTGATATAAACCTCTGCGGTAAAAGTCGCGTGATTTCGAAAGAATATTGCCTTTTTTTCATGATCAATTTGAAATAAAAGTTATTTCTTGGGTAAGAAACTTGTAAATTTATACTAAAACCATTAGACGTGGGCTTGTTGTCTAATTGTTAAATATATTTTAGAATTGCATGTCTAAGGATTTATGCATGTCTGCTGGAGATGAACTTTTATTCCAAGAAATACACAGCGTTCCATGACCTTTGGAGATGGTGGAAAGTAACGAAATGGGACGATAGTTTTCTACGCACTCTCTTTTACCTTTTTTACATACTGGAACTACGTTTGCTAATTGCCAGCCATCAGGATACACACCCTGACCAAGTGATTTATTAAAACAAATCAGTTAAAGAAGGCACGATCTGTTCTGCTGTCTCTTTTAGCAAGCGGGTTGATATTCCATCAGGACCTGTATGTAGCTGTGTAGGGTCTAGCTGTTTTAGAGAGGCCAGCACGACTTTGTGAGAAATTTCCAAGACCGCAAGTAGTGAACCAGAGGACACAGAGTGGACTCAGTCACAACAAGGATCTGTAAATGACTCTGCCGCAGAGTCTGTGGAAGAGGACGGCGTCTCTGACTGACTTGGGCCAAAAAACAGAGCAGAAATAGTCATTGAACATTTCTGCATTTTACTCGGAGTAGATGCAGAACGGACTGAACGGACTCCAGGACCATCGTCAGTATTACCAAAGTCATAAACTCAGGGAACACTAGCTGAATTTGCCACTCATCCTAAATGGACACAAAATCGTTTTGGATTTTCTCTAAAGACCGAGTCAAGAAGAATTGTAACAATAATGTTTACGACTCTCTTCCTAAACCATTATTTTCGCCTTGATTCGCAAGTTCTTCAAAATTTTTTTCCATAATTGATGTAGAAGGTGATTTTTTAAGTTGACGACGCGCCGTTTCTTTTTTGCTTTAATATATGACTGATCTCGTCCATTCATATCCATGAATGATTTCTGCCTTTGACTATTTTTAGTCGGTGATGAAATCTGCGACAGCAGCCAAAAAGGCATCTTTCCACTGTAACCATTGTCTAGAGCTGATATCGGTCATGTGAGGATGAACAAGGCTCGAAAGGTCAAATAGCGCGTAATGTAAAGCAGATCGAGAGTCCCTATGAAATCACCTCTTCCATACTCAGACCTGTTCTGTATGTTGTTTGGGAGACTGCTTTAATAGAGCGATTTCAGCGTGGACAAAATAATCACTGCAATGCGTCCGTATTTAGGCCACAGGTTGCCGGGTCAATACGTTGTAATTTTGGTTCCCCCAGGTCAGGCATATTCGTAAACGGACTAGGTCTAAGAAACGTTATTTGCCTCGGGGTTGGCGACGGTGTTTGAACTGCGGATAAAGTAATAGTCGTTCAGTAATTCCTGTAAATAGAACCTCCATTAGAGCTTGTATTTTATTCCATTCATATTCCCAGTGGAGATATTCGGGAAGTTGAAAATCACCACATATTGGCATATTATGTATAACGCGAAGAAGATTGAGCCCGAATATATTGGAATTTAGCCATCCATGTTCTATCAGAACTAGGTATGGTCGGTTAGCAACAACCAGATTAAAATCTTTAAGTTTGATGTTAGTCGCCCGTTTAACTGCGATAACTTCCAGATCAGAATCCAGAAACGTCAACTTCGCAACAAGAAACAAACAAAGCTCACCTTCACTGCCACAGAACACCACCTTGGCACAGAACACCACCGTCACGTGGGCGATGCTCTATCTTTCCTTAATTATATTATATTCCGGTTGGCAGTAATCTCGCTATTCGCTATATCCCCATGTAGCCAAGACTCAGCGATAACCCACACCACGGTCAGAGTTCTCAGAGTAAATAAGCTCTTGAAAACAAGACAAATTGCTCTCTTGTTTTACCGTTCACATAATGTGAGCTTTTCCGCTTCCGGGCATTGACAACAAGACAAGAAACATCATGGACATTGTTGATGTACGATTTCTCCCGTGGTTAGGGTCGACCATCTCTCATAGTGGGACCAGGGTTGGTTGATATTTCTCCAGCTACGAGAATATAGATAAATGTATGCGAGTCTTTACGGTTAGTTTGAAGGTCCAAGCCATAGTGCCGGTTGTAAGTCGTTTGTTGAAATTTTTCAGTATCACATCGCGAGTAAGAAAACCCATACACCACACAATTTATCAGGCAGAGTTGTTAGTTCTGAGCTGATAGCAACATTGTCCAAGGTAAGTTTTGCCCATTACGAGGAAGCAAAGAGGGTACAGGCATACAATTGCGATGAACAACAGAAGGCATCGAAGAGCAACCATCTTGACGCTCACCTTAATCAGGTCCTGCTAGAGGAAATGACTGCATGCCCCTTGTCCAAGTCTGCCCCAACCCAAACAAATCTTGGCCCATGCAGCCAACTATCTACGGAAGCAATTTGCGACCCACCGACCCAACAGACCTTGAATTAAACCGAGATTAAATACTATTTTAGTTTGCTGAGGACCATTCTATATTATCATTTTTATTCAAGTTTATGTTT